>OY759236.1:10523345-11723345 GCA_963662185.1 Eilema griseolum
TTTACGTCTGAAAATGTTAATGAATGGATCCTACTGTAATGTATTATTCCGAAATTAAAAAATGAAATGAAATAACTAAGTTTATTCCTTACCTTAGTATATTTTACGTCTATAGACACCATTTTTTTAAATTTATATAACACACTTCTAACGTTCGCGCTCAAAGCCGGCTCCGAGTCAACTGAATGAATAGTGGAGTGAAGATTTATCGATTGATAGTTGCCAGTTTCAACTTCAAGTTTCACACTTGCGTGTAATATGGACTCATTTCTTTCAATACCGGTGTGGGTATCGATAATCGTGTTACTGAACAGTTTTTACACAACAGGAGGCTATACTAATAGGGTTCCATTTTTTACCCTTCGGGTACGGAAGCCTGAAAAGAGTTACTCGAGTTATCTCAAGTCATCTAACAGAATTACTTGATGTCTTTTGTTTTTATCTTATGCGTAAGACCTTCATTCTGACATAATTTCACAATCTTTTATTACTTGTTTATTGTTAGGCCGGTGCAGATGAAAAATTAAGTCAAGAATTAATAACAGCATGAGACTTGTTGTAAATATGATAAAAATAACGGGAAAAATAAACAAAACTCGCTATGAAGTACGAGGGTATAATGGGGTGAATTATAAGGGTGAAAAATTGTTTGCCACAATTTACAGCGAAACTAAACCTTCTTTAAAAAAAAAAAGACAAAAAATAAAAGTTGTAGGTAATAAAGAGGTCTATAACTTTTGTATGAACCGTTTTTCACATAACCTGACAGTTTTCGAGCAAAATTGGAAAAAGTGATTCCTTATTGTTATCTGCCACAAACACTTTCTTTTCCACAAAATTTGGTGCCTCACTATGTGCCTAATATATTACATTACAATTATGTGGGAAAAGCATCTGAAAATGTAGTCCTACGCGTTAACAATAATACTGATTCTTTAGTTTATTCTGGTTTATTTTACTGTAGTAAATAATATAAACAATACAGTTAACTACATTAAAGTAACTTAACACTGGTTATACATTGGTAACTGATGAAATAAATGGTAGCAGTATTAGTCCCTACCAATTCACCATAAATGTGGGGTAAATTTTCTCCCAGGCAATACAACACGAGAATTTCAATGAACTTGAACTTCTAAATTATGATAACTGTGTATTGAGTAGCAAAAGTAGTTCATAACACGTTGTTGTAAGATCTCAATTTGAATGATCACATGTCATGTTGATGACGTTAGTTAATGTAATTTAATACTCAGTAAACAAAACTTTGGGATTGGAACTATTTGGTAGACTTGTTCAATTCCTTCAATTGATATTTTCTGTTACGAATAAATCATTGAGAATTTTTTTTATTTGAGCAAGGAACTCAAAAGAAGTCATAAACCTACCTTCAATTCTTTACTATTTTTACTAGTTTTTTTAACTAACAATGCATGATGTGAGCATAATTAACTTTTCTTGAGTAACATACCAAGTAACTAATCTTGAATACGCATTATATTATAAGGTGCTTATGATATTGCATTTTTATGACAGGCTATACCTACCTAGGTATATATTTTGTAGTTTAAGTCATAATAAATGTGTAAAGAGAAAACCGCTTGAACTGCCGAGTCCAAGATAAAATTGAAAGTATAGTTATTTAATTATTTCTTTTACTTGAGATTGACGGAATTGCATGATTTTTTTCCGATTGCAGAAGCCATTAATTTAAAAAGAAATATATAATTTTTTATACCACTAAGGGTGCAGACAAGCACACGACCCCACCTAATGGAAAGTGGTCACCGTGGCCTATGGACGTGAACAACACCAGGGGAATTACACTCGTGCTGCCGACCCTGTGCGAACAGGGAATTTCTGTGCCGTCAGAGCAGAAGACAAAGTAGGATAAGGCTTTGGTCTTTCCACTGACATCACAAAAAAATTCCGAATAGCTCTGGTTACCCTACTCCCTGTCGGGAACAAAATACGAAGTTATTATGGCAGTGATATTCTGTAGGGCGGAGATACTTCCCCAGTCGGACTGCTCTGATGGGACGTAAACATCGTTTAATTTTTTTATACGGCCCACCTGATGGAAAGTGGTTACAGTTTACCTACGAATGTGTGCAACACCAAGGGGAGTCACACTTGTGCTACCAACCCTGAAGAAAGTCTCTGTGCCGTCAGTGCAGAAGATCAATCAGGACAAGCCTTTAGTCTTTCCACTGACAGCGCAAAAACTCTCCAGTGAGCTCTGGCTACCCTACTCACCGCCAGAAGAACACAACTCGAGGTTATTATAGTTGTGGTATTCTGTAGTTCTAGAAGTAACTAGTAGTTCTACCTGAAGGAATATAATCCCCGTACCTAACTGTATTTAGGTCTAAGATGAAGGTGCAGAATTACGTCTTCGACGCGATGACGGCGCTAGACTATTCATTGCGATAGAGTTTTGGATAGGCGTATAATCTAAAAAGAACAGCAATGATGATGAATCAACTAACATGATTTTGAGACACACAGATAATTGAAATTAAAATTCTAATTAGTACTTGTGATACTCACTGTACTTACATACATAAATACTGATTATGTCATCATTCTCATCGCTCCGGTCTTCTCTCAAGGTCTGGGGTCCGCTTTCCGGCTTTTATTTCTGCACTTTGCACGTTCTTGGGTACCCTTGGAAATTAGACCACTTGCATACTTGTCATATTCTACGACGTTAAACCAGCATTTTTTGGTCTCACTGCTCCACACTTGAAGCGTCATGACCAGTCATTATTCCAAAATAAGTAAGTAGTTTTAGTAACGTCTTATTAAAATTTCTTCTTGGTACCATTTTTAAAACAAGGTTTGAATTTCTAATGATTGATGTTACATACGGCACTTGTGTATCGTGAAAAATGTGCACTTAAAGCCTTATCAATGTTTGTACCATTTTTTTTAATACCACTTAGGTGGCAGACAAGCACACAGCCCATATGATAAGAACTGGTTACCGTGGCCTATGGACGTATACAACACCAGGAGTGTTACACTCGCGCTGCCGATCATGAAGAAACATTCTGATGCCCTCTTAAAGAATCCCATATTGTAGGTGCTTGGGAAAACCACAGCTGGGAGGTCATTCCAGAGCTTGAGTGTGCGTGGGATGAAGTTTCTTTCATACCGCACAGTGCACACCGTCTCAAGTAGCAATGTGGAGGATGAATTCCCTGCCTATGGCGAGAGGTGCGGTGATAGAATGTAGCTGTGGGCATCATATCAAACAATTCATCTGAGCACAAACCATTCTATAGGCGGTAGAACACTCACAGCGAGGAAACGTCCCTCCTAAGGCTAAGAGGTTTCACACTACCTGCGAGTATGGGATTGTCAACCAGTATCAACGTCCGTATTTGCTCCGAGTTGAAGGGATTAAGCTGGTACGCAGGCGCTCCATCAAAAAGGTGGTAGCAGTAGTCCATTTGGAGCCGGACTTGTGCCCTATAAAGAAAGATTTGCTGCCCCGCAGTTAAGTACTGCTTCGCCCTGTTTAGCACTCCAAGTTTCCTTGATGTCAACTTAACCTTGTCCTGCAAATGATTCCGGTACTGCACGTCGCTGTAGATATCGACACCAAGGATTCCGATACTCAAAGAGAAATGGTAAGCTATGTGCCCAGGAATTTAACAAATTCAACAAATATCGATACATAAATTCAACAAAGTTACAATGTAGGCTGTCCAAACAGTACTTCTATTTGTGAATTAATTTTGTCAATTTCTACAATTGTGCACAGGCAAGTATTAGTTGTGGTTTATACATACTTGATCTATCCGTTCATTCATAAATGTAAAGTATTTATAACAAAATGTGACAATGTCAATATTTAAAATTAATTATTCCCTAATACATCAAATTGTTAGAGTTTCTTGTTTAGCTACTCCAGTACCGTAATTTGTTATTTTGTTACCATTACCCTTATATTGTGATAAGGTCACTAGAGTTGACTATGATTGATACCCCATCCATGAATAGAGTATCTTAAGGCGTGTTATTAATATATACAAGGGACCTAAGACGCTACGTTATGGCACCCTAAATTTCATAGACGCTTAGTTATGTGATACTTATTAACACAGAACAGAAAAACTTCTCTGTTCCGTGCTTATTAACGTAGTAAATTATCAACCTCCTTGCGTCAATCCTGGTGACATTCGAGGTCTTACTTCGGAATCCGTGGTCCACCTCTACGGCTGAACTTAATTATCAAATAATATGTTTTAACCAGTTCACAGCTGATAGACATATGTCATTTTATTTAAATTACAAGTCAATTCCTTTTTTTTGTCCTTTCTTCTATAAATTGTATCGATATTTTATGACGGTTTCCTTCTTCTCTTGAATGCAAACTTCCTATATTACCTATCTAATGACAAATATGTTATATTACGTCCATATCATTTACACAGCGGTATCTGTATAAATATTTTTTGTCGTTTCAATTTACAACGTGTTATCAATACTTTGTGTAATGTCAAGGCCGTTTAGTTTGATAACAGGTTTTACTAGCTGTAGGCCAATTTTACTATCATCAACATTTATATTATTTTATACCGCATATAGATGCGTTTATCTAGAATATAGGGTTAATCCATCTCATAATGTGGGCGTCATGGAGGGTGACTTAATTGTTGGGCACTATTCCATTAAGCATGACGCCGACGCCCGTCTGGGTGCCGCCGGTCTTGGTTGGTAATAGGTACATAATTATTATCGGATACATTCTATTGACCGTTGGATAGCTTCACCATCGATAGATTTTTATAATATAGGGAAATGGTTGAAAAGAGAAATGAAAAAATTATTATGAGCCAGTTTTAGAACGTACTGGAGTTGGTTACATTTTTTAATTCTAGTTTATTCCGTCTGATTAAATATTAAATAATAGTATGACGTCTGAAAACGTCATGTGGGTCTGTTAAGTTGAAAAAATGTAGATGTTATGTACACTTCTATCTACCCGTTCATACAATGGCTATACAGGCGTAAATAATTATTTTATAAGCTTTTGACCTAAATCTGCCGTATATTTAATTTTCAATTCATCAATTAAAACAGATAGCAGAAAAAAAATAAGACTATGTATAACAAAATATTTTATTCGCATAAAATCTATTATAAGGCATTTAGTTTAGTCCATGTTTTGTTTTACAGTTGAGGTTTCTTGGGCAGGCTGAAGGACACAGTCTTATTTTCTAAGTATTGCAGAATACCATCTTCACCACTGAAAATATATTAGATTATATTAGAAAAAAAAAAACTAATATAATACAATATAAAGCAATTAAACAGGTGGGAAAGTTGTTGTATCTATCTAAATATCTTTATTTATTCATTTATAGGTCTTAGTTGGCATCCTACTAAGACCTTTAGGGCCGAGCCAGTAAATATTGGATGAGGTACTAGTGATGACTTTTTTATCATGCCATAGCATTATAATGAAAAATCTGTTACTAAAGTTACTAAAAAGCATAAATAAAAAGTTCTACCGAGTGCCATCGATCAACAGTATCTATAAATAGTAACAAAGGGTTCTTGATTACTATCTCTAACCACATTATTTTTCAGGGCCTCTTATATTCTTTGAAATGTACAATGCCATCAAGGCTTCACCTACCTACACCTTTTCATACAACTTTGTATGAACAGGTCTATACTTATATTGTACTTATCGTCGATTGTACTTATATCACACAATAACATTAGTACGAAGTGTCTATACTATGAATAGTAATTTCTTATACCGTCACATGATTTGTTGCCTTTACCAAACTACTATACCGACATCTTCACATTGTCACTTGGTGAGATGGGAACATTTCAGTAGTTTCCGTAATAAATACCCTAAGATACAGTAATAACTTACAGTTCGCGTCCAATGCCAGACTCCTTGAAGCCGCCGAAAGGTGTTTGTGGTACCACATGTTCGTAGGTATTCACCCTGGAAATATATAAAGAAATATCGTTGTTGATATTAAGAAGGCTATGTATAATATATATTATATTCAATTTCTCTTAGCACAACATTTGCCAAACTTATATGAATGAGTTTTTTAATTAGAAAAGTCTTCAAATCTGCTGCATGTTTAATTGCAATTGGTTGAGTGGAATCGGAGATATGACCAGAGGTCACCATCAGGAAGTAATTTAATTTCGTATCACATATTCAGTTCACAGAGCCTTTTTCTTTTCCTCTTCGTTATTTTTACCAGTAAAAGTAACCACTTACCACATGGATCCAGCGCGCACGTATTTGACGAAAGCCAGCGCTGTTGTGATATCATTTGTGATTACACCAGCTCCCAAGCCGTAGTTGGAGTCGTTAGCACGATCTACCACTTCTTCGAATGTCTCGAATTTTAGGATGCTCTGCACTGGGCCAAAGATCTGAAAAAATATTATTAGAGGATTATATATAGTAACGGTTTTTGACTTGTGATGAGTTTGGCCCAACATGATAATCTAGTGAAGATTATCATGTTGGGCCTTATCCTAAGCTGTACAAAAAGTTTTTTCTCAGTACTTTAATAAAATAATTATTAGTATATAATGTTACCTCTTCCCTGGCAATCTTCATATCATCTTTGACGTCAGCGAAGACGGTAGGTTGGATGAAATATCCCTTTGTGCCTTGGCGATCACCACCAGCAACGCAGCGAGCTCCAGCTTTTTTACCAGCATCGATATAACCCATGACTTTATTGAACATATCAGAATCCACCTGCAATTATACATGTTGTTACATCCCTTTTTCACATACATCATAAGTAAAAGAAAAGAAGAGAGTGAAATAATGTACACCACTGATTGGGTTATGAACACGTTTGGTAGAATAGCAATTTTTTTTAAGATGACTTCGATATAAGTATAAATTGTTCATCTACTCTTACTTTATTTTATAGTCTTTATATTCATTTTAAAATAATGGTATAACTAGCTAATATTTTATAATTTTCACAGATCTGTGGTTTATAATTTAATATTATTTACCTGAGGTCCTTGTATGACATCTTCATAGGGGTTTCCGACAGTTCGCTTCTTTGCAATTTCGGTGGCTTTAAGGACGAACTTGTCGTAGATGCCAGATTGTACGTAAGTTCTTGTACCAGCTACGCAGCACTGACCAGCGTTTGCAAATGCAGCATCATGAGCAATTTGAGCGGCCTTGTCCACTGTTGATTTATATTTATATGTTCATATATTTGATATCTAAATATCGATGCATTAATTGTTACACAGTGACAAGACATATTTCATATCATATTCTTTTTTCATATTTTGTTAAAATAAAAAGTTTATAATAAGTAGGCAAGTTTAGTCATATTTACCGTCAGCGTCATTGAAGACGACTAAAGCACTTTTGCCTCCGAGTTCAAGTGTAACACGCTTAAGATTTACTGCCGATGCAGCACTTAAAATAAGTCTGCCCACCTGGAAATAATTACCTATTAGTTAACAAAGTATCAATGATTTACATTTTTTCACATACATTACTTGTAAAATTTGAAAACGGATATACGGCGTTATTGAGAAGCCATAATGAATTAAAATAAAAACAAAATTATCATATTCAAGTCTATTTCAAGGATGCTGTGCAACATTGTTGCGTGTTGCAAAGGTTGGAATTGGAATCATAATCTTAATACAGTATTTTCGGGTAGGGCGCATCGCACCCAATACGCTGTTTACCAAAACGCTTTATTGGTATTATACAGACTGCAAACTGCGTGCACTACGACTAGCTAGCTTCTCCATCAATCATTTAGCATTTAATATTGGCCAGTAACAAATGTTATGATGTAAATCGAGTGGTTACAACAATCTACTACAAGCAACCCATATCATATAGGTCGTAAATATCATTCTTTGGGCCTTTCCCCAACTCAATTAGGGTCGGCTTTCCAGTCTAACTGCGATGCGGCTGTACTTCGATATACCGCAATAAAAGAATAGAAAATCATTAAATTGCCATAATATGTTGTTTATTTCTTGTACTTACTTCAGTGGAGCCAGTGAAAGCAACCTTGTCAACATCAGGGTGATGGGTTAGCGCAGCTCCAGCTGTGGGTCCGTAACCAGGGACAATATTGAGCACTCCAGTTGGGAAACCTGCTTCCTTGACAAGAGCTGCTACGGCCAAAGCAGTGAGAGGAGTTTGCTCAGCAGGCTTGATGACGAGAGTGCAACCTTGAAGGGAGATATGTTTTAGACATAGGTATATAGGTAGACACATTGATATAATTATATTGGTAGACAGATGTATTCTTTATTGTAAACCAAGTAATTTACTTTCCTTTGTTGTACATACACCAAATACAAATGGCGGCCTTATCGTTGAAAACGATTTCCTCCAGTTATTTTTTTATTGCAGAATTATCGTGTACAAAGCAGAAAGGCACTGAATATGGTTTTAATTTTAGTACCAACCTAAAACGTTCTCTGCCACTGTTCCAGAATTATCTTATTATACTCGTTTTGTATTACATATGTGGTATTTTTATACCCACACGATGTCTTCAATCCCGTCTCTATGACCTAACGCTGGTAGCAGAGTCGGATTCAGATATTGAATTATGAGCTGTGACCTATAAACACCTGTCACCTCTAGTGATAGGTGTATATATGCCCTATGGTGACCTAGTCTGCCTCTGGCAAGTAAAGACGGTATGGCCACGGAGCTAAGTTCGTAAATATTTTAATTAAGTACCTAAACTCATATCCATATAAATAAAATCATTTGTATTAAATTTTATACATACCAGCCGCTAAAGCAGGAGCAACTTTAAATATTAACATGGGAATGGGATAGTTCCAAGGTAATATTCCTCCACAAACTCCCACGGGCTCCTTCAGAGTGAATGTCAGCACCTCACCATCTGAAATATCATGAGTATTTTTGATATTGTCTCCAGGTTAAATGTTTCTCTGTGTACGTGAAAAAATTAAATATTTTCCGACTTTTTTTTTTAAACCACTTAGGTGGCAGTCAAGCACACAGCCCATCTGATGGGAAGTGGTTACCGTGGCCTATGGACGTATGCAACACCATGGGTGTTACACTCGCGCTGCCGACCACGAAGAAACCTTCTGATGCCCCTCTTGAAGAACCTCATTTTGTAGGCGCTTGGGAAAACCACAGCAGGGAGGTCATTCCACAGCTTGAGTGTGCGTGGGATGAAGTTTCTTTCATACCGCACAGTGCGCACCATCTCAGTTCGCAATGTGTGAGGATGAATTCCCTGCCTATGTCGAGAGGTGCCATGATAGAATGTAGGCATCATGTCCAACAATTCATCTGAGCACAGACCATTGTATAGGCGGTAGAACACACATAGCGAGGCAAGTCTCAAGATGGTAGAATAAATCGGTTCTGGCATATGAAATGAGGTTAAACCTACCAAAACTAAAAAAAATTACTACTACTTCACATCGATATTTAGTAATAGTATAATTACCTGCAGGAATGGTGTTTCCAAGAATTTTGTCAGCTTTGCCAGCATAGTACCTGATGATTCCAGCGGCCCAGAGAATTTCATCAAACGCTTGCTTGACAGGTTTGCCACAATCGAGGGTCTCAAGCTCACTCAAGTACTTAGCATCTCTTTCCAAGAGATCTGCCAGTTTGAGCAACAGAAGTCCTCTTGCGGAGGCATCCAGGGTACGCCATTCAGAGTAGCGATGGAAAGCCTTCTTGGCGGCCGCTACTGCCAAGTCTATATCAGCCTGTAAGATTATCATATTTGTGTTAATAACCTAGGATCATTAGCTGAATCACTAGAAACGGTAAGAGATTATTATTGTACTAGGTTTTATTATTTACATATTGCAACGGGAACCGTAGAAAACCGGTGGCCTGTATACGTGTTTTCAATTAAGTTATTACTTACAAAAAAACTGTATAGTTAAATTATTATTAATGAAAGATTAAGCTAGGTCGCAAAATTATTCAACATGATTTTATAGTTCAGTTTTATATATTTTCTTAAATTAAACACACTCTCTCTCTCTCACTCACTCACTCATCTTGCATGCAACAAACATTTAATTTAACTAGTGGGACCTGCTCCAGTCAATATTATATTATCGTGTAGTAATATTGAGTATTCAAGTGTGTCAATTCCATTACACATTTTCTGTATTAGCGGTGTACAGTATTATCAGTATTAAAGTGTACGTATTAGCTGTCGCTGTATTCATTAAAAATAGTCGTGCATACAGCTTATAGGAAAAAATAACACCCGTCGTTTTTGCGTCGGGGATTAAAAATTTAGAAAAAAACTCTATTCTTCAAAAACTACTATTCTTTTAGATAAATTTGTTGTTGTACATAGTTGTACACTAGGTATAAAAACTTTAATCGTAATCACTAAATTATAAATATTGCAATAAAAAAACGTAGTAGGTATACCTTATCACCCTCAGCGACTTCAATGATGACGGATTCATCTTGAGGATTGATGGTTGGGAAAGTCTTCTTACTGACAGCATCCACCCATTCGTTGTTGATGAACAACTATGGCATAAAACATGAAGTAATTAAGAATATTATAGAATAGTCACTGAAGCCTAAAAGACAATACACGGCCTCTGTGGCGTAGCGGTAGAACATTCGACTGCTAAGCGGGGGGGGGGCGCGGGTTCGATTCCCGCTCAGTACAAATATTTGTGTGCAGGAATGTATATTTGCATTGGTCTGGGTGTTTCTATGTATGATATGTATGTATTTACAAAAAAAAAGTATCTAAGTATGTTTATCCGCATTCTAGATTCCATAACACAAGCTAGTTAAACTATGCTTACCGTGGGGCTAGCATTAGCATAGCATTGTGTAGAATATTGTAGGATATTTATTTATTTTATTAATAACGTACTAAAATACCGCAAAATAGGAGCCCGTGGCCTATAAATGCATTTTATCAAAAATTGCTTTTTATAGATAAACAAGATTAGAAAATCACAACAAAAAGATAAATAGATAAACGTGTTGGTAACAATGTATATCAAAGTACAAAATAAGTAGATAAAGAAGACCGGCTTCGGCTAACCTTGATTTTAGTTATTTACGTTCATCAATTATATTCAGTGATTTTTTTTCTCGATTTACTCATATATCACCTGATATATGGATCAACGTTCAAAGGTTATTAGTTACCCAGAAGTTTCCTGGGGAATTCTGAAAATAAATTTGAAGGAAATGTTGCTATTTCCAGCAAATATTTTTTTGGAAAAGGGTACCCAATAATATCAATATCTCTCCAAGTCTTTTCTTAAGCACCGTAACTCCACGGTACGGTACGGAAGTCAGGCAAAAAATCCATTTAATTATTGGGAATTAATGAACATGACAACAAATTACGCAATGTTACTGCACTATAGTCAGTAAAATATCCAGTGACTTTATCAATGGTACGATAAAATAATAATGGTGACCATTTTTATTACGTCCTACTTAATATGAATAAAAAAATTGTTGCTGGTAAAAAGATTAATGTTTTCTATTCGATTTGTCATTCTTACTTAGCATACCTACTTTTAATAATAGCATCAAAATATCGGGACCAAAGCAGGTAAATCATAAAATTATAGCAAATAACTCGCGATGGAATGCATTAAAAATGTATAAGATTTATTAGTTTAGTTTTAATTAAATATATTTATTTTGTCTTGTATTGTCTTGTACTTACAATGCATTTATACAAATAAGTCAAATATTATGTACAAAGGCGAATTTCACTCAAGGTTGAGTTCTCTTCCAGCAAACTCGGGAGTGGACAGAGGAATTGCAATCTAATAAGATTCAAAGTCTTGTGTACATTAACGTCAAGTTTAATAATAAGCGTAGGTACACAAAAGGTACAACCCTTATAAAAGCATTTATATGGGTAGGTACACACAAATAAAGCCACAACAAACTCATTCATGTAATTCATACATGTAATATTCGTGTTAACTTCTTACTATGGCATTTATTATTTTATATAGTAATAATATTCCATTGTAAATAATTCTTATTTAAAATAAGACATACTTAGTACTTAAAAATAACGTACCTTGGTGTATTTGATGTCAACTTTAACCATTGTGAAGCCGGTTTGTGAGTACGTCGTCACCTCTTGAAGTCCTATCGAAAGTGAATTGTTCAATGAATTATGCTCGTGCACTTAGTATATATACATCAAATCATATCGTCTAATCTTTGTTTGATATACGGATAAGGATAATGATTCTATCATGTAAGTACTCTATTATGTAATGTTCCGTACATTTATTTCGGTAATTTCTCTTTTAGTGAAGAATGTAACGAAGTTTCAAATTCTGTAAGATAGACTGATATTCTGGTATTGGGTGCGTCACGGCGGGCCTCTGAGGCACCCAATATGACATCGAGACTAGTTTTCTCCAGTAAACAAAACTAGGTTTTCATGAAACTAACTTAGTGAAATGTGATAAGATATGAATTCGTTTCAATTGAGCTCGGTTCCTGTCATTAATGGAATGTGCTCTATCTAACTAAAATAAATGTACCTAACTCTCGAACGGATCGGACTGAAATTAGCAATAGATTATATGCTAATGAATTACGAGATCGGAATCAGAATTCCATTTAGGCGGGGCCGCCGGCAAGTGCTAGTGAATTAACAATTATGAAAAATAATTAATTATCGATGAATTTATCTAGAGACAGCGGTTTTTTCATCTAACTAGGAGAGGAAGGAAGGAGACAATGATAAAGATGGACAGCGTATAACGTATAAAGATAGGTTTAATATAAAGATAGGTTTAGCTATTGTCGCGAATTTGCTAATACATCTAAGTGTTAGTCTGGTCAGCGAAAGATGGTACAAAAAATAGTGTGATTTATTATTAATCTTTTTATTAGGTATGCATAAAGACTAGTCCACAAGGAACTTATGACATGTGTTTATATCATAAACTCCTTACAAAAAATTAAAGATAGAAAACGTTAGTATAACGTGAGTGCAGTACCTATAACGCGTGCAAACTTGTTACTGAAAAAAAATTACGTGTTTGTACTTTACAATACAATTGTTTTTTTAATATTCATAAAGTTACCTACCTATATGAACATTAGACTCAGTGCTTCATATTTTAAAAAAATCTTAGTCAATTACTATTAAATATGGGATATTTAAAATCAACAAATATTAATCATACAATTGATTAGTATTAAAAATAATCAATTCACTTTGAAAATTATTCGCAAATGATAACATTACCTACAAGAAGTTTTCGAAAAATACCAACCGAAAAGAAAAAATTGTTGCCATATAAAAGATTTAGAAAAAATGATTCGTTCATCTTTTTTTTAAATAGAACACGCCAATTAAACTTTGCCTTGTCTGATGGTAAGCTGAAGGCAAAGTCTCAGAAAATCATTACATACCTACATATACCATGTACCTAATACTCAGCTTGACGGCTTCATCATATCATATCTTTCGTTGGCCAGAGTTTAGAATAATTAATTGTTTTGAAGTACAAAGTTCATTTAAAATTTGTTTACAAATCTGGTAAATTATATCTTGTAAAATTACAACTCAACTAGTTTTGAACACTCTGAACTCTGATCGTTAAAATCGGTTTTACTCAAATTTTATGACGTATTTTAAAAATAAGCATAAGAATAATTTCAATCTGAACTAACTTCACTTTGTAGAGAAAAACTTTGTCTTTTTTGGTTCTCGGGTTCTGTAGTGATTATTTTATTTTAACCAACTATTATTTATTACGAAAGTAATAACTAAAAGGGGCAGTATTGTTCAATTATATTAGATAAAGCTTTCGATAGAGTCTGGCACAAATCGCTTCTTTCTAAGCTACCTGCCTTTGGTCTGCCTTCTAGGCTGTGCAACTGGGTTGCTAGCTTCCTGCAGGGGCGCCGTATTCGCGTCCTTTGTGACGGACGAGCTTCAGAGTTTCTGCAGGTTAATGCTGGCGTGCCCCAGGGGTCCGTCTTATCACCCACTCTCTTTCTTCTGCATATCAACGACATGCTGTCTACCGGCAATGTTCATTGTTATGCAGACGATAGCACTTTACATGGGAGTTATCATGGACATCCAGCGGCCAAGCAGTCAGATATCGCAGAGAAAAGGCAGCTTCTTGTCACTGAGCTTGACGGGGTCCTGAATCACATTTCTCAATGGGGCTCTGAGAACCTGGTTGAGTTCAATGCCAAGAAGACGCAGGCATGTGCGTTTACAGCAAAAGTATCTTCTTTCCTTCCCCTCCCCACTCTTCAGAGCACGCCACTGCCGCTGCAGGACAATCTCAATATCCTAGGTATGGATGTTCGCTGCAACCTAAATAACAAAAACTACATCGAAAGCATCATCAAAACAGCCTCACGAAAACTCGGAGTCCTGAACAGAGTGAGACGATTTTTCACGCCGGAGCAGCGGTGTCTTCTATACAAGACACAAATTCGCTCCTGTGTGGAGTACTGCTCGCATCTCTGGGATGGTTCAGCAAAGTACTTACTAGATGCTCTCGACAGGTTGCAGCGACGTGCGATCCGCATCATTGGGAATCCCGAGATCACGAACACCCTAGAACCTTTACAGCTGCGTAGAGATGTTGCGTCCATGGCTGTATTTTACCGTCTGTACCATGGGGAGTGTTCTGATGAGCTCTTCCAATTAGTCCCACCCTCCCCTTTCCTACACAGGACAACGCGTGCAGGTCTTAGATGTCATCCGCACACGGTGCAAAACATCCGATCAAGAACCAAGCGGTTCGGAGACTCTTTCCTCTGTCGCACCATTAAGGCCTGGAATTCATTACCAGCTCACGTGTTTCCTTCTTCCTACAGTCCCGGGTCCTTTAAGCGGGGCGTGAAAAAGCATATGATAAGGCCGTCAAGCTGAGTGTCACCATTGTCACACGGTATGTGTAAGTAATGGTGACCCTCTTTTCTGGGATTTTGCCTTCAGCTTACCATCAGGCAAGGCGAAGTCCAATTGACGTGTCCTATATAAAAAAAAAAAAAAAAAAAAAAGATAAATATAACAAGTGTATGCAATTGGATAACCTTGTATAGGTTATCCCTTGAATATGATAAAACTCTCTAGTCTTATCTCATATAACAGTAATCATGCTATGTGAAGCTTATCATTAACATACGGTTATAAGACTCTATTGAGTAACACATCCATATTATATCCGGCACATACTTACGGATATATATATTATTTGTAACTGATATGGAAAAGAACTCGGTCGCAATGCCCAGTGTCTACACAGTGATGATAACAGCCAACTGAGAAACTTCGACGACGCTGCTATAAAGCGATCGGGCTTTGAGTCGCGGTTCATAGGGAGGGGGTGCAGCAATACAGGGTGTATAGTTCGATCTCTCTCCCCCTGAACAATATAGGAACATTGACAAAAAACGAGCTTATTGTTGAAATGGTTGGCAGCTTGTTTCGCCGGTATTTTTAGCGCGGCTTCTACCGCGACTGGTATTCTCATTGTTCTTAGTCAGGTAATCTGTTTGCGTTATATTATATGGTACGAGTATAAGGAAACTTATTGTTATTACGGTTCCTATTTTCCTCTAGAAACGTTTTGTCTCGAGTTACAATCAAGAAATACTCTGTACTGGCGGAAACAAAATTGGCTGCGTTTATGTTTGATATATTTAAAATTATTTGTAGTAAAATAAATTTACTGCTGATTGCAGGTAAATACAACACAAAAATATTGAAGTGTTTACGTTTGCGCAGTACCTCATCTCACATCTCATACAAATATCAGTCACATCTAGTAGAATGATGTATTTTCAGTAAGAATAATATTACACACATATTGATAACTCACTTGTACTTTTCCACATTACTTTATTGCTTATTACACCTGACCGGTTTCGCCTTACGGCATCCTCAAAGGTTTATACTTATAAACTAAACTAATTTTATAAAGTTTATAATTATAAACTGTATAAACCTTTGAGGATGCCGTAAGGCGAAACCGGTCAGGTGTAATAAGCAATAAAGTAATGTGGAAAAGTACAAGTGAGTTATCAATATGTGTAACAACAAATTCCACCAAGTGCCATCAATCTACAGTATAAATAGTCTAATAATATTACATTTCCTCCATCTGGAATCGATTTAAACTACCGCGCAGATTAAGTCTTCTTAAAATAAAAATGAAATTGGATACAGATAAATTGAAGATATCAAGTAGGAAAAATATGATTCTACAACAATGTTCTGAAAGACTATGTAAAAAACTTTACTATTAAACAAAATCTTCACTCACACTGTTTACAATCCCGGCCGGATTACGTCACTAACGCGGAACGCCACTCTTTCGGCAGTTAGGGCCGCATAGTGTACACTGACAGTTTTGCAGATGTTGCCAAGTTCTAAATTGAAATTTTAACTAAATAGTAAAAGAAGTGAAGTCGTGGATTAATTAGGTACATATAAGTAGTATGTGGTATGATAAATAATATAATCACATTTGTAACGAGCATCCACGCATGTAATTCATGAATCAATTAATATTATGCAAATATTTTGTCTTTTGTGGTTCGATTCCAGGTTTTACCATGGCACACACCAATGACTTATCGATGCTTTTCGAAGTTATATGTGTATTTATCGCAGGTTGATAAGTGCCCGGTTAATGGCAATAGGCTCGCCACCTATTACATTGGGACCTAAACATAAACTGGCGAAATGTGGGTACTAGCACCTGTGCCTACCCCTTCGGGGATATAGGTGTGAGTTTATGTTATGTTATTTTGTCTTTAAAGAATAAGAATATTAGGTGTCAAATTTTAAACTTACTTGCTACATTATTTTAAACTATTTATTTATTGTTTACTCACAAAGCTGAAATTTGACAAACCGTACACATAGAATAGTTTTAATAATATAATTTTGTGCCAATAATATAATCAGTCAAGTCCCATTCGGATTCACGCCGTGGGTGATTCCGTACACAAGGGATTTAGGACAAATTAGTATTGCTTTTGGTAAATTAGAAACTTTTGGTGAAAAAGGTGTTGACAGGCAGGCAGGCGTACAACCACAGAATAATATTAATGCTGTGGTACAACGAAGTCATTCTATAAGTATTTAGTTTCTATTAAAAAGTACGGATCCCTAAAAATTTATAGTGAAGTCCATCTTATTAGATGTTTATCTACTTCAAACGAATTATAAAGAAACTAATGTTTACTAGGGAACAAATTATGATTGGAACTATGAAAATCAATCAAAAGGGGGTAGCAGTTAATATTGCTAACTCATTATAATATATTCGCTAAGTGCTTTTCCATTTTATTTGGGTAAAATATTATGTAATATGTAGATTGACAGGCGATAATACGTTATCGTTATCGATATTATTTTTTGCAATGCAATTAGGTCATATTTGAGTTGGGCATATCAAACATGGCTAATTAAGTGGTTCATGGCTGTCCATGAAAATATTTTTCTTTTTATAATTTTGACAAATATTGTTAAGTTAATAGCTTTTAGTACTATGACTAACCGAACACTAAAATTACTGCCCTCCGAGTAAAAAATATACATTTTAGTAAATTCTGTTAAAATATTTTGCTGTTAAAGCAAATATTTAACTACACGAGCCCTCACAAAACTTTGCTTTTTACCCGACTACGGCAAAGCAAAAGGAGGGTTATGATTTTAACAGGTTATGTATGTATGTATTTAGGTTCATCTGTTCCCTCATAGCTCCTCAACCACTTATTAGAACTAGACAAATGAGGTTACGTTAGAAGCGTCTTGGTCGTCCACTGGTTATAGGCCATAAAATGTGTTACCCTGGCGCCCTGTAACGGTCTTAAAGTACTATGTTAATAAATACATTTGAGATAAATATGTCGTGTTTGATATCAACTGAAAGGGCTTAATGAGTGCTTTTCAAATATTTATAAATTATACCTATTGCATGCCTCAAAATAAATTAAATAAAAAAATTAGTTTAAAACTAAAGTCCGACTAGTGAAAAATTACGATTTAAAAAGTGGTCGTATGCCACTTAGTCTAATAAAACAATACATTCTAGGGAACAACATTGGACTGCTGAGACGAGGTCTCGGGTTCGATCTCAGGTTTCACTATGGCACACACTAATGACTTTAGGTGCTTTTCGAAGTTATGTGTGTATTTATCGCAGGTTTATAAGTGCCCGGTTAATGGCAATAGGCTCGCCACCTATTGAGGTTCTATTGAGGTTTACTGGAAATTCATAAAGTTTCTTGTTTGTAGCATATTATTCCTTCACGGCCTTCATGTTCCTGGCTAAAGCTAAAGCTATCCCTAGATGGGGTGGGTGATATGCATTGATATTATCGAGTATCGGTCCAACGCGGTCATATCGATATGCTAGCATACTATTCGAGGCGATATGTACCTTATTCCTCATTATAGGCATTTTTTGTCGCTATATCGCTAACGTCATCAAATTCTGTTTGTGTATTTGGACTTGGTCGCATGGTAAGGCAGGGGACAGGCGATAAGATGGAAGTAACTGAAACTATCGCGGTGTGAATTCATAATTTTTTTTTTTTCAAGGTCTTGATTTATTTAAATAACAATTTTACATATATTCCTAATTGATAGGCATGCGATGCGGAGGAATTCCACGACGCATTTTAATTGTTCTTAGCTATAAGTTGTATAATAGTTATTTTAGTTTTATTGTATTTAATATTTATATATTATTTCGTGACATGATTGTAAAATTAATTTCCACTTAGATATGTAATTCATAATTACATACATTTTCGCGATGAAATCATGAAACTGATGCATTGTTGTCAAGTCGTGACTACGGGTGCTGCAACGCATCCGAAACGTCCAAAGCAAAAATAGTAAGTTGCATGATTTAATCGCCAAAAATTCTGAACCGTTATATATTTATGAATTCACACCGTGATAGTTTAAAAATAACACCGAAAGTGAAACCGGAGATGGACCTGGTTCAACTGGGATGCGAAGGATATGTCTTAGGTAAACTTACATCTGAAGTTACGAAATGGAGTGCGGTTTTAATCGGTTCGAATCCAACATAACCGTCCCCACCAGAGGGTGGGGAGGGAGTATCCAAGGAGATGTAAATCAGTAAACTTCGCAAAACTCAATAAAATTATTGCTAGTGATGCACCCTTTAAACTACAACCGAATACAAAATAGCATTATCCTGTACTCTTATCATCTTTTATCACTCAGAACTGTCATTTACTAGAGCTAGATAAAAGTGGGAGTGTAAGCGGAATTGAACAGGCTCTTGACTTTCTCCATTCAGTTGAACCTTTAAGTGATGACTGTAAAACCCATAGAGAGCGGAAACCGAGTTTCAAGTCGACAGAAAAATACGATTCGGTAGGTACTTACTGCCAAATGTAGTTCAATTACATGTAAGTGATTAGTTTTTGATTAGTTACGGTAAGGATTAATTAAAAGAATATTTGTAATAATATATTGTATTTTTCAAAGTTACAATTTTATGTACCTACCACATGTAGATATATAATAACAGTGTATTAGAATCTTATATTGCAAGGAATTTTGTATTCAGTTTGGTCCATATATTTGATTTACAGTTGTGGTTTCTTGGGCAAACTAAAGGACACAGTCTTGTTTTCTAAGTATTGCTGGATACCTTCTTCACCACTGAAACACATTAATTATTTGATTAACATTGGCTTAAGTGAATGATTAAGATATCTAAGAAGACCAAAATTCTACTTAAACACTTGGTCAGTAAAATATCTTTTGCAGTAGGTTTCAGATTTGTTGATTATTTTTTAACTGTTTCAAAGTAAAGTAGAGGCATATTTATGTATGCTTCAGCTTGCTTTACGATATGGTTTTTATGAGTGTGTATCGAAGTGGCGTACTTTCACTCTAACGTGAGTCGCGATTGCGTACTTTCGGACTACCGTTTATCACGATTTTGAATTTCGAAATTCAGTGGGACAGTCGATTATTTCTTTATGTAGGTATATACCTTGCGACACGTGTCGTGGACCAAACGTGGCCCTGACGCGCGCGTGTTATTTTATAATAATCAATACTTGGTGAATTTGAGCTCACCCACAGCCGTAGCACCTCGTGCTATCCTTAAAGGACAGCTAAGAAACATGTGCGTATTTAAGGTCCAAGAAGATGTCCCGAGCTATATTTTGCCATATTGCCGTACCAACTGTTGATTTTCAATCTGCTTTTTCCGTGGTTCCAAGGTTTTGTCTCATTGATAGGACCACGAGGAAAAACTGTTTCTTGTAGTCCCCATTCATATAAAGATTGTCAAATTATTATGAATAGACACATAAGTAATATCAAATTTAAAATAACTTACAGTTCACGGCCAATGCCAGACTCCTTGAATCCGCCGAAAGGAGTTTGTGGTGCCACATGTTCGTATAGATTGACCCTAGAAGTAAAGATAAATGTCTCGTTCAAATTGCATCCACTCAAATTTGTATCACAATAATTTTTACACGATGGTGTGTTTTTTTACAGCTGTTTAAGTTTGGTTTAAATATATTCTTTCTATGTCTGGAACCCCGAGAGAAGAACTTGTGCAAGAGCCTGCTCCATCAATCAATCGTTATCGTTTGGGCCACTGACATAGGTAAAGGTAAGGATGGCTTAGTTCTCAAGGTGGCCGCTATACTACCTATCGACACTAAAAAGTCAGAACTACCATAGGAGGAAATTTATTCAATAGCTCAGATACCTCTTAAAGGTAATAATTTTATGTATGTACCTACCATAAATCAGTACTTTTAAGGATACTTGGTATTCGTAGAGCGAAATATATAAATAGTAATGAAAGTAACATACCACATAGATCCAGCGCGCACGTACTTGACGAAAGCTAAAGCTGTGGTGATGTCATTAGTGATCACACCAGCTCCTAAGCCATAGTTGGAGTCATTGGCACGGTCAACCACTTCCTCAAAAGTTTCAAACTTCAGAATACTCTGGACCGGACCGAAGATCTGATGAATAAAAATTAAATAAAATAAAATAATGCATCTCAACGTTTTAATAGACTACGAATCGTGTCCATACTTAAAAAATATACTCAATGTGAACACTATAGATAAATCTTGGGAGAAAATTGGTGTATGGAAATGTATTGAGTTGAGAATGATCTAAAAAAAGTAATAAGTATTTTTTAATCTCAAAATATCTAAAATTAATTAGATTCGGACTCTCAAAGTGGAGAAATAAGAAAAATAATATTTTATGAGTTATAATTTATGATGTTTTTATATAAGAGACGTCAATATGACTTTTTTCATATCTTTGCTAAGCAAATTACATTATTTTGGATTATTAGGTTCTACGGTAACCGAATCTCGCACACGTGTGATACATTATACACTTTATCAATTACCTCTTCCCTGGCAATCTTCATATCATCTTTGACGTCAGCGAAAACGGTGGGTTGGATGAAATATCCCTTTGTGCCTTGGCGATCACCGCCAGCTACGCAGCGTGCTCCACCTTTCTTGCCGGCATCAATGTAGCCCATAACCTTGGTGAACATGTCCGAATCGACCTGTAAGATAGTTATCGTAGTAGTTTTACTTATAAAAATCAACTATTAGTTCTGTATCTCTGAACGAAATTTCATGAAAATTGTTACAGTTGCAAAGCCGTTAAAGCGTAAGAGACAGACAGACAGACAGCATTAATTTTTATTTATCTTGTTACCTTCTTTATCGATTAATTTACCTGAGGGCCTTGTATGACATCTTCGAAGGGGTTTCCGACAGTCCTGTTCTTTGCAATTTCAGCGGCTTTGGCAACGAACTTGTCGTAGATGCCTGATTGCACGTAAGTTCTTGTACCAGCCACGCAGCACTGACCAGCGTTTGCAAAAGCAGCGTTGTGAGCAATCTGGGCTGCTTTGTCAACTGTTGATGTACATATAATAGTTTAAAAATCATGAAAATGATCATCAATGCACATAGTTGGTGGGTTCATTGCCAACAATTGCGCAACAACTGGACATCTTTTCCTGAGCCACATAATTTCCGGACAGCATATCCCAAATATCTCTGCTCGATTCGGATACGATTGAAATATGACAACATCCACTAAAAGACGCGAATGTTGCTTGATCGGCCTCATCAAACAAAAGTGCCATATATATATTGACTAAAAGCTGATTCTAGTTAGCTCATGCTTCGGATTTATTATTACTTACATCAGTATTTTACAGAAATGCTGTAAAATAATGATCAAATAAATTCGGAATGTTGATCTTAGTTTCATAGTCTCGTTACATAAATATAATTATGCCTATTAATATTTACCGTCAGCGTCATTGAAGATGACTAAAGCGCTCTTGCCTCCGAGTTCAAGTGTAACACGCTTGAGATTGACTGCCGATGCTGCACTCATTATAATTCTACCCACCTAGGAATAATGTCAAGAATACAAAGTTAGAAATAATCTGGAAGATGGAAAAGTCGAGGTTATTAAACAAGAACAGAATCCTTTTCATAAAAGCATACATACTACGTGAGAAACACCTGAACATGGTATATAAATATAAAATATAATTATCACTTCTAAAATGGCTGAGGTGGGAGGGATTGAAAATGTTACGAACAAAGAAGAAAATTAGACGTAACATAGTAACATCATCTTATAAATGGAATAAATAAGGGAGAGGTTCTGTCGCTGCTGTCCTTCTGACAACACCGAGAGCTCTGCTCGCTCTATCATAACTATTAACCTTTTGCACTTGGCTCCAGAAATTTATTAAAAAATACCGAAAATGTTTAAAACTTATCGATCTGTCACCATAATTAAGATTTACAAGACATATGTATTGATAATTGTTATCAAGTATTAGATATCTTATTAATCTAGATCATGCCATTTACTACGAATCTTTTGCGCAATGTTTAAAATTATGATGTAATAAGAACGATGAGAGGAATTATTGTAGATACATCTTCATTGTCGATTTTGCTGTCGTTATGGGTAGTTAGAGCTCTAAAAACCAACCGGCTGTGGCATATCAGTTAGACGTGAAAACCCATCCCAACTGAAGCCTTTTCCCAACTGAATTGGGAAAAGGCTCAATGAATTATGATGATTTTTGTACTTAGTTCATTTCAAATATTTACCTCAGTGGAGCCAGTAAAAGCAACTTTGTCGACATCAGGGTGGTGGGTTAGTGCAGCTCCAGCCGTAGGTCCGTAGCCAGGAACTACATTGAGTACTCCCGCTGGAAATCCAGCTTCTTTAGCAAGGGCTGCTACAGCCAAAGCTGTAAGGGGAGTCTGTTCTGCTGGCTTGATGACGACAGTGCATCCTTAAAGAAAAGGTATATTTTACTTTTAATGTACAGTACGATAATGCTTAGAGAGTATACCGCCTTCTCTGGCAATGTTTTAGATTGTAAGCTTAATTCCAACCTGTTCTCAGTAAAGAGGTAGCAGTAGGTTCTAAACGGGAAAACTTAAAAGTTACCTTAGTCGATGGACTTTTTTTTATATTTGGTTAGACAATTGACTACATCCCACTAGTTAGTAAAAAAGTTGAGGTGGAGTCCAAAAGATACGGATCACCACTTACGATACTATTGACCATAAAATTGTGGTCCTTACCTTGAAGGCCTTGTTTGTAAGCAAAAAGATGTTTCCATACCTAAGTTGCATAATATTAAATAAATTAAACTGTAAAATAACTTATCATGAGGAATTAACGAACACAAAGTTTCTTCGAAACTCAGTGCGCGAATCCAATTTACATTTTCCTAGTTTTTCTATTTGACTTTATAAAACGATATGTACTGCTACAACGCGGCTCAACCTAGTGCAGGGGTCGATTACCTTTCGTGTCGGACGGTCTCAGGGTCTTGGTCAATTCTTTATCACCAAAAAGTGATAAAACGGTGGATGTAATATAGTAGTGTAATGATAAATATGATATAATATATTGGTTGCTGTAATCGAATTTTATCTTGGGGTTTTTAATATTGGCTATTACTACAGTCCACAACGCAGTAAATTACATTATTCATTGCATTATCATATTAATAAGTATAGTTAATGCTTACACATACAAGTTATGTTATGTTTGACAAAGAACCCACGGAGTGAATTTTTTATGTTTTGTATATCCACACCTTAATTTTGATATGGTACCAGCCTTCATCTACAATATTTTTATTTATTGCTTACATCAATGTTGTTGCATAACTTCGGGTTTGTATCTAATTATACGTATAGCTCATAATTATACGTACCAGCAGCCAAAGAGGGTGCGATTTTCCAGACAAACATTGGGATAGGGTAATTCCATGGTAAGATACCACCACACACTCCTACTGGCTCCTTCAGAGTGAATGTCATCACCTCACCATCTGTAACATCACCATTGTTTTTAGCATTGTCTCCAGCTCACCTACTTTGCTGTATATGTGAAAAATATTTATATTAGAATCACTGTGACTCCTAACAGTATTTTGTCGAAACAGAACTCGATGTACCTATATAGGTTGATCATGCTTTACATTAGATAAAGGCGTTATAAATAAGTAGGCATTGTTTTATCTTATGATGTCTGTTTAAGTAGGTACTCAAACGTTTTCTTCAAGGCTGCTTACTATAAGTCTGCACTTACTGCAGAAGTGTTCGAGATATTTAGCTGGAAATTTTCTTAGGTACTTAATTCACAGCAAGTGTCTAAAAGAATCTAATTAGAACATAAAACGGAGAAGTGTGTAATAATAAAAAAAATGTTTTTATACATAGTTTCGGGCAAGTTTTGTACATGTTTATATTCTTATAATGCATTGGTGTGGGTTGGTGATATTAAATACCTTGAAAGAGCATAAAATACCTGCAGGAATAGTATTGCCAAGAATTTTATCAGCTTTCCCAGCGTAGTATCTGATAATTCCAGCAGACCATAAAATTTCTCCGTAAGCGTGCTTCACAGGCTTGCCACAGTCCAAAGTCTCCAGCTCACTTAAGTATTTAGCATCTCTTTCCAATAGATCTGCCAACTTTAATAGAAGACGACCCCTTTGGGACGCATCAATAGTGCGCCATTCGGAGTAACGATGAAAAGCTTTCTTGGCAGCGGCTACTGCTAAGTCTATGTCAGCCTGTGGACAAGACGCTTATATTAGAGCAATTAAATGTTTGTTGTTGTTGAGTTATTGATTTACGATATTTGATAAGGAATTCCCATTCCAGTCTGTTCCCAAGGGAAGTATCATTCATTATAGATGTACATGAAATGCTTGTATTGGTGTTTGGAAAGAAGGGGATTTTATCTGAGTGAATTCTGAATGAAGTAATAATACTTAGTATTATTACTTCATTAGAATTGTAGTCGTGTGGGCATGGGTATTAATTAATATCATTGATATCACAAGTATCTAAAGAATAAGGCAACCATTGACGGCAAGAAGCCATCTGGTGGTATAAAAACAACCGCTATATAAATTGAATATACAAAATATAATATTGTAGGACTCACAAAAGTAAATCCACATAGTGATTTGACAATAATCTACAATGTCTCTCTTTCTTATCGTACTATGACAGTCTAACGACTCAAACTTCATACAGTCTGTCGGTGAAGTCATGTAGACAGAACAATCGTGCGGGGTGAGCGAGATAGCGGGGGATGGGAGTCGTACCGAGTAGCCAAATATTTTACTCAGTATTAACTATTTAGGGTTGTCTCATATGTAATCATGTTTACTATTAATGTATGTAGTATGCTATTAATTTAGCGATCTAAGAAGGCGAGTTCAAAACGAAAAAAAAAAAAACTCAATATGGGTATCGTTTTTGAGGTTTTTGGGTTGCTGATTACGAATATGCTATTAATTTAGCGATCAAAGATCGGTATGGTAATGGACTGTAAATTTTCGAAAAATCAATATGGGTATCGTTTTTGAGGTACGCCATTCGAAGCTTGCAACTACTGAACGAATATTGATGCAGTTTTATTAGTTTGAAAAGTTTTGGCCAGACTTGAAATTTTACGTTTGTTCGATTATTACGATCGTAATTGGTTGAGTAGAACCAGAGAAATGACTAGAAGTCGCAATAGCCGACATCCACAGGAGCGGAGTCGCGGGCATATTTATTTATATTAGCGTGCATTAATGTATCTTGAGAAAACATAGAGATTCAATAGGGGTTAAATAAATATAGCAGTAATTAAATTCAAACAGAAATAAAAACTTATGTGACAACCCTGGCAAAATCGGAGGCGACATTTCCACAAACGTCAAATAAAAGGCGATGTACCAAACTGTATGTAACTCGCTATACTGTGGTATTATCTTGAACATTGCTGATATCAAAATATGTTACAAGAAGATACTCCTACATTTATCTAGAAGTTTATCTATGATTGTTTGATAAGACTTGTTTTAATACCTATTTCATATTTAATTTACTTCTTGCTAGAAGTGAATTAAGTAAGAGCGAAGAGCTATCTCTCTTCTCATGTATTGATGAAAATACATCAAATGTAACTTTTTTGTGCATTTTGTTTATGGCGTATAATAAACAATATTTTATTGTATTATATATTAATCTGGAAATTAAAAATATAGACCATTTACCTTATCGCCTTCAGCCACTTGAATGATGACAGATTCATCTTGAGGGTTGATAGTGGGGAAGGTCTTCTTGCTGACAGCGTCCACCCACTCGTTGTTGATGAACAACTATATAATAAAGAAATGCAATATAACTTAGTACTATTCTATGAATTATCTTGCACTTTTAGTATTTCAGTAAACATGATAATTTTAACCTGCCTATGTAGGTATATAATATCTAGTCATATTAATAATCTCTACTTGTCCATTTATTGTAGGACGAACTTAACCCTGTACTGGACCATCTTTTTTAACAAATATTCGTTATTAAAGATATTCCAGTATTGATTTCTACGTGCTTCGACTTAGTGACATCATTTGCTATGTCGTCACTTTTCTAGTGCCATTAGGCGTGCTTATTTCACTCAAACCGAAAGCGGAGGTTAATCTACTTACGCCAAGATAATATCTTCGTTTAAATATATTGCAAGTTAATGGTTCTGCTTCATTTGCTTCTTCAGAATTAATATATTTTAAAGCTTTTATTAACACCTGTTTTTCTGTTAAGGTTGATTTCAGTGGTTTATCTATTAAACACATACATATACATATAAACACGCCTTTATCCCCGAAGAGTTAGGCAGAGGTGAATTAACACCCACATTTCACCAATCATTGAAATCGGTCCCACGTAATAAGGGGTGAGCCTATTAAATACTGGAGGGATTTACCGAATTAGACTTCATATTATCAAAAAACTGGCCAGTAACATTGAAACCTAATACAATGAAAAAAAATCAGTAAATCTGTTTCAATTTTAATTTCGCTCTCATAATTGTCAAGCTTATGGTACAGCATTCTTCAAAGTCAATAAAAGTCTAGTTTTCCAGTCAAGCACTCGTAACAAAGTACTTATATGACATGAGCTCTCGATAAATACAATGGTCTAATAGAATCCATGTACACAGTGAGTATTGAGTCGAGAATTACCCATTGTGGTTTTGTAGGAAACAAATATGTATGTAGTTTCGATATTGTGTATTGTAAACCACAAATGTGTGACACGGAAGTTTGAAATTACAGTAAGCAACTAAGCATAACAGTTTATTGTGTTGCAGAAAGAGCCTAAAACTCATCATGGCAACGTTGTCTTTACATTTTTATCATTCATCTAGAGAGATAGAGTGTAGGGACAGCCTCTGTGGCGTAGCGGTAGTGAACAAGCGCTACACAGGAGTCGCGGGTTCGATCCCCGCTCAGTGCAAATATTGGTATGCGTGAATATATGTATCTGGTCGTGTGTGGCGGTGCGCGATGCGCGCCTCCCTATACCCGGGAATGAGATGGGGACTCCTTGGTCCCCACATCCGAAGAGGGCCGTCTTATAAGAGACGGTCATGGGTCGGCCGGGGTGCGAGGGACATGTCTCAGATAATCTCACCTCCGGCAACCTGCGGCCCACACAATCAGCTTGAGTTTTAGTCGGTTAAAGTTCGACATAACCACGGATACCTGCACCATCACGGCCGGTGGGGGTATCCATGGGAATTATGGGCACAATAAAAAAAAAAGGTATCTGGTCGTGCCTCAGGGAGTACGTTAAGCCGTCGGTCCTGGGTGTCATACGAACATCTATGGCAATTGTTATGGATAGTTGGAGTGGAGGTCTCAAAAGTCCAACTAGTCTTACTACAAAATATCGATATCGCCAATTAGTTGTGGATGTCAGCGAAGTAAGCAACTGCTATTCGTTTCACGAAAAGTATCAATGTTCAGTCGCATCTTAGTAAGACTAGAATGTCGACCCCAAATAAGTTAGGAAATAACTAAGAAAATGATGATGAAATGATCTAGAGAGGGGAGGACCTTCTGATTCTCTACCTCCCCAGGAATAATTACCTGCATGGCCGATATGGAGGTCTCTCAATCGTTTACGCACAGTCGGCCGATCAAGACAAAATCAATGAAGTTGGGAGAAATGCGAGACCCGGGATAACCGCATGTGACTGCGGTGTCCCAGTGCAGTCTATAGCGCACTTGGTCTCGTGCTCCTTGTGTCCTACCTCCTGCACTAAAGACGACTTGAATAAAGCAACTGATAGCGCCGTTGTTATGGCATAATTTTATTTGGGAACAATTTAGCACCAGCAGTGAATCATTGACACGAGAAGAAGAAGACTTTATTTTTGGTTTTACGGGAGCGACTGCAGTCTGATCTCCCCTACATAAGTGGCAATTAGTTAGTAGGATATAATAGAATAAACAAGTCAATGTATGGGTTTGACACACGTTATATATTTATTATCTATTCTAGTAAAGATTATGCTTCTTGTCTACGGGGGAAGGTTTTCCAACTTGTGGGTAGGCTAGCTTGAGTACTTGAGGCTCCATACACCCTCAGAGATTACTTGGACCAAAAACAATGTGTATAAATAACAATAAATATCATGTATAATCCTGCATAATAAATGTATAGTCCTGCAGTAGCATTGCAAATGGACAAGTCCGATTGTGACTCTCAAGATATTTTAGATTCTCAAGTTTTCAATACTAAACATCTGAAAAGTTTTGAAAAAGTAAGTGAAAATATTCAAAAATATGCTGTGAATTCTCAATTCGGCAATCTGGCGATCGGAGTGAAAAGATCATGTATCACATAACCTATGCCGTGTTAAGGTTTCATCAGATAAAGATACATTGTTTCATAGTAATGTAAGATTGTGGCGTCTTTTTGTCAATTTGCACTGTCTTATTAACTAACCGTGTAAATATTTAAATATCTTGTTAATTTTTAATTCCCACGGATACCCCACCCCCGGAGCCGGTGGGGTAGGTTATGTGGGACTTGAACCGACTAAAGCGCACACCAACTGTGTGGGCCGCAGGATGCCGGAGATCAGAGACATATCCCCACCCCGGCCGGCCCAAAACCGTTCTTCGGGTGTGGGGATCTCGTCCCTGAGTATGGGGAGGCGCGCATCGCGCACCGCCCCTGCGGAATATTTAAATACCTAGACGTCCTAGACTAATTAATGTTATTATTGAACTATCCCTGTGTTGTGTATCAGGATAGGACTATGAAGTGTAGGATTTGTTTTCCACAGGCAATTAGGTAATAGGGTTTTTCTAATGGAATTTGATTTCTCTCTCTGAACTGTACTGGAAATATTTTTTATTCAAATAGTGGTAAGAATTTATTTATTGTAAACTTGTCGTATGTAGAGAATGGCAAATAATTCTCTCTGTCCATTATTATGCGTCTGGTTTTCTAAATTATTTGTATTTTAATGAAAATAAGGTGCTCGTTGCTTTATAGTTACCGATTAGGTTAGCACATTGTAAGGTTAAATAATACTAGTCAGGACAGTTTTAGGATGGGCGATCAATCTTAAAACATTGATAGCTTATTAAATAATGTCCAGGTTGCCTTACAAACATTTGTGGCAGTATGTATTATTTACCAGAGTTAGAATATGTTAACCTTGAAATTGTTACATTTGTTATTTTTAAGATTTAACCAAAATAAAATACTTGGAGATGTCACGTAATCATAGATATTTAAAATATTGATAACACTTTGATAAAATGTATTATGGTAATCCTATAATCAGTATTGAAATTCACAAAACGCGACTGAGCATTTACAATTACACAAGTAGGTACACTGAATTTATTCGTTACGCCGACAAATGTTTAACTAAGCTTAACCATACAGATTAAAAAATTAATCTCGAGTGTATAGTACCAAAAAAGTAATAATATCAAATAGGTGTGTATGTATAATTAATTAACGAAATAAAGACATACCTTGGTGTATTTGATGTCTACTTTAACCATCGTGAAGCTGTTTCGTCTACACGTGTGTCGCCTTCTGTGGTTTACTAAAAGTGAGTACGACCGGTCGTGCGCTATGTTAGCATACATCAATAAACATTACGTCATACATAATGTAGTATAATGCGTGGTCTATAATGATTTAATGTTCAGAGTGTTCCGCATGTTGATTTAAAGGGCTAAAGGAGGCCATTAAAGATTCATCAAATGACACATTAACGAAAATATTTGGTAAGCTTGAATAAGTTAAGAATTGGACGCAGGTATGAGACTCGATCAAGACCTTCAGGATCAAAGATCTCACATGTAAGCTGGTATACCTGGTGATTGACAGACGAAGCTCTGTCACTGGTGATTGACAGACAATGCATCAGAATGCTGGCTGTCTTCTCGGGGTTGGAAACTGTGGCAGTCCCTTCTGTAAAAATAAACCACATCGAAGTTCAGCGTTCCATTCAATTCCATTCCACTGACGATGCCAAATGCCGATTAAACAGACATCGACTTTCGAACGATGAAGAAGAAAAGATACATTCGTTCACCTGTCTAAATACAATCGCAAACTCATGAAGGCGCCTGGTCACACTTGATGTATTAGACATAGGATTTTACTTTATATGATGCGGAAATTCCCCCACATACCATGGGACCATGTCGGACTCGAGTGAAACCGCACGTCGCGTCGTCTAAAACCGCAAGTTGGGTTTCCTTTCACTGCATCCAGAATCAGTTTCTAATATACTGTCAGATATAGATGGCTTAGGCCCGTATTATAGAAAAACGCTTTTTTGAATCGACTCTCACAATGACATTAGGACGTCATAGACACGTCTTGCGGCAACAGCCAGGCTACGTGGGTAACAATTGCCTAACAAAAGCGCCCCCACCCGGTTAGGTAAAAGGGGCAGACCCAAGAAATATTGGCTTGACGTCGTGGAGGGTGACATCCTTACCATGGACGCCCAAGATCGTGTGAAGTGTCCGACTTCCGGCTCGGATGCAATTAGGACAATACGTCTCAATGTAGATGATGATGAATGAATAATGACATTAGAACTGTCATCTAGACCACAATCTGTCCTCAGCAGATTTAGTACAATAAATCAAGATTCAGGATTGAGTATCGTTCTGAAATACGGGCCTTTAATATGCACATGTTGCAGGAACCAAAATCTATATTATGAGGGCGAAGAGTTTGTTTGTATGTTTATTTGAACGCGCTAATCTCAAGAACTACTGTTTCGAATAGAAAAAAGTATTTTTCTGCTGAGTAGTTCGTTTACTGACAAAGGTTTTAGGCTATATTTCATTACGCTACTGTTTCAAACAGCGGAGCAGTGATCATAAATGTCAACAAAAATGGCATTTGAAGACTAAGAAAATAGTTAGGTTAATTAGTTAGGACGAATATTCTAGGAGTATGAGGACAAAAAGAAACACTGAAGATTAGTATGATCTATCTGCTTGTCACACATGATTCTATTCTGGTCTTATAATGACGTTACGCCACAAAGCACACTTCGGGAGTCTGTTGAACCCTAAAATAAACTCGGCCACTGCCAAGTTCATTTGCGATGCATACCATTCAGAATCCTAAAAGAAATAGTTTTTAAATTTACATTTAAAACATTGTTTCGATCATACAAATATAGGATGTGTACGATGTACCTACGAATTTAATTTGAAACGTTTTAGTCCTTCAGACATCTATTTGTATCTACTAAAAGTGTAGACCAATGTTTTAAAGCTTGTTAATAAGTCAATAATGTGTTTATACCGTAGATTTGCTGCCTTTGACGACCTTGTAATTTTTTACGCGATTCATTTTATATCTATACTAATATTATATAGCTAAAGTTTGTTTGAACGCGTTAATCTAGGCGAGGTAGGACACAGCGGTATTTCCGCCCAATTGAGCAGTCCGACTGAGGAAGTACCTCCGCCATACAGAGTACTGCGGTTATTATAACTTCGTGTTGTGTTCCCAGCGGTGAGTAGGGTAGCCAGAGCTCACTGGGGAATTTGTGTTGTCAGTGGGATGACTAAAGGCTTGTCCTGCTTTGTCCTCTACACTGACGGCACAGAGACTCTGTGCTTACGGGGTCGGCAGCGCTAGTGTGGCTTCTCTGGTGTTACACACGTCCATAGGCCACGGTAACCATTTTCCATCAGGTGGGCCGTGCGCTTGTCTGCCACCTAAGTGGTATAAAAAAAAATCTTGGTTGAATTGAAAAATATTTTTTGTGTTTAAGTCCGTTTATCGACGAAGGTTTTAGGCTATATATCATCGCGCTGCTACTTAAGAAAGCGGAGCAGTGATCATAAATGGTAACAAATCCAGCAGATTTCTATACATTATTTGTAATCAAAAAATTACTGGTTTAAAGGGGTGATATTATGAGGTTTCAGAATATGCCAGGGGTGAAGCTTTGGCAGGTTGGTATTAAATATTTCAGTTAAAAATATTAGACAATCCGGGTACATATTTACTCAATGTTCATTATAATAATTATTGTTTGATAGGGAAAGTGAAATAGGTACCTACTTAATTATGGTTTATCAGCCATTTCAAAAACTATCTGCGTGGTCGTGTGATAGATATCACCGCCAAGTAATAGGTATTGAGATTTCGTAAGGCCAGCACTACAAAGTTTATCTGAAACTATGCGATTCAGTACAGTACAATAAAGTTATCTAACCTAGATTGATGCACGTAGGCTGCTGTAATACGACAGTAATAAAAATGAAACGCCGCAAACTGCTAAAACTAAGTACTGATTTAGTTCTAGCAGTTTGCGGCGTATTAATACTGCTAGAGCTAAGCCAATATGAAACGCCGAAAACTGCTAGAACTAAGTCAGTACTTAGCTCTAGCAGTTTGCGGCGTGTCATTTTTATTTCTGTAGTTCGAGCTTTGTTGATAGGTACATTTTGACAGTTGCCCTAAGTCATAGAAGGTAACTTGGCACGATTGGAATGAAACATAGGTACCAATATTATAATCTACATACATACATAGATACATAAATTCAATCACGCCTCCGTCCCCGAAGGGTTAGGCAGAGGTGAATTAACACCCGACAATTATTAAATTCGGTTCCACGTAATAGGAAGGGAGCCTATTGCCGGCATTCGGGCACTATTGTTGACTCAAGCCATGCATCTAGGGCTGAGTCTGGGCTATATATAGCTATAGATGTTAAACAGACCTTTCTCTCATTATTATATTCTATATATATAGCCCTAGTCCTTTTTTTTTTTTTTTTTTTTTTTACGTGCGCAAAATCCCCACGGATACCTCCCCACCGGAGCCGGTGGAGGAGGTTATGTCGGACTCGAACCGACTAAAACGCACGCCGCCTGTGGGTCGCTTTGGTTGCCGAAGGTGAGGTTGACAGGCATATCCCTCGCACCCCGGCCGACCCAGGGCCATCTCTCACGATCTGGCCCTCTTCTCGGGTGTGGGGACTACAGAGTCCCCAACTCGTCCCCGGAAACGGGGAGGCGCGCCACGCGCGCCACCGCCGCTGCCTGCTTCTGCCAGGGTGACAGGCGGCTCCACCTGTCACCCCCAGGCCGGCGCTCATGGGGGGCGGAGGTCGTTCATCGACCTCCGACGCCCGAGTTGTCTTCGTACGCGGGCAGCTTGGCTTGCGATCCTTCGTCGCTCCCGCTGCCGCTCCCGCCCCGCCTCCTCCTTCACGAGCATTACTTGCTCGCAGAAGGCGCCGCGAGCAAGGTGGAGAGCGTGAGAACTCTCACTCCCAGGGCCGCCACAAGCTCCCGCCTCGGCGTCTTCCACGCCGGACACTCGGTGAGCGTGTGCGGACCTGAGTCCTCGCTCGCGTCGCAGTGATGGCACTCGGACGTTGGCTCTTTCTCCATCCGACGCAGATACTTTCCGAAGCACCCGTGCTCGGTGATCATCTGCGTCAGACGGTACGAGAGGCTGCCGCCCTAGCCCTATTATAATCTAAGTAAAGTTAAATAATTTGCAAATATGTAATATCTTCCAATAGTAAAAGTAGTAGTATCCTTACAATATAATACTAATAATAATACTGACACATTTCGGTTTATATTATTACAAGTCATTTAAAATATGACGTGTTCCTGTATTTCTGCGAGATCTCATGAGACATTTACGTTTTATGATTTCCATTTTTAGTGTTGTGGCTGTGTTATCTTTGGTTGTTACATTTTAATCGTATGGAGATTACCTCTACTTATTACATCTTTTTTTTATACCACTTAGGTGGCAGACAAGCACACGGCCCACCTGATGGAAAGTGGTTACCGTGGCCTATGGACGTTTGTAACACCAGAGGGGTCACAGTCGCGCTGCCAATCCTGTAAGTATAGAGTTTCTGTACCATCAGTGTAGAAGACAAAGCAGGACAAGCCTTTAGCCTTCCCACTGACAGCAGAAATTCTCCAGTGAGCTCTGGCTATCCTACTCACCGCTGGGAACACAACACGAAGTTATTATAGCCGCGGTATTCTGTAGGGCGGAGGTACTTCCCCAGTCGGACTGCTCATTTGGGCGGAAATACCGCCGTGTCTTACCTCCTTATAAAAAGAAAACAAGAGAAACATCTTTGGTCAACCATGCTGGAATGTAACCTTTGCGTAACATTTTGCGTTACTTTTACCTTTTTATGTCACTAAACTTAATGATGCTATGTTATTTTTGCCATATTGCATATTAGAGACAACGAATTATTATTGCTTTTTTTTTGTTTACGATAGTGAAAGCGGAAGTAGCCCAGAAAGTGAATAAATAATTATGATTAATACCCATTTTATGTTTTCAGTTACCCTGACACATATTCTAATCTTAATATCAAATGTTAAAATGATTAATCGTTTGTCTCCTGTATCAATTATTGTCATAATCGATTTGACTCACTCCAAATAGACTACAACTGTTACAGCGCGGCGGGCCTTTTTAATCCCCGATGCAAAATTTGTGTGTGTGTGGCATCGTGGCTCTTGAACGGATGAACCGATTTGGATTCCGTTTTTTTTTTGAAAGATATATATTAGTCGGGAGTGTTCTTAGCTATGTTTGAACAAAAACGGGCCAAAATGGTTGCCACACCCGTCACAAAAAACTTACTCCAAAAAGTTGAAAATAAATTGTGTCGTTTAACCTTTTACCTTTTATATATCTATAGTTGCGGTACGCTATAATGGCCGTTTTGACAGGACTGGCTTTGCTTCTTTAGTTATTCGTCTAACAGTTGAGACGATTAGTTTCAAAATTAGGCAAATCCAAAATTTACCATTTTTAATATTTGAATGTAGCAATATTCTTCGCAGTCCGATTTAAAAATAGAGAGTATCAAAAGTAGTCAGTTCCACATTTTTGCTATAGAAAAACTGCTGTGAATAGTGGCTGTGGTATCAATATTAGCCAAATCCAACACTGCTGACATTCAAATTTAGTCAAATCCGTATCGACCAATCAGCTTCGAGTAGTCTCTATGGCGAGTCCGCCATGTTGTTATTAGTGACGTTCAGTTCATGGCGGAGGTACGGTAGTTTCAGTCAGTTTTTAATTAAAATTGTGTATAAAAAATGGAAAACAACCCAAACCAAATAGATGAAACACCTCCAAACTTATCCAGGAAGCCTTTGCAACAAAAAACATCATGGAAATGCAATAGAGCCAAGATTTCTAGGTAAGTGAAATTTATAAGAACAACAGTGTTTGTTTCATTGCCAGGTGTTCTCAACCCGAGAATGAATGTCCGTTAGAATTTGTATTGTAATTATTTTTACGTTGTGATTTCGGAATTTTAAGTTTTTATTACCTGACTGCGCCAGAAGGAGGGTTATGTTTTTCGAGAGTCATTGTATGTTTACGTATAATTGTTTAGCACACTGTATCCTGAACGGCTCGACGGATTTTGGCTTGGAGGTGTCGTTAGATTCGTATTTTTTTTATACCAATCGGTTGGCAAACAAGCATGTGGCCCACCTGATGGAAAGCGGTTACCGCAGCCTATGGACACCTGCAACATCAAGGTGTCATTTGCGTGTTGCCTTCTCAAGCCCCTTTTGAAGTACCTCCTTACGTATTTAAAATTCCTGTCCCTATTTATAATTATTCATATAATATTATTGTTATACATTTTGTATAGTATTGCAAAGTAGTGTTTTAATTTCAGATACTCACCTAAAGCACCGCCAAACATCAAAGTGCCGTGCCAACACTACACCAAAGCCTACAGATGTACTTCGTTAACGAAAAATGATATTATAAAATTTCATCAAGCTTTTTATAAAACCTCAAACAAAGTTCAACAAGATAATTTCATACTGCAATACACTAAAGTATCACCTATAGAGCGTCGCCGAATAAAAATAGGAATTGGAAATAAAAAGAATGTTAGCGTTGTATACTATGCTCGAAGAAGAAAATGCATGATACCCGTATGCAAGAAAACGTTTTTAACGATTTTAGGGTTGAATAAGGGAAGAGTAACCGGTGTGATTTTGCGCAATTCCAAGAATGACGGGGCATCAGCAACTGAAAAGAGAGGAAGTAACCGTAAAGAGAAAGCGTTTGCAGGAAAAAGACAATCGATTAAATTTTTTATCAAAAATTTAGAGCCGCTTGAAATTCACTACTGTCGCACTAAAATAAAGAGTAGACAGTACCTAGCGTCGAATCTAAGTATCAGCAAACTTTACAGGATGTATATCTCGCAAGCTGAAGATCAATTCAAGTGTGTCAAAGCATCTTATTTTAGAAGAATCTTCAACACTTCATTCAACATTGGTTTCGGGTGTCCAGCAACAGACGTTTGCTCAACGTGCTTAACGTTAAAAGAAAAAATAAAACATGAAAAAGACGTCAACAAAATAAATGAGCTTATAATCCAAAAAAGAGTGCACAGTTTAAGGGCTAAGGCTTTTTACAGTCTGTTAAAGGAAAAGAAAGAAGAATTACTGACTTTCAGTTTTGATTATCAAAAAAACCAACCCATGCCGAAAGTCCCCGATCAAAGCGCAAATTATTCACGGCAATTATACATCTATAATTTTACGATCGTATTAGGTAGTTCCAAAGATAAGTTGAGTCGTGAAAATGTCTTCATTTACACATGGACCGAAGATGAGTTGCCAAAAGCATCAAACCAAATAGCCAGTGCTGTTTTTCACTGCCTGTGCTCAAATGTCGAAAAATATGAGAAGGTGACTACCATTCGACTTGTGGCTGACGGATGTAGTGGCCAAAACAAAAATACCACAGTCATTGGAATGATCTCCAAGTATATTATAGATCATGCCCCGGATCGAATAAAGACTGTGGAATTACTGTTTCCAGTAGTTGGGCACTCATTTTTGCCACCAGACCGGGTATTTGCCCAAATTGAAAAAAAAATAAAAAGAACAGAGGTAATGCCTAGCCCTCAGAGTTACCTGGAGTATTTCGAAGAGCACGGGACTGTTTTAAAATTAGGAACAGATGCAGAAGTCCTAGATTGGAAAACTGCGAGTGCTAAAATATTGAAAACTACAAGCGGGATGCATTTTTCAATAAAATAATGCAAAAGGTTTTTTTTTAGGCGGAACAAAAAGAAAAACAATGTTGAAGTGCGAGCAGAAAGATCATATCGAAACACATTAGGTACATTTAAAAATATTTGCAAAAAGCAGAAATTTGCCAGTCAGATAAATCCAACTGGCATGACTTTGAACGTGACAGTTAAACAAGAAAAATTAGATGATGTCAAAAAATTACTGGTAGCCCATTATGGGGAACAATGGGAATTTTTGGAAGATCTAAATTATTTCAAAAATGTTTTCGGTAGAATAGATTGCGAAGCCACCCAAACAGCGGATGAACCATGTGAGCCGGAGGTTGAACTGCCAACTTTGATTGTATAATTTTTCTTTATTGCTTATTTTACATTAAGTAGGTGTAAGATTAAATGAATATATAACTTAAACACTATTGTTTTATTTTTGGCAATAATAAGAGGTGGACCTCAGACAAAAATTGTTTACAACCACTGCCTTCCTAACCGTCATTTTCATAATAAGTCAAATCCTTTTGCTTACGTTCAAAACCAGTCAAATCCACTAATCTAACTTACAAAGTAAGCCAAATCCACGCTTTATTATCAAATTCGGTCAAATCCAAACTTAATAATAAGATTAAGAACTTTTTTTGTACCAGTAGGTATATAGTTTTATAATTATTTGTTATGTTTTGATATCATAATAACATACGCTGGCTATATTATAAATCTTTTCCAATGTTGCCAATAAGTAAGAAAAAAAGAAGATGCATTACGTAAATTTACCCTAAGTGGATTTGACTAATTTTGATACTACTCGTCTCAGTTCGTTGCGCACCAAAAAAGAGAAAACGAGCAATACCAATCGTGTCAGAACGGCCATCATAGCGTGCCGCAACTATAGTAAAACATTAATTCAAGTGTTGTCATGTCGAGGGGACCTTGGATCGTTCTGATAATACACACATCAACAAAGTCTAGGGAACAAGGACATTTCTAGTTTTTATTTAAAAACCCTTTCTTGTAATAGTGAGTGTTTTATATCAATAGAAGGGTATTTTTATACCGTTTTTAATTTTAATTTTAATAAAAACATTTTCGTACCAATTTTTTTTTTTTTTAAGAAAGAATTGAATAGTGCCAATGTTGAGTGTTACAACCTTCTATGATTAGGCACAAAAATAACGAGGTAGTAAGAAATACAGTAATTAACCGTACTTTAAACGTTTTTAATAATCTGTAGGACCTCCTAAAGCATTAGCAACAGCTAGACAACGGCGTGGCATACTTAGTATGAGATTGTCAATCATCGTCTGTGGAATATGGCTCCATACACTGCGAAGGTGTAAAAAAAGTTGTTCTTCAGTGTTCAGAGTTTCCAAAGAATCACTGAAAGCTCTTCTCCCAAGCAAATCCCAGGCATGCTCTATGGGATTGAGGTCGGCAGACTGAGCAGGCCATTCCAACGTCGTCATATTGTGCTCGCTTAACGCATTGACCACTACCCTCGCGGTGTGTGACCGTGCATTATCTTGCATGAACATAAAATCTTGACCGAACTGCTGTCGATGAGGGATTACCATGGGGTGTATAACCTCCTGAATGTATTGGTTTGCATTCAAATTGCCCCGTATCCAAACGAGGTCGGTCCTTCCACCAAGGCGAATTCCAGCCCATACCATGATTGTTCCACCTTGGTAAGGATGAACTTCTTGCGGATTCTGGAGACGACTCCGACGTCCAGGAACTCGCCATATGCGCACTCTTCTTGAATCAGGATGAAAACCGAAGCAAGATTCGTCGGAAAACAGAACCCGTGCCCATTGATGGTCGGTCCACTGTAAATGTGCGTTAGCCCACAATAAGCGACGACCTCGATTTCCACGTCGAAGAGCTGGAACCTTAAGCGGTCTGCGAGCATAAAGATTGGCTTCGTGTAGTCTTCTTCTGACAGTTTGATCGCTAATAACCACTTGATGCTGAGACTGGAGGCCTGCGACCAACTGACGAGCAGTAATCGTGGGTTGCCGCCTTGCGGAATTTTGCAAGAAACGATCTTGTCGAGGGGTAGTAACCCTATTTCGTCCCCTGTGACGTTCGGCAACATCCCCTGTAGACCTGTAGCGTGCCCATAATCTGCAAATTACGCTTGGTTGGGTGTTGACAGCATCCGCTACGTCGTCGCGTTGTTCGTCCAGCTTGCAGCATACCAACAGCCCTTAACATCTCTTCGCCACTTAAATGACGACGTGACATGATGACTACAGTCACAAAAATGCACAAACCATACGTAAAAGACGTATTATTGATAATAAACGTTATTTACAATAAAAAAAATAATTTTTATTTTGCCTCAGAGAAACTGCACAATCAAACACTTTTAAAAGTTTTCCCTCCATATTCGAAAATCATTACTTATTTAAATTTATTTTTAAATTTCGAACAACTCTGTAATCTACTTTATTCTATTTTTATTTATTTGCTGCCAGTTATTTGCAAAACAAGATTTACACGAAAAAAAATAATTGGGGTCATCTTGTTCCCTAGACTTTGTTGAGGTGTTTATAACGGAGTGCTTTACCAGTTAAGGTCCTCCAACATGACAATACTTGAATCAATATTTTACTAGGTATATCAAAGTTAAAGGGCTAACCAACACAATTTATTTCTACTTTTTGGAGAATGATTTTTTTGTGACGGGGGTATTAAAAATTTTAATTATATTTTGTGATTAATACAGTATCTTAGGTCTTTTCAACGTTAATTTATCTCCCGTGACAGAATTTACTATACTACCTTACAAACTTGTTTTTTTTTTATTCAACTTAGGTGGCAGACAAGCACACGGCACACCTGATGGAAAGTGGTTACCGTGACCTATGAACGTGTGTAACACCAGTGGAGTCACATCCGTGCTGCCGACTCTGTAAAAACAGAGATTTTATGTGCCCTCAGTGCAGAACACAAAATTAGGACAAGCATTTGGTCTTCCCACTGACAGCACAAAAACTCTCCAGTGAGCTCTGGCTACCCTACTCACCACCGGGAACACAACACGAAGTTATTATAGCCGTGTTATTCTGTAGGGCGGAGGTACTTCCCCAGTCGGACTTTTCAATTCGGACGGGAATACCGTCGTGTCCTACCTCTTCGAACCTTGTTTTATTTTACTTACTAAGTAACTTTTTTTTTACTCTATTTTACTTTTACTGCGTCGCGGCTTCGACTACATAGTTATATTTATACTGTTGATTGATGGCACTTGATGGAATTTGTTGCTACACATATTGAAAACATACTTGTACTTTTTCCACCGTATTTTCTTCAGTATTTTCTTAACTGTGATTGTAACCTTTGAGGATGCCATAAGATCAGGTCAGGTCTAATAAATAATACTATGGAAAATCACGCTTTAAGAAGTATTACATAAGAAAATATCAAGGATAGCCGTGGTCGTATGCCACTTTTACCTGAAATGTATTGTTTTGTTAGACTAAATGGCATAAATCGTGATTTTTCAGTAGTCGGCTTTTAGGTTTAAACTAAAAAAATTATTGACATTATTTTGGGGCAAGCAATACCTATAATTTATACATATTTGTAATGTGCTAATTAAACCCTATCAGATGATGACCAAACACGGTATATTTATCTCAAGTTTATTTTTTAACACAGTACTAGTACACAATAGTGAACTACAGATAACCACATATTATCTGTGATGATTTAATTTTTATGCAGGGAAAGTAAGATATCCCGTTTAGCATTTTTCTTTTATTTTTTATTAAGTATTTGTGTTCTTTATATTGTATTATTTGTTTTGTACTCAGTGGCGTGTTATAATTTAGTTATAATGATGGATTTCAGAGGGTGCCCGAGCACTGGAAAATGAATGGCGACTGATTGTTAATGATGCGTCATTCCATCATTTCTTTCTTTTTATGTCGCCATTTTTAAGTGTTGTATGTATTGTTCTGAGATCTGTTGTTGTGTTCATGCGTCACTGACTCGTTTTGCGTGGCGGCGGAGCCACTAGCGGCGCCATCTGAAAACCAGCGCTTCGCATACCCTGGTGTGCGGGGCATTCATGCTGAGATGGTGGCCCATTTGGGAGCGCACGATGTGCAGTGAGTGTATTCTTGTTGTGTTATCTTATTGTGTTTATATATTTGTCTGACTGTCTGTACGTTGTGTGTTGATATAAATGTTTTTTCTTTCTTTCTTTCTTTCTTTACTTTATGACTGCTAGAGGGCGCTACATTAATTTCGGTGATACGTCATATAGCTTATAGCAGGTGGGCGACTAAGATGCTTCTAATGATACCTCATTTGCTATGAACTACTAATTAGAACCGACATACAAACATAGCCTGTCAAAATCATATCCCTCCTTTGGCTTCACGTAGTCGGGTAAAAAGTACAAGTCTGTTTTCAATATGTTTGTGTACATTAACGCCAGAACGGCGCTCAGGGGCGGGTTATTTGATTAATTTTATTGACTGTATATGTACGGTATTTATTGAATTGTATATGTATGGTGACTTAATGTATACTTTTATATTTATGGATTGTGATAAATTTGTGAAATGATGTTAAGGCGTAATTAAATTTTTCAAGTACTTAAATATTTATTTGTCTATTCATATAGCAATTTGATTGATAGCTATCAAATGAAACACACAGATGTTCCCAATCATTATACCTACCATATCTACCCACAAATAAATATTTGTACCTACCTACAAATATTCTATTTTTTTTTTAAATAACGAATAAAATATGTTATATTTAATTTTATACAGACCGTTAATGTTATTCATTTATTCTTCTGTTTCACTTAAGGCTTTTAGTTTAATTTACATTATTTTTTATTCAAAATTGTAGTTTTTCTCGTGAAATTTAGCCAGAGATGCTATAAGTAATTTCATATTATGATTTATGTAAATTGTGCCCGGAAGACGGCAAGAGGCTCACCCCCTATTACGTGGGACCGAATTCAATGATCGGTGAAATGTGGGTGTTAATTCACCTCTGCCTATCCCTCTGGGGATAAAGGCGTGATTATATGTATGTATGTATTTCAATTAATTTAATGCGAATTTTGAAATTTGTTTTCGAATTACGGATCAACTTACAAATCCTATAATACTCATCATAGCGTTGTGTTATATTTACAAAAAACATATTTTACAGGTATTATTAAATACATACATACATACATAAAATCACGCCTGTCTCCCATAGGGGTAGGCACTACTACTCTCGCTTCATTCACTCTCATTACATTCTTCATGCATGCTCGTCGGTTTAGAGTACTCCTGACCTGCCCCTTTTCTAAAACTTCCCCAATTTGGTCCAGGTATGTGCGCCTAGGTCTTCCCTTTCCGACGGTACCATCCACACTCGCCTCATACACCTGTTTCGTTAGTCTTCTTTCATTCATTCTCTCAACATGACCAAACCATCTCAACATTCCTCTCTCAATTCTCATCACTACATCTTCTATCACTCCACATCGTTCTCTTACCACAATTTTTCTCACTCTATCTTTCAAGGTCAAGCCACACATACTTCGCAACGCACGCATTTCTACTGCATTCACTCTACTCTGATGCTTTTTCTGCCACACCCAACTTTCACTACCATACATAAGAGTCGGCACCACTACTCCTCCATGTACAGCCAGTCGTGCCATTTCGGACACTTTCCGGCTGCTCATAAAGTTGTGTAGTGCCCCATTCACCCTATTTCCAGCCATCACTCTCCTTTCAACATCTTCTTCATGCTTTCCATCTCTCGTAAACATAACATAACATAACACTTTAACACAACTCATTCACTTGTTCCACTTTTTCTCCATCTATACAAATCCTACACTCTGTCACGCATTCATCTCTTTCAAAAACCATAACTTTTGTCTTACTAACATTCACTTTCATTCCTTTCCTCTCAAAAGCTTCATGCATAGTTGTTACCATCTCCTGCAACTCATCTGCCGATGACGCCAGTAAAACCTGATCATCAGCATTATTATTAAATATATTAAACAGGTATTATTAAATATATCATAAATAATCAGTCTAATCACACAGTGACGTAGTCAGGTCTAACTTGTACTGCATTAGTACTGTAGTTATTATACCTATCTTTTTATTGTGTGAAGCCGATGGGGGAGGTTATGTTGAACTTTAACCGACTAAAACGCACTTCGTCTGTGTGGCCCGTAGGTAACTGGAGATGCGATTATCTAAAACACATCTCTCGCACCCCGACCGACCCAGGGCCGTTTCTTTCGAGAAGTTTGTCTTCGGGTTAAGTATACCCTTATAATAACCTCTTCTACTAGCTTAGATAGTACTCACCCGTTATCATTATGCATTTCACTTTCTTTTAACAGTTTATTGTTATTATTATTTTATAAAGATATGTGAAGTGACCTATGATCACTTAAGACCTGTTATCACTTGTTGTTATGAGTCTACGTCCAATTAAAAAAATAATAAGCATCGATGTACATAATATGAAAACGATATAATTAAGTACACACAATGAAAATAAAATGGATGATTGTATTCGAGGGTGTCACAATTCTACTCAATAAGTCTTTCCACGTGTCTGTCTTATCAGTAGGAGCAAGCTTAAGCATTGAGAAGCATGATCAGGGATCGGTCCACCGTCCTTGGCGAAAGGTCTGCTTAAACAAAAAGCACCATGGTAATTATGTATTTGCGTCAATTTAGGTCGAACCAATCATGATCCGTACTCTCGCAATCTTTTAGGAAGGTTGCGAAGCGACCACGCATCCACCAGAACATTAATTTTTAACATAACGTAAACTCTCGCCTATATCCCCGAAGAGTGTAGGTAGGTGTAGGGTAGTGCTAGCACCCACATTTCGCCAATTTATGTTTGGATCTCAATGTAATAGGTGGCGAGCCTATTGCCATTAACCGGGCACTTATAAACCTACGATAAATACACACATAACTTCGAAAAGCATCGAAAAGTCATTGGTGTGTGCCATGGTAAAACCTGGGATCGAACCCGAGACCTCGTCTCAGCAGTCCATTACCATACCACTAGGCTACCGCGGATTTTTTTTTTATTTAAATCTTTATTTATGGAGCTTAGCCACAATATAACTGTGTATCTTCGTCATAGTTTTATATATTTTACCAGTGCTCGCCAACTAAGAAACAGTAGAAAATATAGTCCCCGAGCCACGTTTAAATTTGGTCAATGATTTCCTCTAGGGTGATACTTCACACGATATATGATGTGAATTATGAAGGAAGTTGAATTAGGAATTTTCGTGTTTGTCAGCTACGACTTTGTTGGTGGGGTAGGCAGCGGTGGCCGCTCAAACATCTAAAAAAATAACAAAAATTCAGTCATTTGGCTGAAAATGGGCTAAATTACCGTTAAGCCCATTGGCTTAGCTGTAATTTAGCCAATTTGTAATTTTGACGAAAAAAATTGTCGGCTGCCCATGGCGCAGTGGAAAATGCATAAGCTGGTAACCTAAAGTTGCATGAAAATTTAAAATCGTTAGTAATTTCCTCCCGGCTCAAAATGGGTTAAAATACAGTTGAGCCAATACCTTGAAGTAAAAAATGGTCAGCTGCCCATACCTCGGTGGAAAATGCATCAGCGTCAGCAATTCACCTTCCTTAGCCATTGTACGAAGTATTATTTGGGAGGCGATTGGTCATGCGAACTTGTCCTGCCGTAAATCTGTTGGTGTACAATAAAGAATTATCTATCTATCTAAAAAGCTTTTGCTCGTCTCCATATCTTAGGTGTTCTTGTAGAAATAAATTAAAACAACATAATTACTGCGAGTTACTTCTTGACTACGATGATTATTCAAAATGGAAAAGAACGGTTAAAAATATGGCATTTTTATTTGTTCCCAGGTTTAGATCCAGGCAGGCCTTTAGTATCAGCATATGGATCTAAGGTATTCCGCTTAGGCCGTGAGGACGCCCATGTGGTACAAGTAATTCACACAAATGCTGGCTACCTCGGTGAGAGTGGGCTGGTGGGTCATGCCGACTTCTGTATAAATGGAGGAAGAACGCAACCGGGTTGTAAAGGGCACGCAATGCGTAAGTACCTAACAGACTGTCTTACGTCCTTATCCTTACGCAACGATGTGACTATCTGGCGATAGTCACATCATTACGTAAGCCTGTTTCTGCTAAAGTGACAAGCGGCCGTACTTGTCAGTCAAACTAAATCCTCTATTTGGTAGGAGTAAGTTGACCCGTCTCCTAGGTGAAAGCTTCGGTTGTAACCGAAAAAAAGTTTGACGATTAGACGAATTTTATTTTACCATTATTACAGGTATTGCACGATGTAGTCACTTCATGAGCTCATGTTACTTTGCTGCAAGTGTGAGAAAAAGCAAACGTCTGGTGGGAATACCATGTGATAGCGCATGTCCGAAGGAAGATGGACATTGGAATCTTCGATTGGACAGAAAAGCAGTTGTGCTAGGCGAAGATATACCGGATGGGTTTGTTTTAATTTGTTTATTCTAATTATCTTCAATCGGTATTCGCTACATACTTATGAATGTAGGATACGAAACGAATAACATTAAAGTGTGGAAATCCCCATGGATACCGCCGTCTTCTGTTATTAGGTATGTTGAACCATCGGTAACGGCTCGGCCGATTTCGGTTTCAAATTGGATCTATGAAATTGTGAAGATACTTTAATTATGTACCTACCGAGCGCTATCCCCACATTTTTGGTTTTTGAGTAAATACATAGAATAATATAAAAAATTCCCTTGCAACGTGTCCCGTAATAGTACTATTATTTAAGCTTAAAACATTTATTAAGAAAATGTTTTTATGTCATTTAATTTTGTCATTATATTTATCTATTTTCTTTTTCTTTCTTTTATAGTGACAGAGCTGAACAAATTTATGCTTGGAATAATAATCCTAACATCCACATCTACTTATCATCCTCTTACAATCTTAGGTGCAATTACTTTATTTTAATAATATGTACAATTTCAGGTCACGAGGAATGTATTGTGTGAGTTTTACACACACTCACAGTTGCCCATTTGATTGACATCAACAGCAGCCACTGAAATACCAACATGGACTTACTACTTTATAAATTATTTTTAACTTAACTAAGTACTTGTACGGTCAGTTCAGTTAATGTGTCTAAAAAAATGGATGCTGGGGCTACACTAACGGAAAATGAAACGATAATTGATGTTTTACATAGGTGTCACACCAGCCACAAATTAATACGATAGTTTGATAACGGCATTATCATTGCCGTTTAACGTTGTGCGCCAAGAAGGGGCATTGACGTTGACCGTTCAAGCGTATTCCTACTGCACTAAACTTTTTTTTATACAACTCAGGTGGTAGACAAGCACACGGTCCACCTGATAGGAAGTGGTTGCCGTGGCCTATGAATGTATGCAACACCAGGGCTGTTACACTTGCACTGCCGACCATGAAGAAACCTTCTGATGCCCCTCTTGAAGAACCCCATATTTTAGGTGATTGGGAAAACCGCAGCAGGGAGGTCATTCCACAGCTTGAGTGTGCATGGGATGAAGTTTCTTTCAAACCGCACAGTGCGCACCGTCTCAGGTCGCAATGTGTGAGGATAAATTCCCTGCCTATGGCGAGAGGTGCGATGATAGAATGTAGCTGTGGGCATCATGTCAAACAATTCATCTGAACACAAACCATTGTACAGGCGGTAGAACACACATAGCGAGGCAAAGGGCCGGACCTGTGCCTTGTAAAGAAGGAGTTGCTGCCCCGCAGTGAAGTACTGCTTCGCCCTGTTGAGCACGCCAAGTTTCCTTGATGCCAACTTAACCTTGTCCTCCAAATGACTCCGGTACTGCATGTCGCTGGAGACATCGACACCAAGGATCCCGAAACTCGAGGAGATGGTAAGCGGTGTGCCCAGGAACTGCGGTGCTACAATGAATTGGGTTTTCTTAGCGATGAATAAACATATTTGTGTCTTAGTGGAGTTGATTTGGACTGGCTTTAGCCGTCCCCAATCGGATACTCCAGAGAGAGTAGTCACGATTTCAGAAACAAGTTCTTCGCGACTCTTCTGCACCTTTATATTCATGCGGTCTGAGCAACTGCCATCGACGACAGCTTGGATACTTCTGTTGGACAAAAGCTGGTGATCCATTGGCATTGGTCAGAAGACCTTTGTGCCAGACCCGATCGAAGGCCTTTGCTATATCGAAGCTGACCGCTAGTGCCTCACCCCGATTCTCGATGACTTGCGCCCACCGGTTTGTGAGATACACAAGAAAGTCACCGGTAGAGCAACAGTGGCGAAAGCCATTCCCTCAAGGTATCTCAGGAGCTGAGTATTAATAACATGCTCCATTATCTTCGAAAAAAAGGAGGTGATAGCGATAGGCCTGTAATTGGCCACGAGGTCGGGACCTGCCTCGCGGAGTATGAGAGTGCGAAAAGACTTGTAATTATAGGACACAGCTCGGGGACACAGTGTTTAAGCACCATCGCCGGTATACCGTCCGGCCCACTCGACTTCCGAACATCTAGGGACTTAAGCTCATGATTTTAACTTCGGTCATGGAAACACTACAGCTGGTTTCCGTCGTTTATAGTCGAGTTTGACGTAAAGAGATTACCCAAAAGATCGGCTTTCTCCTTAGCGTCATGGGCCAGACTACCGTCGGATTTTTGCAGCGGCGGAAGACAAGACCGGCGCAAGTTTCCCTCGGCAGCTTTGGCGAGCGACCAGAATGCACGACTCCTAGATGAGTAGCGCGTAAGCCGTTCGCCAATTCTGCCGATGAACTCAAACTTTACCCTAGACGTTGCTTTTTACTGGACCTCGAAGCAGCATTCAACTTCCGCTTCACTTCAGCGATGTTCGGATGCTTATTGGCAAGAGCCGTGGTCTAGGCCTTGTATGCAGATTGCTTGCGGTCTCTAGCTTCCCTGCAAGGCCTATTAAACCACGGGCATTTGCTCGCTCCTGTCACGACCCAGCGGTTGCTGCTGACTTGTAGTGCCACACATGCCGTCACTGAGGTGGCTGCGGTGGTTCAGACCGCGCTAATGTCAATTGCGCTTGGACGACGCTGTGGTCCGAATTACCGAGAGGTACTTCCACCCTTATGGAGTATTCATCCGGACGCGTAGTCAGCAGAAGGTCCAGTATAGAACTTCTGTGGGTCTCAATTACTGATGTTCTAGTCATAGAATGCACCAGTTGAGAGAGCCCATAGGTCAGAGCGAAGTCGTGAACAGCCCTTACGGCAAAATCAGTCCTAGGAGACCCCAGCCACTCAACGTGGTGAGCATTGAAGTCCGCAGTGGGGTACTACTCAATTACACTGTCCGCCGATCACTGCAGGAGCTGAAACAGTTTTACCGTGCCCAGGTCACCGCTATGAGTCCTGTAAATGCTCGCATAAATACGGGTGTGGCCACCGTGATCTATACGTACCCTTAGAGGTGACAGGTCCCTCTCCTCAAGGACTAAATCTAAACCAAAACAGTATATTTTGAGATGTTGGACTTGGATGATTTCCGTTAGTATGGCTCCAGAGTAAAATATTTTTGTCTTTATCATTGTTTTGAAAGTAATGAATATTTCTTCAATGTTTTATCACAGTATCTACATATTAGTGTTGTGAAGTTTTGAATGTATTATAGGTATTATAGATTTAAGTATATTTTTGTTATTTGACCTAGGTTCATAGATAATAAATATCCAAAGAGTTCAATGATACCTACCTTGATTTGTAAATGATGTTATAATAATATAGATATTACCAACACACTGTCCGTCCGACATATGGGTGAAGCAAACCCTTAATTTTATGAATAAAGAGATAGTAGTCGTAAGGCCACAGTATGTGAACCGATATTGCGGGATTCGACCAATTTATCTACCTACGTTTGTCCAACCAGCTACATATCTACTAGCTTTCAATCGGACACTGTCGGTCAAAACGTGTATAGGCCCGTCAGATTGGTCGGTATTCGTGATAGATAATTACTAGTTTTAGTAATTTTATTAGACTTGTATTCCAGAAAACGCTTTTATTAAGTAGTTTTAATATATTGCATTATGCATACTAGACGTCATGGTGCTTGAACACTGTGCCATTTTATTTCATTTTGTTTCTGTATAATAATACTCCTTCTTAAATTTTTGATATACATTTGAATAAATTCATCACAAATCATTATTTAACCAGATATTAATAGTAAGTTGCTTTATCTATAGGAAATCACCTCAAAATATAGAAACATTTGTGCTTAAAATTAGTGACCGATATTACCCGTTTTAAAGTCGCACGAAAATGCTGTCAATTTGTGACACAGACAGTATTAATAAGGGATTTATGATAACCCCTAGATTTTACCCAGAAATAAGTATTAAACTTGTTAAATACAAAACTTATAGAAGACTTGTCAAAACATGATTACTTGTTTTATACGTGTATTGAGATTGTCACGGGAACTTTTTCGTTCAAATAATATGTGTAGCCAACTAGTTGTTTATAATAGATATACAAGTTTAAAATACATTTACGTTCACACTGAAGTCTGATAAATGTTGGATCTTGTCAAATACATGTATAATGCCTTGGAGAAAACCCCTGTTTTTATTCTTACCCCCCGGTAAGAAAACTCAAATTATGCTAAAATAATACAAACTATTTTGGCACGGTGTATTTAGGTAACAGTGTAAATATGTTTTGTTCATAAGAATATAAAACATCTCATAACGTCATTATGTAATTTTACATAACTTATAATTTTGTACAAGTATGGTTTTGAAAAGATGTTGAAAATAAAACCTTTTAAAATTCATGACACTAATTTATTTTCTATTATTGATTTGCAAATATGGTACTGGCGGAAATTGAACAGTGAAAATTACATTCGTCGTTATAAAATATGGATTTAAACGTCCAATCACCGAACAGAAAACTACCAGCCCAGTACTTTTCAGCAATTTTTTTTACATCAACATTAAACTCGTATCGGCCCTGAAAATTAATAATAGAAATTGAAATTAAATGTTTTATTATTAATTATTATCTTATACATAACATAAACTCACGCCTATGTCCCCGAAGGGGTAGGTAGAGGTGCTAGCAACCACATTTCGCCAGTTTATGTTTAGGTCCCAATGTAATAGGTGGCGAGCCTATTGCCATTAATCGGGCACTTATAAACCTGCGATAAATACACACATAAACTTCAAAAAGCATCGAAAAGTCATTGGTGTGTGCCATGGTAAAACCTGGGATCGAACCCGAGACCTCGTCTCAGCAGTCCATTAACCATAACACTAGGCTACCGTGGTTGTTTATCTTATAAGTTATAAAGATCTGAACCTTATAAAAAATCTAATTATATCTGTGTCTATCAGACACAGGATAAGACATACTATGTACCTAGTTTAGCATAAAACGTAACTAAGTATACTAACTTATTTTTAGGTATTGCTACTACTAAAAGTGAAATACACATTCGTAGTACTAACATTGCTTCATCTGTATAGTCGCACTTACTTTTAGAACTACGCAATCCTTCGTAATATTCATGATAGATTGGAACAGAGGTCTGAAGAATAAATGATCACAAGGTTTCTTCATTTGAAACCTCAGAAATTCGACGCCATCTTTCTGAGCGACTATTTTACCCTGGAACAGTTTAGAAGTTAACGTATTTTTTGTCATGTACTTTAAAAAGAAATGAAACATTATAGTTAAAACCTGATGGCAAGTGGCGACTTTGGCCTATGGACGTGTGCAACACCAGGAGAGCCACACTCGTGCTGCCGAGCCAGTAAGAACAGAGTGTTTCTGTACCGTCAGTGCAGAAGACAAAACAGGACAAACCTTTGGTGTTCCCACTGACAACAAAGAACTCTCCAGGAGCTCTGACTACTCTGCTCACCATAGGAACACTACACGAGGTTATTGTGGGTGTGGTATTCTCTAGGACCGAGGTACTTCCCTAATCGGACTGCTTAATTGGGACGGAAATATCGTTCTCTCCTACTTCCAACATTACGAGAACTGGTTCTCAGATGTCAGTAGAGGGGCTCGTAAGTAGATGGCTAAATAAGCTATTTTTACTTCTTTAACTTGAGCTCAGACTCTGTCGTTTAGTTTTAAAGTGACAAGTAAAAAATATTAATAGGTATATTTGTTGACGGTGGTATAAAACTTAATTTTAGCTTTTATGGCATACTAGCAGCAGTATGAGACCTCAGCTGGAAGTAGGTACATAAAAAATCTGTAACCCGCTTGCTGCACCATCTACAGAGACGAGAAAAAAGTTAAGTACCATTATTTAAAACGGGTGTATGTTGTGTAAAAATTCGAACCCAATGGATGCAGAACTTTTTTAGGTTTTTGCAGCATACACAAACCAACATAATATTATAAATTACTGGTATCGCCCGCAGCACTAAATAGATACATGGATATGATTGCCTGTAGCGCCTTCTGTATAACTTAGAGCAAAATGTACCATACAGTTTTAATTTGTGTCAGTATTGGATTAGACTTCGAAAAAATTTAATATTCATGTAAATTTAATATGGACGCTGGGGTACAATTTGTGCTCTTATTTAAAGAAACCCAGTCAACACAATCTCTGTGGCGTGGCGGTATTAAACGTAGCTGCTACGCAGGAGGCGTGGGTTCGATCACTGCTCAGTGCAAATATTTGTATGCATGAGTCGTACCTCGGAGAGCGTGTTAAGCTGTCAGTGGCATACGAACAACTATAGCAGTCATTACGGGTAGTTGGAGCCCTCAAATGTCCGACTAGTCTAACTACAGGATTTCGATATCGCCAACTGGTTGTGGAGGTCAGATAGCAGTCGTTTCACGGAAAATATCAAAGTTCAGCCGCATCTTAGTTAGACTAGAAAGCCGGCCCTAACCCAGTTGGGAAAAGGTTTAGAGAATGATGATGCTTTAAAGAAACACGTGTATTTAAACTTTATTCATGCTTCATGCATTCATGGCAAATTACCAGTTTACGAAAAACAGCGATTGTACGATTTGGTCATTTCCGATTCTTAAAGGTTGACAAACGAGCCTAAATCATAACGTATATAGTGATACACATACTCTTGACTATTACTAAGTCTCGGTTGCCATACGAACATCTATGGCAGTCTTTACGGGTAGTTGAAGCCTTAAAAATTCAACAACTGGTCTGAATGCTATGCTTCAATATCACTATTGGATTGTGGAGGTCAGATGACAATCGTTTCACGGAAAATATTGAAGTTAAGCCAAATCCGCAATAAAACTGATAAAACGGACCTCAGACTACGAGATTGAAAGCTTTGGATGCCAATGGAATTAACGCTGAGATGAAGAAGAGATACTTACTTTGGTAGGGGTGGTATTTTTCAATACACGAAAGTCATATTTTATCAAATTGTGCCCAATTATATCAATTTTGGAAGTAGTACAGTCCCTTTGCTTAGGCCCCTTGCACGAAGTGAAGCTGGTCATACTCAAATTGAACGTACCCTGAAAATATAAATATGGACAAAATATTTTAAGGTCCACAGTAAGTCTTCTTCAGCCTTGTGTGTCTAAAAGTTACTAAAATATCGATTGGGATTATTAAAGTAGCAAAATAAAAAGGACATTGAAATCATAACGTTGCATCCGTTTAGATAAATGTAAATTTTGACTACAGTGTACTTTTTGAAAGGTAAGTACAGGCTTTTATTTTTTTAATATTGCTATTGAATATTGCACAGGTATATGAATAGCACCTAGGTTAGAATATACAATAATTACTTACTTAGTGTAAATAGAGGCGTGCGAAGTAGATATAACTGCTAGTTAATGTTTCTTGGTATTATACCTATTTAATATTAAATATTTACTTACAAAATCTTTTCCCTTATCTGCGTTTATGAAAACTATACAATTTAGTGTGATAAAAATTGTATATACTTTTAACATAATTACGATCTCAATAACACGTACGCTGATAGTCAAAACGAATAAACAAATGGCAATTATTAGACGTATTAGTATAAAAGTTTATCCTAAGAGCGAGTTAATGATAGGTATTTAGATACAAAACGTTTGTAAATGATTGGTTAAAATCAGTTTAACAGGAAATGAAATGAATAGGCATATTTTAAAAATAATTCCATTTAATTTTCGTATCGCGGTAGTTATTTTAATTGTACCTAAAATGTATCATAACATAGGCAGTTATTATTGCTACACGCTTTTTCGTTTTTTGATTTTATCAAAAAATTATACCTTGGAAATATCTTGCTGTTTTTGCGGTGTTAATGGTAAGCATTTAAACACCTTTTATCAACCTTCTTTTAAATCTTGAGTTTCTATTGTCTACAATTGGTTTAACTCAGCTTTCCCATAGTAGCAGTTATTAGGGGAACCACACACCAAAGCAGCATTACATCAAATTCCCAAGAAAAATGCTTGTTGATAAGAAATGTCAAGAAGCATTAAATTTGCTGCGTATGCGTAAAGCAGCATTTGCTGCACAGAGCAACTGTGTGTATGTTATGTCAAAAAACCATACTAATTTTTGATATAATAGTCCATAACAATTTTAAATTTTTTAGGCTCAGCGTGCAATTTTCAGAGGATGCAATTTTCTTTTTTTAGATATGAATTCACCTTGTAGCAAAATCTAAGTTTGTGGGATTACAACTCTTCCCACGGCCGCCATCTTGGAAATAGGGTTCAAAAAAAGAGGCCTATACTCAAATAAGATTATTTACAACTTTTGTAAAGAAACTGCGGACCATTTTTATAAGTTAGAACCATATATTTTGTAAGTTTAAATTTGGTGGATATTCCTTTATTTTTCCAATTCACCATGTTTGTTAGAGAGATTTCATCCTTATGATGGCCCTATCGATGGATGGTATAAAAAAACAGAGTGTAATTTATTGCTTTAGCGTAATCCTAATGCTAATGCAATCGTAATTGTAATCCTAATTATCGGAGGTTGCAAGCGAGTTTCTGAAATCTTCGAATGCAGTTTTGTTTCCTTTAAAAATAATGTGATGTTTTCATTTAGTAAATTTCGCTACATCCAGTATTTAGATACCTACTTTGCCTCTTTTCCTAGATGGTGGCCGTGGGACAAATGTTGTAACCCCACAAAAAGACTTGTTACTGAGCCTCCCCCACTTGTTTTATAAAAAAGAAAATTGTATCCTCTGAATAATGCAACCCCAAATAAAACTTTTAAATGGACTAATATACTAAATATATAAAATACTAGCTGTTGCCCACGGCTCCGCCCGCGTGGATGTCGGTTATCGCTTAGTGTTGAGTCAATACTATTGAGCATAAAAAAAAAATCTAAAATAAAAGTAGTCTACGTTACTCTTTATTACATCACAATAAAGACTGTAAGTCTGTCTATTTGTTCCGGCTAATCTCTGAAACGGCTGGACCGATTTTGATGGGACTTTTATTGGCAGGTAGCTGATGTAATAAGGAGTAACGTAGGCTACTTTTATTTTAGAAAAATTTTATGCTCAATAGCGTTGACTCAACATAAAGCGATAACCAACATCCACGCGGGCCAAGTCACGGGCAACAGCTAGTCTTATATAACTTGCATCTCAAAATCCTTTCTTAGGGGATGCCTACGTCATAGTAGCTTTATGTGTGCAAAGTCTCAGCCCGATCGGTTTAAAATGGACTAAGTTTCATACAAACTTTCATCCCCTATTTTATCCCCTTGGGGGTAGAATTAATCAAAATCCTTTATTAGCGGATGCCTACGTCATAACATCTACCTGCATGCCAAATTTCAGCCCGATCTGTCCAGTGGCTTGGGCTGTGCATTGATAGATCACTATGTCAGTCAGTCAGTCAGTCACCTTTGAGTTATATATATTTAGATATAAATAAATATATAAAATAAACACTGTGTAATTTTTATTAATAAGGGCCTTAGAATAAAACAACACTGATATAATTTTACTGTCTCGTCTAGACTTTACTTTTATCTGTTATTTTTTTTCGGAGACAATTCTATATGCATTACACCACAAAGAACAGTACAATAGTCAGTGTATAACAACATGTTGGCAGTCCAGTTTCCATATATAAACTTGCCGCCAAAGAATGTTCGTACTAAGGCCTGCATATCCGAGGTAAATATATAATGACCCTGAAAAATTATTTATAATGGCATTTATTTTGTACAATAACACACAATCATTTGTATTGACGTGGCAGTAGTGCGAGTTCGATTTCCTCTCAGTGCAAACATTTGTGCACATGAATTGGAGTGGCATGAAAGCCAACCGAAACTTAGTTAGGAAAAGGCTCAGGGGATGATTATAATTATTCTGTTCTAGTTGCATTCGTGGTTTTCACCGCAGAACTCGGGTTCCACTTTCTAGCTTTTTCTTCTCCACTCCGCACAGTCCTGGGCATGTCTGGCTATGATATTGAGGCCATTTGCGCACAATGTGATAGTCAAGAAATCAATCAGTCATTTTTTATATACCACTTAGGTGGCAGACAACCACATGGCCCACCTGATGGGAAGTGGTTACCATGGCCCATGGACGTATGCAATACCATGGGCGTTAAACTCGCGCTGCTGACCATGAAGAAACCTTCTGATACCCCCTCTTGAAGAACCACATATTGTAGGCGCTTGGGAAAACCGCAGCAGGGAGGTCATCGCAGCTTGAGTGTGCATCGGATGAAGTTTCTTTCATACTGCACAGTGTGTTTCTACTGCAGTTCACTTTGAATATCACTTAGGTGACAGACAATCACGCGGCCTACCTCGTACAAAGTGGTTATCGTGACTTATGGACGTATGCAATACCAGGGGCATCACATTCGTGCTGACGACTCAACACTTATGCAGCCGAGTGCTGGACATATGCCATGGCATCCAATCGATCGCTAGGGATAGCGATAGATCGGATGCCATGTCGACCATTAGATTAGATTAGAGCGAGCAAAAACTGTACAGTCAATGTTATTTTCAAAAAAATACTTGCTAATGTGTTCTAAAAGTGATGCCGATGTTAATATTACCACATAAAATCCACAATCATCTTGATAGGAGAACCAACTTTGTATAATTGGTTTTGTAAACACGTGTTCACACACATTTTTGATCCGTAATCGCAATAAGTCTTTATGATTTAGAGTTCCAATTATTCTTGACTGAAAAAAAATAATAAGAAAGAATTAAGACGTTAACGAAAATCCATACTTCCATATTCCAATTGCTGATATTATAAATTCCAAAGTACGTAGCTACGTCTGTCTGTCTATCTGTTACGTTTTCACGCCTAGACCACTGAACTGATTTTGATGACTTTTTAATAAGAGTAGATTGAACTTTGGAAAAGGACTTAGGTTATGTTTGGTTACTTTAACTGACATCCCTATGGGCGGAACCGCAGGCAACAGTTAGTGTTCTAAATGTTTTCCATTTTCTTCTATAGGTATTGTACTATGTTCAGCAAAAATATTCGATTGATTGGGGAAAAGTATCATAGTTGTACTTACTCTCACAATAGTTGTGTTCTCTTTAACGGCTAGATCGTACCGTAGACGAGTGCCGTTAAGGATAATTACTGTTTGATTTGCACAGCTCCTACGTTTTGGACCATTGCAAACTTTGTAATCTTTTATTGCTAAGTCAAATTCACCCTGAAATAAACGTAATGAAGTAATGTATTTATTAAAATCTAGAATAATACAAACATTTATTGTAATAAATATTTTGGTCAGTCTTTTTTTTAATTCCCTATAGTTTGAAAGATTAACTTTTTTTCTTCGTTAATGTTGTTAACAAAAGAAGTGGTTCCCGGCAGAGTAGAACTTGGACCACCCCATCTCTTCCCATGCGGTGTCGTTCAAGGCGACTAAGGGATAGGACTGTTTAAAATCAGACAGTTATATACAATATAGGTATTTAAACTATTATGGTCACTCACATCAGTATCTCAATAAACGGGATTTAATCAATTAGCCCACCGCAGTCCACTGCTGGACATAGGCCTCTCCCAATGTTCGCCATGTTCTCCGATCCTCTGCCTTCCGCATGCAGTCTGTCCCAGCCACCTTTTTCAGGTCGTCCGTCCATCTGTGAAATGCTGCCCAACCTAGTTGGATCCTTCTGGATAGTTCTTTCTCGAAGTTGTTTTTACCGAGCTGGATAACCTGCCCCAGGTAGATATATTTTTGAACAACTTCGAGCGTCGCCCCTTCGATGGCAATCGGTCTCGGTACAACATGTTCGTTGAACATAATTTTGGTTTTATCCAAGTTTACACCGAGGCCGACGCGTCGAGAAGCTCCATCTAGGCTATGCAGCAACTCGTCCAGTTGTGCCCATGATTCCGCTACTATGACGATGTCGTCGGCAAACCGAAGATGTGAGATGTACTCACCGTTAATGTTTATACCCCGCCCAGTCCAATCCAGAGTCTTGAAGACGTCCTCCAGTGCGTTGGTGAATAGTTTGGGGGATATAACATCCCCCTGTCTCACTCCACTCTGGAGGCTAATAGGTTTCGTCTTCTGGTCTTGTACTGGACGGACATTGTGGCAGTATCATACAAGCATCTCAGTACCTCGATGTATTGCCAATCGACACGACACCGTTGCAGGGCATCCAGAACTGCCATGGTATCGATGGAGTCGAATGCCTTTTCGTAGTCCACTAACGCCATACACAGCGGCTGATTGTATTCTTGGGCCTTTTCTACAATCTGCCGAACAGTATGGATGTGGTCCACGGTGCTATAACCTTTTCGAAACCCGGCTTGCTCCGGTGGTTGGAACTCGTCGAGCTTACCCGCAAGACGATTTGTGACGACTCTCGAGAACAGCTTGTAGACATGACTCAGGAGTGAGATGGGCCTTTAGTTCTTCAGCAGGGTCTTATCACCTTTTTTGAAGAATAGTATCACCGCACTCCCGCTCTAGGGGTTAGACCTTGTAGGATGACGGAATTAAAGAGGCTTGCTAGCTCTTTCAGGATTGGAGCCCCGCCTGCTTTCAGGCGCTCAGTAGTAATTCCGTCATCACCTGGGCACCTGTTGTTCTTCAGTTGTCTGAGAGCCACCTCCAACTCGCATCGCTCGATATCGGGTATCTCCTCGGTGTAATGGCGCGTGAGTGGGGCTCTGTGGTCTTCATCGCTGTGTCCCGTCGGTTTACTAGTCCGTGATGCATATAGTCCATAAATTTTAACATATTTTTTTTTTTTTTTTTTTTTTTAATTCTACCCTCAGTTGAAGTAACAGCTCTGAAACTTTTGTCGTATCTAAATTTTACGAATAAATTAAATATAGTGCTCAAATAACTTTGAAAACAGTGAAAAACTATAGATTGAGCCCTATCTAATAACTGTGATATAAATTAGGCGGGAAAAATAACGAACTGTAAAAAAAAATTGCGTCGTAATTAATTTCGCTTAGACATACCAGTACCGGTCTTAAATACCAAAAGAAATGAAGTGTTTTAAGTGCGAAAACGAGTTTAATGATGAGAATACGGTGCAGTGTGATGGTTGCAAGAGGAATATCTGCCTGCAATGCAGTAATTTGACGAGTAGCGAGGCGCGCGTAATGGGTTTGAAAGGCAAGCGGACGTTGCTATACCTATGCCCGCCGTGTCGTGAGGCGTTGTTTCAGGTGCCAAAGCTTATTAAAGCATATGATAGTCTCCGTGAAGAACTAAACGAAGTAAAGCAGCACATATCTGAATCGTTAAACGCCCCAACCCCGGCACCTGAAAAGGCAGCTGGAATACCAGTGAATACACCGGCGTCGTTGACTTCTGGAGATACCAATGCGTTACTTGCGGAACTTTTGGAGCGAGAGCAGAGGGCAAGCAACATTATTCTTGTGGGTGTAAGAGAAAGCGATTCCGAACTAGGTATAGACCGAAAATTGCACGACGAATCAGCTGTCAAACAAATGTTACAGGAAATAAACGATGGTAGTGATTACTCAAGCAAAGTGTTGGTGATGCAACGTTTAGGCCGTCGTGAACCTGACAGCCAGAAGCCCCGACCTATGAAGGTGGTCTTCAAGACCCGAGAGGATGCTGTCTGGATCCTCAAAAACAAGAGTAAGGCCAGTAGGGAGGTAAGAGTATATAATGATAAGACACCATTACAACGTGAGGAACTCAACAAACTTCGTGAGACCCTTAAGGTTAGGACTGAAAAGGGAGAATCTGGCTTAACCATTAAATACATTAAAGGTAGCCCCAAAATTATACACCAAAAAAACTAAATAACTCAAACAGAAACCCATACACAGACCTTACGTTTTGTTATACCAACCTATGTTCGCTACCAGCCAAGTTTGACTTACTTCTCCTATACATAAACACAAACAAACCATGCATAGTAGTTTTGACTGAAACTTGGCTAAATCACAAAGACCGCAGCAGTACTTACAATATTCCAGACTATACACTCCACAGACTTGACCGTAAACACAAAAAGAATAAAACAGAGGGGAAGACTCGGGGCGGAGGTGTAGCCATGTATATCAGAAATAGTGTAAATGGTACCTCTATTATTTCTAGTATAAACAAGTCATACATGTGTGATGATGTTGAGGCACTTTATGTTGATATACAATTAGGCACTCAACATTTTCTTGTGATAGGGGTATACCGTTCGGAAAATGATAATGAGAGGATCTGGAGACCTCATGATCTGAAATTACTGACAAATTTGACCGCAGCTTCTGAAAATAACTCGGTGATTGTAGCAGGTGACTTTAACTATCCCACTATTAATTGGCCTATCCTCGCTGACCAACATCATTCGGGAGCAGCTGAACTATTTGCCAACAAGTATCTTGATAGTAACCTGTACCAACTGGTGTCTAGCCCTACTAGATTTAGGGAGGGCTGTGAACCATCACTCCTGGACTTAGTTATGGTGAATGACGAGACTCTTGTTGGTGATACTATACATAAGGCACCCATAGGTAAAAGTGATCACTGTGTGTTGGAATTTAGTGTTCAATGCCTGATACAAAAACCAAATACAAAACCTAAGGTTAAAAGAAACTACCAATTAATTAACTACAGTGACTATAACAATGAATTAGATAAATGTATAGACACCTTGAAACCTTCATCGGACCCAGAGGAATTGTGGCAAGGTATCTTGCATGCGATTGGTTCCACAACCGATAAATTTGCACCAGAAAAGACCATCAAAAACAGAACAAATAATAGGCCGTGGATAAACAGTGACGTCCTTAAATTGGTGTCGGATAAGAAAAGACTGTGGAATATCTACAGAAAGTTTGGGACGGCGGCAGACTATGCGAACTTTAGGGAAGTCAGTAACAAGTGTGTGGCACTGACTAGAAGGTTGAGAAGCTTGTTTGAAATAAGAATACTGGAAGATGGCGACAAAGCATTCTATTCGCATATTCGCCGCTGTACCTCATCTAAAGTATGCATCCCACCTGCTATAAGAAATGGAAATGGTGACCTTGTCACAGATCCGAAAGACATTGCCAACGCCTTTGCAGAGGAATTCGAGAAGGCATACTCCAGAGAGCCAGCTCTGACTGGTCAGCACTGTGCTAGACAAACTGAGAATGGTGTGTCTGATATTGTGTTCACAGTTGATGATGTAACAAAAGTGCTCTCCAACTTGAACATCCACTCCTCTCCCGGACCTGATCATATTCCTAACTGTATTCTCAAAAATTGTGCCCCAACCCTTGTGGGTCCTCTTACTGTACTAATGAATAAATCAATGCAAAGCGGATATGTACCTCAAGATTGGAAACATGCGGTGGTGACACCTGTCTACAAGAAGGGTGACAGAACTGCTCCTGGGAACTTTCGACCAATCAGCCTCACCTCTGGTATTGTCAAGGTTATGGAAAAAATTATCAGCAAAAATCTAACACAACACCTAAAAAGGGAAAACATAATATCTACAAAACAACATGGATTTGTTGAAAAGAGATCGACAATCACTAACCTCTTATCATGTCTGCATTCATGGACAAATGATCTTGACGGCAGGAGGCCAGTTGACATCCTCTATCTTGACTTCGAACGTGCTTTTGACAAAGTTCCTCATAAGCGTCTACTCATAAAACTAAGCCAATATGGAATTCGTGGCAAATTGTTAAAATGGATAGAAATGTACCTCTCCAATAGAACATTTCAGGTAAGAATAGGAGACACATTATCTCAAAAGAAACAAGTGCTGAGTGGTGTTCCTCAAGGATCCGTCCTCTCGGCCCATCTATTCAGCATATATGTGTCAGACCTGATTGAACGCATCAAATCTGAATCCTCCTTCTTCGCGGACGACGGAAAGTTCTTTGCCAATCCACTCATCCACTCTGGTCAGCTACAAAATGACTTAAATCAAGTTCACGAATGGACAAAGGATTGGATCATCCAGTTAAACCAGTCCAAGTGCAGTGTACTCCACCTTGGGCAAACAAACCCCAAAATCACATACACGTTGGATGGCATGCCTATTAACTCTGTTAGCAAACAAAAAGACTTGGGGGTTGTGATAACCTCTAACCTAAAATGGGAAGATCACATTGCTGAAATTGTAAAAAAAGCCAATTCTTTCATATATGTCATAAGAAAGTCGTTCCAGACCTTAACTGTGGAAGTTTTACTAAAAATATACAAAACCTACATAAGACCACTTCTGGAGTACGGATTCCAAATTTGGAGCCCATACTTCCAGAAGGATATTGACCTCTTGGAGAGTGTGCAAAGGAAAGTCACTAAGCTCCCTGCTTGTCTACGACGTAAAACATACGCAGAGAGACTAGAAGCATTACATCTCACTACCCTGCAGGAGAGACGCCTTCGAGGTGACCTAATAGAGACATTTAAGATCATAACCCATAAGTATAACCTGCCTGATATGCACACAATTTACATACCAAAAGTTCCCACTAAATCAGCCAGAGGACATAGCCTAAGAATAATTCGTGCAACAACAAACACAAACACTGCGCACCACTTTCTTAGTAACCGGGTAGTCCACAACTGGAATAGACTACCCGAAGATGTTGTGACTGCCACTTCAGTGAACAACTTTAAAAACAGACTGGATCACTGGTTGCTAACAAACAAACTTCACAACTATGGGCTCAATCAAGTGTAGTGACTAAATTGAACTGTTCTTCAACATGTGTGAACTGTGACATAGACATATCAGCTCAAAGCTGCTCGTCTATAATCAATAATAATAATAATAATAATAAAATTTCACGATCTCATCGAGAATCTCGAACTTTGAGGCAGTCATTTTACCACCCGCAGTTTTAAGTTTCGTCAGATGGGGCCTCCCCAACTGCTGACCGAACTCTTTCGACCCCCTATTTCGCTCAATCGCCTCCTGGACGATGTGGGTGTTGTAGCGTCAGAGGTCGCGTCTAATCAGCTTTTTAATTAGTCGGTTTAAAGCTCTCTGACGAAGACGACGGTGAGGATGACTGCTCACGTCTCTTTCGCTTAAGTTCGAGAGCCTCAGGAGAGAGCTTGGACTCTCGCTGTTTGCGTTTCCCGGGAAAGAACTTTCGAGACATTTCCTGCAATGTTTTGACCACTATGTCGGTTTTCTCGTCAATGCCGTTTGTGGTTTCCAGCGTTGCAAAACGATTTTGAAGTTCCAATTGGAACTTTTCGGACCCTAGAGCTACTTGGAGTGGCGTAGGTCGGAGAGTAGACCGTATCATTCGGAATCTTTCAGCCTTGATGTTGATATTCAGGGAGCCTCGGATAAGTTTAGGATCGCTTCCGGTTTTAAACTTGTTGATCACAGGGACGTCTCTATGTGCTTACTGTCCGTTATCAAAAGGTCTATCTCGTTTCTTATCACAGAGTCCGATTCTACAACGCTGCTAATAAGAGACCGACACCTCCCTGGGAGAGCTGTTCACCTTCTCTGAAGTAGAACAGGTCGCCTGACTCAGTGGTTGTCGTGTCCTCCCCCTGTCTTCGGATCTCGGACAACCCTAATATATGCCAATTTATGCGACCTAGTTCTACCTCTAGTTCCGCGAGGTGTCCGTCCAGACGAAGTGTACTGCAATTGAACGTTGCCAGTAGTAGTCGTCGGTTTCGGTAGCCTCCCGTAGCCCGGAGATTCTTCGCATCGCCCCGCCGTTACCCAAACCGCTACGCCTTGGTTGGTAATAGCGGGACCGCCGGGATCTGGGGGCCTTTTGTTGTGGCGTCTGTTCATTTGGGAGAGTTTAGCCTACTATTGCCACGCTATTTAGACGGGTTGGCAAAGGGTTTATTCTCGAGTTTTCCTACTCTCAGGTCTTTCCGACCTTGGCAGAATATCGGCCAGGAGCCGCAACTCCTCCCCTAAATTTAAGGAGGAGTTGCCGTTGCCGAAGATTTATCATCAGCCTTATTTGGAATGGTCAAAATTGAGCTGTTAAAATCTAAACATTACAGATAATCACATCACGCTTACTAGAGAATCCATAAAACACATGACAGAAAATTTGATGTCATCAGGTCGTATTCATGAATCTAAACTAAAAAGCTAGTGCTTTAATTTAGTATGATTTTTTGTATGATATAAACCGTTATATACGTACATAATTCCCTCCTGAATTAGCAGCTATTAGAAAAAGAGTAATAAAACTGAGATATCTGAATATCATGGTGTATTGCGCCGAATGAATTTTTGGGTAAAATAAATTAAAGCAGTAGATTACCATCAAACAATTTGTAATATTATTTATTAACGGTCTGTTGCACGTACCATTAGTTTCATTTGTAAAAATACAAAAAAAAATCTAATGATGATTTGGTAAATGACTATAAAAACATATTATTATAGACTACTGGTTACTAGACTAGATTACAATGGTCATTTTAGGTAGAAGTAGTTATGTGTCATCAACAGTATTGTATTGTTTTTGTATTGGGTATACCAATATAATTTCACTCCACTTAATATTAGATGAAGCCTGAAGGTCTATGATCAATGTTAAAAATGGAGCTCCTCGATTTGACGGGTCCTGACAGATGCTTTTTCACGGCTGACTTAACGAAACGGGGATTCGAAGTGTGTAATTATATAATACCATGGCTTTATGGTGCGTCAGATTAAAAATGTGTAGCACTGTTCTTGATGAAATTGCTTGCGTCGTATGATGTTAATACTGCAGATCTGTAGGTACTCATTGTCCGAAATAGGAAAGGCGAGGGTGGTACTGATTAAAAAAGGTCATCAAAGCGCTTGTCACAGTAGAGGGGAGTGTTCAGATGGATACTGCAAAGGAGGCAACGTTCCAGGCTTCAAGCCTACTTACTACGATTCTACGAAAATATTGCCTTATTATTATATGTTGATCTAAGCCAGAGAAAGCCGCATGGTTCCCGGCAGAACCGAATACAATTATTGGTGAAATGTGGGTGTTAATTCACCTCAGTCTAACCCTCCGGAGATAAAGGCGTGATTATATGTATGTATGTATGATCACTTTCGGCCTTACAATCGAGAAGGTTCCGGGTTCAAATCCCGGCCATTATACTACTGACGTGAACCCACTCCTAACACAAGCAATTTTGCTTAGCTGGAGAGGTTAGATGGAATGTAAGTAAATACAGTTGCTAATATTATTTAAAAAAAATGCGTGTCCTACTGCCACATATGTATGGTCATTAACCGCAGATGAAATTACAGGCCACGTTTAGTAATAACATAAATAATTATAAACTATCTATAACAATAGAAATGAAATAATCAACGGCCGTAAATTTTATATTTTTATTTTTTTGGAGATAGTTCAGTCTGGAGGACGGCACAATGCACATTACAATTATCAGTATAAAGCTGCAGTCTTGTTGTCCAGTTACCGTATATAAACTTGCCGCCATAGAATTTCTGAGCCATTAGGTGTATATCTACGTTGAATAGGTAATTACCCTGTAAAAAAGATTTATTTCATGAACACAGACACAAGAATGATTAGTCATTATAGTATAGAAGGGTCCTAAAGGGCTATATGCATTATAGGATAATAGGAGTAGACCTATCTGTATTGATACGCACACGTAGAGGTGGGTGATAGCGGCGGCCCTAGGTCACTGAGAGTTGTCTCACTCGCTGTCTTGTTCGCGGATGCGATGGACCTGGGGACTAGAGGGGTATCCGTAGCGATATTTCGCAAGATAAAAAAAGTATCGAGACGCACTATGTTGAACAACTTTTTAATTTTTTTGAAGTCAGTATTTTTTAGATAGTAAAGTTTTTCTGGAAACATTTGAATCATCAAGCGTTAATATTATTATTAGAAATAACTGAGCTTTTTAACCAAGTCTATGTTAGTAAATATACAAAACGGATTGGACTGTTAAAAGCATGCGAGATTGTTGAGTAGCATTTGGTTTAGTAGGAGAAATAAGAAGAGAAATAAATTCCCTTACCTTCATAAATCCACATCGTTTAAACAAAGTTTCAAGTAAAGGCCTTATAAAAATGTGGTCGCACACGTCCTTGAACTGTAGTCGTAATAACTCTTGATCTTGCAGAGAACTGCTCACTTTCCCCTGAAAATAAAAATATTCGTACAAACCCCATCAGGCACTAATTCTATCCGTTTTCCTACTGCTGTAACTCCATTACACAGGATCACAATGACACTTCCCAAATATCAGTAGAGTCCTGGTGTGCAGGAGTTACACCAGAATTGCGAGTAAGTAGTAGTTTGATTGTAGGAGGTAGGACACGGCGGTACTCTCGTCCCAATTAAGTAGTCCGACTGGGGAAGTCCCTCCGTTGGAATAATCTCGTGTTGTGTCCCTGGCGGTTAGTAGGGTAGCCTGAGTTCACTGGAGTGTTTTTGTGCTGTCAGTGGGAAGATCAATGGTTTGATCTATTATATCTTTTGCCCTGACAGCACAGAAACTTGCTGTTCTTACAGGGTCGGCAGCACCATAGTCCGTAGTCCATAGGCCACTTTAATCGAAAGCCGTGCGAAAAACCAACGGCAAATAGATGTACGTTATCTCAGTTTTGACTTGAGAGGTCTGAGTCGGCAGTAATTGTTCATATTTTTAAAATTAACACTCTTCTTACTTACTCTAACGATTCCCGTGTTTTCTTCTACAGTCCAATTATACCTTATAATAGAGTTGTTAAGGATAGACACTTGTTGATTCACACAGGTTTTTCGTTTAGGACCTTTGCAAATTTTGTAGTCTCTCACCATTAAGTTAAAATCTCCCTGTAAAAGTGAACTTTTGATAATATAAGGTTTCAATTAACAACTACCCATGGATGTGATTTGTGAATTGATACCCGATAAGTTTTTATTATGTATACATCAATATTAAGGATACAGACACGAAAAAGTATTATTTCTGAAAAAAAAATGTGACCTTGGGACTTATAGAAATATTAGAAAAGATAAAAACGTTTATGATGTACTATTTATATTGTTGATTGATGGCACTTGGTGGAATTTGTTGTTACACATATTGAGAACTCACTAATAATCACAATAACTCACAATAATGTGGAAATGTACAAGTGAGTTCTCAATACGTGTATTTATGATGTAGTTTTTTTTATCTAGGCCACACCAACTTGACTCCACCTCGCCTGATGGTAAGCTAAAGACAAAGTTTCAGGAAAGAGGGTCACCATTACAGACACTAAGTGATGTTACAATGGTGGCACTCAGTTTGGCGGTCCAATCAGATGTTTTTTCACGCCCCGCTTTATAATTATCCCCATTATAATTATTTAATAATTAAAATACTTATTATAAATGATCCCGCTTTATATCATTTGCCGACGAGCATACGGCTCGCCTCGTGGAAAGTAATAACAAAACTTCCTTTCATTCAACCGGTGGGTATACAGGGCCTTACCAAGACCTTTAGGTCAAACAACCTCTGCGTATATCGTTTAGTAGGTGAGGTTACTGATTATATGAGGCTCTGGTGCAGGCTTGCCTCAAGGTTGGGACATTAGACAGCAGTTAATTATTCCCATAAAAACCTTACAAACCAGATCAAAAGGACGAGAAGGAGTAAGCGGAACCAAGACTCAATGGTGAAAGCCTCGTATGGAACCGTGAATAGCGCTCAGATAATGATGTGACTAATTCCTTTCATCCATTGCTCGTGGACAAAAATCTCTGGCGATGACACTTCCGCTGGAATTCAGTGAGAGGGATAGACGTAAGAAATGCTAACTTAATATCACAAAAGACAATACATGTACATCCCAACGGTCTTGTCATGGATGCTAAAGTCTGGCCGAAGAGGCGGAGATAACGATGATAAGCGAATTCCGTGAAACTTCGAATGCAACTGCTTATCATTATAAGGATTATAATATAAACATGTAAGAAATTCTGGAATAGGAATATTCATGAATTACAAAGAAATTAATTTACGATTTGAAAAAAAAACACAAATAAAGTATATTATGAAAAATATTTACGTAATCCAACACAGAATCTACCACTATCAGATACAACAAAATAAAACTGATATAACTGAACATAATACAGTCTTTTGTATTAGGCGAGTTTTATTAAAATGCCATTAGTTATAATATAATCTGTAATTTATTGCAGACATTTTAACGGTCTGGCGCTCTTCAATCGTGATCATACTTAATAGTTTCTAAATAATGTATCTCCTAAAACATTTAGGATATTATAAAATCATGAGCTTTTTTATTAATTATTTAAATTAATGTAATGAAATAACATGATTAGATACAGTCAGCATAGGATCGAATTTGATGAACACAGTACACAAAATGATCTTAACACCTGGGTTTCCCCCTCTTCCTGTTAATTGATTGTTCCGATATTTGGTATACACCTTTAGTTCTTTTTTTTATATAGAACACGTCAATTAGACTTCGCCTTGCCTCATGGTAAGCTGAAGGCAAAGTTTCAGAAAAGAGGGTCACCATTAGTTACACATACCGTGTGACAATGGTGACACTCAGCTTGACGGCCTCATCATATGCTTTTTCATGCCCCGCTTAAAGGACTCGGGACTGTAGTTCGAACAATAATACAATTTTAATCAATATAAAACGGCTCGTTTTGCTCTTAATACCTTTAGTATTAAGGTCATTTCGAGAGTTTGCAGTCAAGATGGTTTTGGCACTAACTGATTTTTTGATACAACTTAAGTGGCAGACAAGCACATGGCCCACCTGATGGAAAGTGGTTACCGTGACCTATCGACGTGTGCAACACCAGGAGAGCCACATTTGTGCTGCTGACCCTGTAAGAATAGAGAGTTTCTGTGCTGTCAGTGTAGAAGACAAAGCAAGACCAACCTCTGATATTCCCACTGAATGCACAAAATTCTCCAGTTGGCTTTGGTTATCCTACTCACCGCCGGGAACATAACACGAGGTTATTAGTAAAATTTATTTTAGGAGTTTTCGTAATTTTCAGGGCAAGGTTTATCTAAAAGAAAATTTTGGAAGAACTGGATATAATTTGCTTTGATTTCAGACCTTAACTGTTAACAAAGTTAAAATAGTATAGGATTATTATCCAACCGTGTTACTTAAATAGAGTAGAACCACCAATATAATAAATGCGTAAGTAACTCTGTCTGTCTGTATGATACGATTTTTTGATGAATTTTGATATAATGTTTGATTAGACCTTGGGAAAGGACATAAGCTATGTTTGTCGCGAATACTGACATCCACGCGGGCGTAACCGCGGGCAACTACTAGTATAGTATAAAAATATAAGGAATTCAGTAATATTATTAGTAGTATGTGTGTGGCTAGAGCGTTCCCCCTGTAAGGCAAAGATTGCGGGTTTGAATTCCGCCTGAACCGATTCAATTTTTTTTATATCTTAATCGATTTGAATAGTTAGCATACTAAATGCTTTAAAATTTCATTCAATTCAGTAGTACGTTTACCTAAGTTATATTTCTTAGTCAGAATAATTCACTGAACACTAACACTGTCAAGGTGCATCCCCTGAAGTAAATAAGACAAATATTCCAGAAAAAAAAGAACAACAACAATATAATGGTTTTTTGTGGAACATTTGTTTTTATACCCCTTAGGTGGCTGACAAGCACACGGACCACCTGATGGAAAGTGGTTATCGTGGCCTATGGACGTGTGTAACACCAGAGCAGTCACACTCGCACTGCCGACCCTGTATGCATTGAGCCTCTGTGCCGTCAGTGTAGAAGACAAAGCTGGGCAAGCCTCTAGTCTTCCCACTGACAGCACAAAGTCTCCAGTGAGCTCTGGCTACCCTACTCACACACACCAACACAACACGAAGTTATTATGGCATATTACGTAGGGCGGAGGTACGTCCCCAGTCGGACTGCTCATTTGGACGGAAATAGCGCCGTGTCCTACCTCCTACCGAACATGTATTCGTACCTAAAATAAAATGTAAGACAATTATAAAATAGCCAGTATGAAATAGCCCTGCCTTTAGCTCAGTCCACATTGAGAGAAATTGAATGGAACGAATACATACGACTGCAATCATTTAAGAATTATGATACTTCCAATGTAACCAAATATACACACATCAACAAAGTCTAGGGAACAAGGACATTTCTAGTTTTTATTTAAAAACCCTTTCTTGTAATAGTGAGTGTTTTATATCAATAGAAGGGTATTTTTATTCCGTTTTTAATTTTAATAAAAACATTTTCATACCAATTTTTTTTTTTTTAAGAAAGTATTGAATAGTGCCAATATTGAGTATTACAACCTTCTATGATTAGGCACAAAAATAAAGAGGTAGTAAGAAATACAGTAATTAACCGTACTTTAAACGTTTTTAATAATCTGTAGGACCTCCTAAAGCATTAGCAACAGCTCGACAACGGCGTGGCATACTTAGTATGAGATTGTCAATCATCGTCTGTGGAATATGGCTCCATACACTGTGAAGGTGTAAAAAAGTTGTTCTTCAGTGTTCAGATTTTCCAAAGAATCACTGAAAGCTCTTCTCCCAAGCAAATCCCAGGCATGCTCTATGGGATTGAGGTCGGCAGACTGAGCAGGCCATTCCAATGTCGTCATATTGTGCTCGCTTAACGCATTGACCACTACCCTCGCGGTGTGTGACCGTGCATTATCTTGCATGAACATAAAATCTTGACCGAACTGCTGTCGATGAGGGATTACCATGGGGTGTATAACCTCCTGAATGTATTGGTTTGCATTCAAATTGCCCCGTATCCAAACGAGGTCGGTCCTTCCACCAAGGCGAATTCCAGCCCATACCATGATTGTTCCACCTTGGTAAGGATGAACTTCTTGCGGATTCTGGAGACGACTCCGACGTCCAGGAACTCGCCATATACGCACTCTTCTCGAATCAGGATGAAAACCGAAGCGAGATTCGTCGGAAAACAGAACCCGTGCCCATTGATGGTCGGTCCACTGTAAATGTACGATAGCCCACAATAAGCGACGACCTCGATTTCCACGTCGAAGAGCTGGAACCCTAAGCGGTCTGCGAGCGTGAAGATTGGCTTCATGTAGTCTTCTCCTGACAGTTTGATCGCTTCACTTGATGCTGAGACTGGAGGCCTGCGACCAACTGACGAACAGTAATCGTGGGTTGCCGCCTTGCGGAATTTTGCAAGAAACGATCTTGTCGCGGGGTAGTAACCCTATTTCGTCCCCTGTGACGTTCGGCAACATCCCCTGTAGACCTGTAGCGTGCCCATAATCTGCAAATTACGCTTGGTTGGGTGTTGACAGCATCCGCTACGTCGCGTTGAGTTCGTCCAGCTTGCAGCATACCAACAGCCCTTAACATCTCTTCGCGACTTAAATGACGACGTGACATGATGACTACAGTCACAAAAATGCACAAACCATACGTAAAAGACGTATTATTGATAATAAACGTTATTTACAATCAAAAAAAATAATTTTTATTTTGCCTCAGAGAAACTGCACAATCAAACACTTTTAAAAGTTTTCCCTCCATATTCGAAAATCATTACTTATTTAAATTTATTTTTAAATTTCGAACAACTCTGTAATCTACTTTATTCTATTTTTATTTATTTGCTGCCAGTTATTTGCAAAACAAGATTTACACGAAAAAAAATAATTGGGGTCATCTTGTTCCCTAGACTTTGTTGAGGTGTTTAGTTTTATCAGACGATTGCTATGCAGCTATGATGCAACGTAGTACTATATTTCAAATATTTAACACATCCTATAGTAAATTGAAAGTCACTGGTAAATAGCCTTCAAATTCGATGATCTGTTTGATTTTATTGTATAATAATAGTTTAAATAACTAAAAAACACGCTTTTAGAACGCACTAAAAATTATAAAATAATTCGGACATTTAGTTTGATGACTCAAATGTTTTCCCTTTGCCAAATCTTCAATAGATAGCAGGTAAACAACAATTTCAGTTCGTGATGAGCGATAAATAATTACCAATGGGAAATGGTTATAAGTAGGTTATCGTCTTTATTGAATGTTTACTATGATTTATTATGAAAGAAAGCGTGGAGCGTCTCTTTCTATATATAGCGTATCTTTACTATTTTTGGACTAAACGCCTTAAAGAATAAATATTGACTTCCTTAGTTAGTTTACAAAAACAGCTTATAAAGTCTTAGAAGTTAAACAAGAAGTAAGATTGAGCCGATTATTAATTAATATAGCAAATTACTGAAAAGTTGTAAGTGCCTACTGAATAAAAACGTTCTTAGCTTCCGCAGTTGTAAAGTAAACTAACTGTGTGGCTGTTGAAAATATATCTTAAAATTGATGCACGAGTGTTGATGGCGTAAATACATAACATTCTGAGACTGCAGCTTCAGTGATTGGTAGTAAATACTTATTTAGAACTAGCTTTTGCCCGCGGCTTCGGTCGCGAAACATTCGGAATATATTAAGATCATGTTCACTTCTGTAACTCGAACCTATGTACTATACTTATCTAAAGTCTAACTTTTTATTAGCTGCAGTAAAATGACGTTTTGTGGGTTGCCGGTTTTTGAAGAAAAATAAATAGGGATGTAGCTAAATGAGTGAATCATAAATGAATGAACAGTTTGGTTTTGTGTTTGAGATTTAATATTAAGTTGTAATGTATTTTTTTATTCTATTATTGTTACTATACTAGAGGATTGATCTTTTTTATTGGAAGTATAGGGAGGTACATTTAAAATGAAACAAAAATGCCATAATAATGTACTTTAATCAATCTTTTTCGGAATTACTGTCACTGTCGCTTTCGGTAACACTAATAATAAATCTATCTGTCACTTCATCTATAATATGATCAAGGTGGCACATTTTGTCTTCCACTTTTATAGTGTGAGACACACAGTCACTCCACTTAGCCGGTGTCACTTTGTTTATACCTTCTTGAAATAAATTTTTAACTTCTTGCATTTTATACGTCTTATTATTATTTGCAACGTGACCCTTTACCTGCGCCCATACCAACTCAATGGGGTTCAGCTCACAGTGATAAGGGGGCAATCTTAAAACTGCGATGCCTTTATGTGCAGCCATCTCGTCTACGGCATATTTCTCAGTAAGATTTTGCTGTATCACAATATCTATTAGAGTGGCCTTTACCATATTTGGTTCAAATACAATATTTTTATTAGTCAGCCACTCTTGAATTCGTGGTTTTGTCCACGACATCTTCGGGATTGTTTGGATCTTCCTAGAGTGATAGGGCGCATTGTCCATTACGACTACTGCATTTGGTTTGAGTTTGGGTAGAATACCGCGGAACCAATCCTCGAAACACTCTCCATTCATCTCGTCATGGTAGTCTTCTGTACCTTTCTTTGCTTCAAACATAAGAAGTCCGTCGTCCAGGAAGCCTTCTTCTCCGCCTATGTGACTAATTATTAGTCGTTTTCCCTTTCCTGTGGGATTTTTTAATCCCGTAGTCAGGCCGTAAATAATATAGTTATTACCTAATTAGTTAATATTACACATGGGATAGGAGAAAACATACATAACGTATAATAAAAAGATGAGTGACGACATGTAAACTAACCTTTGCGATGGTGGGTATTTCATTTCTATGAAAGAACTGATGTACAATTCGTCTAATTGCAATGAATGTGAAATTATCAAGTTTATCTTTAAAGGTAAGTTTTGGACCAGTTTTTTCGAGAGGTTTTGGTGATTCGCTGTCGTTCTCCTTGTGCTCCTTTAAAACAGAATAAACAGTGCGGACGGATATTCCCAAGACTTCAGCCACCTTGTCAACGCATTCACTTGTTTTTGGTAATTCAATGTTTGGTTCTGAACATTTCACTTCAAACACATATTTGTAAACGTTTCTGACCCAAAGTTTTTCTGTTGCACTTAGAGCTACACGTGGCCTCTTTTTCTTAGGAGATAAAAACGTGTCTCCATCTTGCAATGTGCCCGGCAGAGCATCCATGTCTTTGATGTATCAAACAAAAAAAACTAAAACTATTAACGAAAACAGGCAATGAAAAACAAACACAACGTAACATAAACTTAACAATAATGATAACAAAAACAACGCGCAGTGGGCAAATCAAAATTATTCGTGTACTCAAAACAGAAGTTAGAAGCCGAATGAGCGAATGACAACCGAAACAAAATGGCGGCCAAGCGTCATCGTAGCACCATAACCTAAAATCAGTACTACCAACTTGAGAGAGCGGTTGCTTGAGTGTTATCTTGCTTAATGCGTAAAAGGATCAACGTTTATACAGCCTATTATTTACATTAATATTAAATAGAATTTAGCATGATCATTATGAGGCAAATTATGGAACGATTAGATATTCTGTAAACTGTTGTGAACTGAATCACATCACTATTGAGATTAAGTTGTCAACATTATTTTACGGAATGACATTTAGAAACGTCATTTTACTGCAGCTAATAAAAAGTTAGACTTTATTTTCATATATTCATATTACGAAAATTTTTTCGAGTGACTGACTGATACTGATTATAACAGTTATAAGTTACTTATTATTGATTTCTGTCAAAATTTCTACTTACCAGATTTTCAACCATACTTAGCTATAGACAAAATTACGTTTAGCTGTCAACAAATCAAATCAAATCAATTTATTGTGATGTATGGGTATACAGGTTACAGGTTACAGGTAAATACATTTAGGTTCCACCATATTTTAGCCAGATTGGCATGCAATAACGTCACACATATTATGACGATATTTGTTTTTGTTTTGTTGTTTGAGTTTTGTTATTCCAAGTGAGATGCGTTTTTGTTATACCACGTTTTATAGTAACTTGCATTCTCTTTGAGGTTTTATGTCACATCACATGGGAACATAGTCGATGAAAAGTACCTTATGTCCATCTCCTGATGCTAAACTACATCTCCACCAATTTTCAGCCAAATCATTACAGCTGTTTTAAAGTTATAAATAGTGTAACTAACACGACTTTCTTAAATATTTGGATTATTTTACTTCCTTAGGCAACTGATTACCAAAATCTTATACCAAGTGTTGTTTCGAAAACATGATTGCGCAAACCTTTCTGCTACATCGCCATTATAAACAGATTATTTCTTGACATACATAATTGTAAAATTTTGACGTTCATATGTGCTCTTTATGTGCCTAAACTGAATAAATGAAATTGATTCTTTGATTCTTTGAGATTAAACTACATTTACTAAAATGTCATTGTAAATACAATTTTTTGAAGTCTAAACGTTAGGTATACTATTTTTAAATATTTGATCTACATAATACTTTGTATTTTTAAAATAGGTGCAATGATGGAACAAGTAAGTAAAACTATGAAATTGAGCACACGTCTCGTCTCGTCTCGTTTCGTCTCGTCTCGTCTCGTTATTTGTAATGTTTTGTAATGATCTGTTATCTGATCTTGTAGTCCTAGTATCGTAATATTGAATGTTTAATCCGGATTAGACATTCAGTATTACGATACGCCCAATTATATGGCCCTAACTGGTAGAGCACTACGTCATATTATAGACAACGCTTGAATCAAAATGTGTATTACTAGGTATATCAAAGTTATAGGGCTAACACAACTTATTTTTGACTTTTTGGGGGTTGTTTTTTTGTGACGGGATTTTTAAAATTTTTATTTTTATTTTTGTTTTATACTTTTAAAATTGATCTACTAGTCAAGCCCTTTCATTTTATACCCATATTGAGGGAGTTGAGAAAAAATATGTACTCCATCATTTTGTAGCGACGGCCATCTTGGACCGATTTTTTTTAAACATAGCTAAGAACACTCCCGACTAATATACCTTTCAAACAAAAAGAACTAAATCCAAATCGGCTCATTCGTTCAGGAACTATGATGCCACAGACAGATACACACACAGACGTCAAACTTATAACACCCCGTCATTTTTGCGTCGGGGGTTAAAAATGTCTGAATAAAGAACACAATAGCAGCTAAAACTGAAGCCTTTATGAATAACACTACGTTAAAGGTTTTATAAATATATTAAAGTTGTATTGTAATTCAAAATACCATCTGCTCAAAATGCTTTGAGAGATGTCACGTTTTGATATAAGCAAATACCAAATGTTATGGCTGGTTAAATACAAACAGTGCTTACATGTTTGAATAATACCTTTGTAACTTCCATTCAAATTATAAATTGATAAGCGAAATAATAACTGTTGCGAGAATATTGTAAAATGTATATTGATTTACCCACGATAATGTAAACAAACAATATGCATTAGGATTATCTGAATAGCTTCAAATAAATGTAAGTAATAGGTTAGCTGAAGGAGAGAAAGAACGAGAGAAAGAAAGAATTGAAAGAAAGAAAGACAGAAGGAAATAAAGAAGGGAATATTGGTGTTTGTGCATGCCTTAATAGATCGCCATCTGAGCTTAAATGCCGGACAGAGCAAGCACAGTGCACATGAAAGAGACCCTCATATGTCCAGCGGTGATTTTTAGATGGCGCCTTCACCATAGCGTTCCATTTTAACCAGATAAAATCAAAAAATTACTCTTAGATAAATGTATTGCTGCAAATCCGACTTCTCGTGGTCATGTTTGCCCTACCCCTAGAGTGTTATTTAAGACCGCGCAGGTGCGAAGAATCGAGGCGGCCCACGAGCTGACGATGCTTGCTGCTTGTTTGCTTCATGTGTGCTACATGCTTATTTATAACATGCTGCCTGTTTGCAACATGCTGCATGTTGCATAGTACTTGCTGCATGCTTGATACTTGCAGCATGCTGCATAGTGCTTGCTACTTGCTGTATTACTTAATTTCGGCATTCAATACGGGAGGATTAATTAGCTTGCAGTTACTCGGCAATAAGTACTTTTCAGTAATCTCCTTACGTTGCTCCTTACTTAGTCCATGTGTGGCAGTGTTTTCCAATCTAACTGCCCAGTCCTTATGAATGTCGGCTCCGAAAGTATTCGAAATATTAGGATTCTCGCTCAGTATTTCGAGTATTGTGCTGTTAAGTATCGTATCAGCCCACCTAGGCTCGGTATTCGTCAGTGGGTTCGCGGCGCTAGCAGCGGCGGTGGGGCCGGCCACCACCACGGAGGCGAGCGGCACAGTTTTCTCACGATGAGCGAGGCACGATGAATTCACTTACCATGGTACAGACGGTAAAATACAGCCATGGACGCAACATCTCTACGCATCTGTAAAGGTTCTAGGGTGTTCGTGACCTCGGGATTCCCAATGATGCGGACCGCACGTTTGTAACCTGTCGAGAGCATCTAGTAAGTACTTTGCTGAACCATCCCAAAGATGCGAGCAGTATTCCACACAGGAGCGAATTTGTGTCTTGTATCGTACTCACCGTTAATGTTTATACCCCACCCAGTCCAATCCAGAGTATTGAAGACGTTGTTGTCTTGTAGCCTCCAGTGCGATGGTGAATAGCTTGGGGGCTATAACATCCACCTCTCTCACTCTACGCCGGGGGCTAATAGGTTTTGTCTTCTGGTCTTGGAGCTGGACGGACATTGTGGCAGTGTCATATCTCTCTCAGTACCTCGATGTATCGACAATCGACACGACACCGCTGCAGGGCATCCAGAACTACCCAGGTTTCGATGGAGTCGAAGGCTTTTTCGTACTCCACAAACGCCATATACAGCGGTTGATTGTATTCTTGAGCCTTTTCTACAATTTGCCGAAAAGTATGGATGTGGTCCTCGGTGCTATAACCTTTTCGAAACCCGGCTTGCTCCTGTGATTGGAACTCGTCGAGCTTACCCGCAAGAAGATTTGTGTCGACTCTCGAGAACAGCTTGTAGACATGAGTCAGGAGTGAGATGGGCCTGTGGTTCTTCAGCAGGGTCTTATCTTCTTTTTTAAAGAACAGTATCACCGCACTCCCGCTCCATGCTCCAGTAGGCTGAGAACCGCCTTCAACTCGCATTGCTCGATTTCGGGTATCTCCTCGGTGTCATGGTGTGACAACATTAGAACTAAATCCAAAACGGTTAATCCATTCAGGCACACGCTCACGCCCACGCACACGCACACGCACACGCACACGCACACGCACACGCACACGCACACGCACACGCACACGCACACGCACACGCACACGCACACGCACACGCACACGCACACGCACACGCACACGCACACGCACACGCACACGCACACGCACACGCACACGCACACGCACACGCACACGCACACGCACTCGGACACGCACACGCACACGCACACGAACACGCACACAGACACATCAAACTTATAACACCCCATCGTTTTTAGGTTCGTAGTTTCTAGGGGGTTAAAAATTAAGATGTTTTTTTACTGCTATACCTTATCAAAATGTTAATGACTTTAAAAAATATAGATATTATGGTGTAATTAAATTGAACTATGAATTATAATATAATCTTTAATATTATCTGTTGTCATCTATGCCAATCTATGTTTTCTAAAGTCAAAGTATAAAAAAAGTTCTTTGTTTTTAATTGTCAAAAAATGTTTGAGCAAATAATACTATAAGTGCAAATGCTCATAAATATCGTTCTGACAACATTAGAGTTTATTTGCTTGTGTTGTGTAATATCAGCTGGAGGATTATGGGCTGGTTCTTCGTCAGGGACTAGGCCAAGACATAGAGATGAACACACCTTAGTAGCTGGCACAATATGGAGTCAAATAATAATTCCAATAGGCCTGATAATATCGGTGATTGTTAAAGAACCTCTCGATTCTGTTGTGCTTGGATATTTTTTGATTACTGGTGTACTGATTATGTGTACCACAGGTGTTTTACTGGTTTGTATTAATTCATTTTGATTTTATCACGTAGTAGTTTTGTGGTGCCAGTATGCCACTCAATACCAACATTACAAGAACCTCAAAGATTTATGTAACGGTGTCATTTCAATAATGCAGCCACGATACGTATATAATCGCGACAGCGCCACCTGGTTCGACGGCGGCGAATCTAATCAGAAAGGGGATTCCTGTCGTTGGCGGCCATAGATCGTATTATGGCTAAAATATCGTATGATGACTGCAGCAAGGGCCCATCGCTGGGTCCTCCAAAGTTGGGATTAAGTCGACGACACAGAGCAGACCCAACACCGATAAGTTTCAGAACGAACTGCATGAAGTGATCGTCGAAACACACCTTCCATCTAGGGATACATTTGACATTAAGAATCAAGTTTCTAACGGATCAGTGGATCTGAGTCTGAGGCTATCTTGTTAAGCTGAGTTTATTTATATCGTTCACTTTACAACAAAAATAAATCATAATGTTGCAGATGGCTAGCGTGGACACAGTAGGTCAAACCCTGTTGACATTGGGAGAGGTCTTTGGCCAGCAATTGATTGATTGATTAAATGTTGCAGATATTACGTGAGACTAAGGCGTTAAAACTGAGACGAGAGACACCACCAAATGAAATATCGTCTATCAATTACGACTCCATCTATTTCGGAATAGGTCTCCTGGTCACCGTAGGATCAGTATTCAAGTTTGCCGAATTCATTTTAGTTTGTACATTTTAGAACTGAATATTACTTTATTAAGTAAAATAAGTGAAGATTATTTAATATTATGTTTTAAAGATATAACTTGACAAAATTGCAGCTCGATATTATTATTTATATACAAAAAATTCTGAATTTAATGACTGTTATACATACCTAATAAACATATTATTTAAAAAATAGTGTTATTTATATTTTATATTTAGCTGTGTGGCTTCCGGCATAGAATAAGACCACTCCATCTCTCCTCGTGGATGTCGTAAGAGGCGACTATGATAACACCAAAGGATGGGCAGTGGCGTCCTTTGTGATATATCCTTACTTAATACCGCGCTCGCTAACCCGTTTGCCCAGAGTGGCGAGTATGACAAAACCTCCAAATGGACTATGCCCCGCTATTCCTGGCTCCGGTAGCGGTCATGGTAACGGTGGGGAAGGAGGTGCGAAGAATCCCCGACAGTGATTCAACTATTACCTCAAACAGAAACTGGCCCTGGTAACGCACAACGTTAGCACGATGAGGAACGGTGGAAGAGGAACTGAGTAGGTTGCACTGGGACGTTGTGGGGTTGTCCGAAGTATGAAGAGCGGGAGAAGGCACGACAACTATGAAATCTGGCCACCTACTCTACCATCAGGAGGGTGTCAGAAAGTCACTGCATGGTGTCGCGTTCCTCGTCAACAGGTCCCTTATTAAAAACGTCAAATCCATCGAGAGTGTCGGGTCCCACCAAGTCATACTCCAATGAAGAGGTTGAGGAAGTGTATGAGGACATAAGTAGGGCTATACATGCTCCCAAAACCTATTTCACTGTTGTTATGGGAAACTTCATCGCGAGACTGAGTAAACGAAGCGATGGGGAGTTGAGAGTGGGGCCTTTTGCATAATATATGGGCAGCGAAATGACCGGGGCTACATGCTGGCGGACTTTATGGAGAAGGAGGCTCTCTTTAGGATGAACTCTTTCTTCAAAAAGCCACCCCAGAGAAAGTGGACCTGGCTAAGCCCCGCTAACATGGCACATGATCTTGACGACAAAGAGGCAAATATTCAATAATTTCTCTGTGATCCGTGTGAAAACCGGTAGCGATCACCGTATTGTAATGGGCACATTCAATATTTACCCTGGACTAGAAAGGTCACGTCTGATGAGGTCAGACCTTCATATGCCGATGTCCAGGACTCCAACTTGAACTATCCAATCCTTTCGACTGTCTACAGTCGCGTTTCAGTGGACGAGGTAAAAAACATGCTTGTAGAAGCTATCCAAATGGTGGGATCAGAATTTAATGGGTTTCGCTATAAACAAAAACTTAAGAAGATCTCGACCTAGATCCTTGATCTCATGACCCAACGTCGATTTATGCCGCTACAGACCTCCGTCTATGTTGAGGCATATAGGTAGCTCAACAGACGCATACAGAATTCCTTGCAACACGTTATTCGGTCCTATAATACTAAAAATATTAAGGTGACGATAGAGCGAAACAACGGTTCCAAAGTGTTTACGAGGAATGCGTTGGACGAAGCCGGTTGACGAAGCTGAAGACGGAGAATGGCGGCATGGCAACACCAACGTACTTAGGGAGGTCGAAATGTTTTATGGGCAGCTTTAAACACCTGCTAAACAGCCCATTGACATGGATAAAGATCCAAGAGCCAAGCTTACCCGATATCATACTGAAGACGTTCCGGATATCAGCCTGTACGAGATTAGGATGGCCGTCAAACAGCTGAAGAATGACAAAGAGGTGGGTGAGGACGAAATTACAGCAGAGCTTCTGAATGCAGGTGGAACGCTAGTACTAAGGGTCCTTCAGGGGCTTTTAATTCCGTCCTTCACGAAGGCACAACGCCGAAAGCGTGGAACGGGGGCTTGGTCCTCTTTTTCAAGAAAGGCAATAATACTTTGTTGAAGAATTGTAGGCCCATCACGCTCCTGAGCCACATTTACAAGCTGTTTTCGAGGATTATTACGAACTGTCTCGCTAACAGGCTCGACGACTTCCAACTTCTCAAACAAGCCGGATGCCGAAACGGCTACAGTACCATAGACCACGCTGCGGCTGAAACAGAAACAAGACCGAACAGACAGAGAGAAAAAAAACAGAAACCGAAAGCAGAGGGGCCGGTTGTAAAGAGTACAATCGGCTCCTATGCTTAGGATTCGTGAACTATGAGAAAACCTTCGATTCTATCGAAATACGGGCCGTGCTACAGTCTCTCCAGCGGTGCCGGATAGATCACCGGTATATCGAAGTGTTGAAATGTTTATTAGGTTATGTCAAATGTCTTGGCAGCGTTCGGGAAGCTACGAGATGTTTTCTCGTCCGACATACCTCAGTGCCTGAAGACAAAAATCTTTAACCAATGTGTGTTACCAGTGATGACTTACGGATCTGAAAAGTGGTCCCTCACTAAAGGTCTCCTAAAAAAGCTCAAAGTTGCTCAACGACCTATGGAGAGGGTTATGCCGAGCATATTTAATATAATATATTATATAAATACATATAATATACTTAATTTCCCTACGTGATCGCGTCAGAAATGATGATATCCGTAGGAGAACAAAAGTAACCGACATAGCCCAACGGATTAGTTCATTGAAGTGGCAATGAGCGGGACACATAGCGCGTAGAACAGATGGCCGATGAAGCAAAAAAGTGGGAGGACGACCTCAACAAGGTCGCCGGGAAGCGCTGAATGCGGGCTGCTTTAGATCGGTCAGTCTGGAAGTCTGTGGGAGAGATCTATGTTCAGCAGTGGACTGTGTGTGGCTGACATGATGATGCTGATGATTTACATTTTGATGATACAATTTATGTATTAAATGATAAAATGCCTATTAAATCAAAACAGCCTCACGAAAACTCGGAGTCCTGAACAGAGTGAGACGATTTTTCACGCCGGAGCAGCGGTGTTTTCTATACAAGACACAAATTCGCTCCTGTGTGGAGTACTGCTCGCATCTCTGGGATGGTACAGCAAAGTACTTACTAGATGCTCTCGACAGGTTGCAGCGACGTGCGGTCCGCATCATTGGGAATCCCGAGATCACGAACACCCTAGAACCTTTACAGCTGCGTAGAGATGTTGCGTCCATGGCTGTATTTTACCGTCTGTACCATGGGGAGTGTTCTGATGAGCTCTTCCAATTAGTCCCACCCTCCCCTTTCCTACACAGGACAACGCGTGCAGGTCTTAGATGTCCATCCGCACACGGTGCAAAACATCCGATCAAGAACCAAGCGGTTCGGAGACTCTTTCCTCTGTCGCACCATTAAGGCCTGGAATTCATTACCAGTTCACGTGTTTCCTTCTTCCTACAGTCCCGGGTCCTTTAAGCGGGGCGTGAAAAAGCATATGATAAGGCCGTCAAGCTGAGTGTCACCATTGTCACACGGTATGTGTAAGTAATGGTGACCCTCTTTTCTGGGATTTTGTCTTCAGCTTACCATCAGGCAAGGCGAAGTCCAATTGACGTGTCCTATATGGTGGCGCGATTGGCCACGTGCGCTAGTGGACTGTATTGCGGGGATGAAGATAACTGTTCCATTGACGCTTTACACACAAACAAGACAGGTGACCGGGTTGCCGCGGATGTGATCCAGGCAATGAATGCAGCCCGAGAAATTAGGAGAGGATGCACTAACCTTCACGACACCACGTGTTTTCATCGCAGCCGGTACACGGATCCTCTCTTCCTTGCTCAGGAGCTGCAGTCCACATCACCAAATCACTTGAGGGACACACGAGAGGCACAATCCGATCGGTAAAGGTCTATGAAGCGGTTAAAATGCAACAAATATTATTCATTTCTGAGAGACGCGCGCGCGGTCCGCCTTTACGCTGGCTAGTTCAAAAGGGGAGTGAGTGTCTATATATCACAAATGGCGGACGGAAACTATATCTAGTACTATACTATGGTTAGTGCGGGAGGGGAGATGGGTATAGAAGGAGTGTGTTTCCGCGTCAAAAAACAGATTCTACATCGGCGCAACCATTCCCCCCGGCTTGAAGGGTTACCTTCGAAACGAAAAATGTGGAACAAATCTAAAGTCTAATCTAAATCTAGGTTTGGGAAATAACAACTAAAATATAAACCTAGATTGGAACTCGTGCCTACTGCTGGCTAGGCAGAGGGCAGAGGCGAACAACCGGGCGCAGATACGATCCGGTTGCGGTTTTAACCCGTACAACACGAGTTATCCCGCGGGCATCGGGAAAAATTTCCTCTACTACTCCTAGAGGCCAATGTAAAGGAGGCGCATTCTCAGTCATAAGGACTACCACCGTACCTACAGTAATTGGGTTGGATGGAGTATTCCATTTTTGACGTGACTGCAGCGTGTGCAAATAATCGGTTCTCCAACGATTCCAAAACGATTGGACCAACTTATCCAAAAGAGCGTGACGAGTTAGAAGGTGCATTCTATCGTCTTCAACATCTATTGCGGGCAAATATTTTAGAGGAGTCGTATTTAAGAAGTGAGCTGGCGTCAGCGCTAATGGCTCCGACGGATCGCTAGATAGAGTCCGACACAGCGGACGCGTGTTCATCACCGCCTCTACTTGAGCAAGTACGGTACTCAACTCCTCGAACGAGAGAATCTGTTCGCCTATGACGCGAAACAGATGCGACTTAAGGCTTTTAATATTCGCTTCCCAATTACCACCAAAATGACTAGCTGCAGGCGTGTTAAAGTACCATTCAATGCGATTTTCGGCTAAGATGTGAGCGAATTCACTTTGGTAGTACTTAGACCGTAAGAATGCGTGCAATTCCGAAATACTACGTCGGGCCCCTACATAGTTTGTACCGTTGTCCGAATACATGCGCTTAACCGGACCCCGACGCGACAAAAAACGTTTAAAAGCGGACATAAAATTTGGCGTACTTAAATCACCGGTCAACTCTATATGAACCGCGCGAGTTGTCATACAAATGAACAAACAAACATAAGCTTTCGTGGAGCGAATGCCACGACCACGAGCAATGGTGACCTTGAAAGGCCCAGCAAAGTCTGTGCCGGTGTGTACGAAAGGTTTTGCGGATTGAACAACACGACAAGAGCGATGATCGGCCATTTCAGGCGCGATAAAACGCGGGCGGAGTTTAAAACAAGGTACACATCTGTGTACTCTAGCGCGAATCAAATTACGAGCGGAAATTATCCAGTATTTCTGTCTCAAAATAGACATTAACAAATCGGGACCAGCGTGACAATTCACCTTATGATGATAATCTACTAACAAATCTAATACGTGGTCCTTACGCGGGAGAACTACTGGGTGCCTTTGTTCAAATCCTAAACCTGAATTTCTCAAACGACCACCTACTCGAATGAGTCCATCTTCCAAAAATGGTTTCAAGTGTCGGAAAGAACGACTACAAGGTTTGTTAAATTCTAAATTTTTAAATTCAGAAGCAAAATAACATTTCTGCAACTCGCGAAGTATGACCAATTCAGCTTTATCTAAATCAGCGGCGGTTATATGACCGCGCGTAGATAAAATTCTCAAAAATCGGCCTACATAAACAACACAACGCAGCAGTCTCGACCAAGACGAGACGCGATTAGCCAACAACAAATAAGGGACTCTTCACGCGGGACCGACACAACAAGCGAGTGCTTCTTCTCCTCGGGTGGTTCGGAAACCGTGGTGGGATTGTATTGACTAACTGGCCACTTATCTAACGCGGCATGAATCCAAGACGGTCCACTAAACCATAACGGGTGATCTAAAATTTGCGAAGGAAGCAATCCACGAGAGAGACAATCGGCTGTGCTGTCGGCGCCAGCAACGTGAAAGAGATTTTGTGGCGCTAATTCAGATTGAATTTTTGCCACTCTATTAGCGACGAATGTGTCCCAACGATGGGGCGAAGAGTGGGCCCAACACAAAGCGACTGTTGAGTCCTAAAAAGCTAAAATTCTACTAATATTAATGCGAAAATTTACAATTATGTCAAATAAATTACCTTAAAGATTTTGACCACAATACAAAATGTCATTAAGCGACACGGAAGTGCTAGTCTTAGCACTGCCATCCAAAACTACGCGGAGTTTAGTAGCAAGTTTATCTTCTCTAATAACTCCGTGGTGCGGGACAATGTACGAAGGCTGGGTCCCGCCAGTTTCCGCAGGCGCAGGTGAGATGCAACCTTTATCTAAATATTCGTTAACAACCTCATCACAGGCCCGCTTCAACTTTGGAGACGCCTGCATCTTTCGTTCTAAACAAAGAAAGCGTTTTTCAGCGGATACACGGGAGTCACCGAGCGAAAGAATATCTCCCTTGAAAGGGAGCGCGACAACATAACGACCCTGCTCATCACGAGTAGTCGTGCGACAACAAATCTCCTCAGCCATCTTGTCATCAGGGCTTAAGATAGGTGGGACATTGACCTCTTCAATTTCCCAAAACTTGCGGATGGTAGACTCCAGTGGCGGCTCGACGGTGCAACAGAACGAAGCAGTCGAGTGACTAAAACTATCTATAGAAGCGGGTGCGGAACCAATTATAACAAAACCTAGAACTGTTTCCAGTGCGTGCGGAGCGGGGTACGTCGGTCCCCCTTGAACCTTACGTGATAACTGGAGGTGCGGGAGAATCGAAGCGCCGATCAATATATCGACGACTCCAGGAACAGCGTAAGTCTCATCTGCTAAAGGCAAGTCTTTAAATTTCGTTAATAAAGACGTGTCAACCGGGACGGTAGGCAACTGTTCAGTTATTTTATCTATAACGAGCGAATCCATGTCAAACCAAATATTATTATTAAAACGAGATCTAAACCTTGTTTTAACGGTGCCCTGAACAGCTGACCGTAAGCCTCCAAAACCCTTCACCACTGAGCGGGTTGAACGCTTATTAACATTGAAACCAAGACGTTGACAACAATCTTGAGTAATAAAATTACTTTGCGAAGCGCCATCTAACAGCGCTCGAACAATGCGCGGCTTACCTAATGCATCAACAATAACAACGCGAGCGGTCGCGAGACACACAGTAGTGAGTGCAGCACTAGCGGAGAACGAACACAAGGTGACGTCATTCGCAGCGGTCACCGGGCGGGCCGGAGCGCGCGCGATCGCGGGCTGCGGCTGCGGCGCAGGCTGCCGTGTGTCACCGCTCGACGAGCCAACTGTGCTCACATTGGATGCGGCATTACTATTCTCAAAATGAAGTAAAGTGTGGTGTCTCGCTTGACATTTGCGACAACTATTTCTACTATTACATAAAACAACGCGGTGTTTAGTACCGAGACAATTAAAACAAAAATTATTAGCGCGAACAAATTTATAACGATCACTAGGCGACAATTTTAGGAAACCAGGACACTTGTACAGTTGCGAATGATGAGTATTACACAAAGAGCAAACAGGTGATTGTACATGTGCTGGTGCGGTATTAACATAAGTATGAGTTGACCTCAGTGACCTCGATGAGGCACCTATTTTGCGTTCAGAACTAACAACTTTCTTCGCGCCTTCATGTTTCGATGAAGAGCGTTGCAATACTTTTATATGCTCGCGAACAAAACTTTCTAAGTCTTCGAACTTAGGAATTTTATTGCCGCGATGATCCGACTCAAATAAACGAATGGTTTCGGAATCTAATTTCTTTAAACCCATATACAAAAATAAGAAGTCGCAGAGGTCATCGATCTTTAGGTTCTTTACGGCGCGAACAGATGATGCGAAAGTATCTAGAAACTTCTCTAAGTTTTGATCGTTACATGCCGTAATAGATTTCAAGTCAAACATCTGATCCAAATATGCGTTAGCTACTGCTCTTTTATCCTCATACTTAGCTTTCAAAGTATTTAAAATTAAATTATAATTTTCGGCACTAAACGTAATTCCAGCGCAAACGGTTATAGCTTTACCAGTCAATTTTTCAACGAGATAATGCAATTTTTCGTGATCTGTCAACGAATCGTTCTTATCTATTGTATTCTCAAAACTATCTATAAATAGACACCAATTGCGAATGTTACCATCAAATTCGGGTATTTGAATTGGTGGCAACTTAGGTCGGTCGCGAGTGGGGTTGGGTCGGTCAGACGGTTTCTCCAAACTCCTAGCGACGCGCTTGATACGACAATACAAATCGTCAAACGACGACAAGGCTTGATAACTCACTGAGTAATCGGGATCCAAATTCAACTCTAAAACGTTGATGTCATGTACTAAGGTTTCGAAATCCGCGCGTAGACTATCTAAGTTTTCTATAGAACACAAGAACGAATCTCTAATGGCCAAATCAGAGGTTTTAAGTGCATTATCATAAATCGATTGTACGCGAGAGTAAATCATTTCTTTTTTAGCGTATAAAAGTTTCAATTGAACCTTACCGGTCTTATCAACCTTTGGGGACATGTTTACAATTAAATCTCAAACTAAAGTGCGGTAAACAACAAATATGAAATGACTCAATCTTAGCGGTACAGAGCAGCGACGCGACGCGAGCGATACTCTGCAGGTAGGTAGGTATTTACAACTGTGAATGCACGCTTGAACAAAACGCGCCTAGCAACAGCCAGATCGTACCTACGCGAGCCAGACCGCTGTCTAGGTTCAACTATTATTTCAGAGATTAAGTATTGCGTAATATCTATTCAAATTAAAATACTTTCGTATGAATTTGAATGAAATGCGGGCGAGGTAAGTACAACCACGTATCTACCCACGTAGGTATTAGGTAAATACGATTTGAGCCAGCGGCGAACGGACAACTTAATTGAAAAAAATAAAACAAAGCCAAATGCGTTAGGTATTACACTGTGCCTATGCACTAGGGTGTCTAGTATACCTAAGATCTAAGCCTAAATGCCTAGATGCAGGGTTTTCTACTAAAATAACTAGGTATTTAGGCGCGGTGCGAAAATTGCGAACTACGACTAAGTGTTGATACGATACCTAACCTATGTATGTACTAGGTAGGTACGATGCGAGCCAGCGGCGAACGGACAACAAATCTAATCCTAAATGTCTAGATGCGGGGTTTTCTACTAAAATAACCAGGCATTTAGGTGCGGTGCGCTTATTCCCATTAGAATAATAACAAAATACGAACTACGGCTAAGAATCCGGTTCGATCAGGACCATAGAATGGTGGCGCGATTGGCCACGTGCGCTAGTGGACTGTATTGCGTGGATGTAGATAACTGTTCCATTGACGCTTTACACACAAACAAGACAGGTGACCGGGTTGCCGCGGATGTGATCCAGGCAATGAATGCAGCCCGAGAAATTAGGAGAGGATGCACTAACCTTCACGACACCACGTGTTTTCATCGCAGCCGGTACACGGATCCTCTCTTCCTTGCTCAGGAGCTGCAGTCCACATCACCAAATCACTTGAGGGACACACGAGAGGCACAATCCGATCGGTAAAGGTCTATGAAGCGGTTAAAATGCAACAAATATTATTCATTTCTGAGAGACGCGCGCGCGGTCCGCCTTTACGCTGGCTAGTTCAAAAGGGGAGTGAGTGTCTATATATCACAAATGGCGGACGGAAACTATAACTAGTACTATACTATGGTTAGTGCGGGAGGGGAGATGGGTATAGAAGGAGTGTGTTTCCGCGTCAAAAAACAGATTCTACATCGGCGCAACCACTATATAAAAAAAAAAAAAAAAAACTTATACCAACTACTGCAATTCACTGGTAAGTATCTATAATATTAAAACATACTATTTATATTACTAAAGAAGTAATATAAATAGTATGTTTAAACTGGAAAAGCAAAATTATTTCTCTTAACGGAGTCCTCGATCCGCTCTACGAATGCTCAATAAATGTTGGCTTTTATGGAAGCGACTGTCGTATGAATCATCAATGATTTTGTGTAGAAACGTGCAAGGATGTTTCTCTGAAACACAGGAATGTTCCAACTAGGTGGCATGCTCCCTAATTGCTCACTTAAAGTAGGCCATGTACTCCATTACTGATCACCGCGTTAGTATTGTCATCAGTACTATTATTACTCTTCTATTCTGTGGTAGATAGGTACGTACAAAAAGTAGTAGTACGCCTTGAATAAAATCAGAAAATTTTATACCTCAATGTTGAAAAGAAATGAATGGAATAACACTCTGATTCAACAGTTCTAAGTTTATAAACACGTACGTGTCAATTTATTGCCAAAATATATTTATTGAATCTATATTTTTGCGAAATCCTAACGTATGTATGCATTTTGAAGAAAAGAGTCTAATTTCAAACTATATTTTATCTCCTATTATGGTACAAAATGCGTGAAAGTCAGATTTGCATCATTTATTGATATGGTTAATGTTTATTAGTGAGTGACAAGCGTGTTTACCCTTTTAAAATGCAAATGAATGCTGGGTATATGGCACCGCAGAGTGCTTGGTTTGAATCCTTTACGCGGTGCACCCTGGGTAACGGAGAACCATAAATTGGTGTAGAAATCTGCCACAGATTGGAGATCAAACAATACTCGTTCTTGTAAAAATAAAATGAAGCAAATTGAAAGGTTGAGAGGGAATACGGATCTCCTGGTTTTCTGTCCAAAAAAGTTCCGCCTGCTATCAACTTTATATTGTTTTTTTTTGCAAATTAGTGTTTGATTAATGTTTAGATATATTCCTTGCAACAGGACCGATAATGTTGAATTTAATTTAATTTTGTCTGGACCAGGCGTAGCATGGTTAAACTCTGTACTGTCTATGACGTTTATAGAACAGATAGAGGAAGTGTCTTTGTATGGATCGACTGTCTGATGATAGAAAGAGGAGGAAATTATCAATCGATACAGCCTTCAAGCCCTCTGTTTCTGACTGGTTGGATATTTAATTTGATTTTCGAATGGGGCGCTTCACTGTCGGTACTGCATAGACTGCGTCTGAGGCATGTTGCTGGTGACCTGATCAGGAACATGCCTCAAACGCAGTTGCGTGTAGTGAACCTAGTGATCCAGTGTACAGTTGTTGGTGTCCTTACACATCAACAACGCCTTTCGTCGCTGTTGAATTAGGGCAGGCGTTCCACTATTGCGGTTAGCCCACCTACCTGAGGCAGCTAGTAGCAGACTTTCTGCAGGAGTTACGAGTCCTTTACGAGAACTGCGGCGGAAATGTATGCGGTTGTGACCCATATCATGCTGTGTTCCCAAAGGGCCGCAGCACCGGGAGCTTGCCGCAGCAGTTTGTGTTAATCTCTTGCTGTCGGTCATCTTTCACTGAAATGGCTCCACCTGTACAGTTTAAATTCGATGAAAATTCAATATAATATTTACAATTCGTAGCGTACTTCTTCATACAACACAATTGCTGTTTATACAACATTGGGTGGTAAATTTTAAACCTGGTTGCATATCGAAAGCTACCTAATATTATAGCTTGCTGTAACACGTGAAAGAACATTTTGTATGTGTGTGTGTCTGTGAGTGTATCTGTGTGTATGTGTGTGTACAAATAGCTTCTTTCCAAGCTACCAGCCTTTGGTCTACCTCCTAGACTGTGCAACTGGGTTGCTAGCTTCCAGCGGGAGCGCCGTATTTGCGTCCTCTGTGATGAACGGGCTTCAGAGTTCTTGCAGGTAAATGCTAGCATACCGCAGGGGTCCGTATTATCTCCCGCTCTCTTTTTTCTGCATATCAACGACATGCTGTTCACCGCAGCATACATTGCTATATGGACGATATCACCTTACACGGCAGTTAAAAAAAAAGACAGCTTCTTGTCACTGAATTGTATCGGATCCTGAATCACAATTCTCAAAGGAACTCTGAGAACCTGGTACAGTTCAATGCCAAGAAGACTTGGAATACTGCTCGCATCTCTGGGACGGCTCCGCGAAATATCTACTAGATGCTCTCGACAGGTTGCAGCGAGGCACGGCCCAAATTATTTGGAATCCTGAGGTCTCGAACACCCTCGAGCCTTTGCAGAAGCGTAGAGATGTTGCTTCCTTGGCTGTTTTTTACCGTCTCTACCATGGTGAGTGTTCTGATGAGCTCTTACAACTAATCTCACCCTCTCCTTTCCTACATGGGACAACAAGTGCAGGGCTTAGATGGCACGCCACCCGCGCCACCGCCGCTGCCTGCTTCTGCCAGGGTGACAGGCGGCTCCACCTGTCACCCCCAGGCCGGCGCTCATGGAGGGCGGAGGTCGTTCATCGACCTCAGACGCCCGAGTTGCCTTCGTACGCGGGCAGCTTGTCTTGCGATCCTTCGTCGCCTCCGTTGCCGCTCCCGCTAATTGTAACATTACTTAGTGTCTGTAATGGTGACCCTCTTTCCTGAGAGTGCCTTTAGCTTACTATCAGGCGAGGTGAAGTCAAGTTGGCATGTACTAGATAAAAAGATACCCCCCCAGCATCAGAGTCGGTGGGGAGGTTATGTCGGACTTGAACCGCACGCCATCTGTGTGGGCCGCAGGTTGCCGGAGGTGAAATTATCTGAGACATTCATATCTGAGACGGCACTCCGGCCGGTCCAAGACCGTCCGGGGTGCGAAGGGTAAATTGACTAGCCCTTTGACATTGATATACATAGTGTTATTTTTATTCAAGCGTTGCCATATCGATTGACCTCTGTTATATGCCACTTAGGTGGCAAACAAGCATATCACCTACCTAATGAAAAAGTCTGCTCACCGTAGCCTATGGACGTGTGCAATACCGGAGGCGTCACACATTCGTATATTAAGATAGATTATTGAATGAAGTTTTAAAGCATTTAGTATGCAACTATTCAAATCGATTAAGATAGGAAAAATATAGAATCTGTTCAAGCGGGATTCGAACCCGCGATCTTTCCCTTACACGGAGAATGCTCTGAACCTCCGTTCACGCCAGAAGCCATTTAAATTTTGCCTATATATATATATCAGTCTTGCGGCGATGATTTGAATTGATGGCATACTAAATGCTTATAAAGGAGACGGGGATTTCTGGGCCAAATTGTAATGAGTTATGTTATTGATTTAAAAAAGCGGTATATTTTTTTATTTCAAAAATTAAAAAAAAACCAGCTCAATTGAACATCAGGAAGACTAGAAATCTTAAAACTAAGTTTATTTCACGAATATGATTCAATATCAATTACTGTGATCGTTTAAACAATCTTGTCAATAAAAACACTTTCATCCTAGTATTATTTCAGTCAAAGTGAACAAAACAAAAAAAATAACAATAATACACATTTAAAAATATATAATAACAGTGTAATTATAATAAATTCTGAATTGATTTTCGTTAATCGATTAAATAATTTATTATGGCGAAAAAGTATGGTACCTCATATGCCATAAAGTGACTTTAGCTACAAATTCAGAAAAAAGCCCTTTAGCCATGGTTGAATAAAGTAATTTAGCTCAATCCAACAATAGTCCCTGAGCCACGTTTAAATTTGCTCAATGACTTCCTCCCGGGATAATATGGTCAATGCAGTTGCATTATGAATATTCTTGGCCGTCGGTTGCGACTTAGTTGGTACAGTGAGTAGCGAGTGATTTTAATGTTAATTATTATCAATAGATACGTCTATGAACTATAATGATTATTTTATATCATCTAAGTATCTATCCATACTGTTCAGCAGATTGTAAAAAGACTTAAGAATACAAAAAAGCCTTCGACTCCATTAAAACCGGTTCGCCGACGTCATCGTCATAGTTACGGAGCCGCTGGTACAACTGTTAGAAACGCTGCACAGCCTAAATGGTGTTTCTCAACGCCTCGGTGTAAACTTATGTACCTAGATAAAACCAAAATTATGTTCAGCGAAAATGTTGCACCGAGACCAATTACCATCGAAGGGGTGACACTTGAAGTTGTTCAAAAATATGTATACTAGTGGCAAGTTATCAAGTTCAGTAAAAACAACTTCGAGGAAGAACTAGCCAGAAGTATCTGGCTGAGTTGGGCAGCATTTTGCAAACTACGTCTTTCTCTTCACCCCTATTGAAATGCCTGAAAACAAAGGTCTTTGATCAGTGTGTCCTACCTGTTATGACTTACGGTGCCGAAACGTCGGTGGACACTGAAAGTGGGGCTAGTTCATAACCTAAAAGTTACGCAGCGGGCTATGGAGCAAGCTATGCTTAAGGTTCCTCTAAAGGATAGAATTCGACACGAAGTTATCCGACATAGAACTAAAGTAACTAACATAGCTCGCAGAATAAGAAAGCTCAAGTGGCAGTGGGCTGGCCACGTTTGTCGATGGACCAATTGTACGTACCTACCTAAATTACACGGGATAAAATTTTCTGAAAATAATGTTCATACATTATTAAATTTTCAGAAAATACACTAAGATATTTTAAGAAAATTCCTATCGCGATATTTCATCGCGTCGCTCAGTTTGTGTTCTTGCCTTTGGCAGTAACAACGTATATAAAGTAATGAATGTAATCCCATATTTTAGTTTAAGACTCATGTGCGAAGGTTTAAAGTGTAGCTAGTTAAGATGCCTTTTGGATTGTAAGTACTACGAAACTTAGATTGCCTCTTGTTTTTGTGTAGGTACCTATGGCTGTCAAATAGGTACCCGGTTTTGGTTCTGGTACATGCGTTGGGCAGAAGATCAAGATCGGCTGACTTTGCAGAGAGTTTTCTCTGTCGCACATCGGATTGACGGTTTGTTACCCGCGACTTCGTCCCCGTAGGCTTCGATTTGGGTTCTGATTTACGCGCGAATTCTAGTACTTTTTAAAATTAAAAGTAACTTACGTTAAACCTTATAATATCAGCTATCTACAGTAAAAAAAACTTTTTTTTCACAATGCCAATGGATGGCCAGGTTTTTGTCCAACAGAAGCATCCCAGCTGTCGTCGACGGCAGTTGCTCGGACCGCATGGACATAAACGCTGGTGTCCCAAAAGGCTCCATGTTGTCTCCGACCCTGTTTCTGCTGCATATCAATGACATGATGTCTGATGGCTCCATTCATTGTTATGCGGACGACAATACCGAGGACACGTGTTACACGGGCCGTGCAAATATACCTCAGTCCGAGGTGGAGAAGAGGCGCGAACAACATATGTCTGAAAACGAGACTACTCTCTCTGAAGTATTTGATTGGGGACGACTAAACCTAGTTCAATTCAACCTCGAAGACACAAGTATGTGTATTCATCGCTAAGAAAACCCCATTTATTACAGCGCCCCAATTCCTGGGCACACCGTTTACTATCTCCTCGAGTATCAGGATCCTTGGTGTCGATATCTCCAGTGATGTCCAGTACCGGAGTCATTTGGAGGACAAGGTTCAGTTGGCATCAAGGAAACTTGGAGTACTCAACAGGGCGAAGTAGTATTTCACTGCGGAGGAGCAACTCCGTCTTTATAAGGCACAGGTCCGGCCCCACATGGAGTACTGCTGTCACCTTTTTGCTAGAGCGCTTGCATGCCAGCTTGACCCCTTCGACTCGGTTCAAAGAAGGGCGTTGAGGCTGGCTGACAATCCCATACTTGCAGGTAGTGTGCAACCTCTTAGCCTTAGGAGGAACTTTGCCTCGCTGTGTTCTTTCGTCTCTACAATGGTTTGTGCTGAGATGAATTGCTTGACATGATGCCCATAGCTAAATTCTATCATCGCATCTCTCGCCGTAGGCAGGGAATTCATCCTCACACATTGCGACCTAAGACGGTACGCGCTGTGCGGTATGAAAGAAACTTCATCCCACGCACACTCAAGCTGTGAAATGACCTCCCTGCTGCGGTTTTCCCAAGCACCTACATCTTCTGATGCCCCTCTTGAAGAACCTCTTCAAGAGATCATCAGAAGGTTTCTTACTTGTCGTCAACGCGAGTGTAACACCGGAGCCGGTGGAAGAGGTTATGTCGGACTCGAACCGACTAAAACGCACGCCGCCTGTGGGTCGTTTTGGTTGCCGAAGGTGAGATTGACAGGCATATCACTATCTGGCCCTCTCCTCGGGTGTGTGGGGACTACAGAGTCCCCAACTCGTTCCCGGAAAACGGGGAGGCGCGCCAGAAGCGCCGCCGCCGCGGCAGTGCAACACCCCTGGTGTTGCATACGTCCATAAGCCATAGGAGTCCTTAGGACTTCACATCAGATGGGTCATATGCTTGTCTGCATTTAAGTGGTATAAAAAAATAAAACTTGTGGAAAACCACTCGGATACCCCCTCCGAGGCCAGCGGGGTGGTTATGTCGGGCTCCAACCGATTAAAATCGCACGGCCGTCTTGGGCCATTTGTCGCCGAGGGTGAGGTAGCCTCTGGCATATTCCTCGCGCACCCCGACTGACCTAGGACTATAGAAGGCCCCATCGGGTGTAGAACAACGGCGTCCCCATCTTTCCCCAGAAAAAGGCGGAGAGGCACTATTCGCACCGCCATCTCATTCTGCTTCTGCTAGAATGACTGGCGGCTTCACCTGTCACCCCCAGGCCTGCGCTAATGGAGGATAGAGGTAATGACCTCCGATGCCCTCCGAGTCTCCTCCAGCCCCGTTCTCCCGCCTCCTTCTCGAGCATTATTTGCTCTCAGAAAGGGTCGGCGGCAGCCCACGCTCTCGCGCTCTGCACCATCACTGCGACAGCAACGTGCTGAGCGAGAGAACTCCCAGTCCCAGGGCCGCCAAATGGACATAACTCGGCGTCTCCCACGCCGGGCAACTTTAACAAACACTCCAATTTTATTTATTTCTGTAGACAAAAACTGTAATTAAGGTCCTAACTACTTTACAAACTATCAACCGTGCTGTGTAGTATGCAGAAAGGTGCTATGGAATAGAGAGGAAGCTTTATCAATAGTAAGGGAGCCCTAGAAGGAATTTAGGGAGTTACTCGAGCGCGTCAGATTAATATATGGGAGGATATCTTACATATTGACAAATGCCTCCAGCCAGTACGAGATTTTAATTTGTGGGATTGCGCTTAAAAAACCTCCCTTAGTCACTAACTAATAAGTATCAACTTCGCTAATCTGATTTAAGCCGAAGCTAAGGGCTTGGGAAGATAGAAAAGTTGCAAAGAACGATGGACTATGTAAATATAAGTATATAAATTACATAAAAAATTAAAGAATCATACCTACCAGAATAACTGAAAAATAAAGTTAGATATACAAAACAGTGATAAAGATGTATCACATTTCTATGATTTTTATCATATCCCCGCTCAGCGCAAATATTGCAGGCATGAATATGGCTATTAGCACTTATTATTGTAATACAATGTATTTCAATATGTGTAACAACAAATTTCTCCAAAGTGCCATCAATCAACAGTATCAATATACAATATAGGTATTTGCATTGATCTGGTCGGGCCTCAGAGAGAACGTTAAGCCTTCAGTACCCTTTTTTACGTGCGCATAATCTCCACGTATTCCCCCCACCGCCCACCCCACCGGAGCCGGTGGAGGAGGTTATGTCGGACTCGAACTGACCAAAACGCACGCCGCCTGTGAGTCGTTTTTGGTTGCCGAAGGTGGGGTTGACAGGCATATCCCTCGCCCCCCGGCCGACCCAGGGCCATCTCTCACGATCTGGCCCTCTCCTCGGGTGTGGGGACTACAGTGTCCCCAACTCGACCCCAGAAACGGGGAGGCGCGCAAGGCAGGCCAGCGCCGCGGCCTGCTTCTGCTAGGGTGACAGGCGGCTTCACCAGTCACCCCCAAGCCGTCAGTACCTACTGGTTACCATACCTACGAACATCTGTGGCTACGGATAGTTGCAGATCTAAAAAAGTGCTACGACTGCGATGCTTCAATATCGCCTTTGAGTCGTAGAGACTATATGGTAGTCGCTTCATGGAAATTATCGAAGTTCAGAAAAATCCGCATTTAGACTAGTAATGCGGATCCCGGATTCCCAGGTGAAAACTTCGAATGCGGCTGGAATTAACGCTAAAATGAGGTAGACGAAGGTAGCACAATATTCCCGTCCCAATTAAGCAGTCCGACTGTAGCTCCACCCTACAGAATACCGCGGTTATTATTAGTGTTGTGTTTCTGACCCTACACACAGTCAGGAAAACAACTCAGAGGCATAGCTTACTAGAGAGTTTTTGTGCTGTCAGTGGGAAGACCAAAATCTTATCCTGCTTTGTATTCTGCACTTATGGCACAGTAATACTCTATTCCTACAGGGTCGGTAGCACGTGAGTCGTTGACGTCACACGTAGCACATGTTCTTGTTTGCTACCTAAATGGTACAAAAAAAGACGCTTCCCCCACCTATAAAAGAGTTACGTAACATTATGTAAACATTGTTTTTCTAACAGTCTAAATATCTAGGAATATCCATAATTGTCATTAGATTGTACAAATAATAAATGTTTGTGCGTAATTTGTAAATGAAAGTATCGTTTTGAAAGTTTACTATAGATTTGGACTCACTATTTACTTGTTAGTTAGTGTTCCGCTGGATAAGAAGCTGATAAACGTTGACATATGCCTACAGATTCTCGTATTTTGGATAAACGTAAATGAATAAATATGGAGAGGATTATGAGAAAAAAAAAAAAAAAATTAAAAATTGTTTATTTCGGTTACTAGTACAAATTTACCTTAAGTGTGACGAGGGTACTCTTTTAAGTATAACCATACTTGTGTTAGGGTACCCCCCTCTTCCATAACAGTCTTAGTATAAAAACTACATTAATCCTTACTAGGTACTGGGTTATGAAACAAAATAAAACTATACAAATCTATATAATGTGTGTTCGTGTTTGTGTGTGTGTGTGTGTGTGTGTGTGTGTGTGTGTGTGCGTGTGTGTGTGTGTGTATATGTGTGTGAGTATAAGTGTATGTGTGGTGTGTGTGTGACTTTATACTTATAGAAATGTGTTCAAAAGGATCTCAGTTTCATTATAACTTTTCCGTCTTAGCCATTCCAGTAGCGCCTTTTTACATTCGCGGTAATTCATATGATAGATATTAAGGTCTTTATTTATTACGTTGTATAAGTGTGCCGATTATATAGATATAGATAAGCAGTCACGCAAAATTTTGCACAGACACATCAGTAATATCGAGACTAAACTTTAACACAAATCATCGTATGGTAAGAGCTTCATTCCATATAAACCCACCTAAAAAGACGAGAAAGCTCGCTGTCAATACTGCCACTGCAACTACACTAGGAATCAACAATACAAAAACAACTTCTATGGTAACACTTCTCAGCGAAATAATAAACTCAGATATTAAACAGGTCGAATCTAGTTACAACAAACTTCATAATAACCTTACTTGTCTCAATACTAGAAAAACCGACCAACAAAAGTACAACTTAAGTGAACCAACAATGCTATTAATAAATGAGAGAAAACATCTATTCAATAATAAAATGAAAAAGCAAAATATCCAGAAGATAACTGAACTAAGTAAAAAAATAAGGGAAGGCATCAGAAAGGATAGAAAATCGAAGCGACTCCAAACTCTTGTAAAACACATTGTAGCAACAGGCGGAACCAGGAAAGCTCTTAAAGAATTACGGGAATCAAGCAATTGGATACCAAACTTGAAAAACCACCAGATGCACGTTACGAGTCGAAAAGATATTAACAAAACAGCAACACAATTCTACCAAAACCTGTACTCTAACAGAGACTCCGCAAACAAGAACAGGTGTGAAACCTCTCCCCCAATCCTGAGTTCCGAACCTGAAATCTTACCTAGTGAAGTGAGACATGCAATACTTAGCCAGAAGCTAGACAAATCGCCAGGCCCTGACAAGATCACAAATGAGCTATTGAAAGGAACCTTGGAAGAACTTATCCCGATATTAACTAAAATCTTTAACGACATTATAATATCCAAATACATTCCACAACAATGGGAAACATCACATATAATACTAATACACAAGAAGGGCCCAAAAGAAGACATAGACAACTATAGACCAATTAGTTTGATGTCCAATATATACAAAGTATTTACGAAAATCATCCTTGGGAGAATAACCACAATATTAGACGAAAACCAACCCATGGAGCAGGCTGGCTTCAGGAAAAGTTTCTCCACAATAGACCATCTACATACAGTGAAACAAATTATAGAAAAACACAAAGAGTATAATAAATCTCTGTACATGGTCTTTATAGACTACACCAAGGCTTTCGACAGTATCAGTCACAAAGCCATCTGGGAGAGCCTAGAGAAACAGGGTATCCCCTCCACCTACATCAGAATCATACGAAGCATATACTACCATAGCAAAGGAAGAATTCAATTGGAAACTTTGGGTGACGAGTTCAGAATAGGAAGAGGGGTCAGACAGGGAGATCCACTGTCTCCCAAGCTGTTCTCCGCGGTATTAGAAAATATATTCCGTAAACTAGACTGGGATCAATACGGCCTAAGCATAGATGGAAGAAAACTCAATCATCTGAGGTTTGCGGACGACATCGTCCTATTCGAAAGAGATCCATATAATCTAGAGAAAATGATTGAAGAACTAAGGAAACAAAGTGAAAGCATCGGACTATACATGAACCTGACCAAGACAAAATTACTAACAAATAGTATACATCAAGAGATTAAAATAAATAACCACCCTCTCGAATACGTAGAAGAGTATACCTACTTAGGACAAATCATCTCACATGCAGACCAATCAACCAAAGAAATAAATAGAAGAATAGCCAACAGCTGGAAAAAATACTGGTCCTTGAAAGAAGTAATGAAATCCATAGACATCAGCATAGGAATCAAACGGAAGGTCTTCGATACCTGTATCCTACCTTGCCTCACATACGGATGTGAAACCTGGTCACTCACTAAACTCCAAAGAGACAGTATAGTACACTGCCAAAGAGCCATGGAGAGGAGCATGCTTGGCGTAAAAAAGCAAGATAGAAAAAGACACACCTTCATAAGATCAAAAACAAAAGTAACAGACGTGCTAGATAAGATAGATCAACTAAAGTGGAGGTGGACAGGCCATTTAATGAGATGTCCCCAGGAAAAATGGAGTAAGATATTAACCGAATGGTATCCTAGAGATGGAAAAAGAAAGAGAGGAAGACAAGCAAAAAGATGGGAAGACGAAATAAAACTAACAGCTGGACCCAACTGGAGAAGAGTTGCAAAAGATAGAAAGCAATGGAAAATGTTAGAGGAGGCCTATGCCAAGAGGCACACTGAACTGAGAGACATTCTGTGAGAAGACACTAATAAAAAAAAAAAATAAAAAAAAAAAAAAAAAAAAAAAGTTCAGGATAAAAGGCTGATTGATTGATTGATTGATAAGTGTGCCGATTGTCTAGCAAATTGCCTTTTAGCGTAGCTACTTTTTACTGCTATAACCGGAGCTACAGTATGTTGGCGCCTTCTATTGACTATGTCGCTATTATAACTTAGTGATTTATGTAATTTTAAGACAGCGTGTAGGATGTATAATTTTCTAATAGAAAGGATATCACTAATTGAGTAAAGTTCACTTGTAGGGAATCTATATGGTTTGCAGTACATAACTTTTATTAGTAGTCGTTGTGCTCGTTCTAGTTCTAAGGTTTTAGTTTTAGTAGCCCCTCCCCATATAGGTATACAATAGGCTAAAACTGATTGCGCTAATGAAATGTAGATTTTATTTAAGAGTTTATTTGAAGCGACGTGTCTTAATGTCTTAAAAGTCCATACTAGTTTTCTAGTTCTGGACATCATCATTTCCATGTGACTATGCCAGGTTAAACGCTGATCCACCATGACCCCCAAGTACTTAGTTTGACTAACTTTAGCTATTTTATTACATAGGAGAAGGTGAAATAGTCTCCATTTTTAAACGTTTTCAGTATCTTCATTTATGTTTGTTTGTATTTAACGGAAACTTTATTTGAATATTAAACGCCTAACTAAATATTGATAACCATAACTTTTCACATCATTGCAAACTTATCAAAAACCCTTTTTCAAATATTTTATCATGTATAGATGACTTTCAATTAACATATCAAGTTAACATGTGCATGTAATAATCAATATTATATACGCAAAAGCAAATGCAAGTTTATCATACAAAAGTGTAGTGGAAAACAATACATTCATTTGATTCTGAAGAAGTGTGCGGTGGTTGCAACAATAACTCCCTCGTTAGTCATCGGGGGCGGTTATGTTGGACTTAGACCAACTAAAACCGTACGCCATTTTGAGTCTCAATAACTGGGGTGCAAGGTTCCCAACAAGGCATTTCTCTCGCACTCTGGCTGACCTTAGGCTACCTAGTCTCCATTGTCCCCTCTGCTGAATTAAGAAACGTGGAAAGATTCAGATCAGCCCTCTATAGGGCCGTTACGTTTCGGTTGCTAATTACCGTAGGTGCGTAGTGTCTCCCCTAAATAAAACAAGCCTTCGATGACATTTATTTGTATAAATCTATGGGTACAAAGTTTTATAGATACCATTTTGTATTTCAGTATTCTTATAACCGGGTTGTTGGCGTTTGGTGCTTATTGGACTACGAAGTATTTGATGAACATGCCTGAGGCCACTGATATGCATACTGGATCCTCGACACCCAAATTCTAATTACCGCTAAGAACAATGTTACCGCCGCAATCAATTAAAGTAGCAATAAAATATATTTAGTTTTTAATTGCCTAAATTAAGGTTTTTATTTTATAAAAAATTTACATATTTTGATTGTTATTATTTTAGAACATAAGTCACTAGCAGTTGCCCGAGTGGATTTCTAATTCCATTCCCATTACTCATGGGAATATATAGACCTTATGGGAATATATACCATACGTATACATGTTCACAAACTTTATAAATGTTGGTAGGACAATAATAATATTTTTAACCGAGTTTTAGAATGAAGGAGTATCTGAATTCGGATATTTATATATATTATTATACGCACATAGCTCCGTCATTTGTAGATGGATTGGCGAAATTCTTTTATTGTTCATAAGGAGTATATTCCAAAATGGTACCATTTCCATTTTGTGAAGATCTGATGAGGGGTTCCAGAAATGGACCTCAGAACTCTTCAATAAATACCAGGAAATCAGCTGCGATTACTCCAATCACAAATTATACATTATTTATGCAAGAGCACATCATAACATCACGCCTGCATCCTTTAAATGGGTACCTACGCAGAACTGTACAAACTATTCAGCTATATTTTTGATGTTTTATGCACCGATTTCAAAAAATATTTTTATATTCGTTTTTAGTTTAGTTTAGTTTTGAGGTAGTTCTATATTGGTATTGTAATAAAATGGTATTTCACTCAGTTAGTTATTTATTTTGTGTGAAGTAGATAAACACCTTTTTAAAATATAATATGTCAGTTAAATGACTTTTACTGTAGTCTTCAAAATGCTATTTCAATAAAGCGTCCCAAATGTTTTATGTATGTATATATTATATATATGCAGGTGACAGCAGTCACTCATATACGGGCAGTCGAGTCTCACCGCAAGCGCAGCCAGCATGCTGTTGATGCTCTTGCGCACGCGCCACAGTCATGAGGTAGCTCGCTTGAGCATTGTGGTGTTAAAAGAATCTACACGCGCCTCCGCGAACATTGTGGATGCACTGCAATACTGGGGGAGCCTATCGGTATATACAATTCTGAACGCGTTATTAAACTGGACGCGAAGGGCCCCGTACGACGTTTGCGTATAGCCAGACCATCGCTACCGTTCAATATCAGCATCGTCTCTCAGCCCGACTTAAGCTAATAAATAGGTGACACTTTGGTCACTTTTATACTAGCCGTCTGAAAGACCATGTATTGACTTTTTTACAATTGTAAAATAGCCTATAATCTGTAGCATAGTGCTCACATATACTCAGCAGTTTTCTGAGTCCACAGACCTAGGCGCTCAGCGTTGAAAATGAACGGAGAGCTAGGCCTCCCCTGTATGAACCCCACACTGTAACCTATACAGATCCGACAACATGTCCGCCTATTTCACGTTATAAATTGATTACCATACCAGTATTGAAAATATTAAAGATGCCATCCGGCATATGAACTTCCCTCATTTTCCTCCACAGAATGTCATTGACACTAGGTCAAACGCCCTCGAAAGGTCAAGAAAACAAGCGTACACAGGTGTATTTCTATCTGTGTAATATTTAACGGCACTCTTTATAAACAATATTGCGGTTTCTGCTGATAATCCCAGTCAGAATCCGAATTGATTGTCATGCACTTGTAGATGCCGATTCAATTATGTATTTAGAATACCCTCAAACACTACCAATAATTGTAGCTAGCGACATTGACCTTTAAGTTCCCACATTCGACAGATCGCCGGCCCTATTTTTCACTACAGGTACCACCACGGTCCTCATGACTCCTAAATCCGAAAATAAAACCTGTACCAGAAACTACATGTGAGGTTCTATACCTATACGCCTCGATCCTAGGTATGATAGGTATAATTAAGTGCAGTAAAAATAAACTGAAGAATCGAGACAAAATACAACTCAGTAGAAACCAATTGAGGAGTCCATTCGTCGAATTTATCTGCGGTAATCTATAATCACTCAGTGAAGTTTATGCGAGAGTAGTCATATTAAATTAGCCATGAATATTGTTTTATTGTTATTGTTAAGTTCTTCTAGGTACCTAGTTCGTGTAAGTGTTTAATCAACATTAATCATTGTTCATTTCGAAAAACATAAAGACTCATTTACATAGGTCGAAAGGAATGAACAGTTTCTAAATGTATTTGTAAGGTATAAAAAATAAATTAACGTGGCGACTATATGTATATATATAAGCTATTGTTCGCTATTCCATCGGCATCGATTTTTTTTCATACCATTTAGGTGGCAGACAAACATACGGCCCACCTGATGGGAAGTGGTTACCGTGGCCTATTGACGTATGCAACATCAGGGCCGTTACACTCGCGATGCCAACTATGAAGAAACCTTCTCTTGAAGAAACCTATATTGTAGGAGCTTGGGAAAACCGCAGCAGGGAGTTCTTTCCGCAGATTGAGTATGCGCGAGATGAAGTTCTTTAATACCACTCAGTGCGCACCGTCTCAGGTCGCAATGTGTGAGGATGAATGCCCTGCCTATGGCGAGCGGTGCGATAAAAGAATGTAGTGAGGTATGTGACAGTACATGGCAAAACGAAAATATTAAAAATATCGAGAATGTGCAGTTAGATAAGGAACCTACTACCACACGGACTCGAAGACATCAGGCGTGTACCACTGAGCCAGTCAGCCTGCAACCACGGCCGGTGTAACCTGGTCGAAACGTTAGGCAAATCAAAGGTAAGTATGTACCTGCACCATGATCGCGTTAATTCCTGTAAACATTATTGTAGAGTAGTAGCATAATTATAAAAAATTAAAAACATTTAAAAAATTATAAATTAATAATTTCCTACTAAAAATAATAATTCCTAATTTAAACTAAAAAAAAATATAATAATAATTTCTAATAATGTCCATGATAATAAAATTCATCAGTATATTAATTTAGTTAATATCATTAAATCTGATCCCGTTCAACCTATTGAAGCCTAATCAATGGATGATAATAATAATAGTTTTTAAATTCCAATTCTGCAAGTGAATGACAAATATTTGCTGTTTAGCGGGCGTTGATAAAATCGATCAAGATTTGATCGCTTGCCAGTCGGGGAAATATTATTTCTAATAATACTGCCCAAAGGAGCAGTGATCATAAATATCAAGAAATCTGGCAGACTTTCACACATTATTTGAAAATTAATTAATCGCGGGTGTTTTTGGATTCAAGGGGTGACACGGGATTTCGAAGTATACCACGGACGAAGCTCCAGTTGACCTTGAGCCATGTATAGTTTTAAGATGGCTACCCTCGGGCCCTCGAGTGTGGAAAGCATGATGCCCCCTGGCACCTACACGCCTGTGCTCAGAGACCTGCTCCTCGCCGGGTGGCCACTTTAAAACCTATCTTGAAAACTAATTAATATAGAAATAATTCATTCACATGTACTTTTCTATTTAGAACACAGAATATAATAAGCTGAAATGCAAAATTAGTGAACATTCTCCATTACGAAACAAATGATAATTTTGAAATATCTTTCTTGAAGACTTGTTATATCATATTGTGAGAATTCTTAATTGTATCTATATATGCAATTATAATATATACTGCACTGTCGTTTACTAAGTTCCATATTCTATGTATTAATGAATATGTAACGTAATAAGTATCAGTTTTAACTGCATCTAATTATTATTAACATGTGTTTCTAAATATCTGTTGGGTAGTAATAGTAGATTCATGATTATTACTTTACATACATACATAAAATCACGCCTGTCTCCCATAGGGGTAGGCAGAGATCACGGATCTCCATTTGCTACGATCCTGACATACTACTCTCGTTTCATTCACTCTCATTAAATTCTTCATGCATGCTCGTCGGTTTAGAGTACTCCTGACCTGCCCCTTTTCTAAAACTTCCCCGATTTGGTCCAGGTATGTGCGCCTAGGTCTTCCCCTTCCGACGGTACCATCCGCACTCGCCTCATACACCTGTTTCGTTAGTCTTCTTTCATTCATTCTCTCAACATGACCAAACCATCTCAACATTCCTCTCTCAATTCATCACTACATCTTCTATCACTCCATATTGTTCTCTTATCACGCTATTTCTCACTCTATCTTTCAAGGTCAAGCCACACATACTTCGCAACGCACGCATTTCTACTGCATTCACTCTACTCTGATGCTTTTTCTGCCACACTCAACTTTCACTACCATACATAAGAGTCGGCACCAAAACTCCTCCATGTACAGCCAGTCGTGCCTTTTCGGACACTTTCCGGCTGCTCATAAAGTTGTGTAGTGTATTCACTCTATTTCCAGCCATCACTCTCCTTTCAACATCTTCTTCATGCTTTCCATCTCTCGTAAACAATATTCCCAAATATATGAACTCATTCACTTGTTCCACTTTTTCTCCATCTATACAAATCCTACACTCTGTCACGCATTCATCTCTTTCAAAAACCATAACTTTTGTCTTACTAACATTCACTTTCATTCCTTTCCTCTCAAAAGCTTCATGCATAGTTGTTACTCATGCATAGTTGTTATTATTACTTTAATTAGGAAAAATATTGCCCAACATTTAATTTAAAAAAAAGTAATTTCGTTGTACAGGAAGACGTGTCTTTAGTGAAGCAGAGCTTATTGTAATATAAGAAGTTCTCGTTTTGATTGCGATTCATTTTGATACTGCGGCTGTCAATGTAACGACAGCTGTTTTTTTAAAAAAGTACATTCCAGACAAGAACATGGTATACGGATTGTAAGTAAATATTACACTGTTCCTATTTACATAATTATTCGTCAAAATCAAAATTCCAAAGTATCTCGAGTGTCATTCTAATTATGCAGTAGGGAAATTGTCGGAATAATGGAAATTTATTGAAAATCAAATCAGGTCTGAGTTAATGCAAGTGTGGTACTGCCATATGGTGATTAGGGCCATACGTGGGTATCGCACCGTGACCACAGAAGTGGTCTGCGCATTGGCCTCTAATCCCTCCGTGGGATTTGGAGGCATAAGTACTCGCCGAATTCGAAGACGACTCATTACCGGGTGGGTATCTAGTGGCAGTCGGGCTTAACCCGAGAAGATTCACGACTCACCATCGAGCCATCATAGATGAATCGTAACTGAAGTCACCGAATGCAGGTCTACATCACACTGCGGAGATGCTCCAGTCACTTTTTATCATTTGACAGCGCTCAGATGATTTTGGTCGCCATGAGGGAACTGAGTCCCACTTGTCATAAGACGGGGCTAACCATCCACCCACAGCAGAGCTTTTCATGAAGGGGTGATAGCCTGATGTGTATGTACATCGCCCAACCAGAACATGTGCCCGTACTTCAATTTGTGAGCCAGCTCTTGGGTGATCCTTTATTTAGTGCGTAGTATTTCTGACGGCTCACTCAACAAGTCGCACGTAAGCAACTCGCACGTAAGCAACTCATAGTTATAAATCTGTTCTGAGATATTGTCAAGGTAATACATGTTCGATATCGCTCTTCGCATTAAGGTACATAATCCCCGATAAATGGCATCATAACATAAATAATGCATATTACGAATTCTCAAACTCAAACTCAAACTCAAACTTTATTTCCATAGAACATGGTTACATTACAGCATTCTCTCAAGCACATACACGCAATCAATTACCGATACATTTGCCGGTTAAATTTATTACTTTTATCGACTAGATTAGTGAATCATTAATAATAATCACCGGTAAAAGTGGCTTATTTCTCACTTTTATAACGGATTTTGGTAATTATTAATAAAACCCGGCAATAGGGTTGTGTCCATTTTTTTTATTATCGTAAACTGTACATTTTGCAATAATATAATGAACTGTAAAAGTGAATATTTCTTATATAAATGGTTTTAAAGGTATTTGATTTAAAAAAAATATTTCAAGCCGCCCGAAAACGTTCCATACAAAATCGTGACACATGCTGACGTCACAGCGCGCTAGCGCGTAGTGAAAATGTATGGAGTGCAACAGAATATCGCATTTGTCTCAGTCTACGTTGCGTTTACACGTATACAGTGCATAATAAGATTGATTTAATCTATAATTATAATAATTTAATAAGGAATCTAAGAAGTTGTCAATTTTGCTTTATTTCGATTGTTAATATTTGGACCTATTTTGGTAATTAAAAATAATGAGAAGTCATAGTTTCAGTTTAGTTAGGCAATATTTTAGTTTATCTATATATATAAAAATGAAACCCGTTTTCCGTTGTCACGACATAGCATGAAAACGGCTTGACCGATATGGCTGTTTTTTTTGTAGTTTTCTAATACTCTGTACAAGGTTCTTACGGAAAAAAATATTAAGAAAATCTCTCAGAAAGATTGAAAAAAAAAACAGCCAAATCAGTCAAGCCGTTTTCATGCTATGTCGTGACAACGGAAAACGGGTTTCATTTTTATATATATAGATTATAGATTCCAGTTCAAATTGAATAGGTACGCATACATAAGATAGGTCAGCTATACAAAATAAAGTAGTGCATCAAATTTACACTAAGGCGGTACGAAGTTCGCCGGGTCAGCTAGTTATACATATTTTTTGATAAAATACAAAGACATTAAGTACTATCGGTAAGAATTCGATGACTCAGGACACTACCCTTTTATTAATTAATTTGAATTAATCACTGTACACTTTTACTGAGGAGGTAGGACACGGCGGTATTTCCACCCAATTGAGCAGTCCGACTGGAGAAGTACCTCCACCCTACAGAATACCGCGGTTATAATAACTTCGTGTTGTGTTCCCGGCGGTGAGTAGGGTAACCAGAGCTCACTGGAAAGTTTTTGTGCTGTCAGTGGGATGATCAAAGGCTTGTCCTGCTTTTCCTCTACACTGACGGCACAAAATCTCTGTTCTTACAGGGTCGGCAGCACGGATGTGGTGATACACACGTTCATAGGTCATGGTAACCACTTTCCATCAGGTGAGCCGTGTGCTTGTCTGCCACCTAAATTGTATAAAAAAAAACTGTAACTGTACTATACGTAGCTACATACAACAAATAAAATAAAATTGTTTACTGCCATTGTAATGCCGAGTTTCCACAATGATGGTTCATGGACGCGGAGTCAGACACGGATGCATTTACTATGTCTAACATGTCTGCAGTATCACAAACGAGCCTTATTCCACGGTGCGTAGCCCGCAAAATCACGGGTCGTGGGAAGCGTCCCTAATACGTTTAATATCATTTTTTTTACTGACGTCAGAAGAATGGAATAGTTATAAATGCCTACATATTACGCTTTTTACATTAATGGTAGGTAACTTTAGTAACAACAACCAATTTATTGGAATTACTTTTTTGCAGCCTTTTGATTGGAACCGCTTTGTTGGGAGCCATTTATTGGATAAGTTCCATATGTCAGGAGCCGGGAGCGATGTGGTCACCTGGCGGCGGTATTTTAAAGCCGGAGCCGTGGTTGCAGACTAATTATGGTGGATATGGTGGATGGGAACCGAGTGAAACACAACATTCTGATTGGTCACCAGGTGCATATCTAAATTTGTTTACTACTACAAGAAAAACTACTACAAAGAAAAGACCACCAAAAACTAAGAAACCTAGAAAACCCATAACATTTCCCCCTAGGTTACCTACTCAAGTACCAGTAATTATACCACCATCATCATCATCCGAGATAATAGACGAGATCACTGAAACGCCGTTAACATCAGTACTAAGTTCACCCGAAGCCCCAGAAGAATTGCCTCCGGAATCGGAACCATCTTTTGTAGAAGATAAGCCTCCAGCTTCAGCAGATAAAAAACCTGTCGGCGACGTAACCCCCGATCCCTTAAAAGATTATCCTGAGTTGGACATGTTCGATTACGATCGCCCTTACGTGTCAATATGGGATCCACAACCCATATGGAGAAGTAAAGATCAGAACGAAGAAGCTTATGAAGAAAGGCCACGTGACTCAACAAACACCCGTCCGCCCGATAAGCTCCCAGTCGGGGGTTGGGGATATGAATACGACGTAAATAAACGTTAGTTCTTTCTTAAAAATTGTCTTTAATGTAAATAATAATGTAAAAAGCATAAAGTTCAAGAGACTGAGTTCTATCAGGACTTTAAACATGACACATGGCAACGCTGGGCGTCCGAGGTCGGTGAACGACCTCCGCCCCCCATGAGCGCAGGCCTGGGGGTGACAGGTGGAGCCACCTGTCACCCTGGCAGAAGTAGGCCGCAGCGGTGGCACGCCTAGCGCGCCTCCCCGTTTCCGGGGACGAGTTGAGGACTCTGTAGTACCCACACCCGAGAAGAGGGCCAGATCGTGAGAGATGGCCCTGGGTCGGCCGGGGTGCGAGGGATATGCCTGTCAACCTCACCTTCGGAAACCAAAACGACCCACAGGCGGCGTGCGTTTTAGTCGGGTCGAGTCCGATATAACCTCCTCCACCGGCTCCGGTGGGGAAGTATCCGTGGTGATTTTGCGCACATAAAAAAAAATTACATTGCAATGCTTGCGTATACGTAAAATTTCAGAATTTTTTTTTGTATATAGAACACGTTAATTAGACTTCCCTTTGCCTGATAGTAAGCTGAAGGCAAAGTCTCAGGAAAGAGGGTCACCATTACTTACACATACCATGTAACAATGGTGACACTCAGCTTGACGGTCTCATCATATGTTTTTAAAACCCCGTTTAAAGGACCCGGGACGGTAGGAAGAAGGAAACACGTGAGCTGGTAATGAATTCCAGGCCTTAATGGTGCGACAGAGGAAAGAGCCACCAAACCGCTTGGTTCTTGATCGGATGTTCTGTACCGTGTGCGGATGACATCTAAGACCTGCACGTGTTGTCCTGTGTAGGAAAGGGGAGGGTGGGACTAATTGGAAGAGCTCATCAGAACACTCACCATGGTACAGACGGTAAAATAATAATAATAATAATTTATTTCTAAGAATATGGTACATTGAGGTCTTTATGTTATTTCACTTGTTCAAACATATTCTTCCATACCCTGGTGTAGAAATATTAAATTTTATAATAATAGTATTTAAGATTTACAATAGTAATGTCAAACATGTCACTCATGCAATCAATTAATTATTCATTTGTATTACGTTTTACAATAATAATATTTAAATTTTACGATAATAATATCAAATATGTCACGGATGCAATCAATAATTATTTATTTAATTAGTCATTTATTTGTTTTATATCAGTCAATATAATGTCCTTAAAATTAAATTTGCTATCCATATATTCCCTCACTGAAAAAGAAACACTTATCTATTAAGAAATTAAATATGCTGAATTTAAATTTAGTCATAGGTAGTGCTCGCACACCAACTGGCAGTTTATTGTATATTTTTATAGCCATACAATATGCATTTGAGGAATATAGATGTATTCTTTGCTGGGGCACTAAAATTTTTTAAGGATCTCTACTATTTGTCTTTTTCAATATGTCATCATGTAGCGGAAACATTTGTGGATATTTCTTCGCAAATAGGCACATTTCGTAAATATAAAGGCAAGGAAATGGCAGAATTCTTAGTTTTTTGAAGATTGGTTTGCAGTGTTCTCGGTATCTTGCTCCATACAGAGCTCTAACACACTTCTTCTGTGCCAGAAGTACACTCTCTACTTCTACCAAGTTACCCCATACAACGATACCATATCGTAGCATTGATGAGATGTATCCATGATACGCTGACAGAGCTGTCTCTCTGGAAGCTATCTGTCTCAATTTCCTTAGAGCGAATACGAACTTGTCCACTTTTGCACATGCATTTCCAACATGTTCTTTCCAATTTAAATACTTATCTATTGTTATTCCAAGAAACAGAGTTGAGTTGACAGGTTTAATAAATGTATTGTTAATATTAATATTTGGTGAAGCGCATTTAGAATTATATGTTTCAAACTTAACTATTTTAGTTTTATCGACATTAATCTGTAAGTTGTTGTTTTGTAGCCATTGTATTGCCCTATTTAACTCCTGATTAGTTTCAGTTTCTATGTCAGATTTATTTTTACACTTAATCATAAGTGTTGTGTCATCAGCAAAGAGAATACAGTCATGCATAATATTCTTGCTGAAGTCATTTATGACATGATCCTGATGATCCTGATCATGTCCCAATACACTCTGTTTTTTTTTACTATTTTTGTAATCATAGTACACTTTTCACGATTTGAGAGATAACTTTCCAACCAATTAAAAGCGTTACCTCTTATTCCGTATCTCTCCAGTGTGTTTAGCAGGCGGTTGGGTGGGACGAAGTCAAATGCTTTGCTCATATCTAAAAAGGTAAATAGCACTGACATCTTCTTGTCTAGAGCTTCAGTGACTTGTTTTACAAGCGAAAAACAGGCTAATGCTGTAGAGCTGTTTTTTCTGAATCCAAATTGATTATCTACTAGTATTTTATTTGTCGTCAAGAAATTATTAAGTTTTTGAAAAATGGATTTTTCAAAAATCTTTGAGAAAATGGGTATTAGGGTTATTGGCCTATAAATACTAATGATTGTGGGGTCTCCCTTCTTAAATAGTGGTTTTATGATTGATAATTTCAATTTAGTTGGAAAAATTCCATCTTCAAACGATTTATTAATTAGGTGGCTCATGGGCATGGCTATACTTTTTGCGTTATGTTTGATTAATTTCGTAGTTATTTCGTCATATCCCGTAGCATTTGTGTCGTTTAGTGACCGTATTATTTTTATGATGTCGTCCTGACTTACCGGAGTTATGAACATACTTTGCAATTCATAACTTAAATTTATGTCATTTATTTTACTATAATTTGATTTATTAGTTAATTCTATATAATAATTATTAAAATATTCACAAATGCCAATAGGTTTATTAATTATTTTATCATTTATTTTCAATTCTTTAATGTCCTGATTACTATTATTTGTATTTGTATTATTCTTGATAACAGTCCATGTCGCCTGGCATTTATTCTTAGCAGTACTTATGAATCTATTATTATTTATACTTTGAGATTTTTGAATGCATTTTTTCAATAATTTAGTGTAGGTTGTATATTTACTTTTTTGAAATGTCTTGTTTGTCGCTTCATTTTGATATTGGTAGTATAAAAATCTCTTTTTTCTGCAAGATGTTTTAAGTCCTTTACTTATCCACGAGTTCTTAACTTTTTTATGACCTTTCTTATTACAAACTATTGCGGAGGTGGAAGTAAGACACCACAGTTTCTTAATTTGTTTATTCATACTTGTTGTTATTTACATTACTAGACCTTATATACTATACTAAACACCTCAACAAATTCTAGGGAACAAGATGACCCCAATTTTTTTTTCTTGTAAATCTTGTTTTGCAAATAACTGGCAGCAAATAAATAAAAATAGAATAAAGTAGATTACAGAGTTGTTCGAAATTTAAAAATAAATTTTAATAAGTACTGATTTTCGAATATGGAGGAAAAACTTTTAAAAGTGTTTGATTGTGCAGTTTCTCTGAGGCAAAATAAAAATTATTTTCTTTGATTGTAAATAACGTTTATTATCAATAATACGTCTTTTACGTATGGTTTGTGCATTTTTGTGACTGTAGTCATCATGTCACGTCGTAATTTAAGTCGCGAAGAGATGTTAAGGGCAGTTGGTATGCTGCAAGCTGGACGAACTCAACGCGACGTAGCGGATGCTGTCAACACCCAACCAAGCGTAATTTGCATATTATGAGCACGCTACAGGTCTACAGGGGATATTGCCGAACGTCACAGGGGACGAAATAGGGTTACTACTCCGCGACAAGATCGTTTCTTGCAAAATTCCGCAAGGCGGCAACCCACGATTACTGCTCGTCGGTTAGTCGCAGGCCTCCAGTCTCAGCATCAAGTGGTTATTAGCGATCAAACTGTCAGGAGAAGACTACATGAAGCCAATCTTCACGCTCGCAGACCGCTTAGGGTTCCAGCTCTTCGACGTGGAAATCGAGGTCGTCGCTTATTGTGGGCTATCGTACATTTACAGTGGACCGACCATCAATGGGCACGGGTTCTGTTTTCCGACGAATCTCGCTTCGGTTTTCATCCTGATTCGAGAAGAGTGCGTATATGGCGAGTTCCTGGACGTCGGAGTCGTCTCCAGAATCCGCAAGAAGTTCATCCTTACCAAGGTGGAAAAATCATGGTATGGGCTGGAATTCGCCTTGGTGGAAGGACCGACCTCGTTTGGATACGGGGCAATTTAAATGCAAACCAATACATTCAGGAGGTTATACACCCCATGGTAATCCCTCATCGACAGCAGTTCGGTCAAGATTTTATGTTCATGCAAGATAATGCACGGTCACACACCGCACGGGTAGTGGTCAATGCGTTAAGCGAGCACAATATTGCGACGTTGGAATGGCCTGCTCAGTCTGCCGACCTCAATCCCATAGAGCATGCCTGGGAATTTCTTGGGAGAAGAGCTTTCAGTGATTCTTTGGAAAATCTGAACACTGAAGAACAACTTTTTTTACACCTTCGCAGTGTATGGAGCCATATTCCACAGACGATGTTTGACAATCTCATACTAAGTATGCCACGCCGTTGTCGAGCTGTTGCTAATGCTTTAGGAGGTCCTACAGATTATTAAAAACGTTTAAAGTACGGTTAATTACTGTATTTCTTACTACCTCGTTATTTTTGTGCCTAATCATAGAAGGTTGTAATACTCAACATTGGCACTATTCAATTCTTTCTTAAAAAAAAAAAAATATTGATATGAGAATGTTTTTATTAAAATTAAAATTAAAAACGGTATAAAAATACCCTTCTATTGATATAAAACACTCACTATTACAAGAAAGGGTTTTTAAATAAAAACTAGAAATGTCCTTGTTCCCTAGACTTTGTTGATGTGTGTATTTTATAGCTATAGAGTGGGGACTGGCAACAAGTGTCACGTACATATGTTTGTGCATCGTTGCACTTTTGTTGTTATGGCAGAGGACGTGATTTCTTATTTGTGTAACATAAGAACTGAATTTATTTCCTTATAGAAATCACGTCACCTGATCATGACTGCCATATAACTCCCCCCTTAAATAATTTCTTTGTGCTGTTGTGCTGTATTGCGTGCTGTAGTGCTGTGGTGCGTGCATTTCTTCTTCGATGTGACGGTGTCTCTTCGTATGATGCGCTGGTTTGATTGTATGTTTGCTCGGAATACTCGGTAGTGATATATGCCACTATTGTCTAGTTGCATCTTTTTATATTATAATCTGAAGCGGACAGTGGGGCGCGATATTCTTCCCGTACGTGTTCTTTTTATGTTTATATTCCTGTCTGTTTTATCTTGATCTTCGGTTGTTTTCTTATCTTCCTCGCTAATCAAGAATGCTGGTTTCAGTCTTTCTATTGGCACGTTTGTTTCCTTGCCGTTTCGCTTTATCGTGAATACTTTGTCGTCACGTTTTATCACTTGGTCAATGTTGGGCGCAGTTTATCGCAGGGCAAGAATATGTGTGTACAATCAGCTAACCGTGGGTGGAGGAATATGTTTGTTATCGAGCTCTGCCGTTGTGGGATTGATGTCATGTATGCGATGTTTTCTCTAATTTTCTCTACGAATTGAGTATACGTAGTGCTTTTAGAAGATTCGCCAAAATATGCTGCAGGTAATTTTATTGTTGTTCCGTAGACCAGTTCGGCTGCTGAGTAACCAGTGTCTTGTCGAAAGCTGGTACGCAACCCGAATAATACCGATGGTAATTCTTGTGTCCAATATACTGTGTTTCCTCTTGCCATCAAAGCTGCTTTCATAGTTCTGTGCAGTCTTTCTACTTTGGAGTTTGCTTGAGGGTGATATGGTGTAGTACGGATTTTTGCGATTCCCAAGAATTTGGTTAGGCTTCTAAATAGCTCAGACTCGAATTGTCGTCCTTGGTCTGTCGTGATATAGTTGGGACATCCGAAGCGTGTGATCCATCCTTCGTATAGGGTTTTGGCTATTGTTTCAGCTGTTATGTCCGAAATTGGAATTGCTTCTGGCCACGACGTACAACGATCGATTATCGTTACTATGTACCTTTTGTTTTCTGACGTCGAGAGGGGTCCCACAATATCCATGTGAATGTGGCTAAATCGTTCTGCTGGCATAATTTTTCCTAGTGGTGAGACTGTGTGGCGATGAACCTTTGATTGCTGGCACTGTAAACAGGTTTTACACATTTCGTAAATGTCTTTGTGCATGTTTGTCCATAGGTACGTAATGTGATGCAATTAGCTTTTTTGTAGTATTTTTTTCAGGGTGACTCATGTTGTGAAAGCTATCAAAATTGTTTTTCTGAACTGATATGGCAGATATGGCCTTGTTGTACCGGTAGATCTATCACAATAAATTTTTACGTTATTGTTTTGTACCGGTACCAGTACCATTCTTAATGACTTGTTTTGTCTCAGTTTTGCTAACTCCGGGTCACTGTCTTGATGTTTTCTAACTTCTTGCCAGTTGAGAGTTTGAGGTAGGTCTATAGTTTCAATTACTCGTGACAGTGCGTCGGCCACGACGTTTTCGCTGCCTGTTACGTGCTGTATGTCTGTGCAAAATTGTGCGATGTATTCTAAATATCTTATTCTTCTAGGGGACTCGTCCACTGATGCCTTCTTGTCGAATGCATAAATCAATGGTCCGTGTAAATTGTAAATCTGCGCCCTTCTATTAGTCGTCTGAAGTGTTTTATCGCCATGTAAATGCCCAATAGCTCTCTATCGTATGTGGAATATTTTGTCTGTGCTTCGCTCAACCCCTTTGAAAAGAATGACATCGGCTTCCATTTTCCTTGGACTTTTTGTTGAAGGACGGCGCCTACGCATTTTAAACTAGCATCTGTGATGATGGCTAGCGGTGCGTCCATTTCCGGGAACGCGAGGATTGTGACATCTCTTATGTCCTGTTTACAGGTTTCAAATGCTTGGTTAGCTTCGATATTCCACTCGATTGGAGTATTGTCGTTCTTCTTGGAGTTTATTAGGTATTTGTTGAGCGGAGCTTGATGTCTTGCTGCGTGTGGAATGCTATTTCTGTAGAAGTTCATCATTCCCAAAAATCGACGTAGCACCTTTACTACCTTTGGTTTAGGATATTCGCTTATTGCTCGTACTTTCTCAGACGTTGGAGTGATTCCTTGGCTCGTTATATGATAACCTAGGAAGTCTATCTCAGTCTTAAAGAATTCGCACTTGCTTGTATTTATTGAAAGTCCGTTTTTGCTTAAACGGGCGAATACCTCTTCTAAATGGGCGTAATGTGTTTCGGCATTTTGGCTGGCGATGAGTATGTCGTCTACAAATACATATGTGTAGTCCAAATCTCGGAACAGGGAGTCCATGAACCTCTGGAACGTTTGCCCACTGCCAGAGAGCCCAAATGGCATGGTCTTCCACTGGAACAGCCCTAGGGGCGTGATTATTGCTGTCTTTTCTGGTTCCGCAACCCTGATTTGGTGGAAAGCCTTTTTTATGTCAATTTTGCTAAAGACTGTTTTTCCACTTGCGATGTATGTAAAATCTAATAGTCTTGGTAAGGGGTATCTGTCGGGGACTGTAATTTTGTTTAATGCGCGATAATCTCCGCATGGTCTCCATTCTCCATTCTTTTTATACAAACCAAAGAAAAACATAGTTTGAACATAAGCGTGAACAAATCGTGAAAGATATTAAAAGATTGGGCTACACGAAATACAGCCATGGGCGCAACATCTCTACGCATCTGTAAAGGTTCTGGGGTGTTCGTGACCTCGGGATTCCCAATGATGCTGACCGCACGTCGCTGCAACCTGTCGAGAGCATCTAGTAATTACTTTGCTGAACTATCCCAGAGATACGAGCAGTATTCCACACAGGAGCGAATTTGTGTCTTGTGTAGAAGACACCGCTGCTCCGGCGTGAAAAATCGTCTCACTCTGTTCAGGACTCCGAGTTTACGCGAGGCTGTTTTGATGATACTTACGATGTAATTTTTGTTATTCAGGTTGCAGCGAACATCCATACCTAGGATATTGAGATTGTCCTGCAGTGCCAGTGGCGTGCTCTGAAGAGTGGGGAGGGGAAGGAAAGAGGATACTTTTGCTGTAAACGCACATGCCTGCGTCTTCTTGGCATTGAACTCGACCAGGTTCTCAGAGCCCCATTGAGAAATGTGATTCAGGATCCTGTCAAGCTCAGTAACAAGAAGCTGCCTTTTTTCTGCGATATCTGACTGCTTGGCCGAAGGATGTCCATGATAACTCCCATGTACGGTGCTATCGTTTGTATAACAATGAACACTGCCGGTGGACAGCATGTCGTTGATATGCAGAAGAAAGAGAGTGGGTGATAAGACGAACCCCTGCGGCACGCCAGCATTTACCTGCAGAAACTCCGAAGCTCGTTCATCACACAGGACGTGAATACGGCGCCCCTGCAGGAAGCTAGCAACCCAGTTGCACAGCCTAGGAGGCAAACCAAAGGCTGGTAGCTTGGAAAGAAGCGATTTGTGCCAGACTCTATCGAAAGATTTGGCGATGTCAAGACTAATTGCCAGTGACTCGCTGTGCTTGTTCATAGCCTCATCGCAAAGATGGGTAACGTATGCTAGAAGGTCACCCGTTGTCCGTTTCGGCTTGAAACCATATTGCCGGTCATTAATTAAGGAGTAATCCTCTAGATGACGCATAAGCTGTTTATTTACGATGTGCTCGTAGACCTTGCACAGCACTGAGGTGACGGCTATGGGTCGATAGTTCCCCGGGTCTGAGCGATCTCCCTTCTTGGCGATCGGCTGTACATTCGCCTCTTTCCAAGTAGATGACACTGTATCCGAGCTGTAGGACTGTCGGTACAGGTTGGGATCGCGCGTGGCGCGCGCCCTTACCAAAGCGCGGTACGCAAACTGTTTTTATTCAACAGCTTCTGCGCACTCGCGCCCTAACTAAGGGTGCAGCTCGCGGACACCGGTGATATCAGTATACGGGATATAGCATTCCATACCCAGACTGATCTCACCGGTGACACCAGTAGCACAATTCGATGGGTTCTTATCTTCAAAGCAGCGCTCAACCCACGGGATGGACGTAAAATAGTCGCGAACTTCATCCCAGTCAGCTGACGAGTATTGTCAGAGACGCCGCTTCCCCTGCATGGGTCGTGGGGGCGCTATAATAGGCACCGTGGAACAGACTAGGCAGTGGTTGGAGTTGCCTAAAGCGGCTCGCACCGACACACTGTACTAGTCCGGGTTACTCGTCAGCCGAAGGTCTAGCAGAGAGGGTGCTAGGCCCAACCTTCTCGGTATCCTAGTGCCCTCGAGTACCAATTGGATCAGGCCGTACGCCAGAGCAAATGCATGGGCGGCTCTCCCGCATAGTCTGTTTTGGCGAAACCCAACCAGATCTCGTGGTGGCCGTTAAAATCCCCCAAAAATAAATACCATTTCTGCGTTCGAAAACCTTTTCTGGGCATCATATGCCGCCTGACTCAGATATTCAAAGAGTCGAGTTGTCTCAGCATCTCCTGTATGGGAACGATAGAGACACAGACTCTTATAGCCATGGTCTATGTGTACCCATAGGATAGAAAAGGATGGTTCCTCTAGGCAGCGCAAACGGCGACAGCAAACATCCGCCTTAACATACACACACACCCCGGCTTTTGCACGAAAATTTTCCTCAAGAACAAAGCCAGGGTAGAGTAAGTAGATCGTGTTGTCAGGGCGGTTTTTGTGTTTCCGTTAGGATAAACATGCCAGGTTTTGCCGTCTCCAGGTGTTGGTGGACGGCGTTGAGGCTTACATGAAGCCCACAGATGTTAGTGGACTCCACCTCAAATAGCAAGATTTTGGGAGTGTGACGAGTCGCTGCGTTGCCTGGTTCTCTTAATTACGCTGCCATGAGTTTGGATGGGAGAAGGCGTGAAAAAAGAGGTGATTGCCGCCGCAGCACTGTGTGACAAGGTAGGATATTGGCATTAAAAATAAATAAAAAGCATTTTTACTTTGTTAGCTTGAAAATTGCGCGATATACAATCGGTCACGTCAAATTTGGGTGTGACGTCAACATAAAAATGTGATATACTCGTACGTAACGTACACGAGTACAAAAGATAAAATATCTGACAAAAGACGAGTTCTGCGCCGTACGGCAACATACGAGTAGTTGTTACAGGACATATTTTAAATGGTTAAAGATAATATTTGGATTAGGACACTCAAATAATGATCTCAAACGTAGAAATCAGTAGAATCAGTTAGCACACCAAAATACAAAGCTTACGGTTGATGAATCTGTTGTTCTTATTTTTAGGACCAATTTTATGTACCTAGGTAAGAAATCAATTGAATCTGCAAACATGTAGAATAATAATTATAATTGACCAAATCAAATAATTTTTTTTATTCGCATAAGACAGGTACATAAGGTTGGTCAGTAGTTTACATAATATGTGCAGTGCTCTGCTTATTACCTTTGATAGGTGTGCAAATTTTAAAAAGTTAAATTACCATACAATATTAGAATGTCAAAAAAATATTAAATATTACAGTAAAACAATAATAAGTATAGCATAATTAATAATGTCAAGTAAAACAATGAATGTCAAAAGATATGATTAATAAGTATGTCAACAATTAATACCTACGAATAAATATTATAAATTTGACTTAAAAAACTGTTACATTTCGCTACATTTATCCTCTAAATATTCATGCAATGAATAATAGCATTTATAGATCAGGAACAGCTGCAACCTTCTTTTAAAGAGATTTATATTCGGCTGATCGTTTAGCTCTTTAGGTAATCTATTATAAATATGAGGAGCGATACAAAAGAAGCTCCTGTGCATTAAAGCCGTTTTACAAGGTACGACACAAAGCTTTTCAGCATGGCGAATCCTTGTTCTTCTCTCAAACAGTTCCAGATGTTTTTTTTGTAAATATGGCACCTTCTAATACATAAATACAGGGCAGGCCAACAGATTATAATTTTGGAAGTATGGCCTACACGAATCTGTACGTTCAATACTGAATATGGCTCTGATACAACGTTTCTGTGCTATGAAGACTGGCCACTTGCCAGTCAGTGCCATTCCCCCAGAATACAATTCCGTACCGTAGTGTTGAGGTGAACATTCCGTGATATGCTGTTAATATTGTGGGGTGGTCGCTATATTTCTCAACCTATAGAGCCCAAAAGCTTACTATGTGGGCACTCCAATTCAACTGATTATCAATTTTTAGTCCTAAGAATTTTGTAACATTATCTTCTGTAATTTTCTGACCCTTACAGTTAATAGTTTGTAGAAGTAGCTTACGGTGGATCAGAAGTAGGTAAGGTACTTCTATCGTAGTCCAGAAGAATGAAGGGTTATGTGATGAGATGAGATGAAATAAGCGGACGAACACAAAAGGCGGTGAAATGAAGAATATTATTATGAGATTAAGCAGCGATATATATTAATTTATAGAATACTGTACACTTTAAATATAATTACAAAATTTACATAAAAACAAGCAAGGTATGAGCGGATAAACAATGACAATCTATAACGTACGCACGCGAGTAGGGACAACCGAGTAGTGTCGTCTATGTACTGGCGCGGTCGTAGCAAAACCGGTTTCCTAAGGCGTTGGCCCAAGTTTCATAAGCGGAGCGGATCGACCATTCTTACTTAGATGTAAGAATGACGTCCGCTACATCTTCCCCCTGGCCAGATCGTAACTACGATCGATAAAAATCTGGGAACCGTACTCTTCTGCCGCTTCTTGTTCTCTTCTCTTTTGCGAAATCTGATGTCATAGAAGGAAGAGATGACGGCATTGGTGGTTTTGCTTCTTCTTGGAGTAAATACGCTGGTTTTAGTCTATCAACGGAGACGTTCATCTTCTTGCCTCGTACGTCTATGGTGAAAAATTTTGGCTGCCGTTGTAGAACCTTGAAAGGACCAGTGTATGGTGCTTCTAGTGAGCTGCGAACGCGATCTTGCCGCAGGAACACGTGAGATGAGGTTGACAAATCTCGCGGTATGTAGAAAGGTGACGAGGTTGTATGCCATGAAGTGGGACGTGGTGTCAACTTGGCCATGTGAAAGCGAAGACGGCTTGCATACTCCGTGACATCAGCTGCAGTGTAGTCATCTTTAGGACAGATGAACTGTCCAGGCAGGTGAAGTGGCTCACCATAAACGAGCTCGGCAGGAGAAGTCTGTAGGTCTTTTTTTTTTTTTTTTTTTTATTTATTCATTCATAACAACTTTTACATTGTGTTGAATTTTGAATTACATTGTATTAAATTATAGGAAGAATAGTAATTAATGAGGCATGTCATGCAAAAATTATACAAAAAATAAACCATTATCAATGTCAATCATAAATGTCAATGTGAAAATAAAGTTAAATATCATAGTATCAATATTATCTTATATACATACCTACCTACATAAACAGCATATACATTACAATTCCAGTCAATTAGGTACAGTTCATAATGTCATCTAAAGAATAATAACAGCCTTCTAGCAAAAACTGCCTTAATTTGGTAATAAAATCCCGTTTGTATAATAACAATTTTAAGTCATCGGGAAGCTTATTAAAGATTTTTACTGACATGTGTCTAGTGCCATGTCTAACAATGTACTTTCCCTAAATTTTCTTTCCTCTTCTGTTTCGAACTCATGTACATATTTAACAAAGTTTTTCATTAGCACAAGCACATACAACGATGGCACAGTGAGGATATTTAGATCTCAGAAATATTCCCTACATGATTCTTGCTGGCGAATACAGACTATGGTGCGGATTGCCCTTTTTTGCAATACAAAAGCCTTATTTAAGTTATATTCATAACTGCCCCCCCAACACAGGATACTGTATCTTAACCTGGACTCTATTAGTGCGAAATACACCCTCCTGAGTTGTGGTATGTCAATTACATTTCTTAAGCTTCTTAAAACATAGCATGCAGAGCTAATGGCAAATTCCAAGCTTCCAAGTTCAGGTTTCCAGTTAAGGTGACAGTCGACACGTACACCCAAGAACTTAACTACCTCTACCATGTCAACGTTCACACCGTCTAAGGTACAATTTAGACGATCACTATTTTTAGATGTTGTACAAAATAATATTAAATTGGTTTTAGTTGCATTCACCTTAAGTCCGTTCATGGTGTGAACCATTTGTGAAATGCTTCCAGAGCTTCATTCACGCATATATTAATCAAGTCATTAGAATCTGCCGATATGACGGCGTTTGTGTCATCTGCAAAGACTACTAGCCGCGTGTGTCCTTCTAAGCTTTTTTCTATATGTTTTATCAGGTCATTCATAAATACTATAAAAAATATTGGACCAAGTATTGATCCTTGAGGAACTCCTATGCTGTTACTCTCAAACTTAGATCTAAAAACCTTTTCACAAGCTTTATTACTCGTCATATTTTGCTTATTGTCATTGTCATTTTGTCCATTCATGACTTGTTTTACTTCGACGAACATTTTTCTATTATTAAAATACGATGTGAGAAGTTGTAAAGCTTTGCCTCTCACACCATAATGTTCTAACTTACATAATAGTAGATTGTGGTTAATTGTATCAAAGGCAGAGCTTAAGTCCAGGAAGAGGCCGGCTACCTTTTTCCTAGAGTTTAGTCCGCTTCTAACATCCCTCACTAGAGTTTCAACTGCATCTTGCGTGCCTACGCCAGTTTGAAACCCAAATTGTCTAAGATTTAAGACTTTGTTTCGATTCAAATGTGTTATGAGTCTAGACTTTATTAATTTTTCAAAAATCTTCGACAAGGTAGGCAACAAGGAAATGGGTCTATACCCTTTTTGTGGATAGGAATGACTTTCGCTATTTTCAGTTGGTCCGGAAAGATACTATCGGTCATGCAACTATTATAAAAACATTTAAGCGGTTCAGCTAAGATATCTATGTTGTCTTTAAATATTGTTATAGGTAACCCGTCGAAACCACAAGAGCTCTTACTTTTCATTTTCTTTATCACGTTAAAGATTTCGTGAGTACTGATAAGTTCCCAAGTAATGTCACCTCTGACTCTGGTTTCGGTTTGTTGCAATAGATCAATTGCACTACCACTTTGGATATTACGACTGGTGCCTTCATTCGAATTGACGGTAAATTGTTTTGCAAAGATATTTGCTACTTCTACTGGCTCTGTGATGACCTTCTTATCTACTTGTAGAAGTACTTTTTTTGTACATATTTTTGTTTTATTCCTATGTATATTAATAATTTTCCAAATATCCCTAGAAATATTTTCAGAACGCGAAATTTGAGACTGGACAGCAATTTTTTTTGCCTTTTTTATTACGTTTCTGTATAAGGTTATATATTTTTTTCTGTAATTGATAACACTTATATCATTATTTTTATGCTTATTTGTAACCAAGAAACGTTTCATTGTACTGGATACCTTAATTCTCTTTGATACCCATGTTAGGGAAGATCGTTTTGTACTTACTTGCCTAGTTTTCAATTTAAAAGCTGTTTTAAAGGTGTTATTTAGCTTCTTAATAAAAGCATTGATACCATTGCTGTTCCAGTCTTGTTGTAATAATAACTGTCTAAATACACTTCCATTATACTTATTGAATACTCTTTTGGTTACATAAAATAAGGAGTCACTTGGATTCTTATTTTGATTGCTGGGCAACGTTAAACAACACAATATACCTGCATGCCCATCAGAGTACCCATTGTGGTCTACGTCATAAGATGTGATATAGTTACTAGTAAAATTTGTAAGTATATTGTCCAAGCAAGATGCCGAATCATTTCTAATAAAAGTAACAGTATTTACAAGAGCCTCAAAGTTATAACATGTCAATAGGTTAATAAAGTTATTTCTTTTGTCATTGTCAGTTAACAGGTCAATATTGAAATCACCACACACACAGCAGTCATAATTAAAAAGATGTTCAAACAGTTTCTCGAGTCTGTCCATAAATGTTACCAGGTTGTTATCTATGGGATTTCGATAGCAACAGCAAATACATACACCAGTGGCTTTATCTTTCACTGCACAAATCTCAAACGATTCTATTTTGTATAGCTTTATTGCTATTACTAATTCTTCACAATCTCTATCTTTCCTAGCCAGAATCAAAGTACCTCCTCTTTTTTTGTTGATTCGGGTACTATACGATGCTACTTTGTACTCATTTAGATTTAAGAGGTTGACCATCTTTTCATTTAGAAAATGCTCGCTAATACACAAGTAATGGAATTTACACCGCTGTTTTTCGAAATAAAGTTCTAGCTCATCTTTTTTGTTATTGAATCCACACACATTTTGGTAGAATATATGTAATTGTTCGTATTTTAAGCCGTCATTATTTACTATATTTAGCCTATCCTCACTATGTGTATCTTCTAATGATTCACTAAACACATCATGGGCCTCGAAAAAATTTTTCTAACGGTGATTTGCGAGCACAATATGTATTATACATTTCAACCTGATTGATGAGGCCTAGTAAGTCTTGAAAAATAACTTCCTTCAAGGCGCTTCGCATACCAAGGAGGACAAAAGGAAGCACTTCAGTCCAAGGCGACGACGTGTGACACATGATGGAGGCTTTCAGCTGACGATGTAGGCGCTCCACGATGCCATTCGCAGCGGGGTGATAGGCAGTGGTGCGAAAGTGACGTGCACCAACGAAAGAAGATAGGGCGTTGAAGAGGTTACTTTCAAATTGACGTCCTCTGTCTGTGGTGATACGTGCAGGACAGCCAAACCGCGCTATCCAGCCAGATACAAGGGCTGCTGCGCAGGTCTCGGCTGTTATGTCCTTTAAGGGAAACGCCTCAGGCCATCGAGTAAAGCGATCAATTACGGTGAGGCAGTATCTGTAATCAGAGGAAGGGGTTAAGGGCCCTATAAGGTCCAGATTTATGTGAGAGAATCTGGAGGTAGGAGTAAGGTAAGTGGATAAAGGAGATATAGTGTGACGAGTAATTTTGCATGCTTGACATTGCAAATACTGTCTAGACCACTCTCTACAGTCTCTGCGGACCCCTGGCCACACAAAGCTTTGTGAGACCAGTTGCACTGTAGCTGAAATGCCGGGATGATGAAGATTGTGCAGCGAGTTGAATGCATCTCTTCTGAGAGACGGCGTAACGTAAGGACGAAGTGAGTTCCTAGACACGTCGCAATATATAGGTAAGTTAGAGAGTTAGTTAGTAAGAGCAAAATTATATATTGGAGTAATAACTTTTTCTAGTTGCAGGCTGGAACCATTGCGAAGTAAAGATTGCAGTTCAGGGTCGGATTTCTGAAGTCTTGCAAGTTCTTCGAAGTTAATGGCTGCTGATATCTCGTTTACGCGTGACAATGCATCTGCTACGACGTTCTCCTTGCCAGGTAAGTACCTTAAGTCCGTAGTAAATTGAGATATGAAGTCTAAATATCTAAATTGACGTGGAGAGGCTTTATCCCGATTTAATTTGAATGCAAAGGTAAGCGGTTTATGGTCAGTAAAGATTGTAAAAGACCTGGCTTCGACCATATGACGAAAATATTTTATGGCTTCGTATACCGCTAACAGTTCTCGGTCGTATGGGCTGTATTTTTGCTGGGCATTATTCAGCTTATGGGAATAAAATGCCAATGGTTGCCAAATGGTTCCTTTACGTTGCTGAAGAACGGCACCTAGGGCTGTATCAGACGCGTCTGTAACAATGGCTAAATCAGCGGATACATCAGGGTGTGCCAATAGAGTAGCTTTTGACAGCGATGATTTGCAGGATTCAAAGACTTTTAGCAATTCCGTAGTTTCATTCACAGGATGGGCTCCTTTAACGTTCGGACCAGCAAGAATGGAGTTTGGTGGGGCCTGTAACTGCGCAGCATTTGGTGTAAATCGACGGTAAAAATTTAACATCCCTAAGAAACGCCGTAAGTCTTTCACGGTTTTTGGGAACGGGTAGTCCTGTATAGCTTGAACTTTGGCTGTCAGTGGCTTAGTTCCAGCTGCTGACACGGTGTAGCCCAGGAATTTGACGCTTTCTTGACCAAATGTGCATTTAGAAGTGTTCACTAGTAACCCATACTGCTTGAGACGTTCGAAAAGCTGTCGCAAGTGATGTAAGTGTTCATCTTTTCCTTTCGAAAATACCAATATGTCATCTATATAACCATAGCAAAAATCGAGGCCTAGCAGGACCTCATCAATGAATCGCTGGAACGTTTGCGCAGCATTTCTGAGCCCAAACATCATAAATGGGAACTCAAATAGGCCTATTGGAGTTGCAATAGCTGTTTTAGGGACATCGTCAGGATTCAAGGCTATCTGGTTGTAAGCCTTCACGAGGTCTATAGTTGCAAACACAGAACAACCTGAAAGCTGATGCGAGAAATCGTGTATGTGACGGATGGGGTAACGATCAGGTATGGTCCTTGCATTGAGAGCGCGGTAATCACCACATGGTCTCCACCCGTCATCTTTCTTCTTTACGAGGTGCAGTGCAGAAGACCATGGGCTGTCAGAGCGTCATGCTGTACCTGCCGTCATCATATCCTGGAACTCTTTTTTAGCTGCTTGAAGACGAACTGGGTCGAGACGACGTGGCTTGGTACTAACAGGGGGACCTGGAGTGGTGCGAATATAATGCAGCGTCTTATTGTTAGGTGCCTTAAAAAGGAGTTCGTCCGTTGAAATAGTCGCGAGTAGACGTGTTGTCGCTTATTTCATAGTTTGTTTGTCCTAAATTCTGTGATTGGCCTATTCTCAAAATATTGATTCCTTGTTGCACCCGTAGTGCTTTAAGGCATTTGGCACACCCACTGGGCGGTACTGGAAAGAGATAGTGACATTTCAATTGCTTTTATTCAAATCTATCTCGAATAGTGAGTGTAAGTGTGGGGTTTGAACCGACGACATACGAAACGGTTGATGTGGGCCGACCGGAGTATATAACGCATTCGGTCACCGAGTAAGTTGAAGCGTGCGGTGAAATAACAGTGCGCTACGTACGTCTGATGTCGTCGGTGAGTGCTACAAGGGCTACGAGACAGCTACGATTACTCGAACATTGCATGCATTGGCTACGACAGGAGTGCACTACTTTATTATCTTGCTACGCATTGCAATCTATCGGAACCTACGGATATAATTGTGAAGTGAATTGTCTGTTATTCTCTTCACCACAGTTAAGCACAAATAGCTAAAAACTGAAGAGTAATACACATACTGATTAATTTTGAAGCCGTCGTTGTAGTCTACTACATATAAATAACATTACCAACGATGTCTGCTGTAGGTGTGTCTTCTCCAAAGAAATCATAGAAAAAACTTCCTTTGCTGTCTCATACCCAGTCTGTACCAGACATAAGTACGGCAGTCGTGTTTACTGACAAAAATAACAGACACAAGCGCGCGAGATCGGGGTCTTCACCGAAGGGCGCGTTGCACCATCAGGAGTTGGAAGATGAAGATGGCGAAGAGCTGGACCATCAAACATCAAAAACACTGCAGAAACAAACAAGACTGATTGCAAAGTTGGTTGCAGATGTGGGCGAGATTAAAGCTTTAAATATTAAAATACAAGAATCGAACACAGAGATACGTAAAACCAGTTGTGACATTGAGCGTTCTATGTCCTTTATGAACCAGAAATTTGAGGACCTAAAAAAGGAGGTTGAAGAGGTACGGAAGGATCGCCAAGAACAGCGGGTTTATATAGAAAGTCTCGAAAAAAAGATACTCGACTTACAGCATAAATCTCGCTCGTCAGGAATAGAAATACGCAATATACCACTGTTAGATAGCGAGACTTCAACTGAGCTTATTAAAACTGTCTGCAGCTTGACCAAGTTAGTTGGAGTACCTATAGTCGAATCCGAGCTCCGGGATGTATATCGCCTTCCTGGCAAGTCTACTTCTGCCAGCGCACGCCCAATCATAGCAGAGTTCTCTACAGTACGGGCCAAACAAATTGTACTGTCGGCTATCCGGACCTTTAATAACAACATAGAACCTAAGGAGGAAAAGTTGAACACTGAAAAAATAGGAATACCTGGAAAACGTCAGGCCGTGTACGTTGCAGAACAACTTCCCCCTAGCACCAAGAAGTTATTTCATCTGGCCCGGGAATTTGCCAAAAAAAACCAATACACTTTCTGTTGGATAACTAACGGAAACATCTTCCTTCGCAAGAAAGTGGGTGATAGGCAGGTACTGGTGGACTCCGAGAAATGTCTACATCAACTCTTAAATAGGTCACAGTTGTGACATGAACTTGGGCTCTTGTTGCATGATAGTATCTATTCAATTAATTAAACAATACTATTGTTAATATACACTTACACTACAAATATACTCCTCAACATTATTATATTTACACTATATTCAGATACACTATACTTTCTAATTCAATACTTGGATTTTACTTTTGCATCTTCCATGTACATATTACACGATATCAATGACTTCCTTGAGCTCATTCATTCGGGAAAGAGACGGAAGTTATACTTTTCATTATTATTTACCCTTTACCTCGCAACTATTTGTTCTTTGCTTGTGAAGATTACTATAAATTTTAATGACTTCCATAAATGCTATAAATAATGAACTGGACGACTGTGATTTCATTCACTCTGTCTCCTGTGATCCTGAGGATTGCCCTAGGTATGTTGAGGTCTCTGAATCTGGATTAGTCCTGCTACAAATGAACATCTGTAGTATAAATTGTCATTTTGATAGTCTCCAAGTATTAATAAGCTCAACTAAAATTGACTTTGATATGCTTGTACTCACTGAATGTTGGTTGAGTAAAGTAATTAATTTACCGGTTCTAACTGGTTATCAAGCACATGCTACACAGAATATACATAACCAAAATGATGGTGTGATAGTATATATTAAGGACGAACTGACTGTTTCAGTTCGGGAACCTCTGTTCAACTATGCTTCCTGCCTCATATGTGAAGTTGGTGGGCAGTTCGCGGTGGTTGCTATTTATCGTTCTCCATCATTCTCCTCTAATCATCACCTAGACGGATTCTCTACTAGCCTTGACAACGTGTATAATGAACTATCAAACTATTCGAACATTGTCCTTGTAGGAGATATCAATATTAATATCCGGCAGGGCGTCGATGATGACACCGCTTTGGACTGTCTCTTCCTGAATGCATCCCATGGCCTTCTACCTACGCATCGACTTCCCACTAGGGTAGATAGATGTCTGGATCATTTTTTTATGAAATCCAAATTAACCTCCACAACCTTCGTACTAAATTCGCATATTACGGACCATAGACCTATTATTCTCTGCATATCAAATGCAAACCTAGCACGGGCTAAAGTCGGTACCACTAAGCTGCATCAAGATTTGGAATCCATTGTATCGGAGATAGAAGCTGCAGACTTCTCGGACTTATATAGTGTGGATGACCCAAACACATCTATGAACATGCTTATATCCGTAATTTCAAAAATTATAGCTAAAAACACGAAGCAAGTACACATTCCACGTAAACGTCGTACCCTTAAGAAATGGATCACCCCAGGCATCCTAAAATGTATGCGCCATCGTGATAATCTGCATAAACAAGCTAAACGGTCACCGGATGACCTAATACTAAATTTAACCTATAAAAGATATAGTAACTTTTGTAATGCCCTACTGCGCAAATTGAAAACAGAATTTGAACAAAGGGAGTTGGAAAAATATAAAAACAACCCTAAAGCTTTGTGGAAAACAATTAAGGAAATTACTAATACCGGGATGACATGCACCAGTCCTGTTGAGCTACTCAAATTATCTAAAAGTCCAGTTACCGCTGCAAATCAGGTCTGCTCTTTCTTTACTAGTATAGGTAAAAATATGGCGGATAGTATAGTAAATAATGTTAGTAAAGGTTCAACTCATCGTTATACCATCTCCAACGAGGATAAAAATTCCTTCAGCCCGCCCTTAAATTCCCTCTACTATCTCTCTATCATCTATATTATATATCATTTTATCTATATCTATACTCTATCATCCAGCAGCTTCGTAATGATTCTGCTGTTGGCTGGGATGGTATATCGTCCACACTACTCAAAATGTCTAGTCATGTACTGGTGCCTCTATTGACTTTTATCTTTAATCTCTGTATCCAAAGGGGTGTCTTCCCCGACGCTCTTAAAAAGGCTGTAGTTCATCCCGTTCATAAGGGTGGGAGCAGAGACTGTGTCAACAATTATAGACCTATTTCTGTCCTACCATCACTTTCAAAGGTTCTGGAGAAGATTCTAAACAGAAATCTAAAGAGCTTCCTTCATAATTACAAAATCCTAGCAGACAACCAGTATGGTTTCAGAAACGGCTTATCGACAGAGGACGCTCTATTGGATCTGACACAAACTGTTGCCAGGACTCTTGACAATAGGAATAGATGTCTCGGTATTTTCTTGGACTTATCCAAAGCATTTGACACGGTCTCTGTTCCAAAACTTTTGGCCAAATTAGAATCCATCGGAGTAAGGGGGATAACATTGGAGATTTTTAGGGACTATCTTAGTAATCGTTCCCAACGAGTGAAGATAGCCTCCACAATCAGTGAGGAACAAATTATATCATACGGAGTACCGCAAGGCAGTATCTTGGGTCCTACACTCTTTCTGATCTATATAAATGATCTCTGCAAAATGACAATCCCTGGGTGCGGGATCTACTCCTATGCCGATGATACCGCAATTATTGCTAGTGGTAGTACTTGGCAAGCTGTTAAGGAAAAGGCTGAATTCGCACTGTCAGCAGTCATGAATTGGCTTAACAACAATCTGTTATCACTAAACTTAGATAAAACTTCGTTCATGCCCTTTGCTATTAGTCGAATCACCGAGCCGCCAAATACATTCAATATCATTGCCCATTCTTGCAGTGGGTCCATCCCTCCATGTTCATGTATGTCGATAGCCAGAACAAATTGTGTTAAATATCTGGGATTACATATCGATAATGCTCTAAAATGGAGGGAACAGATTAATACCCTGTCTCTGAGAATGGTCCGCCTAATACATGTTTTTAAATCTCTCAGATGGTCGTCAAACTTTGACACATTAAAGCTAGTTTACCTCTCACTATGCCAAAGTATTATTGGTTACGGTATCACTGTTTGGGGTGGCGCGGGCAAGACCCTTTTCTTAAAGGCTGAGAGGGCACAAAGAGCTGTACTCAATACCATGATCCGTAAGCCATACCTATACCCTACAAGTAGTCTATACGGTGAATGCGGAGTCCTAACTGTACGTCAATTGTACATACTAAAGTCAGTACTTAGGATACATAAATGTATCCCTCCTTCTAATCCTATCAAACGTGTAAATATTATATCAGGAGTAAAACATAACACCACTTTCTCTGAACACCAATATATTGTACTAAGCACACATATATATAAAAATATTCATAAAGAACTTGACATAATTGATCTCAACAAATTTGAACTTAAGACTAAAATGACCAATTGGATCCTTACTAGGGACTATGATTTTACAGAGTCTCTGCTCGCCTTCATGAAATAAACACATTTCAATGCACATACACTGACACACACAATCATACACATACACACACAGGTAACACAATACACGACATAGTATTATCAATCTTCACGTATCCCTAATATGTTAATATAAGCTGATGTTGATCACTAATGAATGTTAACCAATTTATGGATTAACCTAACAATGCGAACCTAATTCGTTTACTTATTGTTCACATACTAAACCACTATTTGGCCGAACACTGCTGCCTAAGATACAGGCCCTGAGCCTAGTTTAGGTAACAGGGTTTATCGTTACTCGTTACATTTCGTTATTGTAATATTTTATCATTTATTCACTTGTGTCATACATAAACTATGTTTTTCTTGTTCTTGTATACCAATTTGTATCTATCTACTGTGAAATAAAAAAACTTATTATTATTATTATTATTATTAAATATTCCTGCAGGACGGGTAATCTCCGGGAATTCGCGTAAAAGGTTGTGGTAATCCGATTCTCCTGTAACAGCCTTTACAGAGAGTATTGTGTCATCAGGTATGGTAGAACGCACAGCAGACACTGACATAGAAGTTTCTTGCGTTGTTTCCTGCAGTCGACCAGAAGATTGTAAAAAGAAAGAAAGTCAGCACCAATAATCGGCTTCGTAACATCTCCCACTGTAAAACTCCAGACAAAATCCCGTCGAAGGCCGAAATCCAAATGAAGTGACTTAAGACCGTACGTATGAATCACTGTACTGTTGGCTGCAATGAGATCGTACTTAGACTTAGTACAAGGCGTCCTTAGAGCCGACCGTGGAAAAACACACAGGTCTGAGCCAGTGTCCACCAGGAACTGCATTTTTGATGCACGGTCGGTAACAAACAGACGGCCTGTTGATGAGGGACAGTCGTTGGCCGCTACTTGCGACTGCCCTGAGAGTTTTCCGCCGGGAAATTACATGGCTGCTTGCACTTACTCGCCTTCGTACCATATGTGAAGTGGTAAAAACAGTGGGGGTGTCCAGGTGGTGGCTGCTGTGGTGGCGGGTGTCTAGAGCGGCTATGAGAGCGAGAACGTGAGCGACCTTGCCTCCAGTTACGAGAGTTGGAGTTACGCCTACCCTTATTGGCTGTTAGTAATGCTACCTGTTTGGTGAGTTCGGAGACCTGCTTGACTAGCTCGGAGTACAGGTGATCGGACGTAGGAGCCGTAGAGGTGCTTGCTACCTGTGGTGCCGACGGGGCTATCTCATGCACCTTGTCCGCGAGGTCAGCTAGTTATTCCACCGGTAAGTCGTCCTGGGAAGCAATAATTGTTTGCACAGTGCGGGGTAACCTACTTCGCCAAATCGTTTTCAAAAAATCCGCCGGGACAGATGGGCCAGCCAAACCTTGCATGTGACGTAGCAATTGAGACGGCTTCCTATCGCCTAACTCTTCATGCATCAGCAATTGCCTCACCCGCTTCTCTTGTGAAGCAGAAAGGCGTTTGATTAGTTCGGATTTGAGCTTAACGTACTTTTCAGATGGCGGAGGATTGAAGATTACGTCCTTCACTTCCGCTGCGTATTGATGCTCTAATTGAGCCACTACGTAACAAAATTTTGTATCGTCAGTCGTAATCTTTGATAACTTGAACTGGCTTTCCACCTGACTAAACCAGAGTTCTGGCTCCCGAGGTCAAAAAGGGGGTAATTTAACCCCTACACCCAATACTTCAGTGGTCTCCGCCACTTCTGCATCTTTAAAATCCTCCTCTGAGGTTGGGTTAGACATTGTAGAAAAAAATTTAAAATCGCTCACCGCTTATGGAATGTGTCCTTAGTCTTTGACTTTGAAAAAAGTAAGGTCAAAAAGATTGTTCTAGACACTTTTTTTTTCCACTCCAAACCTTGAGATGTGCCTGCAGTCCAGTTGTGGAGGGTCACCAACGTAGAACAGCTTGCCGACAAGTAGTTGTTGTCACCGAAGAAACTGTTGTTTACAAGGCTCCGTGTTGATCACGTCGGGGTCACCAATGTAGAAGTAGCTTACGGTGGATCAGAAGTAGGTAAGGTACTTCTATCGTAGTCCAGAAGAATGAAGGGTTATGTGATGAGATGAGATGAAATAAGCGGACGAACACAAAAGGCGGTGAAATGAAGAATATTATTATGAGATTAAGCAGCGATATATATTAATTTATAGAATACTGTACACTTTAAATATAATTACAAAATTTACATAAAAACAAGCAAGGTATGAGCGGATAAACAATGACAATCTATAACGTACGCACGCGAGTAGGGACAACCGAGTAGTCTATGTACTGGCGCGGTCGCAGCAAAACCGGTTTCCTAAGGCGTTGGCCCAAGTTTCATAAGCGGAGCGGATCGACCATTCTTACTTAGATGTAAGAATGACGTCCGCTACAAGTTATATAAGTGTGTCCAAGTCTTCTCTGCCTGAAATGTACTATCTTCTTTCAACATTGATGTTTAAGTTATTAATTTGTAACCATTACATGATTGAATGTATTGAGTTATTGATGTCAGTTTGGAGTGATGTCATGTTTTTATCAGAATAAAGAATAGTAGTGTCGTCAGCAAATAAGGTCATATTGTATATCATAGTTGTAGGTATATCATAGTTGTAGGTAGATCATTAATGTAGGCTATAAAAAGCGCAAAACTGACCATAACTATTCGTAAGGTTAACAATAGTATAGAGCTTCCCATAATCACTATCTCTCGTACCTTTCTAGGCAAAATTTTATTTTATTCCTAGGTATTCAAGGTAATCGATATAAATATATCTCTTACAGCACATACAATATATACATATAAGATAAGATAAGATAAGATAATATTTATTAATTCAAACATAGTAATTTAAGTCACACATCATTAAATTAATACAGGAAATATGGAAACTGGTTTATGCATTACAAAACTAGATTTGATATGTCGAATGTTGACAGCTGTACTAGTTAAAACTGTGTGACAGCTGTCAGCGTCTTCAAGATTAGTAGAATAACTTAGGTATTCAAATCATTTCTAGGGAAACGGATTGCTTGCTTCGAAATTTAAATGATGCAAAAACTTAAAGTAAAAAACATTCGTTAATAACAAAATTAAAATTAATTAAATTGGTTTAGTGGGTGTGTGAGTGTCTGTATATGTGTGCGTGCACTTGTATGAGTGTGTTGTGTGTGTATGCATATTTGTTTATACTTTGGATTATGTTTGTATGTATATATGTTTGTTTGTTAAAGAGAATAAGTGGGACAGTTTTTATTTATGCACTAACTGCTTCTGTATCTACATAGTTTAACTGAAGTAGCCATTGTGTGATTTTAGCTTTAGCTTCTGTATACTTACGTTCTGAGATATTAAGTTTATTGTTGACTCTGTTATAAATACGTGTACTTATTATGTAATATTGCATTCTTGCCAAAGCTGTACTATGAAACTCAGTGAAACATATAGCCGCATTCCTACGGCTGGCACCAGCAAGGATGCTAGTGGTTTCCGAATGCCTCCTCAATGCAACCTGCAGTATAAACAGCTGCCTCACCGTTAGAACACCACACTCCTAGTACAAGGTGTCAGTATTATACCGACGAGGTTTGCAGGACATGACTTTTAAAATAGCCCTCTGTGCCCGTTCCAGCCTCAACATATAGGTTGGACCTGAACCACCCCACGCTATAATTGCATATGATATTACTGATTGCGCCAAGGCATAATACACCGTCTTAAGTGTCTCAGGGTCAGCAGAGTGTCTGAGTCTCCGAAAAATTGGCATCAGTTTTCTTACGCGACATATGGGGTTATTAATATGTGTCTGCCAAGTTAGTGCCCTATCCAAAGTCACCCCAAGATATTTCACTTCAGAGGCCTGTTCAATGCTATCACATAGGCATGCTTGGGATTTGGGGTGACATGTATGGGCCTTAAGGTGGATCGTGTCCAAATTTGAGTTCTGCCTTTGTGAAAAACACACAAACCTTGTCTTAGCAACATTGAGTGTTAGTAAGTTGGAACTCAATATAGTATAATGGTTAATATAGTATAATGGTTCCCGGCATAGCCGCGTGGTTCCCGGCAGAGTAGAATTTGGACCACCCGATATCTTCCCATGCGGTGTGTGACAGTGCAAGGCGACTTAGGGATAGGGCTGTTTAACATCAGTCAAAATATGTCGAGTATATTATACTCGTATCTACAGCTCAGACTCAGTCTCAAATGAATGGCTTGAGTCAACAATAGTGCCTGGAAAACAACAATAGACTCACCCCCTATTACGTGGGACCGATTTTAATGATTGGTGAAATGTGGGTGTTAATCACGTCGGATCGTCGTAGATATAATTCGCGAGAAGTTCCGATACCTAGTATAATTATTAATTCACCTTTGCCTAACCCTCCGGGGATAAGGGTGTGTTTATATATATAATGGGCCTATAGAAACTCTTCGTACATAGGTACCTATTCCTTTACATATCTACTTATAATAGTATAAGTAGATATGTAAAGGAATAGGTAATTCACCAAGTATTCTCTGGAAAATATTTCAAGTCTTTTTCTAGCTATCGTTTTTGTTAATCTATAATGCATCATTACTTTGGATAAAGATACTTATAGTATAGTATTGCATCCCAAAACTCGGCAGAATAAAAGTTAGTATATCTCAGGACACGTTTCTTAGACCTAAATCGCGAAACAAACGAGACACTGACGCGCTCGGATTGTTTTGTAGTAATCTTTGTTGCCATAGAACCCCATGCCATCTTCAAAAGATACTGAAGAAATGTGTACTGCGTGTATAGAGCACATTTTAGGTCCGAGGCATATGTTCTGAAGCAATAGGTAGGTATTGGAAGCTAAAAAAATTGCCATCATAAATGAACAGGTAGGTACATTTAGACGCGTGACGCGTTTTATAATATCCTTGCTAAATTTGATACACTATTCACAATAAGAATATAATTTATTATTTTTGATTAGTTAAAAGTAAGCAAACAAATTATAATCATAGATGTGATGGGACCATTTTACTTTTACCACACGAAACATACTTGAAATGCGCAATTTGATTGACGTCACGTGAACTGTCAACTGATTCGCTCACGTTTTGTGTAAATACGGTTTACTTGCTTTTTGGGTTAGGAAAATGATGTTTTTTAGCAGTATTTTGCGTAACAATAATATATCCGTTGGGTACCTAGTGACTTTTTAAAATCGCTCAATTTGACATAAAAGCAATATTGTTAACAACAATACTACTCCAAAAACACATAATGGTACGAATTGAATGAACTAAAATTAATGTGGCGTCACGAAAACCCTAAGCAGGAAATGTATTCCTAGACGCATAAATTTACGGTTGTGGTACGGATATAGAGAAGCAAGATTACTTTAAACTTGAAACAAAAGTCTCCTGCAATAAACGTTTCTTAAACGGCCCCGGGAGCCTCTCCACCACTTCTTCAAGCTATAAAATTTCAGTCTTATTTTGTGTTTTGGTACCACGACTTATTAAAACAGTATTATAATAATGTGGTTTAATCTAGCAATTTCTTGACGTCACCCATAGATTTTAATCATTTTTTTCATTCAGCGTCAAATATGACCTTCTTTAATAAGTCACCCTCTATATACAAAATAATATTCGAGGATCTTATTAGCTTCGAAAAGTTGATAATACCTAATAATGCCAATGTAGTTACGAGAGGAATGAGACCCCTTCCATTACATGAATAGAGCCCATATACTGTTTAAAAGCCCTAAAAAATCTAGAGAGTTCTTTGTAGAGACTAAAGTTGTAACGCTGGAATGTTTGTGCGTTAATATTTTTTATATTAAAGTAACACAATTAATAGTTTCAATATATTTGGGATGTACCTGAGGCGACATCTAAGAGGATTGCGGTGAATCTTTATTGATCACCTGTTGTGTTGTGGTGTTTGGTTTTCTAAGTTGACGATAGATGTCGCTAGAAATAATGCTAGTATTAATTAGCATTTTAGTATATTCTTATCATTGTTTGTTTTACAATTGTTAATATTTTTATAACATAATTTAAATTAATGGTGCGGTGTTAGTGCAAACTACAACTGTCATCTGTCAAAAGAAGGTATTGATATGAGGTAGAAGTTTTGTTTTGAGTGTTACGTGTTTGTTTATTGGTGAAAATTTGATTTTTACTAGAATCTTCTATGGAGAAGACTATAAATAGGCCTCTCCTGGTGAGACAAAAAAAAGATCAGATCTCACGGAGTTACGTTCGACGTAGGTCGTAAATCTCTGTTGTTTCTGTGCATAATATTCTCTGGAAGATTCTCTGTACCTACCTACATTTTACTACATTATCAGAGTGATAAATTAGCAATATATCCCGGACTTCTCTGGGGTCTACTGGTACCTTTGGAGACGAATACTTAACCCATCCGCAAAGTGCGGTACCCTCATAAAGAAGCGGAGTTCCTTGGCTTGGGACTCGTGGCGCAGTACGGGAGGCGGTGAGCAGCAATCGGAGTTCCTGGTCTTGGAACTCGAGTTGCAGTACGGGAACCGGTGAGCAGGTCCCGTTTACGCAAGCCGACAACCTGTGCTGAGGATACGCGAAGGTCCACCGAAAGGTCACGTATTCATTCCTCTAATTATATTTCCATGTACCTATCTTGATATTTTGTTGTAATTCTATGTAACTCTGATAGGATCAGCTGTGCGTGCTACAAAGGATGCGCACAGGCAAATTATTTATTCTGTAGTAAGTACTTACCTAATTAACAATCTGTAAATTCTGTGTTTTTTGGTCAAATATATGTATGAACAACCTAAGGTCGTTTCATTGAAGGTATCTGGAACACGCACACACACTGTCTCTGATGAAAAAGGCGCCCTGAGGTATTCTTAGAGTCTCAGTTCCTCAGCTCTTACCTGGGCGAACCGGTGGAGTAGCCAGGGGAAGTTTCCCGGTTACAAAGTAAGCCCTGTGGATAAGCCCATATTCACCTTTAATTAAGTATGTACACACTTAAGTATTGTAATGTGTGATTAACTATTATTGCTTTCGTACATAGTCTTTTAAGAGAATGATCCAGCCTGCCGTCCTATATGGATCGGGAAGCTGGCCCGTAAAGGTGACGGATGAAAGACGGTTGCATGTAGCCGGGATGCGAATGTTGAGATGAATGTGTGGTGTGACAAGAATGGATAAGATTAGGAATGAATATATTAGAGGAAGTTTGAGACTAGCACCAATCATGGAAAAGCTACGAGGAAATCGTTTGTGCTGGTTCGGATATGTAATGCGTAGGAATGAAAATAACTATATCACGCCTTTCACGGACCGACATAATTATCTTTAAATTTATCACATTTATGTAGAAGATGGCTTTGGTCACTATCTGTGAAATGCAATTATTCTCAATGTCACTGCTACTAGCCGCACTAAAAGATTTAACGTACCTATTCATGTCTTTGATTGTGGTTTTATCGGACTTGGTAGGATCAATGCGACTATGCTGAAGCGTTTCGAGCATATCTGCGCGGCTACGTAAAAATTCAAAAAAATCAAGAAACTTAGGAGAGGACTCCATTTTATTGCGATGTTCCTCCCATTCGCGACTTGTGGTGCCGTCTATTTTAGATGACATGATGTAAATTATTAAAGTGTCCCACAAAGCAACAGGTTCCTTTAAGTCATCTAAGGAGCGTAAATGTTTAGGGTAAGGATCAATAATGTGACGTATACGTACGTAATGTACGTACGACTTGTGAGATTCCTTAGAAAATCCCTCAAAAGAAAATAAAGACTTGATGTGATTATTCACTAAAATACTTTTATGATTATAACGGTTGCAGAGAATATCCCATGCCAACTCTTAGTTTGAGGCAGAAAAAATTATTGAATTTATTACCACCCTATAGCGAGTTTCGCAAATAATGAAATTTACTTATTGGTGGAATAGATTCATTTTTGTGAGTTAACGATTCGAATGTATCTCTAAATTCTAACCACTTTAAATAGCTGCCGTCAAACGTAGGCAACTGGATAGTCGGCAATTTAACATGAACGTTAGCGCAAGCGTTCGAATTTGAACACGATGATCGTGTATAGAGACTACCATTAGAGGACGACAATTTGTTATTTACTGCGTTATTATTATGGCGAGTGTCATATAATTCAATAATATTTTTGACTCAAAGAAATAAATTTGCAAAAAAGACTTTCAATAACCTCGCGCTCCCCGATGGTGGACTGGATATCTGAGACTAATGACTCAATTTTACATTGACATTCATCAAAAGTAATAAATAACTCCTGTAAACGCGTTAACTTTAACTGTAATTCACCAATCGTAATACTATCCATTTTATCTGGCTCGATTGACTTCACTATATATACTTTTGAAAATTAGTTAATCTCACTTTAATAGTGCCCCGTTGATGGATCAACTCCTTTAATTGTTCTTCCGCCATCAATGACTATGACTATGATAATGAAGGGATGCCGGGGCAAGTAGTGAATCAAGACAGAAACCGATAATATTAACCAAATAAAACTAAATTATACACGCAATGCACTTGCAATGTACCTACGCGTAAACAATACGACTTCAGTGCACTGCGGTAAAAGGTGACTCACGCGCAACCAGCTTACTCGCCATACATTTGTCCGCTCGGTTCGTGGCAGCTCAGCAAACTCCGGGGGACAGGCGGAGAATCAGCGAAAGCCTGGAATTGATAGCAACGATATTTAACGATAACCAATCTAATTTGGCAGGATAATGTTCCTACAATTAAAGTTGACGTTAACTAAGTACAATATGTTGCCTAAAATGTTAATAAACTTTCAGAGTATGTTTATTTGATTATGGGTTAAATGTAGATAATAGCTGATTATAGAAAGGGACTACAAGACGAAAATAAAAGAAATATTGACAGCAATAGGTCGCTCATAGGTAATTACAATTGGGTATTCGTACTCGTGTTTGCATAGCCACAGGTAGCTATATATTAGCTGAAATAAGATAGGTGACTATAAACAAAATACTGGTCGCGCAATGCTATATTATAATTATAAGAATGCAAAACACTAGTATAGCTTTGGAAGCTAAAAATGTATATAGGGCAGCATACACTAGGCATAAGAGATGTGCATATAGATCATTTTTACGCAATTAGTTCACTAGTACTTACTAATTAATTATAATTACTACAATAGGTAGTAGGTAGTTGACTCGACTTATTTACGGCTATTTAAGCGCGAAAGAATGAGCAACGGCGTCTAGCACGGAATATATACTACCAGCATATGAAAGTTCTTGCAAATTATGTCTATATACAGATAGACAGCAGTATAAGAAATAATTACTTACGTGAAATATAAGAAGACGCGGGTGCGGGCGTATGAAACAATTATTGAAGTTGCGGACTCACGATCGATTGAGAAGTAACGAATAACCAACACTATTTTAGCAAATAAGGCAAACCATTAATTATTGGGGTGTAACACTAGGCCACTTTAATTGGGTGTACCTAAATCTTCTCTGAGCTCGCAGTTTCTTTGTCCGCTTGACCTCCGTACCACTTTGACAGCGCCTTGTAGACTTACACGAAGCACGTCGTGGTATTTATTAGTATTTCTTGCAGCAAATCACTCCGTCGTATCGTATCTCGTCGGAGCCTCCAATCTTTTTTTGGCGTTGATACAAATAAACTATTGAAACTGGTGCAAAAGGATTTATTTAAAACAATGTATAGGTAGGTACATAGAATTAGCGGCGTACTCGCTGTTGTCAAGCCGAGCTGTAAGTAGCGGAAACACAGGGTCGCTTTGCTTCCCGCGCGTCTCTCCGCCCCCTCCGTGGTCGTTATCGTTGGCGGAGCTCTTAACAGTCCCAGCCCCAGCACACTACCCTGCAGGATACCACTATTAGTTTCTCTATATTCGGATAAATAATTAATTTCTGTTTTTAATTTTGGGCATATGCGTGTTATTTGTGTGCATTGTTTCCTGCTGCGAAGGTAAGGTGCTATCAAGTTCAGTGTGTTGCCTCTTACTCCATATGCACTCAATTTATTTAGCAATATTTCGTGATCCACACAGTCAAAAGCTTTTGTGAGGTCCATATGAAGCGCACACACGGGTACCTTTTTGTATATATAATAATATAGCTAAGTTTATACTCTTATTCTTTCTAAAACCTGCCTGTTCTTTTGCAAACAGATCATATCTCTCAAGAAAGTATAAATTCTATCATGAATGATCTTCTCAAAGATTTTAGAGATGGTAGGTATCAGAGCGATTGGCTTATAAAAATCCATAGAATGTGGGTTATCTTTTTTAAACATGGGTTTAACTATTGTTAATTTTAATCCTGTCGAGAAAAATTCCATATTTTGCATTGATTAATTACATGACTCAACACTTCACATATGAAAGAAAGAAAGAAAAATATTTTATTCAAGCCCCACACAGCGGGCACCCCACCAAATACAAACAGGTAGGCAATACAACAATTAGCAGGTACATCAAATCAAAACAGTAGGCACATTAAAATTAAACTACGGGTGCAACACTCCACACTATGCGAACCCAAATAGGGCCCCATCTCAGCATTGAATGCTGCGCACACCCTTCGTTGGGTATGCACAGCGCTGGTTTTCAGATGGGGCCACTAGGCAGCGCTGACGCCACGCACCATCCCACAGATACAGTACATTTTTTACACCCACACACGTATTATTCTATTATTATATATAGTACATATTCGTTTGCAAAAACAAAACTCCCACGAACGTTACGAGCGTATAGGACTAACTAAACTACACGTTTTAAGTCGCTTTTGCTGTTGATTAGTACACAGGTGGGTAGGTACAATATATTCACATTTTGTTTATTTCTATTCAGTTCTTTTGTAGGTATGTCCTGTAGTAAAAACTCAACAGCATTTCGCACCGTCAGGGCAAAGTGAAATTAAAAGGAACAATTCAGTGGATGCAACATACGATATTACTATGCGAAGTCAGTAGTAGGTTATACTTTGTTTGTAGTTAAAAGTTAAGCGCCCCGTTAACGATCAAAATGTTTGACAAATTTTACGTGTTTGTCAAATTATTTGATAATGTGCAGCTATGTTTGAAGTGTTTGTCAAACAATCTACGTGTTTGACGTGTTTGACAAAAATTTTGATTGAATACCCGTTTGACAAACAAGTTTGAAACGTGTACGGCGGTATTTGTCAAACAAAATATCATTTGTTCTGTGTTTTTGTGTTGACATCATGGAGGATGTCACGGCCAATGATGACAGTGCGGAGAATAGTATACCTACTCACGGAAAAAGAACAACGTTATGTTACAAAGACAGCCGAATGTACGAATGTACGTCAAATTTGTTTGATCTGTGGTTTGATCGTTTAAGCTATTGTTTGATGAAAACGTAAAATTTGACAAACAAATTTGATCGTTAACGGGGCCCTTTATACATATCTCCCGCGCAAACATGCTCACTGCCCCGACGCTGTCATCGCCCGCATATTGATTGCATAACGTACCTAGCCCGCGTCAGACATCTTATTACATTACGAGTTGACAAGTAGATGTAATCTCATGATTTTTTTTTTCTCAAAGAAAAATTTATTTATTCAGTTTAGGTACATAAAATATTCTATTATAATATACGATTACTTACAAATTAATATAAAACTATGCTAACTATACAATATATACAAAAATGGAATAGAGAGAAAGAGGGAGACTGTAATTTTAGGCATCGAAAAATTCCTCCCCATCGATCTCTACTGGTACCGTACCCAAGAGGCTGGCGGCATTACCACGCTGATTGGCGATGCCAATTCTTTGAGCGAGGTAAAGGCCAGCCTTATGGTCACGGCGTCGATTAGTCGCTTCGCAATTTCTTTGAATAGCGCGCGCGCTTTGATCCCACGGACCCAACGTTTCTTTTTTTTTTTTTTTTTTTTTTATATAGGACACGCCAACTTGACCTCACCTCGCCTGATGGTAAGCTAAAGGCAAAGTCTCAGGAAAGAGGGTCACCATTACAGACACTAAGTGCTACAATGGTGGCACTCAGCTTGGCGGCCTCATCAGATGCTTTTTCACGCCCCGCTTAAAGGCCCCGGGACTGTAGGAAGAAGGAAACACGTGTGCTGGTAATGAATTCCAGGTCTTGGTGGTGCGGCAAAGAAAAGAGTCTCCGAACCGCTTGGTTCTTGCTCGTATATTCTGCACAGTGTGAGGGTGACATCTAAGGCCTGCACGTGTTGTCCTATGTAGGAAAGGAGATGGTGGGATTAGTTGGAAGAGCTCGTCAGAACACTCACCGTGGTAGAGACGGTAAAGTACAGCCAAGGAAGCAATATCTCTACGCATCTGCAAAGGCTCGAGGGTGTTCGTGACCTCAGGGTTCCCAATAATTCGGACCGCGCGTCGCTGCAACCTGTCGAGAGCATCTAGTAGGTATTTCGCGGAGCCATCCCAGAGATGCGAGCAGTATTCCACGCAGGAGCGAATTTGTGTCTTATAGAGAAGACACCGCTGCTCCGGCGTGAAAAAACGTCTCACTTTGTTTAGGAGTCCGAGTTTCCGCGAGGCTGTTTTGATGATGCTCTCGATGTAATTTCTGTTATTCCGTTTGCAGCGAAAATCCATACCTAGGATATAGAGATTGTCCTGCAGTGGAAGTGGCGTGCTCTGAAGAGTGGGAAGGGGAAGGAAAGAAGATACCTTTGCTGTGAACGCACAAGCCTGCGTCTTCTTGGCATTGAACTCGACCATGTTCTCGGAGCCCCATTGAGAAATGTGATTCAAGATCCGGTCCAGTTCAGTGACAAGAAGCTGTCTTTTTTCCACGATATCAGACTGTTTGGCCGCAGGTTGTCCGTGATAACTCCCGTGTAAGGTGCTATCGTCTGCATAGCAATGTATGCTGCCGGTGGACAGCATGTCGTTGATATGCAGAAGAAAGAGAGTGGGAGATAATACAGACCCCTGCGGTACGCCAGCATTTATTTGCAAGAACTCCGAAGCCCGTCCATCACAGAGGACGCGGATACGGCGCTCCCGCAGGAAACTAGCAATCCAGTTGCACAGTCTAGGAGGCAGACCAAAGGCTGGTAGCTTGGAGAGAAGCGATTTGTGCCAGACTCTATCGAAAGCTTTGGCGATATCAAGACTAATTGCCAGTGACTCGCCGTGCTTGTCCATAGCCTCACCCCAAAGATGGGTAACGTATGCTAGAAGATCACCCGTTGACCGTTTCGGCCTGAAGCCATATTGCCGGTCATTAATTAAGGAGTGATCCTCTAGGTGACGCATGAGCTGTTTGTTAATGATGTGCTCGAAGACCTTGCACAGCACTGAGGTGACGGCTATGGGTCGATAGTTGGCTGGCTCTGAGCGATCCCCCTTCTTGGGGATCGGCTGTACATTCGCCTCTTTCCAAGCCGAAGGCACTGTACCCGAGCTGTAGGACAGTCGGTACAGCCGCGTAAGCATCGGAGACAACTCCGCTGCACATTTTTGTAAGATCACCGCTGGAATACCATCCGGGCCACTGGCTTTCCGGACATCGAGTGATTGAAGCACCGCACGAACATCGCATTGCCTGATACGTATTTCAGGCATTACGTGGTCACCATTGGGTAGTGTCGGCGGCTGTATACCGCAATCATCGACTCGGGAATTGGCCGCAAAGAGATTTACTAGCATATTGGCTTTCTCTTGCGGTCCATGGGCCAGGGATCCATCAGGGTAGCGCAGCGGTGGCAGCGAAGGCTGACAGAAGTTGGCCTGCACGGCTTTGGCCAGTCGCCAGTATCCACGGCTGCCCGTGGGATGTGCCACTAGCTCTTGACCAAGCCGCGCAATGCGCAGGGCATCCGCTCTGACGTAAGCCCTCTTGCAGACCTTTGTGGCTCTGTTGTACGCCGCCTTGAAGTGGCTCACATTGGGATCGTGCGTGGCACGCGCCCTTACTCAAGCGCGATACGCGGACTGCTTTTGATCAACAGCCCTCGCACACTCGCGCCCGAACCAAGGGCGCACTCCTCGGGCACCGGTGACATCAGTGTACGGGATATAGTATTCCATACCCAGACCGATCTCACCGGCAACAGCAGTAGCACAATCCGAGGGTTTCTTACCTTCAAAGCAGCGTTCAACCCACGTGATGGACGCAAAATAGTTGCACAGCCCATCCCAATCTGCTGACGAGTAGTGCCAGAGACGCCGCTTCCCCTGCACGGGTCGTGAAGGCGCTATAATTGGCACCTTGGAGCAGACCAGACAGTGGTCGGAATTGCCTAAAGCGGCTTGTACCGAAACACTGTACAGGTCTAGGTGACTCGTCAGCAGAAGGTCTAGCAGAGAGGGTGCTAGACCCGACCTTCTTGGTATTCTAGTGACCTCGTGTACCAATTGGGTCAGGCCATGCGCCAGAGCAAATGCATGGGCGGCTCTTCCCGCATGGTCTGTTTTGGAGGAGCCCAACCAGGTTTCGTGGTGGGCGTTAAAGTCCCCCAAAAATACCACTTCGGCGTTCGGAAACCGTTCCTGCGCATCATCTGCCGCCTGACTCAGATATTCAAAGAGTCGAGTTGTCTCAGCATCTCCTGTATGGGAACGGTAGAGGCACACATAGATCTGACTCGTAGAGCCATGGTCTACGTGTACCCATAGGGTTGAAAAGGATGGGTCCTCAAGGCAGCGCAAACGGCGACAACAAACATCCGCCCTAACAAACACGCACACCCCGGCTTTTGCACGGAAATTTTCCTCGATAACATAGCCGGGGTAAAGCAAGTAGGTCGTGTCATCAGGGCGGCCTATTTGTGTCTCCGTGAGAAAGAGCATTTCTGGGTTCGCCGTCTCAAGGTGTTGGTGGACGGCGTTGAGGTTCGCATGGAGTCCACAGATGTTAGTGGACTCCACCTCAAATAGCGAGCTTGTGGGAGTTTGCAGAGCCGCTGTGTTGCCCAATACTCTTAAATGCGCTGCCATGATGAAAAGGAGAAAAGGGCGTGAAAAAAAGAGGTGATTGTCGTCGCAGCACCGCGTGACAAAGTGCGGGATATTGGTTTTGTCTATGATTATGAGGCATGGCGTGAGCCGACACGCCGTACGGAAGGGCCCCCGTACCCCCCCGAATATGGTCGCCTGGCCCCCACTTCCGGTCACCAACCGGCACGACGAGCCATACCGGGATTATGCGCGGTCTGGTGAGGCAGCCTTCCAGGGTGGTTAGTCCCAGTTGGGCCTCTGTACTTTACCGCGGGCGGCCAGCGGCACCACCGTTTCTACGGGTCTCCCTGACCGGCGCGTCGCCCCGCACCATCCTCACTAGACTACGCCAAGACCCACTGGTCCCACTAGTGCTGCGACCACCATCACCCCTACCCGGCTATGCATTTGCTGATCCCTGAACGCAATCCAACCGAAATTGAATTACTATGAAGGGTTTTTCGCAATATTGCACGGTGGAACCAACCCGGTCGAAATTTGTGCCAAATTTGTGCCGTCAAATCTCTACCACCATTATAGGACATAGCTTACACTGCCAGTACAGTTGATGAGCAAGTAGACATTTTTAATTCGAAGTTGCTCCAGCTGTATGATGTCCATGCGCCTGTCCGGGCTATTAAAGTTAGACATCTGCCAGCACCATCATTGACAGATGAAATTAAAGCTGTTATGAAAAGAAAGGCCGCAGCGGGTTCCAAACAAAGCCCACAGAAGTAAACAGGGACAAATATATTATAACAATAAAGAATCAATGCAACAAGATGTGTAGGAATGCACAGCGCCAACATATCCATAGCTCCGTACAAAATGGAGACCCAGCTAAAGTCTGGAAATTTCTAAGATCAATAGGAATTGGCAAGCAACGTGAAGAATTGAATTCTAAACATCTTGATGTAAATTCCCTTAATCGGCATTTCTCTTCTTCGTCTCACTTTAATGGGACAACAAAAACAAGTACACTAAACTACTTTACATCGCTGCCAACTCCTGACTACTCTCCATTTCTTTTCACTCAATTTGCCGCTTGTGATGTCAAGAAGAGTATTCAATCCATCACTTCCAATGCAGTTGGAAATGACTGTATCAGCTGCAATATGATATTACCTATTCTTGATGAGCTCTTACCAACTATTTGCCATATACTTAACAGCTCTATCGCCTATGGCTCTTTTTCAACAGCATGGAAAGACGCCCAAATAACTCCTTTACCCAAAAAATCTAAACCATCCTCATTTGCAGATTATAGACCCATCTCTATACTGCCGTTCCTATCAAAGGTCCTAGAACGTCTAATACATAATCAACTCAACACATTACTATGTCAAAATAACCTGTTAAATCCCTATCAATCTGGTTTCCGTCCGGGTCACAGTACCACTGCAACTCTTGTCAATATTGCGGACGATATAAGATCAGCTATGATATGTGTCTATTAGACTTCAGTAATGCATTCAACACTGTGGACTTTGATGTTTTACTTGCCATATTGTGCTCTCTTGGCATATCTCCGACGGTAATTGACTGGTTTCGTAGTTACCTGTTTGGTCGCCGGCAGCGGATAAAAATTGACAATATATTCTCATCTTGGTGTTCGTCCTCAGCCGGTGTACCACAGGGTGGCGTTCTTTCTCCTCAGCTCTTTTCAATATTTATAAACTCTATCTCCAACGATCTCATTTCTTCCTACCATCTCTATGCAGACGATTTGCAAATATATTGTCAAATACATTTTGACAGTCTCCAACAGGGTATTTCGACTATAAATAATGATTTGGATCGTATTTGTGCTTGGACGGGAATGTATGGTCTTCAAGTGAACCCCACCAAGACACAAGCTATAGTTATTGGAAATTCTCACTACATTTCTAGAGTTGACTGGGCAGCACTGCCTCAAGTTTGTTTTAACGGAGTCGCGATTCCTTTCAGCGACAAAGTGAAGAACTTGGGCATTTACTTTGACCGAACCATGTCATGGGACCTTCAATTACAAAACGTGAGCAGAAAAATCTATGCATCTGCGTTGTACTTAAGGAGGTTACGTAACTTTCTCCCCACTGACACTAAGACTGCGCTCGTGGAATCTATCCTACTCCCGGTCCTTGATTATGCCGATGTGAGTTACCTTAATCTCAATCAGAATCAGCTTGACAAACTTGAGCGACTGCAAAAATTCTGTATCCGATTTATATTTGGTTTGCGCAAGTTTGATCATGTCTCTGAATTCCATAGTAGGCTCAAATGGCTGCCAATCCGCCTTCGACGGGATGCTCACATTCTTTCTCTTTTGTATAGCATTCTTTACAATCCCTCTGCTCCGAACTATCTCAAAAAACGCTTCTCATACTTGCATGACACGCATACGAGGTACTTGAGATCATCAGAGAATCTGAAATTGAGTATGCCTAGACATTCCACAAACTTCCTAGGTAAATCCTTCACCATTGAAGCAGTGCGCCTGTGGAACGCGCTGCCTGAAACAATAAGACGTGCACAAACTCCCCAGACGTTTAAGAAACTTGTCAAGGAACACTTCTTAACACTGTAACACCCATCACGTTCAAGATATTATATCTTATATGAGATTGATATGTATGTATGTATGCATTTATGCATGTATTTATGTATGTGTATTTATTTTTGTATGTGTGTATGTATGTATGTATGCCGGTATGTGTATATATGATTGTATATGTATGGATATATTTATGTATTTATTAGAGTATCTATATCATAGATCATCAGACTTATTTCAATAAGTTGTTTAGTATAGACATTTTCTGTAGAGGAATGGATATAGCGTGTAACATTGGCTGAATGTATTTTAAGTGCATACATATTTTAATGTAGTAAGTACACGATTTCTAGCCTGCTTTTCCAAAGATACCAGTCCATCTAAAGGTTGTCTGGAAGAGATTGCAGTCCGCGATAAGACCGCCCATTTGTACCTACTACTATGAACTTTGTTAATATTTATTTTGTGTTGATTATCGGTGTACAATAGTTTTATTTATTTATTCATTCATTCATTCATAATTATGCATGAGTCTACCCCGCGGATGCTCTGTAAAAAGAGGATACTCTCGATAATTATTTTTAAATGAATGATTTGTTTTCAGAGCGCGTATTGGCGGTGGCAGGTCGTTCCAAATCCGGCTTACTGCGACTTTAAAACTGCCCCGGTATGCAGTGGTCTTGTGGCTCGGTGTAATCATAAGGTAAGCCGACGCCTTTGTTCCTTGTCTGTTGTAGTCTTTCGCCCATGACAACTTTTCGTACAAATATCTTGGTTTCCGTCTACGTACCACCCCAACAGCAAAGTGGCGAGGTGTAACTCACTGCGTTCTTCCATTTTCATTATGTTTTCCATGTTAATAAAGGTGTTACATGTGTGCATGGAGGGATCCAGAAACAGAATCGTGCACAGGCATTCTGCACACGCTGGATAAGTCGCTCAGTTCTACTCAGGACACAGTTCCCATTTTTTTTTTATATAGGACACGCCAACTTGACCTCACCTCGCCTGATGGTAAGCTAAAGGCAAAGTCTCAGGAAAGAGGGTCACCATTACAGACACTAAGTGTTACAATGGTGGCACTCAGCTTGGCGGCCTCATCAGATGCTTTTTCACGCTCCGCTTAAAGGCCCCGGGACTGTAGGAAGAAGGAAACACGTGTGCGGTTTCCAGGTCTTGGTGGTGCGGCAGAGAAAAGAGTCTCCGAACCGCTTGGTTCTTGCTCGTATATTCTGCACAGTGTGAGGGTGACATCTAAGGCCTGCACGTGTTGTCCTATGTAGGAAAGGAGATGGTGGGATTAGTTGGAAGAGCTCATCAGAACACTCACCATGGTAGAGACGGTAAAATACAGCCAAGGAAGCAATATCTCTACGCATCTGCAAAGGCTCGAGGGTGTTCGTGACCTCGGGATTCCCAATGATGCGGACCGCACGTCGCTGCAACCTGTCGAGAGCATCTAGTAAGTACTTTGCTGAACTATCCCAGAGATGCGAGCAGTATTTCACACAGGAGCGAATTTGTGTCTTGTATAGAAGACACTGCTGCTCCGGCGTGAAAAATCGTCTCACTCTGTTCAGGACTCCGAGTTTACGCGAGGCTGTTTTGATGATACTTTCGATGCAATTTTTGTTATTGAGGTTGCAGCGAACATCCATACCTAGGATACTGAGATTTTCCTGCAGTGCCAATGGCGTGCTCTGAAGAGTGGGGAGGGGAAGGAAAGAGGATACTTTTGTTGTAAACGCACATGCCTGCGTCTTTTTGGCATTGAACTCGACCAGGTTCTCAGAGCCCCATTGAGAAATGTGATTCAGGATACTGTCAAGCTCAGTGACAAGAAGCTTTCTTTTTTCCGCGATATCAGACTGTTTGGCCGCAGGTTGTCCGTGATAACTCCTGTGTAAGGTGCTATCGTCTGAATAGCAATGTATGCTGCCGGTGGACAGCATGTCGTTGATATGCATAAGAAAGAGAGCGGGAGATAATACAGACCCCTGCGGTACGCAGGCATTTATCTGCAAGAATTCCGAAGCCCGTCTATCACAGAGGACGCGAATACGGCGCTCCCGCAGGAAACTAGCAATCCAGTTGCACAGTCTAGGTGGCAGACCAAAGGCTGGTAGCTTGGAGAGAAGTGATTTGTGCTAGACTCTATCGAAAGCTTTGGCGACATCAAGACTAATGGCCAGTGACTCGCCTTGCTTGTCCATAGCCTCACCCCAAAGATGGGTAACGTATGCTAGAACATCACCCGTTGACCGTTTTGGCCTGAAGCCATATTGCCGGTCACTAATTAAGGAGTGATCCTCTAGGTGACGCATGAGCTGTTTGAAAATGATGTGCTCGAAGACCTTGCACAGCACTGAGGCTATGGGTCGATAGTTGGCTGGCTCTGAGCGATCCCCCTTCTTGGGGATCGGCTGTACATTCGCCTCTTTCCAAGACGAAGGCACTGTAACCGAGCTATAGGACAGTTGGTACAGCCGCGTAAGCATTGGAGACAGCTCTGCTGCACATTTTGTAAAACCACCGTTGGAATACCATCCGGGCCACTGGCTTTCCGGATATCGAGTGATTGAAGTACCGCACGGACATCGCATTGCCTGATACGTATTTCAGGCATTACGTGGTCCCCATTGGGTAGTGTCGGCGGCTGTATACCGCAATCATCGACTCGGGAATTGGCCGCAAAGAGATTTACTAGCATATTGGCATTCTCTTGCGGTCCATGGGCTAGGGATCCATTAGGGTAGCGCAGCGGTGGTAGCGAAGGCTGACAGAAGTTGGCCTGCACGGCTTTAGCCAGTCGCCAGTATCCACGGCTGCCGTGGAATGTGCCATTAGCTCTTGACCAAGCCGTGCAATGCGCAGGGCATCCGCTCTGACGTAAGCCCTCTTGCAGAACTTTGTGGCTCTGTTGTACGCCGCCTTGAAATGGCCCACATTGGGATCGTGCGTTGCACGCGCCCTTACCGAAGCGCGATACGCGGACTGCTTTTGATCAACAGCCCTCGCACACTGTGGGCGGCCGGCGCCTCCTTCTGCGAGCAAGTAATGCTCGTGAAGGAGGAGGCGGGGCGGGAGTGGCAGCGGGAGCGACGAAGGATCGCAAGCCAAGCTGCCCGCGTACGAAGGCAACTCGGGCGTCAGAGGTCGATGAACGACCTCCGCCCCCCATGAGCGCCGGCCTGGGGGTGACAAATCGAGCCGCCTGTCACCCTGGCAGAAGCAGGCCGCGGCGGCGGTGCGCCTGGCGCCTCCCCGTTTTTCGGGAACGAGTTGGGGACTCTGTAGTCCCCACACATCCGAGGAGAGGGCCAGATCGTGAGAGATGGCCCTGACCCTGGCCCTGAGAGAGCCGCTGTGTTGGCCAATACTCTAAAGTGCGCTGCCATGTTAAAAAGGAGAAAAGGGCGTGAAAAAAGAGGTGATTTTCGTCGCAGCACCGTGTGAGAAAGTGCGGGATATTGGTTTTGTCTATGATTATGAGCCGACACGCCGTACGGAAGGGCCCCCGTACCCCCCCGAATATGGTCGCCGGGCTCCCACTTCCGGTCACCAACCGGCACGACGAGCCATACCGGGATTATGCGCGGTCTGGTGAGGCAGCCTTCCAGGGTGGTTAGTCCCAGTTGGGCCTCTGTACTTTACCGCGGGCGGCCAGCGGCACCACCGTTTACGCAGTCAGCATAATTTAGCTTAGAAAGTATGAGTGACTCACACAGCAACTTTCTAATATTCACACATATGTAGGGGCGTGTCCTGTACAACACCTTTAGCCTGTAAAAGCAGTTTCTGACAGCTGATGTGTGTTCGAATCTCAATTGCTGATCAAAAACCACTCCAAGATTTCGTGCTTCATTCACCCGTGTAACAAGACTGCCATTGATATTAATATTTAGTTGCTGTTGAGATGTTTTCTCTACCTGCTGTCTAGTGCCCAGGACCATAAATTTTGATTTGTCTGGGTTCAGAGACAGACAGTTTTTTTGGGACCACTTGGCTATGTTACTTAAGTCTCTATTGATTTTATTTACAGATTCCTGGCATCTGGATGGTGGAAAAGATAGATACATCTGCAGATCATCAGCATAGAGGTGGAACCTGCAACTGGTGATTGTGCTGGTGATATCAGCACTGTACAAGATTAAGGAGAATGGCCCCAGAATAGCGCCTTGCGGAACGCCCCGGGTGACCTGGCGGTGCGGGGAGTCTATTATGTACCCCGTTTGACTATCCTTCACCTGTACAAATTGATACCTTCTACTGAGGTAACTATGGAACCATTTGACCACCTCTGCGCTGCACCCATAGTATGCCAGCTTTGACAAGAGTAGCTATATATTGAGACCATCAAATGCACGGGAGAAATCAAGCAGGGCGAGCACTGTGCTCATGCCTTGGTCTCGGGCCTGTAGTACATTGTCCACCACATCCAACAGAGCTGTTGTGGTGCTGTGTCCCCTTCTGTAACCAGACTGCATCAATGGCAGTATGTTGGAGTTCTCCAGGTAGGCCGTGAGTTGGTTGCTGATAACTCTTTCTAGGACTTTAGAGAGGCATGGTAGCAGGCTGATCGGCCAGAGGTATTTTGGGCTAGTGGGGTTGGGCAGCTTAGGAATAGGCCTAACCTTTGCCGTCCTCCATGAGCTGGGAAAGGTTGACGTGACAATGGACGTGTTGATGATGTGAGTTATAACTGTAATGGTCTGGGGTAGGGTCATCCGCAACATATCCATTATATATATTTACATATATTTTATATATATATACTCGCTTTAAGGAGGTAGGACACGACATGACATGACAAGTTTTAACTGATAGTACAAACTCATTCCTGTGAGTTTTTTGCATCAAAACTCTGCTGAGCGAAGGAAGGTATATGAATCAGAAAATATTTTATGACCGCCTCCACTCACCATATTGCTTCTCAGCATCTCTGACAACAACTTCTCACTACGGATGCAACACTGCTTCAGCTGGTAACAGTCCTCGAGCTTCGCCCAGCAGATGTCACAAGCCTGTGTCGGCCTGCCGTCGTCTGTCTCCAACTGTCACACAAATCTGAGCTTTACTAGATATCTCATCGAGTGTGTAGTTGTCCTCACAATTGCCAGTGTGAAAGCTCTGCTGTACACGCTAGCAAGGAGTGCTAGCCACTCACAATACAAGTAGTAGACTTCGGAAACAGCCCCATCTTATTTACTAATGGAAATTATATAATCTTTCTTCCCTTTTGTTGTTTGATCTCCTAGCTAGGCTTTGTACTGTAGTACTTGTCAAGCAACTAGCCCAAATATCAATCAATCAATCAATCAACTAGTCCACTGCTGGACATAGACCTCTCCCAATGTGCGCCATTTTATCCGATCCTCTGCCTTCCGCATCCAGTCTGTCCCAGCCACTAAATATATCTTACTTAAATTAAATATTACCAGCATACACGTCAAAGACTGGTACATTTCTTGTAAGTGAGTGTTGGCGACTTCTTGCCTTTCGACATCGACCGCCAGACAAATTCTACAAATCGAAAGCCTGGAATTGATAGCAACGATATTTAACGATAACCAATCTAATTTGGCAGGATAATGTTCCTACAATTAAAGTTGACGTTAACTAAGTACAATATGTTGCCTAAAATGTTAATAAACTTTCAGAGTATGTTTATTTGATTATGGGTTAAATGTAGATAATAGCTGATTATAGAAAGGGACTACAAGACGAAAATAAAAGAAATATTGACAGCAATAGGTCGCTCATAGGTAATTACAATTGGGTATTCGTACTCGTGTTTGCATAGCCACAGGTAGCTATATATTAGCTGAAATAAGATAGGTGACTATAAACAAAATACTGGTCGCGCAATGCTATATTATAATTATAAGAATGCAAAACACTAGTATAGCTTTGGAAGCTAAAAATGTATATAGGGCAGCATACACTAGGCATAAGAGATGTGCATATAGATCATTTTTACGCAATTAGTTCACTAGTACTTACTAATTAATTATAATTACTACAATAGGTAGTAGGTAGTTGACTCGACTTATTTACGGCTATTTAAGCGCGAAAGAATGAGCAACGGCGTCTAGCACGGAATATATACTACCAGCATATGAAAGTACTTGCAAATTATGTCTATATACAGATAGACAGCAGTATAAGAAATAATTACTTACGTGAAATATAAGAAGACGCGGGTGCGGGCGTATGAAACAATTATTGAAGTTGCGGACTCACGATCGATTGAGAAGTAACGAATAACCAACACTATTTTAGCAAATAAGGCAAACCATTAATTATTGGGGTGTAACACTAGGCCACTTTAATTGGGTGTACCTAAATCTTCTCTGAGCTCGCAGTTTCTTTGTCCGCTTGACCTCCGTACCACTTTGACAGCGCCTTGTAGACTTACACGAAGCACGTCGTGGTATTTATTAGTATTTCTTGCAGCAAATCACTCCGTCGTATCGTATCTCGTCGGAGCCTCCAATCTTTTTTTGGCGTTGATACAAATAAACTATTGAAACTGGTGCAAAAGGATTTATTTAAAACAATGTATAGGTAGGTACATAGAATTAGCGGCGTACTCGCTGTTGTCAAGCCGAGCTGTAAGTAGCGGAAACACAGGGTCGCTTTGCTTCCCGCGCGTCTCTCCGCCCCCTCCGTGGTCGTTATCGTTGGCGGAGCTCTTAACAGTCCCAGCCCCAGCACACTACCCTGCAGGATACCACTATTAGTTTCTCTATATTCGGATAAATAATTAATTTCTGTTTTTAATTTTGGGCATATGCGTGTTATTTGTGTGCATTGTTTCCTGCTGCGAAGGTAAGGTGCTATCAAGTTCAGTGTGTTGCCTCTTACTCCATATGCACTCAATTTATTTAGCAATATTTCGTGATCCACACAGTCAAAAGCTTTTGTGAGGTCCATATGAAGCGCACACACGGGTACCTTTTTGTATATATAATAATATAGCTAAGTTTATACTCTTATTCTTTCTAAAACCTGCCTGTTCTTTTGCAAACAGATCATATCTCTCAAGAAAGTATAAATTCTATCATGAATGATCTTCTCAAAGATTTTAGAGATGGTAGGTATCAGAGCGATTGGCTTATAAAAATCCATAGAATGTGGGTTATCTTTTTTAAACATGGGTTTAACTATTGTTAATTTTAATCCTGTCGAGAAAAATTCCATATTTTGCATTGATTAATTACATGACTCAACACTTCACATATGAAAGAAAGAAAGAAAAATATTTTATTCAAGCCCCACACAGCGGGCACCCCACCAAATACAAACAGGTAGGCAATACAACAATTAGCAGGTACATCAAATCAAAACAGTAGGCACATTAAAATTAAACTACGGGTGCAACACTCCACACTATGCGAACCCAAATAGGGCCCCATCTCAGCATTGAATGCTGCGCACACCCTTCGTTGGGTATGCACAGCGCTGGTTTTCAGATGGGGCCACTAGGCAGCGCTGACGCCACGCACCATCCCACAGATACAGTACATTTTTTACACCCACACACGTATTATTCTATTATTATATATAGTACATATTCGTTTGCAAAAACAAAACTCCCACGAACGTTACGAGCGTATAGGACTAACTAAACTACACGTTTTAAGTCGCTTTTGCTGTTGATTAGTACACAGGTGGGTAGGTACAATATATTCACATTTTGTTTATTTCTATTCAGTTCTTTTGTAGGTATGTCCTGTAGTAAAAACTCAACAGCATTTCGCACCGTCAGGGCAAAGTGAAATTAAAAGGAACAATTCAGTGGATGCAACATACGATATTACTATGCGAAGTCAGTAGTAGGTTATACTTTGTTTGTAGTTAAAAGTTAAGCGCCCCGTTAACGATCAAAATGTTTGACAAATTTTACGTGTTTGTCAAATTATTTGATAATGTGCAGCTATGTTTGAAGTGTTTGTCAAACAATCTACGTGTTTGACGTGTTTGACAAAAATTTTGATTGAATACCCGTTTGACAAACAAGTTTGAAACGTGTACGGCGGTATTTGTCAAACAAAATATTGCATATATATATGCCTATCAGGTATGGATATGCCTATCAGGTATGGAGCCCCTATTTCATAAAAGACATAGACCTGTTGGAAAGAGTGCAGCGTGGATTCACCAAAGTCCCCAGACAGCTGAAGCGGTTGCCATACGAAGAACGATTAGACAAACTGAACCTGACCACCTTGAAGGAGCGCAGAGAACGTGGAGACCTGATTGAGACCTTCAAAATAATCACTGATCACTATGACTTACAAGGATTCAGTAACATGTTCATACGCGCACCGGACCGAAATCGTAGAGGACACAACATTAGACTGCAAAAATCTAGTTGGAATACAAACCCACACAAGAACTTTTTGAGCAATAGAGTGGTTAACACATGGAATAGGCTACCTGAAAATATTGTGACAGCAGAAAACATTAACCAATTCAAAAATAGACTGGACAAACACATAAATCAACAAAATCTTTTGAGTAGTGAAAACAGTGTAGTGAACAATGAGATGCAGGCTGATATCAGTTGTTTCAACTGCTGGCCTGTTCCCCATTAATAATAATAATAATAATAATAAAATATCATTTGTTCTGTGTTTTTGTGTTGACATCATGGAGGATGTCACGGCCAATGATGACAGTGCGGAGAATAGTATACCTACTCACGGAAAAAGAACAACGTTATGTTACAAAGACAGCCGAATGTACGAATGTACGTCAAATTTGTTTGATCTGTGGTTTGATCGTTTAAGCTATTGTTTGATGAAAACGTAAAATTTGACAAACAAATTTGATCGTTAACGGGGCCCTTTATACATATCTCCCGCGCAAACATGCTCACTGCCCCGACGCTGTCATCGCCCGCATATTGATTGCATAACGTACCTAGCCCGCGTCAGACATCTTATTACATTACGAGTTGACAAGTAGATGTAATCTCATGATTTTTTTTTTCTCAAAGAAAAATTTATTTATTCAGTTTAGGTACATAAAATATTCTATTATAATATACGATTACTTACAAATTAATATAAAACTATGCTAACTATACAATATATACAAAAATGGAATAGAGAGAAAGAGGGAGACTGTAATTTTAGGCATCGAAAAATTCCTCCCCATCGATCTCTACTGGTACCGTACCCAAGAGGCTGGCGGCATTACCACGCTGATTGGCGATGCCAATTCTTTGAGCGAGGTAAAGGCCAGCCTTATGGTCACGGCGTCGATTAGTCGCTTCGCAATTTCTTTGAATAGCGCGCGCGCTTTGATCCCACGGACCCAACGTTTCTTTTTTTTTTTTTTTTTTTTTATATAGGACACGCCAACTTGACCTCACCTCGCCTGATGGTAAGCTAAAGGCAAAGTCTCAGGAAAGAGGGTCACCATTACAGACACTAAGTGCTACAATGGTGGCACTCAGCTTGGCGGCCTCATCAGATGCTTTTTCACGCCCCGCTTAAAGGCCCCGGGACTGTAGGAAGAAGGAAACACGTGTGCTGGTAATGAATTCCAGGTCTTGGTGGTGCGGCAAAGAAAAGAGTCTCCGAACCGCTTGGTTCTTGCTCGTATATTCTGCACAGTGTGAGGGTGACATCTAAGGCCTGCACGTGTTGTCCTATGTAGGAAAGGAGATGGTGGGATTAGTTGGAAGAGCTCGTCAGAACACTCACCGTGGTAGAGACGGTAAAGTACAGCCAAGGAAGCAATATCTCTACGCATCTGCAAAGGCTCGAGGGTGTTCGTGACCTCAGGGTTCCCAATAATTCGGACCGCGCGTCGCTGCAACCTGTCGAGAGCATCTAGTAGGTATTTCGCGGAGCCATCCCAGAGATGCGAGCAGTATTCCACGCAGGAGCGAATTTGTGTCTTATAGAGAAGACACCGCTGCTCCGGCGTGAAAAAACGTCTCACTTTGTTTAGGAGTCCGAGTTTCCGCGAGGCTGTTTTGATGATGCTCTCGATGTAATTTCTGTTATTCCGTTTGCAGCGAAAATCCATACCTAGGATATAGAGATTGTCCTGCAGTGGAAGTGGCGTGCTCTGAAGAGTGGGAAGGGGAAGGAAAGAAGATACCTTTGCTGTGAACGCACAAGCCTGCGTCTTCTTGGCATTGAACTCGACCATGTTCTCGGAGCCCCATTGAGAAATGTGATTCAAGATCCGGTCCAGTTCAGTGACAAGAAGCTGTCTTTTTTCCACGATATCAGACTGTTTGGCCGCAGGTTGTCCGTGATAACTCCCGTGTAAGGTGCTATCGTCTGCATAGCAATGTATGCTGCCGGTGGACAGCATGTCGTTGATATGCAGAAGAAAGAGAGTGGGAGATAATACAGACCCCTGCGGTACGCCAGCATTTATTTGCAAGAACTCCGAAGCCCGTCCATCACAGAGGACGCGGATACGGCGCTCCCGCAGGAAACTAGCAATCCAGTTGCACAGTCTAGGAGGCAGACCAAAGGCTGGTAGCTTGGAGAGAAGCGATTTGTGCCAGACTCTATCGAAAGCTTTGGCGATATCAAGACTAATTGCCAGTGACTCGCCGTGCTTGTCCATAGCCTCACCCCAAAGATGGGTAACGTATGCTAGAAGATCACCCGTTGACCGTTTCGGCCTGAAGCCATATTGCCGGTCATTAATTAAGGAGTGATCCTCTAGGTGACGCATGAGCTGTTTGTTAATGATGTGCTCGAAGACCTTGCACAGCACTGAGGTGACGGCTATGGGTCGATAGTTGGCTGGCTCTGAGCGATCCCCCTTCTTGGGGATCGGCTGTACATTCGCCTCTTTCCAAGCCGAAGGCACTGTACCCGAGCTGTAGGACAGTCGGTACAGCCGCGTAAGCATCGGAGACAACTCCGCTGCACATTTTTGTAAGATCACCGCTGGAATACCATCCGGGCCACTGGCTTTCCGGACATCGAGTGATTGAAGCACCGCACGAACATCGCATTGCCTGATACGTATTTCAGGCATTACGTGGTCACCATTGGGTAGTGTCGGCGGCTGTATACCGCAATCATCGACTCGGGAATTGGCCGCAAAGAGATTTACTAGCATATTGGCTTTCTCTTGCGGTCCATGGGCCAGGGATCCATCAGGGTAGCGCAGCGGTGGCAGCGAAGGCTGACAGAAGTTGGCCTGCACGGCTTTGGCCAGTCGCCAGTATCCACGGCTGCCCGTGGGATGTGCCACTAGCTCTTGACCAAGCCGCGCAATGCGCAGGGCATCCGCTCTGACGTAAGCCCTCTTGCAGACCTTTGTGGCTCTGTTGTACGCCGCCTTGAAGTGGCTCACATTGGGATCGTGCGTGGCACGCGCCCTTACTCAAGCGCGATACGCGGACTGCTTTTGATCAACAGCCCTCGCACACTCGCGCCCGAACCAAGGGCGCACTCCTCGGGCACCGGTGACATCAGTGTACGGGATATAGTATTCCATACCCAGACCGATCTCACCGGCAACAGCAGTAGCACAATCCGAGGGTTTCTTACCTTCAAAGCAGCGTTCAACCCACGTGATGGACGCAAAATAGTTGCGCAGCCCATCCCAATCTGCTGACGAGTAGTGCCAGAGACGCCGCTTCCCCTGCACGGGTCGTGAAGGCGCTATAATTGGCACCTTGGAGCAGACCAGACAGTGGTCGGAATTGCCTAAAGCGGCTTGTACCGAAACACTGTACAGGTCTAGGTGACTCGTCAGCAGAAGGTCTAGCAGAGAGGGTGCTAGACCCGACCTTCTTGGTATTCTAGTGACCTCGTGTACCAATTGGGTCAGGCCATGCGCCAGAGCAAATGCATGGGCGGCTCTTCCCGCATGGTCTGTTTTGGAGGAGCCCAACCAGGTTTCGTGGTGGGCGTTAAAGTCCCCCAAAAATACCACTTCGGCGTTCGGAAACCGTTCCTGCGCATCATCTGCCGCCTGACTCAGATATTCAAAGAGTCGAGTTGTCTCAGCATCTCCTGTATGGGAACGGTAGAGGCACACATAGATCTGACTCGTAGAGCCATGGTCTACGTGTACCCATAGGGTTGAAAAGGATGGGTCCTCAAGGCAGCGCAAACGGCGACAACAAACATCCGCCCTAACAAACACGCACACCCCGGCTTTTGCACGGAAATTTTCCTCGATAACATAGCCGGGGTAAAGCAAGTAGGTCGTGTCATCAGGGCGGCCTATTTGTGTCTCCGTGAGAAAGAGCATATCTGGTTTCGCCGTCTCAAGGTGTTGGTGGACGGCGTTGAGGTTCGCATGGAGTCCACAGATGTTAGTGGACTCCACCTCAAATAGCGAGCTTGTGGGAGTTTGCAGAGCCGCTGTGTTGCCCAATACTCTTAAATGCGCTGCCATGATGAAAAGGAGAAAAGGGCGTGAAAAAAAGAGGTGATTGTCGTCGCAGCACCGCGTGACAAAGTGCGGGATATTGGTTTTGTCTATGATTATGAGGCATGGCGTGAGCCGACACGCCGTACGGAAGGGCCCCCGTACCCCCCCGAATATGGTCGCCTGGCCCCCACTTCCGGTCACCAACCGGCACGACGAGCCATACCGGGATTATGCGCGGTCTGGTGAGGCAGCCTTCCAGGGTGGTTAGTCCCAGTTGGGCCTCTGTACTTTACCGCGGGCGGCCAGCGGCACCACCGTTTCTACGGGTCTCCCTGACCGGCGCGTCGCCCCGCACCATCCTCACTAGACTACGCCAAGACCCACTGGTCCCACTAGTGCTGCGACCACCATCACCCCTACCCGGCTATGCATTTGCTGATCCCTGAACGCAATCCAACCGAAATTGAATTACTATGAAGGGTTTTTCGCAATATTGCACGGTGGAACCAACCCGGTCGAAATTTGTGCCAAATTTGTGCCGTCAAATCTCTACCACCATTATAGGACATAGCTTACACTGCCAGTACAGTTGATGAGCAAGTAGACATTTTTAATTCGAAGTTGCTCCAGCTGTATGATGTCCATGCGCCTGTCCGGGCTATTAAAGTTAGACATCTGCCAGCACCATCATTGACAGATGAAATTAAAGCTGTTATGAAAAGAAAGGCCGCAGCGGGTTCCAAACAAAGCCCACAGAAGTAAACAGGGACAAATATATTATAACAATAAAGAATCAATGCAACAAGATGTGTAGGAATGCACAGCGCCAACATATCCATAGCTCCGTACAAAATGGAGACCCAGCTAAAGTCTGGAAATTTCTAAGATCAATAGGAATTGGCAAGCAACGTGAAGAATTGAATTCTAAACATCTTGATGTAAATTCCCTTAATCGGCATTTCTCTTCTTCGTCTCACTTTAATGGGACAACAAAAACAAGTACACTAAACTACTTTACATCGCTGCCAACTCCTGACTACTCTCCATTTCTTTTCACTCAATTTGCCGCTTGTGATGTCAAGAAGAGTATTCAATCCATCACTTCCAATGCAGTTGGAAATGACTGTATCAGCTGCAATATGATATTACCTATTCTTGATGAGCTCTTACCAACTATTTGCCATATACTTAACAGCTCTATCGCCTATGGCTCTTTTTCAACAGCATGGAAAGACGCCCAAATAACTCCTTTACCCAAAAAATCTAAACCATCCTCATTTGCAGATTATAGACCCATCTCTATACTGCCGTTCCTATCAAAGGTCCTAGAACGTCTAATACATAATCAACTCAACACATTACTATGTCAAAATAACCTGTTAAATCCCTATCAATCTGGTTTCCGTCCGGGTCACAGTACCACTGCAACTCTTGTCAATATTGCGGACGATATAAGATCAGCTATGATATGTGTCTATTAGACTTCAGTAATGCATTCAACACTGTGGACTTTGATGTTTTACTTGCCATATTGTGCTCTCTTGGCATATCTCCGACGGTAATTGACTGGTTTCGTAGTTACCTGTTTGGTCGCCGGCAGCGGATAAAAATTGACAATATATTCTCATCTTGGTGTTCGTCCTCAGCCGGTGTACCACAGGGTGGCGTTCTTTCTCCTCAGCTCTTTTCAATATTTATAAACTCTATCTCCAACGATCTCATTTCTTCCTACCATCTCTATGCAGACGATTTGCAAATATATTGTCAAATACATTTTGACAGTCTCCAACAGGGTATTTCGACTATAAATAATGATTTGGATCGTATTTGTGCTTGGACGGGAATGTATGGTCTTCAAGTGAACCCCACCAAGACACAAGCTATAGTTATTGGAAATTCTCACTACATTTCTAGAGTTGACTGGGCAGCACTGCCTCAAGTTTGTTTTAACGGAGTCGCGATTCCTTTCAGCGACAAAGTGAAGAACTTGGGCATTTACTTTGACCGAACCATGTCATGGGACCTTCAATTACAAAACGTGAGCAGAAAAATCTATGCATCTGCGTTGTACTTAAGGAGGTTACGTAACTTTCTCCCCACTGACACTAAGACTGCGCTCGTGGAATCTATCCTACTCCCGGTCCTTGATTATGCCGATGTGAGTTACCTTAATCTCAATCAGAATCAGCTTGACAAACTTGAGCGACTGCAAAAATTCTGTATCCGATTTATATTTGGTTTGCGCAAGTTTGATCATGTCTCTGAATTCCATAGTAGGCTCAAATGGCTGCCAATCCGCCTTCGACGGGATGCTCACATTCTTTCTCTTTTGTATAGCATTCTTTACAATCCCTCTGCTCCGAACTATCTCAAAAAACGCTTCTCATACTTGCATGACACGCATACGAGGTACTTGAGATCATCAGAGAATCTGAAATTGAGTATGCCTAGACATTCCACAAACTTCCTAGGTAAATCCTTCACCATTGAAGCAGTGCGCCTGTGGAACGCGCTGCCTGAAACAATAAGACGTGCACAAACTCCCCAGACGTTTAAGAAACTTGTCAAGGAACACTTCTTAACACTGTAACACCCATCACGTTCAAGATATTATATCTTATATGAGATTGATATGTATGTATGTATGCATTTATGCATGTATTTATGTATGTGTATTTATTTTTGTATGTGTGTATGTATGTATGTATGCCGGTATGTGTATATATGATTGTATATGTATGGATATATTTATGTATTTATTAGAGTATCTATATCATAGATCATCAGACTTATTTCAATAAGTTGTTTAGTATAGACATTTTCTGTAGAGGAATGGATATAGCGTGTAACATTGGCTGAATGTATTTTAAGTGCATACATATTTTAATGTAGTAAGTACACGATTTCTAGCCTGCTTTTCCAAAGATACCAGTCCATCTAAAGGTTGTCTGGAAGAGATTGCAGTCCGCGATAAGACCGCCCATTTGTACCTACTACTATGAACTTTGTTAATATTTATTTTGTGTTGATTATCGGTGTACAATAGTTTTATTTATTTATTCATTCATTCATTCATAATTATGCATGAGTCTACCCCGCGGATGCTCTGTAAAAAGAGGATACTCTCGATAATTATTTTTAAATGAATGATTTGTTTTCAGAGCGCGTATTGGCGGTGGCAGGTCGTTCCAAATCCGGCTTACTGCGACTTTAAAACTGCCCCGGTATGCAGTGGTCTTGTGGCTCGGTGTAATCATAAGGTAAGCCGACGCCTTTGTTCCTTGTCTGTTGTAGTCTTTCGCCCATGACAACTTTTCGTACAAATATCTTGGTTTCCGTCTACGTACCACCCCAACAGCAAAGTGGCGAGGTGTAACTCACTGCGTTCTTCCATTTTCATTATGTTTTCCATGTTAATAAAGGTGTTACATGTGTGCATGGAGGGATCCAGAAACAGAATCGTGCACAGGCATTCTGCACACGCTGGATAAGTCGCTCAGTTCTACTCAGGACACAGTTCCCATTTTTTTTTTATATAGGACACGCCAACTTGACCTCACCTCGCCTGATGGTAAGCTAAAGGCAAAGTCTCAGGAAAGAGGGTCACCATTACAGACACTAAGTGTTACAATGGTGGCACTCAGCTTGGCGGCCTCATCAGATGCTTTTTCACGCTCCGCTTAAAGGCCCCGGGACTGTAGGAAGAAGGAAACACGTGTGCGGTTTCCAGGTCTTGGTGGTGCGGCAGAGAAAAGAGTCTCCGAACCGCTTGGTTCTTGCTCGTATATTCTGCACAGTGTGAGGGTGACATCTAAGGCCTGCACGTGTTGTCCTATGTAGGAAAGGAGATGGTGGGATTAGTTGGAAGAGCTCATCAGAACACTCACCATGGTAGAGACGGTAAAATACAGCCAAGGAAGCAATATCTCTACGCATCTGCAAAGGCTCGAGGGTGTTCGTGACCTCGGGATTCCCAATGATGCGGACCGCACGTCGCTGCAACCTGTCGAGAGCATCTAGTAAGTACTTTGCTGAACTATCCCAGAGATGCGAGCAGTATTTCACACAGGAGCGAATTTGTGTCTTGTATAGAAGACACTGCTGCTCCGGCGTGAAAAATCGTCTCACTCTGTTCAGGACTCCGAGTTTACGCGAGGCTGTTTTGATGATACTTTCGATGCAATTTTTGTTATTGAGGTTGCAGCGAACATCCATACCTAGGATACTGAGATTTTCCTGCAGTGCCAATGGCGTGCTCTGAAGAGTGGGGAGGGGAAGGAAAGAGGATACTTTTGTTGTAAACGCACATGCCTGCGTCTTTTTGGCATTGAACTCGACCAGGTTCTCAGAGCCCCATTGAGAAATGTGATTCAGGATACTGTCAAGCTCAGTGACAAGAAGCTTTCTTTTTTCCGCGATATCAGACTGTTTGGCCGCAGGTTGTCCGTGATAACTCCTGTGTAAGGTGCTATCGTCTGAATAGCAATGTATGCTGCCGGTGGACAGCATGTCGTTGATATGCATAAGAAAGAGAGCGGGAGATAATACAGACCCCTGCGGTACGCAGGCATTTATCTGCAAGAATTCCGAAGCCCGTCTATCACAGAGGACGCGAATACGGCGCTCCCGCAGGAAACTAGCAATCCAGTTGCACAGTCTAGGTGGCAGACCAAAGGCTGGTAGCTTGGAGAGAAGTGATTTGTGCTAGACTCTATCGAAAGCTTTGGCGACATCAAGACTAATGGCCAGTGACTCGCCTTGCTTGTCCATAGCCTCACCCCAAAGATGGGTAACGTATGCTAGAACATCACCCGTTGACCGTTTTGGCCTGAAGCCATATTGCCGGTCACTAATTAAGGAGTGATCCTCTAGGTGACGCATGAGCTGTTTGAAAATGATGTGCTCGAAGACCTTGCACAGCACTGAGGCTATGGGTCGATAGTTGGCTGGCTCTGAGCGATCCCCCTTCTTGGGGATCGGCTGTACATTCGCCTCTTTCCAAGACGAAGGCACTGTAACCGAGCTATAGGACAGTTGGTACAGCCGCGTAAGCATTGGAGACAGCTCTGCTGCACATTTTGTAAAACCACCGTTGGAATACCATCCGGGCCACTGGCTTTCCGGATATCGAGTGATTGAAGTACCGCACGGACATCGCATTGCCTGATACGTATTTCAGGCATTACGTGGTCCCCATTGGGTAGTGTCGGCGGCTGTATACCGCAATCATCGACTCGGGAATTGGCCGCAAAGAGATTTACTAGCATATTGGCATTCTCTTGCGGTCCATGGGCTAGGGATCCATTAGGGTAGCGCAGCGGTGGTAGCGAAGGCTGACAGAAGTTGGCCTGCACGGCTTTAGCCAGTCGCCAGTATCCACGGCTGCCGTGGAATGTGCCATTAGCTCTTGACCAAGCCGTGCAATGCGCAGGGCATCCGCTCTGACGTAAGCCCTCTTGCAGAACTTTGTGGCTCTGTTGTACGCCGCCTTGAAATGGCCCACATTGGGATCGTGCGTTGCACGCGCCCTTACCGAAGCGCGATACGCGGACTGCTTTTGATCAACAGCCCTCGCACACTGTGGGCGGCCGGCGCCTCCTTCTGCGAGCAAGTAATGCTCGTGAAGGAGGAGGCGGGGCGGGAGTGGCAGCGGGAGCGACGAAGGATCGCAAGCCAAGCTGCCCGCGTACGAAGGCAACTCGGGCGTCAGAGGTCGATGAACGACCTCCGCCCCCCATGAGCGCCGGCCTGGGGGTGACAAATCGAGCCGCCTGTCACCCTGGCAGAAGCAGGCCGCGGCGGCGGTGCGCCTGGCGCCTCCCCGTTTTTCGGGAACGAGTTGGGGACTCTGTAGTCCCCACACATCCGAGGAGAGGGCCAGATCGTGAGAGATGGCCCTGACCCTGGCCCTGAGAGAGCCGCTGTGTTGGCCAATACTCTAAAGTGCGCTGCCATGTTAAAAAGGAGAAAAGGGCGTGAAAAAAGAGGTGATTTTCGTCGCAGCACCGTGTGAGAAAGTGCGGGATATTGGTTTTGTCTATGATTATGAGCCGACACGCCGTACGGAAGGGCCCCCGTACCCCCCCGAATATGGTCGCCGGGCTCCCACTTCCGGTCACCAACCGGCACGACGAGCCATACCGGGATTATGCGCGGTCTGGTGAGGCAGCCTTCCAGGGTGGTTAGTCCCAGTTGGGCCTCTGTACTTTACCGCGGGCGGCCAGCGGCACCACCGTTTACGCAGTCAGCATAATTTAGCTTAGAAAGTATGAGTGACTCACACAGCAACTTTCTAATATTCACACATATGTAGGGGCGTGTCCTGTACAACACCTTTAGCCTGTAAAAGCAGTTTCTGACAGCTGATGTGTGTTCGAATCTCAATTGCTGATCAAAAACCACTCCAAGATTTCGTGCTTCATTCACCCGTGTAACAAGACTGCCATTGATATTAATATTTAGTTGCTGTTGAGATGTTTTCTCTACCTGCTGTCTAGTGCCCAGGACCATAAATTTTGATTTGTCTGGGTTCAGAGACAGACAGTTTTTTTGGGACCACTTGGCTATGTTACTTAAGTCTCTATTGATTTTATTTACAGATTCCTGGCATCTGGATGGTGGAAAAGATAGATACATCTGCAGATCATCAGCATAGAGGTGGAACCTGCAACTGGTGATTGTGCTGGTGATATCAGCACTGTACAAGATTAAGGAGAATGGCCCCAGAATAGCGCCTTGCGGAACGCCCCGGGTGACCTGGCGGTGCGGGGAGTCTATTATGTACCCCGTTTGACTATCCTTCACCTGTACAAATTGATACCTTCTACTGAGGTAACTATGGAACCATTTGACCACCTCTGCGCTGCACCCATAGTATGCCAGCTTTGACAAGAGTAGCTATATATTGAGACCATCAAATGCACGGGAGAAATCAAGCAGGGCGAGCACTGTGCTCATGCCTTGGTCTCGGGCCTGTAGTACATTGTCCACCACATCCAACAGAGCTGTTGTGGTGCTGTGTCCCCTTCTGTAACCAGACTGCATCAATGGCAGTATGTTGGAGTTCTCCAGGTAGGCCGTGAGTTGGTTGCTGATAACTCTTTCTAGGACTTTAGAGAGGCATGGTAGCAGGCTGATCGGCCAGAGGTATTTTGGGCTAGTGGGGTTGGGCAGCTTAGGAATAGGCCTAACCTTTGCCGTCCTCCATGAGCTGGGAAAGGTTGACGTGACAATGGACGTGTTGATGATGTGAGTTATAACTGTAATGGTCTGGGGTAGGGTCATCCGCAACATATCCATTATATATATTTACATATATTTTATATATATATACTCGCTTTAAGGAGGTAGGACACGACATGACATGACAAGTTTTAACTGATAGTACAAACTCATTCCTGTGAGTTTTTTGCATCAAAACTCTGCTGAGCGAAGGAAGGTATATGAATCAGAAAATATTTTATGACCGCCTCCACTCACCATATTGCTTCTCAGCATCTCTGACAACAACTTCTCACTACGGATGCAACACTGCTTCAGCTGGTAACAGTCCTCGAGCTTCGCCCAGCAGATGTCACAAGCCTGTGTCGGCCTGCCGTCGTCTGTCTCCAACTGTCACACAAATCTGAGCTTTACTAGATATCTCATCGAGTGTGTAGTTGTCCTCACAATTGCCAGTGTGAAAGCTCTGCTGTACACGCTAGCAAGGAGTGCTAGCCACTCACAATACAAGTAGTAGACTTCGGAAACAGCCCCATCTTATTTACTAATGGAAATTATATAATCTTTCTTCCCTTTTGTTGTTTGATCTCCTAGCTAGGCTTTGTACTGTAGTACTTGTCAAGCAACTAGCCCAAATATCAATCAATCAATCAATCAACTAGTCCACTGCTGGACATAGACCTCTCCCAATGTGCGCCATTTTATCCGATCCTCTGCCTTCCGCATCCAGTCTGTCCCAGCCACTAAATATATCTTACTTAAATTAAATATTACCAGCATACACGTCAAAGACTGGTACATTTCTTGTAAGTGAGTGTTGGCGACTTCTTGCCTTTCGACATCGACCGCCAGACAAATTCTACAAATCGAAAGCCTGGAATTGATAGCAACGATATTTAACGATAACCAATCTAATTTGGCAGGATAATGTTCCTACAATTAAAGTTGACGTTAACTAAGTACAATATGTTGCCTAAAATGTTAATAAACTTTCAGAGTATGTTTATTTGATTATGGGTTAAATGTAGATAATAGCTGATTATAGAAAGGGACTACAAGACGAAAATAAAAGAAATATTGACAGCAATAGGTCGCTCATAGGTAATTACAATTGGGTATTCGTACTCGTGTTTGCATAGCCACAGGTAGCTATATATTAGCTGAAATAAGATAGGTGACTATAAACAAAATACTGGTCGCGCAATGCTATATTATAATTATAAGAATGCAAAACACTAGTATAGCTTTGGAAGCTAAAAATGTATATAGGGCAGCATACACTAGGCATAAGAGATGTGCATATAGATCATTTTTACGCAATTAGTTCACTAGTACTTACTAATTAATTATAATTACTACAATAGGTAGTAGGTAGTTGACTCGACTTATTTACGGCTATTTAAGCGCGAAAGAATGAGCAACGGCGTCTAGCACGGAATATATACTACCAGCATATGAAAGTACTTGCAAATTATGTCTATATACAGATAGACAGCAGTATAAGAAATAATTACTTACGTGAAATATAAGAAGACGCGGGTGCGGGCGTATGAAACAATTATTGAAGTTGCGGACTCACGATCGATTGAGAAGTAACGAATAACCAACACTATTTTAGCAAATAAGGCAAACCATTAATTATTGGGGTGTAACACTAGGCCACTTTAATTGGGTGTACCTAAATCTTCTCTGAGCTCGCAGTTTCTTTGTCCGCTTGACCTCCGTACCACTTTGACAGCGCCTTGTAGACTTACACGAAGCACGTCGTGGTATTTATTAGTATTTCTTGCAGCAAATCACTCCGTCGTATCGTATCTCGTCGGAGCCTCCAATCTTTTTTTGGCGTTGATACAAATAAACTATTGAAACTGGTGCAAAAGGATTTATTTAAAACAATGTATAGGTAGGTACATAGAATTAGCGGCGTACTCGCTGTTGTCAAGCCGAGCTGTAAGTAGCGGAAACACAGGGTCGCTTTGCTTCCCGCGCGTCTCTCCGCCCCCTCCGTGGTCGTTATCGTTGGCGGAGCTCTTAACAGTCCCAGCCCCAGCACACTACCCTGCAGGATACCACTATTAGTTTCTCTATATTCGGATAAATAATTAATTTCTGTTTTTAATTTTGGGCATATGCGTGTTATTTGTGTGCATTGTTTCCTGCTGCGAAGGTAAGGTGCTATCAAGTTCAGTGTGTTGCCTCTTACTCCATATGCACTCAATTTATTTAGCAATATTTCGTGATCCACACAGTCAAAAGCTTTTGTGAGGTCCATATGAAGCGCACACACGGGTACCTTTTTGTATATATAATAATATAGCTAAGTTTATACTCTTATTCTTTCTAAAACCTGCCTGTTCTTTTGCAAACAGATCATATCTCTCAAGAAAGTATAAATTCTATCATGAATGATCTTCTCAAAGATTTTAGAGATGGTAGGTATCAGAGCGATTGGCTTATAAAAATCCATAGAATGTGGGTTATCTTTTTTAAACATGGGTTTAACTATTGTTAATTTTAATCCTGTCGAGAAAAATTCCATATTTTGCATTGATTAATTACATGACTCAACACTTCACATATGAAAGAAAGAAAGAAAAATATTTTATTCAAGCCCCACACAGCGGGCACCCCACCAAATACAAACAGGTAGGCAATACAACAATTAGCAGGTACATCAAATCAAAACAGTAGGCACATTAAAATTAAACTACGGGTGCAACACTCCACACTATGCGAACCCAAATAGGGCCCCATCTCAGCATTGAATGCTGCGCACACCCTTCGTTGGGTATGCACAGCGCTGGTTTTCAGATGGGGCCACTAGGCAGCGCTGACGCCACGCACCATCCCACAGATACAGTACATTTTTTACACCCACACACGTATTATTCTATTATTATATATAGTACATATTCGTTTGCAAAAACAAAACTCCCACGAACGTTACGAGCGTATAGGACTAACTAAACTACACGTTTTAAGTCGCTTTTGCTGTTGATTAGTACACAGGTGGGTAGGTACAATATATTCACATTTTGTTTATTTCTATTCAGTTCTTTTGTAGGTATGTCCTGTAGTAAAAACTCAACAGCATTTCGCACCGTCAGGGCAAAGTGAAATTAAAAGGAACAATTCAGTGGATGCAACATACGATATTACTATGCGAAGTCAGTAGTAGGTTATACTTTGTTTGTAGTTAAAAGTTAAGCGCCCCGTTAACGATCAAAATGTTTGACAAATTTTACGTGTTTGTCAAATTATTTGATAATGTGCAGCTATGTTTGAAGTGTTTGTCAAACAATCTACGTGTTTGACGTGTTTGACAAAAATTTTGATTGAATACCCGTTTGACAAACAAGTTTGAAACGTGTACGGCGGTATTTGTCAAACAAAATATCATTTGTTCTGTGTTTTTGTGTTGACATCATGGAGGATGTCACGGCCAATGATGACAGTGCGGAGAATAGTATACCTACTCACGGAAAAAGAACAACGTTATGTTACAAAGACAGCCGAATGTACGAATGTACGTCAAATTTGTTTGATCTGTGGTTTGATCGTTTAAGCTATTGTTTGATGAAAACGTAAAATTTGACAAACAAATTTGATCGTTAACGGGGCCCTTTATACATATCTCCCGCGCAAACATGCTCACTGCCCCGACGCTGTCATCGCCCGCATATTGATTGCATAACGTACCTAGCCCGCGTCAGACATCTTATTACATTACGAGTTGACAAGTAGATGTAATCTCATGATTTTTTTTTTCTCAAAGAAAAATTTATTTATTCAGTTTAGGTACATAAAATATTCTATTATAATATACGATTACTTACAAATTAATATAAAACTATGCTAACTATACAATATATACAAAAATGGAATAGAGAGAAAGAGGGAGACTGTAATTTTAGGCATCGAAAAATTCCTCCCCATCGATCTCTACTGGTACCGTACCCAAGAGGCTGGCGGCATTACCACGCTGATTGGCGATGCCAATTCTTTGAGCGAGGTAAAGGCCAGCCTTATGGTCACGGCGTCGATTAGTCGCTTCGCAATTTCTTTGAATAGCGCGCGCGCTTTGATCCCACGGACCCAACGTTTCTTTTTTTTTTTTTTTTTTTTTATATAGGACACGCCAACTTGACCTCACCTCGCCTGATGGTAAGCTAAAGGCAAAGTCTCAGGAAAGAGGGTCACCATTACAGACACTAAGTGCTACAATGGTGGCACTCAGCTTGGCGGCCTCATCAGATGCTTTTTCACGCCCCGCTTAAAGGCCCCGGGACTGTAGGAAGAAGGAAACACGTGTGCTGGTAATGAATTCCAGGTCTTGGTGGTGCGGCAAAGAAAAGAGTCTCCGAACCGCTTGGTTCTTGCTCGTATATTCTGCACAGTGTGAGGGTGACATCTAAGGCCTGCACGTGTTGTCCTATGTAGGAAAGGAGATGGTGGGATTAGTTGGAAGAGCTCGTCAGAACACTCACCGTGGTAGAGACGGTAAAGTACAGCCAAGGAAGCAATATCTCTACGCATCTGCAAAGGCTCGAGGGTGTTCGTGACCTCAGGGTTCCCAATAATTCGGACCGCGCGTCGCTGCAACCTGTCGAGAGCATCTAGTAGGTATTTCGCGGAGCCATCCCAGAGATGCGAGCAGTATTCCACGCAGGAGCGAATTTGTGTCTTATAGAGAAGACACCGCTGCTCCGGCGTGAAAAAACGTCTCACTTTGTTTAGGAGTCCGAGTTTCCGCGAGGCTGTTTTGATGATGCTCTCGATGTAATTTCTGTTATTCCGTTTGCAGCGAAAATCCATACCTAGGATATAGAGATTGTCCTGCAGTGGAAGTGGCGTGCTCTGAAGAGTGGGAAGGGGAAGGAAAGAAGATACCTTTGCTGTGAACGCACAAGCCTGCGTCTTCTTGGCATTGAACTCGACCATGTTCTCGGAGCCCCATTGAGAAATGTGATTCAAGATCCGGTCCAGTTCAGTGACAAGAAGCTGTCTTTTTTCCACGATATCAGACTGTTTGGCCGCAGGTTGTCCGTGATAACTCCCGTGTAAGGTGCTATCGTCTGCATAGCAATGTATGCTGCCGGTGGACAGCATGTCGTTGATATGCAGAAGAAAGAGAGTGGGAGATAATACAGACCCCTGCGGTACGCCAGCATTTATTTGCAAGAACTCCGAAGCCCGTCCATCACAGAGGACGCGGATACGGCGCTCCCGCAGGAAACTAGCAATCCAGTTGCACAGTCTAGGAGGCAGACCAAAGGCTGGTAGCTTGGAGAGAAGCGATTTGTGCCAGACTCTATCGAAAGCTTTGGCGATATCAAGACTAATTGCCAGTGACTCGCCGTGCTTGTCCATAGCCTCACCCCAAAGATGGGTAACGTATGCTAGAAGATCACCCGTTGACCGTTTCGGCCTGAAGCCATATTGCCGGTCATTAATTAAGGAGTGATCCTCTAGGTGACGCATGAGCTGTTTGTTAATGATGTGCTCGAAGACCTTGCACAGCACTGAGGTGACGGCTATGGGTCGATAGTTGGCTGGCTCTGAGCGATCCCCCTTCTTGGGGATCGGCTGTACATTCGCCTCTTTCCAAGCCGAAGGCACTGTACCCGAGCTGTAGGACAGTCGGTACAGCCGCGTAAGCATCGGAGACAACTCCGCTGCACATTTTTGTAAGATCACCGCTGGAATACCATCCGGGCCACTGGCTTTCCGGACATCGAGTGATTGAAGCACCGCACGAACATCGCATTGCCTGATACGTATTTCAGGCATTACGTGGTCACCATTGGGTAGTGTCGGCGGCTGTATACCGCAATCATCGACTCGGGAATTGGCCGCAAAGAGATTTACTAGCATATTGGCTTTCTCTTGCGGTCCATGGGCCAGGGATCCATCAGGGTAGCGCAGCGGTGGCAGCGAAGGCTGACAGAAGTTGGCCTGCACGGCTTTGGCCAGTCGCCAGTATCCACGGCTGCCCGTGGGATGTGCCACTAGCTCTTGACCAAGCCGCGCAATGCGCAGGGCATCCGCTCTGACGTAAGCCCTCTTGCAGACCTTTGTGGCTCTGTTGTACGCCGCCTTGAAGTGGCTCACATTGGGATCGTGCGTGGCACGCGCCCTTACTCAAGCGCGATACGCGGACTGCTTTTGATCAACAGCCCTCGCACACTCGCGCCCGAACCAAGGGCGCACTCCTCGGGCACCGGTGACATCAGTGTACGGGATATAGTATTCCATACCCAGACCGATCTCACCGGCAACAGCAGTAGCACAATCCGAGGGTTTCTTACCTTCAAAGCAGCGTTCAACCCACGTGATGGACGCAAAATAGTTGCGCAGCCCATCCCAATCTGCTGACGAGTAGTGCCAGAGACGCCGCTTCCCCTGCACGGGTCGTGAAGGCGCTATAATTGGCACCTTGGAGCAGACCAGACAGTGGTCGGAATTGCCTAAAGCGGCTTGTACCGAAACACTGTACAGGTCTAGGTGACTCGTCAGCAGAAGGTCTAGCAGAGAGGGTGCTAGACCCGACCTTCTTGGTATTCTAGTGACCTCGTGTACCAATTGGGTCAGGCCATGCGCCAGAGCAAATGCATGGGCGGCTCTTCCCGCATGGTCTGTTTTGGAGGAGCCCAACCAGGTTTCGTGGTGGGCGTTAAAGTCCCCCAAAAATACCACTTCGGCGTTCGGAAACCGTTCCTGCGCATCATCTGCCGCCTGACTCAGATATTCAAAGAGTCGAGTTGTCTCAGCATCTCCTGTATGGGAACGGTAGAGGCACACATAGATCTGACTCGTAGAGCCATGGTCTACGTGTACCCATAGGGTTGAAAAGGATGGGTCCTCAAGGCAGCGCAAACGGCGACAACAAACATCCGCCCTAACAAACACGCACACCCCGGCTTTTGCACGGAAATTTTCCTCGATAACATAGCCGGGGTAAAGCAAGTAGGTCGTGTCATCAGGGCGGCCTATTTGTGTCTCCGTGAGAAAGAGCATATCTGGTTTCGCCGTCTCAAGGTGTTGGTGGACGGCGTTGAGGTTCGCATGGAGTCCACAGATGTTAGTGGACTCCACCTCAAATAGCGAGCTTGTGGGAGTTTGCAGAGCCGCTGTGTTGCCCAATACTCTTAAATGCGCTGCCATGATGAAAAGGAGAAAAGGGCGTGAAAAAAAGAGGTGATTGTCGTCGCAGCACCGCGTGACAAAGTGCGGGATATTGGTTTTGTCTATGATTATGAGGCATGGCGTGAGCCGACACGCCGTACGGAAGGGCCCCCGTACCCCCCCGAATATGGTCGCCTGGCCCCCACTTCCGGTCACCAACCGGCACGACGAGCCATACCGGGATTATGCGCGGTCTGGTGAGGCAGCCTTCCAGGGTGGTTAGTCCCAGTTGGGCCTCTGTACTTTACCGCGGGCGGCCAGCGGCACCACCGTTTCTACGGGTCTCCCTGACCGGCGCGTCGCCCCGCACCATCCTCACTAGACTACGCCAAGACCCACTGGTCCCACTAGTGCTGCGACCACCATCACCCCTACCCGGCTATGCATTTGCTGATCCCTGAACGCAATCCAACCGAAATTGAATTACTATGAAGGGTTTTTCGCAATATTGCACGGTGGAACCAACCCGGTCGAAATTTGTGCCAAATTTGTGCCGTCAAATCTCTACCACCATTATAGGACATAGCTTACACTGCCAGTACAGTTGATGAGCAAGTAGACATTTTTAATTCGAAGTTGCTCCAGCTGTATGATGTCCATGCGCCTGTCCGGGCTATTAAAGTTAGACATCTGCCAGCACCATCATTGACAGATGAAATTAAAGCTGTTATGAAAAGAAAGGCCGCAGCGGGTTCCAAACAAAGCCCACAGAAGTAAACAGGGACAAATATATTATAACAATAAAGAATCAATGCAACAAGATGTGTAGGAATGCACAGCGCCAACATATCCATAGCTCCGTACAAAATGGAGACCCAGCTAAAGTCTGGAAATTTCTAAGATCAATAGGAATTGGCAAGCAACGTGAAGAATTGAATTCTAAACATCTTGATGTAAATTCCCTTAATCGGCATTTCTCTTCTTCGTCTCACTTTAATGGGACAACAAAAACAAGTACACTAAACTACTTTACATCGCTGCCAACTCCTGACTACTCTCCATTTCTTTTCACTCAATTTGCCGCTTGTGATGTCAAGAAGAGTATTCAATCCATCACTTCCAATGCAGTTGGAAATGACTGTATCAGCTGCAATATGATATTACCTATTCTTGATGAGCTCTTACCAACTATTTGCCATATACTTAACAGCTCTATCGCCTATGGCTCTTTTTCAACAGCATGGAAAGACGCCCAAATAACTCCTTTACCCAAAAAATCTAAACCATCCTCATTTGCAGATTATAGACCCATCTCTATACTGCCGTTCCTATCAAAGGTCCTAGAACGTCTAATACATAATCAACTCAACACATTACTATGTCAAAATAACCTGTTAAATCCCTATCAATCTGGTTTCCGTCCGGGTCACAGTACCACTGCAACTCTTGTCAATATTGCGGACGATATAAGATCAGCTATGATATGTGTCTATTAGACTTCAGTAATGCATTCAACACTGTGGACTTTGATGTTTTACTTGCCATATTGTGCTCTCTTGGCATATCTCCGACGGTAATTGACTGGTTTCGTAGTTACCTGTTTGGTCGCCGGCAGCGGATAAAAATTGACAATATATTCTCATCTTGGTGTTCGTCCTCAGCCGGTGTACCACAGGGTGGCGTTCTTTCTCCTCAGCTCTTTTCAATATTTATAAACTCTATCTCCAACGATCTCATTTCTTCCTACCATCTCTATGCAGACGATTTGCAAATATATTGTCAAATACATTTTGACAGTCTCCAACAGGGTATTTCGACTATAAATAATGATTTGGATCGTATTTGTGCTTGGACGGGAATGTATGGTCTTCAAGTGAACCCCACCAAGACACAAGCTATAGTTATTGGAAATTCTCACTACATTTCTAGAGTTGACTGGGCAGCACTGCCTCAAGTTTGTTTTAACGGAGTCGCGATTCCTTTCAGCGACAAAGTGAAGAACTTGGGCATTTACTTTGACCGAACCATGTCATGGGACCTTCAATTACAAAACGTGAGCAGAAAAATCTATGCATCTGCGTTGTACTTAAGGAGGTTACGTAACTTTCTCCCCACTGACACTAAGACTGCGCTCGTGGAATCTATCCTACTCCCGGTCCTTGATTATGCCGATGTGAGTTACCTTAATCTCAATCAGAATCAGCTTGACAAACTTGAGCGACTGCAAAAATTCTGTATCCGATTTATATTTGGTTTGCGCAAGTTTGATCATGTCTCTGAATTCCATAGTAGGCTCAAATGGCTGCCAATCCGCCTTCGACGGGATGCTCACATTCTTTCTCTTTTGTATAGCATTCTTTACAATCCCTCTGCTCCGAACTATCTCAAAAAACGCTTCTCATACTTGCATGACACGCATACGAGGTACTTGAGATCATCAGAGAATCTGAAATTGAGTATGCCTAGACATTCCACAAACTTCCTAGGTAAATCCTTCACCATTGAAGCAGTGCGCCTGTGGAACGCGCTGCCTGAAACAATAAGACGTGCACAAACTCCCCAGACGTTTAAGAAACTTGTCAAGGAACACTTCTTAACACTGTAACACCCATCACGTTCAAGATATTATATCTTATATGAGATTGATATGTATGTATGTATGCATTTATGCATGTATTTATGTATGTGTATTTATTTTTGTATGTGTGTATGTATGTATGTATGCCGGTATGTGTATATATGATTGTATATGTATGGATATATTTATGTATTTATTAGAGTATCTATATCATAGATCATCAGACTTATTTCAATAAGTTGTTTAGTATAGACATTTTCTGTAGAGGAATGGATATAGCGTGTAACATTGGCTGAATGTATTTTAAGTGCATACATATTTTAATGTAGTAAGTACACGATTTCTAGCCTGCTTTTCCAAAGATACCAGTCCATCTAAAGGTTGTCTGGAAGAGATTGCAGTCCGCGATAAGACCGCCCATTTGTACCTACTACTATGAACTTTGTTAATATTTATTTTGTGTTGATTATCGGTGTACAATAGTTTTATTTATTTATTCATTCATTCATTCATAATTATGCATGAGTCTACCCCGCGGATGCTCTGTAAAAAGAGGATACTCTCGATAATTATTTTTAAATGAATGATTTGTTTTCAGAGCGCGTATTGGCGGTGGCAGGTCGTTCCAAATCCGGCTTACTGCGACTTTAAAACTGCCCCGGTATGCAGTGGTCTTGTGGCTCGGTGTAATCATAAGGTAAGCCGACGCCTTTGTTCCTTGTCTGTTGTAGTCTTTCGCCCATGACAACTTTTCGTACAAATATCTTGGTTTCCGTCTACGTACCACCCCAACAGCAAAGTGGCGAGGTGTAACTCACTGCGTTCTTCCATTTTCATTATGTTTTCCATGTTAATAAAGGTGTTACATGTGTGCATGGAGGGATCCAGAAACAGAATCGTGCACAGGCATTCTGCACACGCTGGATAAGTCGCTCAGTTCTACTCAGGACACAGTTCCCATTTTTTTTTTATATAGGACACGCCAACTTGACCTCACCTCGCCTGATGGTAAGCTAAAGGCAAAGTCTCAGGAAAGAGGGTCACCATTACAGACACTAAGTGTTACAATGGTGGCACTCAGCTTGGCGGCCTCATCAGATGCTTTTTCACGCTCCGCTTAAAGGCCCCGGGACTGTAGGAAGAAGGAAACACGTGTGCGGTTTCCAGGTCTTGGTGGTGCGGCAGAGAAAAGAGTCTCCGAACCGCTTGGTTCTTGCTCGTATATTCTGCACAGTGTGAGGGTGACATCTAAGGCCTGCACGTGTTGTCCTATGTAGGAAAGGAGATGGTGGGATTAGTTGGAAGAGCTCATCAGAACACTCACCATGGTAGAGACGGTAAAATACAGCCAAGGAAGCAATATCTCTACGCATCTGCAAAGGCTCGAGGGTGTTCGTGACCTCGGGATTCCCAATGATGCGGACCGCACGTCGCTGCAACCTGTCGAGAGCATCTAGTAAGTACTTTGCTGAACTATCCCAGAGATGCGAGCAGTATTTCACACAGGAGCGAATTTGTGTCTTGTATAGAAGACACTGCTGCTCCGGCGTGAAAAATCGTCTCACTCTGTTCAGGACTCCGAGTTTACGCGAGGCTGTTTTGATGATACTTTCGATGCAATTTTTGTTATTGAGGTTGCAGCGAACATCCATACCTAGGATACTGAGATTTTCCTGCAGTGCCAATGGCGTGCTCTGAAGAGTGGGGAGGGGAAGGAAAGAGGATACTTTTGTTGTAAACGCACATGCCTGCGTCTTTTTGGCATTGAACTCGACCAGGTTCTCAGAGCCCCATTGAGAAATGTGATTCAGGATACTGTCAAGCTCAGTGACAAGAAGCTTTCTTTTTTCCGCGATATCAGACTGTTTGGCCGCAGGTTGTCCGTGATAACTCCTGTGTAAGGTGCTATCGTCTGAATAGCAATGTATGCTGCCGGTGGACAGCATGTCGTTGATATGCATAAGAAAGAGAGCGGGAGATAATACAGACCCCTGCGGTACGCAGGCATTTATCTGCAAGAATTCCGAAGCCCGTCTATCACAGAGGACGCGAATACGGCGCTCCCGCAGGAAACTAGCAATCCAGTTGCACAGTCTAGGTGGCAGACCAAAGGCTGGTAGCTTGGAGAGAAGTGATTTGTGCTAGACTCTATCGAAAGCTTTGGCGACATCAAGACTAATGGCCAGTGACTCGCCTTGCTTGTCCATAGCCTCACCCCAAAGATGGGTAACGTATGCTAGAACATCACCCGTTGACCGTTTTGGCCTGAAGCCATATTGCCGGTCACTAATTAAGGAGTGATCCTCTAGGTGACGCATGAGCTGTTTGAAAATGATGTGCTCGAAGACCTTGCACAGCACTGAGGCTATGGGTCGATAGTTGGCTGGCTCTGAGCGATCCCCCTTCTTGGGGATCGGCTGTACATTCGCCTCTTTCCAAGACGAAGGCACTGTAACCGAGCTATAGGACAGTTGGTACAGCCGCGTAAGCATTGGAGACAGCTCTGCTGCACATTTTGTAAAACCACCGTTGGAATACCATCCGGGCCACTGGCTTTCCGGATATCGAGTGATTGAAGTACCGCACGGACATCGCATTGCCTGATACGTATTTCAGGCATTACGTGGTCCCCATTGGGTAGTGTCGGCGGCTGTATACCGCAATCATCGACTCGGGAATTGGCCGCAAAGAGATTTACTAGCATATTGGCATTCTCTTGCGGTCCATGGGCTAGGGATCCATTAGGGTAGCGCAGCGGTGGTAGCGAAGGCTGACAGAAGTTGGCCTGCACGGCTTTAGCCAGTCGCCAGTATCCACGGCTGCCGTGGAATGTGCCATTAGCTCTTGACCAAGCCGTGCAATGCGCAGGGCATCCGCTCTGACGTAAGCCCTCTTGCAGAACTTTGTGGCTCTGTTGTACGCCGCCTTGAAATGGCCCACATTGGGATCGTGCGTTGCACGCGCCCTTACCGAAGCGCGATACGCGGACTGCTTTTGATCAACAGCCCTCGCACACTGTGGGCGGCCGGCGCCTCCTTCTGCGAGCAAGTAATGCTCGTGAAGGAGGAGGCGGGGCGGGAGTGGCAGCGGGAGCGACGAAGGATCGCAAGCCAAGCTGCCCGCGTACGAAGGCAACTCGGGCGTCAGAGGTCGATGAACGACCTCCGCCCCCCATGAGCGCCGGCCTGGGGGTGACAAATCGAGCCGCCTGTCACCCTGGCAGAAGCAGGCCGCGGCGGCGGTGCGCCTGGCGCCTCCCCGTTTTTCGGGAACGAGTTGGGGACTCTGTAGTCCCCACACATCCGAGGAGAGGGCCAGATCGTGAGAGATGGCCCTGACCCTGGCCCTGAGAGAGCCGCTGTGTTGGCCAATACTCTAAAGTGCGCTGCCATGTTAAAAAGGAGAAAAGGGCGTGAAAAAAGAGGTGATTTTCGTCGCAGCACCGTGTGAGAAAGTGCGGGATATTGGTTTTGTCTATGATTATGAGCCGACACGCCGTACGGAAGGGCCCCCGTACCCCCCCGAATATGGTCGCCGGGCTCCCACTTCCGGTCACCAACCGGCACGACGAGCCATACCGGGATTATGCGCGGTCTGGTGAGGCAGCCTTCCAGGGTGGTTAGTCCCAGTTGGGCCTCTGTACTTTACCGCGGGCGGCCAGCGGCACCACCGTTTACGCAGTCAGCATAATTTAGCTTAGAAAGTATGAGTGACTCACACAGCAACTTTCTAATATTCACACATATGTAGGGGCGTGTCCTGTACAACACCTTTAGCCTGTAAAAGCAGTTTCTGACAGCTGATGTGTGTTCGAATCTCAATTGCTGATCAAAAACCACTCCAAGATTTCGTGCTTCATTCACCCGTGTAACAAGACTGCCATTGATATTAATATTTAGTTGCTGTTGAGATGTTTTCTCTACCTGCTGTCTAGTGCCCAGGACCATAAATTTTGATTTGTCTGGGTTCAGAGACAGACAGTTTTTTTGGGACCACTTGGCTATGTTACTTAAGTCTCTATTGATTTTATTTACAGATTCCTGGCATCTGGATGGTGGAAAAGATAGATACATCTGCAGATCATCAGCATAGAGGTGGAACCTGCAACTGGTGATTGTGCTGGTGATATCAGCACTGTACAAGATTAAGGAGAATGGCCCCAGAATAGCGCCTTGCGGAACGCCCCGGGTGACCTGGCGGTGCGGGGAGTCTATTATGTACCCCGTTTGACTATCCTTCACCTGTACAAATTGATACCTTCTACTGAGGTAACTATGGAACCATTTGACCACCTCTGCGCTGCACCCATAGTATGCCAGCTTTGACAAGAGTAGCTATATATTGAGACCATCAAATGCACGGGAGAAATCAAGCAGGGCGAGCACTGTGCTCATGCCTTGGTCTCGGGCCTGTAGTACATTGTCCACCACATCCAACAGAGCTGTTGTGGTGCTGTGTCCCCTTCTGTAACCAGACTGCATCAATGGCAGTATGTTGGAGTTCTCCAGGTAGGCCGTGAGTTGGTTGCTGATAACTCTTTCTAGGACTTTAGAGAGGCATGGTAGCAGGCTGATCGGCCAGAGGTATTTTGGGCTAGTGGGGTTGGGCAGCTTAGGAATAGGCCTAACCTTTGCCGTCCTCCATGAGCTGGGAAAGGTTGACGTGACAATGGACGTGTTGATGATGTGAGTTATAACTGTAATGGTCTGGGGTAGGGTCATCCGCAACATATCCATTATATATATTTACATATATTTTATATATATATACTCGCTTTAAGGAGGTAGGACACGACGGTTTCTCCCGTCTCAAATTGAGCAGTCCGTCTGGGGAAGTACCTCCGCCCTACAGAATACCGCGGTTATAATAACCTTGTGTTGTGTTCTTGGTAGTGAGTAGGGTAGCCAGAGCTCACTGGAGAGGTTTTGTGCTGTCAGTGGAAAGACCGTAGGCTTAAATTGACACCACTGACTTGTAGGGGCGTGAAATGTTGGCGTGGCGGTCAGGGAGACCCGGTGAAACGGTTATCCACTGGCCGCCTGCAGGTTGTACGGTTCTCGAACCTGGGGATTACTTAATCTCCGCCCCAGGAGGCTGAACCAGCAGCCTGTGTAAAGTGGCCGATGCTGTAGTCGTGCCGAAGGAGAAAACCGGAGTGGACTCGGCTACAGTATTTGGGAGGGGACTGGGGGCCCTTCCGTTCACCGCGCCAGCCAGTCACACAACCCTAGCTTGTCTATGGTGGTACGAAGCCTAGCTTTGTCTCCTGCACTGGGTGCACAGAAACTCTCTTTACCACCCCCCCCCCCCACCCCCCACATAGGTCATGAAAAGAAAAAAAAGCAAGATAAACGTTATCACAGCGATTTCTGTAACATCAGGGGCATACACACCAACCTCAACGCGGTTCATCTACATTTAGAGACCGCGCAGCCCACCTTGTTTTTTATTCTTGACCTACTGCTGACTTCGCGCCCGGACGAATACTCAGTAACTGTAGAAAGAACTTGCGTTTGGGCGCAAGTGACTCTCACGCGGCCTGAACCACCGCGGCCACCGCAATGGTGGCATGCCTGGCACTACAAGTCGACCGACTGGGATGGACTGCGAGAATTCTTCGCGTCGTACCCGTGGAGGCGGCTTTGCTTCACTTCAAATGATCCCAGCTCCTGTGCAACAGCAGTAGCTGATGCGATCCTAGCGGGTATGGAATGCTATATTCCGAACCGCTGGATCGCAACAGGAGAGAGCAAACGCCCTTGATTTAATAGGCCCTGCAGTTCTCTGCTTCTGCAAGAGATCACAAGCAATCTGCATACAGGGCTTGAACCACGGCTCTTGCCAATAAAGATCCAAATATCGCTGAAATGAAGCGAAAGTTGAATGCCGCTTCGAGGTCTAGTAAAAAAGCTACGGCCAGGGCTAAGTTTGAGTTCATCGGCAGAATTGGCGAGCGGCTTGCGCGCTACCCATCTGGCAGTCGTGCATTTTGGTCGCTCGCCAAAGCTGCCGAGGGAAACTTCTGCCAGTCTCCACCGCTGCAAAAATCCGATGGTAGTCTGGCCCATGGTGCTAAGGAGAAAGCCGATCTGTTTGGTAATCTCTTTGCGTCAAACTCGACTATGAACGACGGGAACGCCCAACCACCCATAATCCCCAGCTGTGGTGCTTCCATGACTGAAGTTAAAATCACGCAACGGGTAGTCCGGCGCGAGCTTAAATCCCTAGATGTTCGGAAGTCGAGTGGGCCGGACGGTATACCGGCGATGGTGCTTAAACACTGTGCCCCCGAGCTGTGCCCTGTACTTACACGTCTTTTCGCACTCTCATACTCCTCAAGGCGGGTCCCGACCTCGTGGAAGACTGCATTCCTGCACCCTGTGCCTAAGAAAGGTGACAGGAAAGATCCGACCAATTACAGGCCTATCGCTATCACCTCCCTTCTCTCAAAGGTTATGGAGCGTGTTATTAATACACAGCTCCTGAGATACCTTGAGGGAAACGATCTACTGAGCGATCGACAGTACGGCTTTCGCCACCGTCGCTCTACCGGTGACCTTCTTGTGTATCTCACAAACCGGTGGGCGCAGGCCATCGAGAGTCGGGATGAAGAACTAGCGGTCAGCCTCCATATAGCAAAGGCCTTTGATCGGGTCTGGCACACAGGTCTTTTTGCGAAGTTGCCATATTATGGACTCCCCGAGGGACTGTGCGAATGGATCTACAGTTTTTTGTCCAACAGAAGCATCCAAGCCGTCGTCGTCGGCAGCTGCTCGGACCGCATGAACATAAACGCTGGTGTCCCACAAGGCTCCGTGTTGTCTCCGACGCTGTTTCTGCTGCATATCAATGACTTGCTGTCTGATGGCTCCATTCATTGTTATGCGGACGACAGTACCGGAGACACGTGTTACACGGGCCGTGCAAATGTCCCTCAGTCCGAGGTGGAGAAGAGTCGCGAACAACTTGTGTCTGAAATCGAGACTACTCTCTCTGGAGTATCCGATTGGGGATGACTAAACCTAGTCCAATTCAACCCTACTAAGACACAAGTATGTGTATTCACCGCTAAGAAAACCCCATTCATTGTAGCGCCGCAATTCCTGGGCACACCGCTTACCATCTCCTCGAGTATCGGGATCCTTGGTGTCGATATCTCCAGCGACGTCCAATACCGAAGTCATTTGCAGGACAAGGTTAAGTTGGCATCGAGAAAACTTGGAGTGCTCAACAGGGCGAAGCAATACAAAAAAAAAACTTCACTGCGGGGCAGCAACTCCTTTATAAAGCACAGGTCCGGCCTCACATCGAGTACTGCTGTCACCTTTTTGCTGGAGCGCCTGCATACCAGCTTGACCCCTTCGACTCAGTGCAAAGACGGGCATTGAGGCTGGTTGACAATCCCATACTCACAGGTAGTGTGGAACCTCTTAGCCTTAGGAGGGATTTTGCCTCACTGTGTGTGTTCTACCGCCTATACAATGGTTTGTGCTCAGATGAATTGTTTGACATTATGCCCGTAGCTATATTCTATCATCGCACCATAGGCAGTGAATTAATCCTCACACATTGCGACCCGAGACGGTGCGCACTGTGCGGTATGAAAGAAACTTCATCCCATGCACACTCAAGCTGTGGAATGACCTCCCTGCTGCGGTTTTCCCAAGCGCCTACAATATGGGGTTCTTCAAGAGGGGCCTCAGAAGGTTTCTTCATGGTCGGCAGCGCGAGTGTGACACCCCTGGTGTTGCCGACGTCCATAGGCTACGGTAACCGCTTCCCATCAGGTGGGCCGTGTGCTTTTCTGCCAACTAAGTGGTTAAAAAAAAAGGGATCGAGAGACGCATCTGGTCCAAAAACACGCCGCAGGTCAGCTTCATTCCGCACACAGATGATTGGTTTCCCATCGGCCTGCCTGGCAAGTATCCTGCCTCGACTGGTCCACGTATATCTCCAACCATGACTGCTCGCCGCTTGTCGTGTCTGGTAAAACAGTATTTTGTTGTATTTGTTTAGCTTCTCGTTAATGAAGAAGCGGCGTGCCGGCCCCCTCTGTCCGAGGCCCTCGCTAGTGGCTCCGAGCCGCACGCGCGCGCTCCTCAACAGCTCTTCCTTAAGTGCGCGCCTCACCAGGCGCACCACCAGCCGGCGCGGGCGGCCCGTCTCAGCCGGCTCGCCGGCGGGCCCGTTCGCTCCGCGAATACAATATCCCTTGACTCCAGCTGTACCCCCAGCTTCCTGGCCAATAATTCGATGAGGTGCAGGGCATTTTCACCGCTCTCTTCAGGTAGGTTGGAGATCTCGACGTCGGATGCCAGCAGACCCTGGTCTCGGTCATTGAGCTCCATCTTGAGCGTAGCCACTGATTTTTCATGGTCGTCACTGCTTAATTTATTAATTTCCAACTCCCTGACCCTTTTTTTTTACGTGCGCAAAATCCCCACGGATACCTCCCCACCGAAGCTGGTGGAGGAGGTTATGTCGGACTCGAACCGACTAAAACGCACGCCGCCTGTGGATCGCTTTGGTTGCCGAAGGTGAGGTTGACAGGCATATCCCTCGCATAACTCCTCTAGGCTTCGCATTCGATTTTCGCAGGCCGCTATGTTGTTTTGGAGATCTCCAACCTCACGTCGTAGGTCTCTAATTTCCCTAGTCAGCTCGTATTTCATATCCCGTAGCTCGGCTCTAAGTAGTCTCATCTCCTCCGCCATATCCAATTCTGGGGACGCGATCGTTACTGTACTCTGATGCGCTCCCTGCGTCACCTTACCTCCAGTTATGTCACTATGGGCAGCTCCGGGACTCGTCAGTGGGCTATATTGTCCTTCTTTTGGGAGTTTTTCACGGTATTGCACTTGCACCCAAAAGCGCCATCTTTACCCTTCATGTATTTGCCGCATAGTGTGCACTTAGCCATAATACTAGCTATGAGTTGTTCACTAGATTAGACAGATGGCGCTAGTAGAGATTTAGGATACAGCTTTCCAGTGTATTACTTTACTCTATGGATACAGCTCAATGATCGTACCACGGTAGCAATGGAGGCTTGGCACAAGTTCACCAATCTTTGGCACAGATGGCGCTGTAACATGTAATTGTATATTTGTAGACCTATATATAAGTATTTTGAAGTTTTTTTAGAGAAATTACAGGTTTTTATTTTTATTATCACTATCGCCGCTGACCACTCACTGTTTATAGTATGCTTTCTATGTTTATTGCTACGTTTTTCACCAATTTTAATTGTTTTGTTTCTAGTAACGAGTAGTTTTAAGTACTTAATCTATTTATTTAGTTTAGTTAATTTAAATTAGTTTGTTATAGTTATTGTTAACACTTGTGTATGTATTTACGCGTATAATTAAATTATTATGTCTGATATCTGTCTATTATTTACAAACACAATTAGCTGATCACTCAGTCGCACTCAAGGTCAAACGCACAGGGATTTTTGTCCTTTAAAAACTTCCGTTAACCACTGTTCGATTCAGGTGATAACACTTGTGGTGCAAATTGGCAAGTCACCGTTCACTTCTTAACACTTCTAGACGCGAATAACCATATAAATAAATTTTTATAAATTATTCAAATATGATCGACACCGGATTAGTATTTACGCGACGGCAGCGCCATCTAGTCTTGTTTTAAAACTAATGTTGATATTTCCTCATACCCAGTACTGTTAATTTTTTTTAAGTTTAATATAATTGTACATATTTCGCTTGGGGAGGTTGAAATCATAAATAAAGACTTTATTTAGCGGATGAAGAGTAGTAATAGACATCTTAGAATCACCTACATGGTCAATGAAAAAGTTGTTAAATGAAGTGGCTATCTGGAGAGGATCACGGATACTAGATAATTCATTCACTTAATATAATGTACTTCATTTTTAGGTACATTTAGTCCCTTATCATTAATTAACTGCCAAGTAGCTATACATTAATTTTCAGCTTTACGTACCTATACTATAGTGATCATTTTGGGCTCTTTTGGTAAGTTTTATGATATTTTTTATGATTAAGCCTAGAGGACAGCGCATTAAAGTCATTATTATTATTGTCTGCACGTTCTTTCCTGTACTTCCACAAAAGTTGCCTTTTACGTTGACAGCATTTTTTTATACCCTTTGATCCACTTCGGTTGTTTTTTAATTTTAAATCTAACGATGGGAAAGCACAAGCGATAAAATAAAAGAAATATGTCGTAAAAGCTGTTAAATACCACAATAGGTTCACTATTTTCAAAACATTTGCTAAAAGTCAATGCACTTTTTTTTTACGTTCGCAAAATCCCCACGGATACCTCCCTACCGGAACCGGTGGAGGAGGTTATGTCGGACTCGAACCGACTAAAACGCACGCCGCCTGTGGGTCGTTTTGGTTGCCGAAGGTGAGGTTGACAGGCATATCCCTCGCACCCCGGCCGGGTGCGAGGGATATGTCTGTCAACCTCCTACCTCCTACCTCCTAGGGCCATCTCTCACGATCTGGCCCTCTTCTAATACAGTCCTTAAATTTCTTAATAATTATCTTTTTATATGTCACGTCTTTCAATATACCAATGTTGGATGGAAACGTTGGCCCTAACTAGGTATGTGAATAGTTGGGCGGTATGGTCCAATAGTGCAAACTCAATTACACTCGCTTTTCATTTTGGGATGTTAAATATGAAGTTATCCAGACATGTAACACTGACAAGGCGCGTAGGTTGCTTAACCGATAATTTCAAATTATAGTTTGTTACTATATTAATAAACTCTATGGATTCTCTCGTTTTTACCAAAATATTGATATTAAAATCACCGCATAGAATCACTTTTAATTTATTGCGACAGAACTTAGACAGTAGGGATTCAAATTTATCAAAATAGACAGGTATAGTAATGTGAAAAGCGAGTATCAGGAGTACGTCTGGCTATGAAGGAGGTGATGAGTTCCTATTTCACATTTCATAGAACAACAATTTACTCAGTCTTGAGCCTGTCTGTTAGTCCTCGCTGATTTCACACATAAGCCCTTTACTTGATTTCAATAAGAATACCAGTAGTTCCTTTACTGTACAAAGTAATTTGAAACCTGAAATAGTGATGTATTGTGATGAATTGGGGAAATCAATGGGCCAGTTACTATGTAGGTTCATATTTAGAACATTAGGTAACTAACTATTGTATGCCGGGATTAACTCACTGTAATATTATTAAAAAAAATAAGCATTATAGATTAAATAAAGTTTTGAGTCACGTTATTAAAGTTTAAAAATATTATTCTATTCACACTTCCTTATAGCCGTAGCTTTTCACAAGCAGAAAACAATCTTAGACATAAGCTCAATCAAACTTTACATACAATGGCGTTTCATAATTGAAAGAAATTCCATTTAATTAATATAACCTTATTTTAGAAAATAAATATTAATAAATAAATAAATAAATATTCCACGACATTCTACAACAACGCTATCTAGACTCATGGTAAACATAGCTTAACTAGCTTGTGTTATGGGATCTAGAATGCAGATAAACATACATAAGTAGATACTTTTAATTTTGTAAATACATACATTTTATACATAGAAACACCCAGACCAATGCAAATATATATATTCATGCATGCATACAAATATTTTCACTGAGCAGGAATCGAACCCGCGCCCCCTGCATAGCAGTCGAATGCTCTACCGCTACGCCACAGAGGTCGTATAAATTATTGTTGACAAAAGATAAATTCTATTTGAATAATTATTTTAAGAGACAGATAGCACCTTCGCTTTCATATTATACATAATATGTATATTCAGCCAAAAACTTGGTTATCCAAGCCGCTCCTTTTGAGCAGTTAAATGACAATATTTGTCTTGCGGCCTTGGAATTTGTTTAGAAAAAGTGTGACAATCATTGAAATCAAATTCTAGGACAATAGAGGAGATCTCGCAAATTAAATATCGGGACAAAGGAAAAGTCTGTGTACCTGAATATTATTCATCAAAATATTCTATGTTTTTCTGGCAAAGAGTTAGAACTAGAATTGTTTTTAAATTAAATGCATATCCATATACTTTGTTTGACCAAACACTGGTTAAAAAACATGAATTATTAATTAATATTCATAATTTTATTGTAAGGTGATTAGTTCGTTTACTAGAGTTTCTGCTATAAGAGGTGGGTCAATCTTTTTAATTAATGACAAATTAAAATCCAAAGAGAGAAAAGGGGCCTTATCACTACCTCTTAAAGCAGTATTATTTCAGTCTTATTTCGTGTTTTGGTACCACGACGTCTTAAAACAGTATTACAATAATGTCGAATAAACCTAGCAGTTTTGTGACGTCATCCATAGATTTTGTTCATTTTGTTCATTCAGCGTAAAATATGTAATTTTTTTAAAAGTCACCCGTTATACATATACACAATAATATTGAATAAATAATATTATACTTAATACTTAACACTAATACACGTAATCGGCATCGTATGGAGTTACGAGAGGAATGGGACTCTTTCCATAACACGATGCTGGTTCATTAAACAAAACAGATTCCCACAGAGTGATGAATAGAGGCCACTCTTCTGAAAAACCCTAAAAAGTTCTTTGTAGAGATTATTCTCTACAACTACTACAAGCCACAGGGCTTACCTTAGGGTAAGCTCTGTAGGTAAACCCATATTTACCTTGAATTAAGTACCTACACACTTAAGCATTGTAAGGTGTGATGAACCACTATTGTTATTGTAAATATATAATGTACCTACTCATACATGGTTATTTTTTACTAGGTGTTGATTGTATTACCATTTTATTTACCATTTTGATTCGAAGATAACAATATGATTAGCGAAGTCGGATATACGGATATGATTAGTGAAGTCGGTTACATTCAGAGTCACAGGACAAACCGAGGGAACAACCACGGAACAAAAGTTCAGCGGTTGGTGGAAAGGCTGCATTATGATCCAGATACCTACTAAATTAAATATTTTACAAATATAATTGTGTTTTATTGTATTTAAAATGACAAGTTCTTTTAAACTTATAACGTAAGTACTTATCAAATCAAATCAAATCAATTTATTGGTGATATATGGGTACACAGGTTACAGGTAAATATATTTAGGTTCCACCATATTTCAGTCAGATTGGGGACTATGGGGACATTATCATTATCTAACGACCGCCGGCTGTGGTTCGGCCGCGGTCGATTACCGCTCAGGGCAAATATCTATTAGGCTTATTTAATTAGTATTCGAGCTATTATATCGGTGATTTATAAGAGCTCTGCCTCATTAAGATACCATGGCGACGCCGCCAGCTACGTATCATGCGCCGGCACTTGGCAACGGCGGTACGGTAACGCCTCCGCTGCCAAGTTGGAAACGTGGCAACGTACTACAGCTCCCTACGTGACTTCTGGATACTCTGGTGGCCTGGCGACGTTACCACTATAACGTACACGTGTGAACTGCACCTCGCTCACTCAGTCGCCAGTCAGACACCATTACTCAACGACGTACATAACGAAGAAGTATCTCGATGCCAACGATCAAGACGTAAACGAACTAAATGTCTAGACGCCATGATCACTCGAATTGACGGCCTTTGGAGGCTGGGCATTGTACTGGGAGTAACTAGGCCTGCACCTGGTGACGTCACCATGGTGTCTTAATGAGGTAGGGCTAAGCCAATCCAAAAGACAAAGTCAATGAAGTCTCAAGCATGCAGGGTCTCAAGGTGAGTAGGTGATGTGACAGAGACGTAGTGCGCATGTCTATTTTAACGTCATCAAAGCGACATGACTTCGAATCCCACAACAACAATCATTTCGAAATAACAATTTACCAAACTAACTGCGCACCCTGGCTTCACTCTGGTGCAAATATAGACATCCTATATAGAAATCCTGTGGGTGGTTTTATATGGACCAGCTGTCGATTGCGGGGTAAGATTGCTATCTAATCTGGACCCGAGAGCCTTTAGTCAGAGCCTTGAATGCCGTCAACTTATGAAGCAGTGGTTCCTACTTAAGTGAAGAAGACTTGAGTCGGTGCCATTGATGTGGTGAAATAACCCAAGCCGTGTACACCGTGTACAACCATGCCACAAGAATAACACAATGTTGCCCAATGCAGCATCACATTTCTCAATGGGGCTCTGAGAACCTGGTTGAGTTCAATGCCAAGAAGACGCAGGCATGTGCGTTTACAGCAAAAGTATCTTCTTTCCTTCCCCTCTCCACTCTTCAGAGCACGCCACTGCCACTGCAGGACAATCTCAATATCCTAGGTATGGATGTTCGCTGCAACCTGAATAACAAAAATTACATCGAAAGTATCCCGGGTCACGGGTCCTTTAAGCGGGGCGTGAAAAAGCATATGATGAGGCCGTCAAGCTGAGTGTCACCATTGTCACCCTCTTTTCTGAGACTTTGCCTTCAGCTTACCATCAGGCAAGGCGATGTCTAATTGACGTGTTCTATATATAAAAAAATATAAAAAAGATTTTTATATTTTTTGTTTTTCTTCTATGGCGATAGATTTTTTTCTTCTATAGATTTTTATAGGTCCATGATTCAATTCAATTCAATTCTTGATTAATGGCTCTGTGCTTTTAGCATCAATTCCGCCAATGTCCCGTAGTAGTTTGGAAAATCATTAATGGCGCGACGCCAATGTCAAGTTTTTCAAGAATTACATCATTCAAATCTATAGGTCCATGAGTTAAAATTATTTTGAAAGATGACAGATATTTTTAATTTTTTTAATATCTTGGTTTTTAAATAAATATTCTGCCAGTTATTTAAAAAAAAAGGTAAGTATTTCTTTAGAACGTTTAACAAATTACTTAAAAGTTGATCCATTTAGTGTGGGAAAGAGATGGCGCTTTTCCTTGTTTTCAGGCTCAATAATAACCTTCCTGAAATTGGTATCATGAGCGTATAACAAAGTTTTGTTTGATTCCTGCCTATTGACAGAAATGAATGAACTATTTATAATAGTTGTCTATTCCCTGCTATAATTCGTTCACATTAGAGATGTGCTGCGGAGACAAAAAAGTCAGAGCTCCTCCGTAGGTTTTTGCGAAAATCCGGTTATTAATTTTCAAATCTTCCGGCGATTCAAGTTAAGTATTTTTCTTTCTTTCATACAATAAAATTCTATTTTTTTTTTGTTTATAAATACACTATTTATAAGTAGGTACATTAAAATGTACATTAATACATTTTAATCGCCTAAATCCTCGGAGTGTTAGGCAGAGGAGGATCAATACCCACATTTCACTAATCATTTTATTCGGTTTCACGTAATAAGGGATGAATCTATTACCGTATGCCGGGCACTAAGTGGGTAATAAGTTGATTGTATTGGTGTAATAATCATTAAAAAGAATTAATTAAACATTTCATATGTATATAGTTTTGTTTGATTATTGTGACGAATAGTTGTCGCGAAGTTCCTGCACGAAATATAAACTTCTTGGTGATCGTACCTTTTTGGTTATCTTCGCTGGCAGGCTGTAAATCTTTATAACGTTATTTTCTTTACTGTCCAATATATATAAGGAACTAACAAATATAACAGGAATTTGTATCTACGTAAAATAATTGGTTGATTATGCAGAAGATAAACTACGCAATTATCTGGAGAAGCAGACCTTCACTGAGGCTGGTACCCCTTACATATTTTATCAGCCTAGTCATAAGATCTACGCTACGACGATATAACAGAGTACCTTAGCTGCGTGAGGGATTCCTGGTCACTTAGAATAATCATGCCGATTTTAAGATAATCAGGAATCTGCTTGGCCGAGATTCTGCATACATAGGCAGTTCCGTGGTATGCCCCTTTGAGGAGTATACGCGAAGGACGCCTTACCCGTTGAAGGTAGGTGGTGTCACCGCCTGGGACGAAGGTACTATTTTGCCAGTTTGGGCATATATGAGGGGGATGAAGTATGAAAGGATAAAGTTACCAGCTTATTCCCATTGTGGTTACCTTTCCTTGTCCCCAGATCTTTACGTCTACGGAGAGAATTGACAGAAGCAGCTGTACCCGGCAACCATACGAATGTGCCAGAACTTGAGTTACATAGAACCCACTTCTTCTTCTATTTTCCGACAATAGTAGCACTGTGTCTCTATTGGTAGGTTTAATGTTCACTGATGAATATTTGAAAATATTATTTTTTAGACTTTTAAATATAAGTTCGACATTAACGGAGTATCCACGGAGCCTACCGAAGATAATTTAAAACCGGGGGAAAATCACCGGATAGTCAAATATTCTCTGTAGTCAAGCCCTAATAGTAATTTGTTTTTAAAAGATCATGAAGTTTTTTTATCTACAAAGTATTTTACATAATAAGTTTTTACTTTAAAGTAAAATACTCGTATTTTCTAGGTACTTTATTTTTAAATTTGTTTGTTAAAAATTGAACAAATTTCTATGAGCTCTACTATGAAATTTATACCTGCATTTATAGGCGTATCTCGAGGTGCGAGTACATAATCTCACTGAATGACAAGCCCGCAGATACGGTGGGTAATGTCGCTACGAGCAAGTAATGCTCGAGAAGAAGATGGTGGATGAGGTCCGGGAGAAAGGGTGTAGTCCGGCGGAGGCGACTCATGCGTTGGAGATAGCTCAGTGACCTCCGCCCTCTGTGAGTGCGGACTTGAGTTTGACGCTACCCTAAAAGAAACAGGGAGAAGACGGGGATACTATGGTTCCCACATCGAGGGGTCTAGCTAAAGCCTGGAGATGACAAAGCTGAGTGACGAAATTGCCTTATTGATCCACTTCAATTAGATCACGTACGGTTTTAGTCGGTTTGAGTTCGATATAACGGCCTCGCTGACCACGTAGTGGGATTCCCGTGGAACACGAAAAAAGGTACATAAATTAAATGAAAAAAAAAAACATTAACTTATAGAAATTTATTTTATAAGTTAATGTGTATAAATACGGTTTACTTGCTTTTTGGGTTACGAAAATGAATTTTTGAATAGTATTTTGCATAACAATAATATATCCGTGGGGTACCTTTACTCGGAATTTTAATTCGATTCCAGATTTGACAATTTCAGTGTTGCAACGTTATGACAAGTACTAAATAGTGACGTTGCGAAATTATTCGATATGGAAATGGAATATTTCCGGATCGATTCTTCTCGTTTATAATTTTACTCTCGTAAACTAAGTATATCTGGAAATTATATATTTCTGAACCGATAATTTAGTTTTGACGATTAATTAACGATCTGAGACTTTTCTTTTATAATTGTGTGTGAGATAAATAAAAAAATGTGATCATGAAGAAACATGACAAATAAAACAGATAATAATAATAATATAATATAAATATTCCACGACATTCTACACAACGCTATCTAGACCCATGGTAAGCATAGCTTAACTAGCTTGTGTTATGGGATCTAGAATGCGGATAAACATACTTAGATACTTTTTTTTTGTAAATACATACATATTATACATACAAACACCCAGACCAATGCAAATATACATATTCATGCATACAAATATTTGCACTGACCGGGAATCGAACCCGCGCCCCCTGCATAGCAGTCGAACGGAATCAGTTCTAAAAGCGTAGCTTTAACCATATCTGGTTCGTAATGAATATTTTTATTTAAAAGCCAATCTTGAATGGCAGCTTTTTTCCAGCTCATTTTTGGTGCCGTTTCCAATTTTCGGGAGTGGTGATGATGACACACACTCTGATTGTTTATCGATTTTTGTGTTCATTACTACACTATTATATGTGGTATCATTATTTCACAAAATGACAGTAGCTAATGTCAAATCTGGAATCGAATTAAAATTCTGACTATAGCAACTTCTTTAAAATCGCTCAATTTGACATAAAAACAATACTACTCCAAAATCACATCATGGTACGAATTGAATGAACTAAAATTGAAGTGACGTCACAAAGGCACTAAGCAGGAATACATTGTGTGCATAATGTACGGTTATGGTACGGATATAAGCAAGATTGCTTTAAGCTTGAAACAAAACACTCCTGCAATGAAACTGTTTCGTACATTCATGTAGTAGGCCCCCTGCCCTGACCCTACGGCCGCGCATGCACCACGCTTTACAGATATGATTACTGTCAGTTATGAAGAAAAGTGTTATGACAATTTTTCATAACTTACATAACATTTATTCAGAATTTTTTTTAGTAATGGCTTTTTATTGTAATCTCAACAAAAATAAAAAATGTTGTTAATATTTTATAAAATTTCTGGTTCCTGATTTTATTATTATCTTGATATCTTTTGTAATCTTCGATGAAAATCTATGCAATCTATGAAAGGTATATATGAAAATATTCATGGATTTTAATATTATAATACAATATTCCGAAGAAATGAGAACCTTCCCCCATTTGGAAGTCAGTTGAAAATATGGAATGAATATATAACCAACGGTAGGTACTGCCATCTAGCATCACTTTCTATAAATAACTCATGATCCAATTGGACTCGTATTCTGTCCTCCGTGGACATTACAATAACCAACTTTTCCGTGTAGTTATACTGTTTATTCAACAATGCTAATTGTTCACTTCAGAAAATGTTAAGGCATTTTTAGGGTTTTTATCGATTGGGGATAAAAATTCCATATTATACTGCATCTTGCATAGCTGTTGACTTGAAGGATAAGTTTGTTTTGGGCTGGGCCCTGTTTTCAACACTGAAATGCTTATCATCTGTTAGTGTATATGTACAATTGATAGTATTGTGTAAGATTGGCTTTATAATTTGGTGATCATTGAAGACTAGTCATTTCAGAGACTTCTCTGCTAGCAATAGTAATAAATTTTAATAAGTTTCGCGTTATCTATAACGTAGAACGATATTCTGATCAATGCTGTAATGTAGAAAGTAAAATCAATGCTAATCGGCACCACTAATTCGGTTGTTTTGTTTTGTTGCCTTCTGATCCATGGAATGTATTTATGTAAATAAGAATTACGGGCAGTCTTGGGTCTGCCGATAGAAGTAAAAATAGTCTATATAAAACATATACTTGTACTTTGTGAACTATGTATACACTGTGGAAAAAGTACATACATAAAATATAGAACTATACCTACTCACTCAGTTAGGTAGGTACTTAACTAAAGGTCTTATAGTAACTTTTAAAAAAAGTACTTATTAGACAAATAAACTAGTCTGTCTAACTAGTGACGCAGATTAATAAATAGTTACTACGTAACTTGTAGTTTAATTTCGATTTTTAGTTCTTAAAAAAATAAAAATATGAATAAACTAAGTTTTATTTTAACATAGTTTAGTTAACGTCCTGACAGAAATGAGTATAACTTCTGTTTATTCACCCAAAAAGTGCTCAACGTGCACAAATATGTAATTCAAACATTCTTAAAAAACGAGAACGAGAACAAAATTACACAGCTAGTTTTAAATAAGTACCTTTAAAATTATTATTATTGTTAGATGTTTTACATACAGCTATTTATTGAAATTTGTTTGGCAATTTTCAGGCTCTGTCCACTATATAAGTTTCATTTAGTAAAATATGAGGGCACAGTTTAGTCAAACTTATTATAGCTATGTTGGTTCCTGGTGGAGAAGAATAGGACCACCCTATCTCATCCTTTGGGTCTCGTCGAAGGTGACTAAGGCATAGGGTTGTTCTCCATCCGGCAGTAAACACTCGCACGGGGGACCCGAACATTTTACTTGGCAAAATGTAGATGCAAATACACGTCTACCGATTGTATGTATGCAGAGCCGTCTTTACCTACGGGCACATAACTTTTTGGGGGCCTCAATTTTTTTACAGTAAAGTGAATTAGCCTACCCTACTATCCTAGCTGCAAAGTATGTCTGTTGGCCTTCAGTTGCTTGAGCACTACCTGATATTGGATATTTCTTCGGTATAATGACAAGTGATTGGGACTCAGTGACTTTCATTAAGTGTGTCTTTTCGGTTTTATCATCCGAGATGCATTCAGCTGTCCATAGTAATCCTCTACCTCTATGAGTATCTCCTACCTTTTAGCTTAGCTGGAGGGGTTAGAGGAAATAGTAGTAATTTCGGTTCTAACATTATTTTATAAAAAAGGTGCATATTTCAACGCCCCACTCACCTCCGCTTGTCGATGGCTGTGCGAACTGAGAATCTTCTCCGGATCCGCTCAAACGCGTCTATCTTGAGCGGCAGCCCACGCCTTCGTGCATCATACCATCGCCAGAAGCATGACAGTAAGCAAGAACTCCCACTCCTAGGGCCGCAACTAGGAGCAGGTCCTAGTGGAGGCCTTAGGAGTGGGAGTTTTCAGCGTTTCTCACACCGAACACTCGGTCAGAATGTGCAGCTCCGAGTCCTCGCACACATCACAGTGATGGCACTTAGGCGTTAGTTCCCCTGATCACATGCGTCAGCCAGTACGAGAGGCTACCGTATGGCTACCTCTACTCCAAAATGGGTTATAACGCCGCTCCATATAATAATATAAGGCTCCATATAATAATAAATTACGGCGTGCCCTGCACGTGGTCGCCCAGTCGTAGCTCCCACTCCGTTGCAATGTGTCTGTGGAATTGGGACTTCACTTTTACAAATAAAGACATTCATTCATTTATTCATTCATGACCCGGGTTTTGCCAGGTTCATGTCCCTTCTTCTGCACCTTCATTCAGTACCTACATAGCACCCAGAGAACTCTCGCCTCCAGGATCCATGGTAGCGATAGATAATGGTGTGCCATCCACAATTTTAAATTTCATCTGATGGGCCACTCTGGATGCTCCTCAGTATTTTGATACATCGATTCAAAGCTCCCCCATCTTCACGAAAAGGACATGGTGGTTTGGCTATGGCTATAGTTTGGCTCCTCCTCATATATTCGATCTCGGGAGGAAGTTTGGAGTTTAGTTATTTGCGTTCTTGTTGCTGTTCATAGAACAGTCGTATTACTTAATAAAAAATGATGATTTTGCACGATACGAACGTTACTTAAAGAAATAGGTGCCCAAGAAATGCGTTTTATCATAAGTAATCTTTTAATAAATCTATTCGCCCCCAATGCGGATAGATTTAGATATGGCCAGGCGCGGATAAAAAGAAATTAGGCATATATATTATGTAAGAACATATCTAAGGACCTATTATTTTCTAAGTGATCATTCATTGAACTGTAATTTGATCTATGAGAAAAATGCACAATAGAAATGTTTCGAGTATGTGTGAGAGAAAATGTCAGTTTTTTGAAGGGCTCCTCTGAGAAAGGGGACCCTGGGCACGTTCCCCATGTACCCTGATGGTAAAGAACGGCGTTGTATGTATGTATGTTAAAGTCGACAGTCGTCTAGGTGGAAGTTTACCTTATGGATTTTAAGTAGATAGTTCTTTGATAATTCTGTAATTCACTTATACGGAATATGAACTGTAAGAACTTAGCCTTACTAATGCCTGTTCTAGAAACCCAAGAAATCTTTTCGATTACGTTTCATACTGTCTTAGTCTTTGTCAGAGACCGGCTGTTCCATAAACAAGTTGAAATACAAGTGTTGACGGTAAAATGGTGTATGGATAGTAAGTTTGTACATTATTTTATTTTCTATTAATAAACCCACTGATTATACTAATATGTAATATAAGAACAAAAATAGAATTTGATATTCTCCTAAGTGTGGCAAAATAAGTCGTAAGAAACTACATTAATTCCTTAAGTTGGCTCATTTTACTTAAAAGAGACATTCCTTCATTGTAATAAAGAAACAAAACTGCATTTTGCTCTCAACTTAAAAATATAACGTAAATTTAATAAAATAATACGATTTTGTACCTTACGTAGTAGAATAAGCAATATTATAAATTTATATTAGTTCTGTTATTTTTTTTACAGCTTATTGATTGGTGCGTTTATGATGGTTTCATGTTTATGGGGAATTAAACATTACAATGATGTTTACTATAACAGATTCATCACAACACAAAGGCCCACAAAACCCGGTAGACCCGGTAGACCCGGAAGACCCGGTAGACCCGGTAGACCCGGTAAACCCGGTAGACCAAGTAAACCAGGTGGACCCGTTGCATCAACAACGACACAGAAACCAATAGTAATTGATGGTACAACAGCTTCTACTATTAAAACTACTTTATCCATTCCTTTGGATAGAGACGAACAAGAAGGCGTTGTTGGTGACGGATGGTTTTCAAACGATAAATATTTTGGGTGGGAACTCGGCTCTTACAATGGAATGGAGTGGGGTACTGGAGACAAAATCACTGAGCAATTGAGTCTCAGTTTTCTTGATGACGCTCTTGGTGGTTTTGCTATGCCACCAGAGATACCTTCACTATCAGCAGACTGGTTATCTGAATTACAAAAGTTGCTTAATCAAGTAAACCCAAACGCAAACGCAACCGCAAGCCAAGCCGCCATTGATCAAAAAGAGCAAGATATGTTGAGTGGTTGGCTATTTGGGGAATCTTCGTCTTCAACTACAACAACTGAATATGCTGAGTACCAGCAAGTATCAGATTATAATCGTGTGGTAGTGACCGTTTCGAAGGACCATCTTAAACCTCCTCCTGGAGGCTGGGGACTCGATTATAATCCTTATTTCTATTTTTATGGTTAAATCATATTGGTAACCCAGGTTCATTAAATCTTAACAATTTTTATCCGATTCGATATAACCGGGTGAAATAGATAAAAAAAGTTTGGCAATAATAATAGTATTTATATTAACTTGATTGAAAACATCTTATGCCTGTTTTATAGGTTAAGTTGAAGACCACGCAATTATTCACAAACATAATTAGAAATTACTATTGAGGAGACATCATACTGATTTTAAATGTTATGAAACTCCTATTCTACAAAAACATACACATTGCCGTACTGCCCTGTATTATATAAAAAAAAATTGTTTCAAAACTAAAACCCGACTGCTGAAAAATCACGCTCTAAAAAGTGTTAAGCAAGAAAATATCAAGGATAGCCGTGTTCGTATGCCACTTTTCCCTAGAATGTATTGTTTTAGTCGGGTTATAGTTTTAAACTTATTTTTTTATTTATATTATTATGTGACAAGCAACAGGTATAATTTATACATATTTGAAATGTGCTAATTATGCTCTTGCAGTTGATACTAAACACGACATATTAATCTCAAATTTATTTTTAACACAGTACTTTATGATCGCTAGAGGGCGCCACAATAGATTCAGTGACATGTCATATAGCCTATAACCAGCGGACGACTAAGATGCTTCTAACGATATCTCATTTGTCCAGTTATAATACGTGGCTGAGAAGTTATGAGGGAACGTATGAACCTACATACATACATACATACATAGCCAGTCAAAAACATAACCTTACTAATTTCTTCGCCATAGTCGGGTAAAAAGTGTGATGTAGTAATGCTTGTTGGCATATTTATTTGAACGAGTTTCCATGTAGTTTCTTTTTCAACAACAATCTATGTTGTTAGTTATCAGTATGTACAAGTCCGTACATACTATTTGAAATACTAAATACCTTTTAAACATTCTATAATGTTTAAGGGAATTAACGCAATTATGTTATAAGGTGGTATATGTAATAATATATGGGTAATAATTTGGCTTACAGGATTTACGGATTTAATAATTTTTTGCTATTTTTTCAGTTCTCGTTCGTTCGCGAATGCGTGCGGACGAACTTCTCGGGCGGTACCTTTTTCGGTGCAAAAAATGGCGTCAAATATAATTAAATGTGCGAATTGTAATATAGTGATAAGCGAACTACTGTCGTTTATTCAAAACAAAGCAGATGTGATGGATGAGGTCTCCCTTATCCGATTATGCAGTGATAGTTTTTCGGAGAGTGAAATAGTGTCGGCAAAAATATTACTGTTCGATTCGGTTCCGAATTCAAAGCGAAAAGTCCGTAGAAATAAAGGCAAAAATGCTCGAGATATCGATGACATAATATGTCTATTCAAAGTGACGGATCCAGAGTTGATGCCCATCTTTGTTGCGCGGGACCTGCAGAAGCTTCCTCCCGTAACTTTTGACCACATAGATGCGACGAAGCTATTGAAAGATATATTACGGTTGCAACGTGATGTAAAGGTTTTGAAAACCGAGTGTGCCCCTTTGGATCAGTTTAATGAGCTAAAGATTGAATTCGAAAATCTAAGGCAGGCGTCGTTAGTATGCAATAATTTTGATCTTGTTAATAGAAAGCGCGGTGCTTTTACTGTCGACCCTTTGGATAGTGGCCCCATGGCTTTGCAACAGTATGTTGAGAAGTCCCCCAGCAAAGATAAATCGCCCAAAGCATCCATAAATTGTACCACTCATTTCTCACCGCAATATGTAGGTATGACGCATACAGTTTTAACGGCTCAACAAAATATGAATGGCGGTAAGCGGACAGCTGATTGCGCGCCGGCGGCCGCGGGGGAAAAGGAGCGCGATAGCACCTCTGTCTCTTTCACACCTAGTATAGGCGGGCGCGGCTATGCGTCGGAACGACACACTGAACGAGTGAATGAACATGCTACCAATAGCCAAGATGTCACTAAGACAGATGTAAACAACTGCTGTGCGAGTTTGGGTCGAGATACCCAATGTTTACTGAGTCCTAAGGATCATACGAGTGACAAGTGGCAACAAATGGTAGAGGACGTTGAGCCGTGGCGCTTGGTGGCAAAAAAGCCTAAGAAAACCTTAGCTAGCAGAAGAACTGGGAGAGCAGAGGTTAGGCCAGATTGTAAATTTAAGGCGGCGCCTGTGAAATTGCCGCTTTTCATCTCCTATGTATGTAAAGATACCACTGAAGGCGATATTAAGGCGTATATACTTGAGAAAACGCAGGAAGAAGTAGATCTGTATAAAATAAACAGAACGGTTGAAAAAAGGTACGACTCGTACAAGCTGTACGTCTCACAAAGCAAAATAGGCATATTCCTAGATGATAAGTTATGGCCAGATGGAATAAGTTTTAGACGCTTCTCTCGTGATAAGAGTAAAACGAAGTATGGCACACAACAGAATACAGCAAATAAATAAACATACTATTTATGGATTCAGATACTTATTACAATACAAAATTAGTTAGTTTCAATTGCAAGTCTGTGAAAAGGTCTGTCGAGGGTGTTAGATCTTTGTGCCAGTCAGCTGATATAGTTGCTCTGCAAGAAACGTGGCTGATGCCATATGACATATCATACCTCGACTCCATACACAACGATTTCGTCAGTACGGGTAAATCAGCTGTAGATCTTTCGGTAGATTTATTAAGAGGGCGTCCCTATGGCGGTGTTGCTATCCTGTGGCGTAAACAAGCGTTTAAAGCGGTCACTGTGATTGAGTGCGTTAGTGCGCGGTTAGTGGCAATTAAAGCATCTCTCGGTGATAGCTCGATAATAGTGTTTAGTGTATACATGCCTACTGATTGCAGTGAAAATTTACCAGAGTTCACTGAGTGTCTGGCTGAAATGTACCCGATAGTCGATAGTGAAAACGTCGAATCGGTTTACCTACTTGGGGACTACAATAGCCACCCTGGTGAGTCTTTTTACTGTGAACTCTTGGACTTTTGTACTGAGCAAAAATGGACATGTGCTGATATTGCAAAATTAGGAATAGACTCTGATAGCTATACATACATCAGTGAAGCTCACGGCTGTAGGCGTTGGCTAGACCACTGTGTGGTTACTGAGTCAGCTTGGCAAACGATTACGGAAATTGGTATATTGCATGATGTCTTCTGGTCTGACCACTATCCTATGTTTATCAACTGTAGGTTAGGTATTAATAGGCGAATATCAGATATCATCGATACACCTTGTAACCGGGTAATTTGGGGACACAAGGACAATGATCAGATAACTGAATATTCTAACCTTTGTAACGACAAATTAAGGTTGATTGAGTACCCTCAAGATCTAGGTATGTGCACTAATGGTCACTGTGAGGATCTTGAACATAGGCAAATTATAGACAGTATATATATAAATATTGTCAACATTCTCTCTGAAGCAGCCACACAGAGTTATGTAAAAAATCAGACTAAGAAACACAAGGCTCAGATTGTAGGCTGGAATAGGTATGTGCGGGAGGCTCACATGAGGGCTAGGTCTGGCTATCAGAACTGGCTCTTGCACAATAAACCTACTTCTGGGCCCATCCACGAGTATATGTACTTATCTCGCAAAATGTTCAAAAACAAACTTAAATGGTGTCAAAACCACCAAGAGCAAATTAAACTTGACATTATCGCCTCACATCGTGAAGGTAAGGACTTTAAACAATTCTGGAAAGCCACAAATAAACTGAATACCAGACCTAGCCTTCCTGTGAACGTTGGCGGTGCTGATCTGCCTGACAGCATTGCAAATATGTTTGTGGAGCATTTTAAATTAGAGTCACCTCTTGGCCGTTCGTCGGGGGTGGTCGATGCTGGCGTTTGTCGTGACACCGATACAGTTCGTTTCTCCGCTAAGGATGTGGCTGGGGTTATTGGTAGAATGACGACTGGAAAGTCTCCTGGTCATGATGGTCTCAGCATCGAGCACCTTCGGTATGCCGGGCCTCATTTGCCTAGAGCTCTTGCCATGCTCTATTCACTTTGCTTGTGTCACTCATACCTTCCGGGTGATTTAATGAGAACTATTGTGATACCAGTAATTAAGAACAAGACAGGTGATGCGACTGACAAGTGTAATTATCGACCCATTTCACTGACTACCGTCATGGCAAAGGTGCTAGATAGCCTGTTGGATATTAGGTTGGAGCCTCTACTCAGGTTACATGACGCCCAATTTGGGTTTCGACCTGGGTTGTCCACTGAAACAGCAATACTAAGCTTGAAACATACTGTACAATATTACACCCAACGTCAAACACCAATTTATGCGTGTTTTCTGGACCTTTCCCGTGCTTTTGACCTCGTATCTTATGATATATTGTGGGAGAAACTACGGGAGAGAAAAGTGCCAGATGAATTGGTGCGTATTTTTCAGTTTTGGTACCTCAATCAGGTGAATAATGTTAAATGGGCCGGTAAGCTTTCTGTTTCTTTCGCGTTGAACTGTGGTGTAAGGCAGGGGGGTATAACATCTCCAAAGCTCTTCAATGTCTATATGGATGACTTGATTGTTGAGCTCAGTAACAAAAAAATCGGCTGTCGTATTGACGATATAAGCGTTAACAATATCAGCTACGCTGATGATATGGCATTGCTGAGCCCAACTGTCAAGGCACTCAGGGAGTTACTTGGGGCTTGTGAGTGTTACGCTGCAAAACATGGGTTAGCATATAATGTTAAAAAAAGCGAGTACTTGGTCTTTAAGGCGGGAGGTGGTAAATGCCCAGAATCAATACCTCCTATAATATTGAATAAGTGTGAGCTTAAGCGAGTGTATCAATTTAAATACCTCGGGCATTATGTTACTGATGACCTTAAGGACCAAGCTGATATCGAGAGGGAACGTAGGGCGCTGGCGGTGCGATGTAACATGGTGACCCGCAGGTTTGCACGATGTAGTGAACCAGTTAGGGTCACCTTGTTTAAGACATACTGCCAAGTATTTTACACGTGCAGCTTGTGGACCAACTATACGCAGCGTGCCGTCAGCGCTTTACGTGTCTTATATAATAATGGCTATAGAATGCTGATGGGGTTGCCTCGCTTCTGCAGTGCTTCAGGTATGTTTGCGCAAAGTCATATAAATGATTTCGCTGCAATATGGCGCAAAAAAACAGCCTCCTTGCTCTGCAGAGTTCGGGCCAGCTCCAACAGTATTTTGCAAATGTTTGCTGAAAGGCACGACTCGCCTGTTTTGAACCATTGTGCGCGTAGATGTATGTCTGCCGTACAATTGGTCTCTAAATAGTAATTAGTTTAGTTTTAAAATGTAATTTAATTTGTTTACTAATATAGTCCTAAGTATATTGTTACTAACAAAATATGAATCAATGCGTTCGAAATAAAATATATTTAATTTAATTTAATTTAATTTAATTTTTAATATCATCATAATGACGGTTGAGATCAATAAGTCTGAAAAGGAATGCCTAATGTACGAGTATGTGACCAATAACTTATATGACTAGCTGGCTGTAAAGTATAAGTTGGTTAAATAAATAAATAATTAAAAAGCAACAAACTCTTCATCTTTATAATATTAATGCAGAAGATTTAGTTATAGATTTAGATATTGCACTAGTCGTTACCACTCTTTCTAGATATACTACTGACCCAAAAATCTAAAGAATTAAAAAGTGAGAAATTTAACACTTTATCATTTAATATAATTGAATGTATGTAATAACGTCAATATTGTATTGAATGTAATAATGTAAATGGAATTTCAATTTATCAAAAATGAGCTAAAAATTTACCAAAACACTTGGTTAATTATAATGAACTACCAGTAATTATTACAATTTTCAATTTAATCCAATAATATACTATTGTAGTTTATATTTATAATCATTTAGCCTATCACAGTCCACGGCTGAACAAAGGTCTCTACCAATGTAGGGAGGCTTTGGCCTACTATTTCCACGCTGGCCAGACGGGTTGGTACAGGGTTTTATTTCGAGGCTTACATTAGTCGCCTGTTACGACACCCTTCGAATGAGATGGAGTGTTGATACTTGTATTCTATTTCTGTCACTACACAGATAATAATTAACTATAGAGATGTATTTGCAAGTTTGCGTCAAAAAATTATAAATGATGTATTGTGACAAATTGTGTATCAATATATTTATGAGTCTCTTTAAAACTTTAATATGATTATGTGAAACAGAAAAGTTACATCGAGAAATAGTTGGACGGGAGTGTATTTAAAAGACATCAAAAGAAAGTGTGGCATTTGATTTCTGTAAAAAGGCTTTATCTTAGATTCGCCCGTCTCAAATTGAGCAGTCCGTCTGGGGAAGTACCTCCGCCCTACAGAATACCGCGGTTATAATAACCTTGAGTTGTGTTCCCGGTGGTAAGTAGCCAGAGCACACTGGAGAGGTTTTGTGTTGTCAGTGGAAAGACCGTAGGCTTAAATTTATACCACTAACTTGTAGGGGCGTGAAATGTTGACGCGGCGGTCAGGGAGACCCCGTGAAATGGTTATCCGCTGGCTGCCCGCACTCTGTACGGTTCCCGAACCTGGGTATTATTTAATCTCCGCCCTAGGAGGCTGAACCAGCAGCCTGTGTAAAGTGCCCGATGCTGTAGTCGTGCCGGAGGAGAAAACCGGTGTGGACTCGGCTACAGTATTTGGGAGGGGACCGGGAGCCCTTACGCCCGCCGCGCCAGCCAGTCACACAACCCCAGCTTGTCTATGGTGGTACGAAGCTTAGCTTTGCCTTCTGCACTGGGAGCACAGAAACTCTCTTTACCTTTCTCCCCCCACCATCATAGGTCATGAAAAAAATCAAAACAAGAAAACGTTACCACAGCGGCACCATCATCCACAGAACAAGTGGATTTCTGTAACATCAGGAGCCTACACACCAACCTCAACGCGGTCCATCTCCATTTAGAAACCGCGCAGCCCACCTTGTTTTTTCTGACAGAGACGCAAATATCATGCCCGGCCGATACAGCCTACTTAATGTACCCTGGGTACAAACTCGAGCATAACGTCCTGAGTCACGCCGGGGTATGCCTGTACGTTCGGGATGATCAGAACAGGGACCTGTCAAGTCTTTGGGTACGTATAGATCACGGTGGCCACACCCGTATCTTTGGGTACAGTTCAATTATTTGAGCACCTGCAGCGGTCTGCGGACAAGGTAATTGAGCAATACCCTACCGCGGATTTAGTATTCTTGGGGGACTTCAAAGCTCACGACATGGAGTGGCTGGGGTCTCCTAGAACTGATAAGCGCTGCTCACGACTTTGCACCAACCTTCGGATTCTCTTAACTGTTGCATTCTATTACTAGAAAACCAGAAATAGAGATCCACAGAAGCTCTATACTGGACCTTCTGCTGACTTCGCACCCGGACGAATACTCAGTAACTGTGGAAGCACCACTTGGTACTTCGAACCACAGCCTCGTTCGGCCTAAGTGACTCTCATGCGGCCTGAACCACCGCGGTCACCTCAATGGCGGCATGTCTGGTACTACAAGTCGGCGACTGGGACGGACTGCGAGAATTCTTCACGTCGTTCCCATGGAGGCAGCTTTGCTTCAATTCAAATAATCCTAGCTCCTGTGTAACAGCAGTAGCTGATGCGATCCTAGCGGGTATGGAATGCTATATTCCCAACCACTGGATAGCAACAGGAGAGAGTAAACGCCCTTGGTATAATAAGCCCTGCAGAGAAGCAAGAGACCACATGCAATCTGCATACAGGGCTTGGACCACGGCTCTTGCCAAAAAAGATACAAATATCGCAGAAGTGAAGCGAAAGTTGAATGCCGCCTCGAGGTCTAGTGTAGTAAAAAAGCAACGGCCAGGGCTAAGTTTGAGTTCATCGGCATAATTGGTGAGTGGCTTGCGCGCTACACATCTGGCAGTAGTGCATTTTGGTCGCTCGTCAAAGCTGCAGAGGGAAACTTATGCCAGTCTTGCCTTCCGCCGCTGCAAAATCCGATGGTAGTCTGGCCCATGCTGCTAAGGAGAAAGCTGATCTGTTGGGTAATCTCTTTGCGTCAAACTCGAATATGACGCCGAACCACCCATAATCCCCAGCTGTAGTGCTTCCATGGCTGAATTTATAATCACGCAACGGGTGGTACGGCGCGAGCTTAAGTCCCTAGATGTTCGGAAGTCGAGTGGGCAGGACGGTATACCGGCGATGGTGTTTACACACTGTGTCCTGTTCTTACACATCTTTTTGCACTCTCATACTCCGCAACCTAAGAAAGGTGACAGGACAGATCCGACCAATTTCAGGCCTATCACTGTCACCTCCCTTCTCTCGAAGGTAATGGAGCGTGTTATTAATACACAGCTCCTGAGATACCTTGAGGGAAACGATCTACTGAGCGATCGACAGTACTGCTTTCGCCACCGTCGCTCTACCGGTGATCTTCTTGTGTATCTCACAAACCGGTGGGCGCAAGCCATCGAGAGTCGGAGTGAGGCACTAACGGTCAGCCTCGATATAGTGAAGGCCTTCGATCGGGTCTGGCACAAAGGTCTTCGTACGAAGTTGCCATATTATGGACTCTCCGAGGGACTGTGCGAATGGATCTCCAGCCAGTCCAACAGAAGCATCCAAGCCGTCGTCGACGGCAGCTGCTTGGACCACATGAACATTAACGCTAGTGTCCCACAAGACTCGTTGTTGTTTCTGACGCTGTTTCTGCAGCATATCAATGACATGCTGTCTGATGGCTCTATTCATTGATATGTGGACGACAGTACCGGGAACACATGTTACACGGGCCATGCAAGTATCCCTCAGTCCGAGGTGGAAAAGAGTCGCGAACAACTTGTATCTGAAATCGAGACTACTCTCTCTGGAGTATCCGATTAGGGACGAATAAACCTAGTCCGATTCGACCCCACTAAGATACAATACACATAGTATTCACAGCTAACCCCATTCATTGTAGCGCCGCAATTCCTGGGCACACCGCTTACCATCTCCTCGATTATCGGGATCCTTGATATCGATATTTCCAGTGACGTCCGATACCAAAGTAATTTGCAGGACAAGGTTAAGTTGGCATCAAGAAAACTCGGAGTGCTCAACAGGGTGAAGCAGTACTTCACTGCGGGTTACCCTATTTTCTCCATTATAAGCAATGCCCAAAGATCCTGCATTGCCATCCCCGAGCGCACAATATGATACACCGGGAGATGGTCCCCGCCAGGTGCAGAGACTATTGCTGAGCGGTGCTAGGGCCGCGATGGAAACTAAATTATGGGCTATGGGATTGAGTATTGAATGGACTAGTGAATTGGCTATGGGGGGAGACTAACGGACGCCTGCCGTGACAATAAGTCTCGAAATTGTAAAAAAGTAGGCTGTGACTTGCTAACTCATTGCATGGGCCCCATTAAAATAGCCGCATATAGTGCGACCATGGGGCAACATTCGTTGAGCGGCTAAGATTGTCGAGAGGCGAGTCTGCGGGGCGCAAGTTCGCTGTATACCAGTCAGCATGCCCCCGGCGTTTTGACATTTTACACTTCCAACCTGGAGCACAGGTTCTGCTCTTGCAGCTCCACTCATGGCCGGTCAATAAAGGCAAGCACACACGGTGAGGGGGAATAAAGCCTAATCCGCGCTCGGGAGAATCGATGTACGTGGTGTCGCCACTCACCAACAGCTCGCCACAAGCTGGCCCAACGGGGTTATTATTATTATAATCATGATTGCAATGACGAATATGATGTAAAACATGAAATGTAAAAACTGGAATAATTTCTGTATTTACTCAATTGTTTTGAATTTGACATTTAGCCATTCCTGTATTTAATTTACTATGTTGGCCATTTAATTGATATAATCTTTTTTGTACATGGCACCTAATTAATATTATATTCTATTAATTCTCGTTTGAGTCTGGAATATTTAGAAAGCTTTAATACACCTACTTAAATAAATAAAATATGTGACCTGTAGTGTCTAGAAAAGACGCTTAGTCTTAAGTACCTACTGAAATATATTTTTTGTAAAGATTGTAGTTTATGTACACTTAGTAAGTAATAAATGATTTGGATATGAATATTATTTTCAAGTTTCTCGGCTCAAAGCATTATTTCTTTCTTTCTAAATATTAAATAATTTCCCAAGTTTGTAGTTGTTAGTTATATTAAATATAATGTAGATAAACCTTTAAATATTATATGATATTAAACAAGTATTACAGTTTCTGTATGATTTACGATAACATATTGTACACAGCAGGTTGATAAGGATATTATTAATTGAAACTACATTAATAAATGATTTAAAAATTATTATTAGAGTCTATACTTTTATACTTTCAAGCGCAAAAATACAAAGTGGGACATTTAGTCATCCGTAGTGCCTGAGCACTGAGCTGATTGACTCCTATCTACTATTCAACGTTTAACGCGCAACACGTTACTACGCATCATCGTTCATGTTTTTAAATACTTCATGACCATAATGGATGAATAAAATTCATATAATGTTAAAATAAATGATGTCAAACTACAACTTGTGGATGGTGCAACTCATTCCACTGCAAACGACTCTGCCTCAATTGTGTGTATGGAGCCCATGGGATTTGACGGCATTCCAGGCCGAGCGTGGGTCTTGCTTTTGGGGAAGATATTCTCGAGCCCGGAGCTTCTCAGTACATGTTTGCAGTGGGGCCAATTTCCGCAATTGTGTAAGACGGGGTAACTGGTCCTCGTCCGAAAGGTGGGGTACTCGGTGGCCTCACCGTCCACCTACATACCCATAGTGTATCTTGACGAGGTGTGCAAACTGTATGAAAGAGTAACAGCGAAGCTCCTCATCTTGCACCTCTTCAGAGTATCGACGGAGTTGGCGGATGGCTTTACCGGAGGAATCCAGCTTCATAGTGTAAGGCATTCCTGTCAGCATCAAGTTCCAAATTAAATATTCGAAACTTTTGGTCAATGGCCGATGGGACTTCGATAAGTATCTCCAAAGTAACCATTGACCAAAAGTTTAAAGTACCAACTTTAATTGCTATATTAGTGGTGAAAGATGACGTGGGAATCCGAGCCTCGAAAAATCGTAGTCGTGAAGTTCCAGCTCAATCAGGACTTCATGGAGAACTGGCTAGAGAGGTGACACAGGATCCTGCAGTTCCGGTTGATGCAGATTATCTCTGTGAGAGTGAGTTTCGAAGACAACCTGTTTCGTATCAGGAAGGAACCAACATTGGAAGGAGGAGATGGCGGAGCGGGGCCGGGAGTGACTTACGTAAACATGTATATGACTCTCCCGGTCCGCAATGCTTGTGTGGCACCACAACCTCCATCCTTCATGAGCGCAAGCCTGGGGGGGGGGGGGGGTGACAGGATTCCTGTCATGCAGTAACTATTTATTTTTCAAATTAGACGTTGTTTTTTGTGACAGGGATTTTTATTCAATATCGCTAACTCATTAATAAGATTGACATATTAATAAAATAATAAAAAGCCTTTTATTGCTGGTGTAGACACATAAGAATATTTATTTATAAGAGTTTATTAATGTAAATTTAGATAGTTCACTTTAGAACTCTCTTATTTATTAAAATTGAAGTAGACACGTAGTGTTCGTACGAAAAAGGTGGTCAAAGCAGTAAGGGAAAGAATTCGAAGAAATCCTGTCCGAAAGCAAAAGATTTTATCTCGGGAGATGAAGATAGCACCCAGAACCATGTCGCGCATTTTAAAAGATGACTTAGTTAGTGTTAGTATGAAGGAGTGACTGAGCCATATTTTTGTGAAAAAGGTATCAAAACATCGGCACAAGTGTATCAAGATACCATTCTTGAGAAGGTAGTTAAACCCCTTAACTACACCATGTTCAATAACCAAGTATGGTCCTTCCAAGAAGACTCAGCGCCGGGTCATAAAGCTTGGTCCACGCAATCTTGGTTGGAAGTGAACGTTTCGAACTTCATCAGAGCTGAAGACTGGCCGTCGTCTAGTCCCGATCTTAATCCGCTGGATTATGATTTATGGTCAGTTTTAGAGAGTATGGCTTGCTCTAAGCGCCATAATAATTTGGAGTCCCTAAAACAATCCATACGATTGGCAGTGAAGAATATTCCCATGGAAAGAGTGCGTGCTTCTATTGATAACTGGCCTCAACGTTTAAAGGACTGTGTTGCAGCCAATGGAGACCACTTCGAATAAGCTTTTTATATTTTAAATTGTTTTATATTTATGTATTAAACTAACACACTTTAAAAGTAATAAATATTATTTGCAATAAAAAAAATGTTTTTTCTTCGTAACAATATTTATGGCTAGACTAGGTATATAAATAATTTACACAGTTTAGTTAGAATTGGCTGCAATTGATTGAATGGAACTGGAAATATGGTCGATAACTGACATCCAGGCGGTGTGTCTCTGACTGGATGTCGGTTATTGTATCAGCTATTATTGTTCTAAATTGTAATTTAGTTGTGTTTATACATTTTATACCTTTATATGCTTAAAAAGAATTGGAATTATTAATAATTATCCATCGAAACTTCTCGCGAATTATATCTTGGAAGTATCTTGTATAATAATGAATTCACACCGTGGAATTATTAAATTCCAATTACTTTTAAAAATAAAATTGATTGTTCGCCATGGACTTGCAACTACTGGACGGATCATCATCATCATGTCAGCCACACATAGTCCACTGCTGAACATAGGCCTCTCCCACAGACTCTGGAAGTCTGTGGGAGATATTACTGATCTAAAGCAGCCCACATCCAGCGCGTACCGGCGACCTTAATGAAGTCGTTCTTCCACCTGACCGCTGGGCGTCATACGCTACGTTTGATTGCTGAAATGGCGACCGTGTACGGGCAAACATAGCGTAGGACTGAACGGATATTGACGCAGTTTTATTAGTTTGATATGTTTTGGTCAGACTTAATCATTGGTTGAGTAGAATCTAAAATATGACCAGAAGTCACAATAGCTGACATTCACGCGACCGGAACCACGGGGGTCAGCTAGTTATTTATGTTAGCGCACATTAATGTGCCTTAAGAGAACACAGATTAAATAGGAGTTAAATAAATATTTCAGAAATTAAATAAAAAAAAACGAATGTGTCAAAATTGCAAATCTCTAGACGGAGGCGGCATTTCCACATACATCAAAGGCGATGAACTACTTATGTAACTCGTTATACCTACTGTGACATGGCGAATGCTTGAGCACAACTCATGCTAAATAAGAGAATGTGATGCTGCTGGTCATCTGCTCTGTGAAGGTTGTTGTCAATGACGTCGGTGTCACCACTGTGGGGGGACAGAGTGCAATTATTGTCCATATTATAAGTAGTTTAAACCATATATGATTCTAAAAGTAAGATTTTCAAACACAAACAAAGAATACAAATGAAGAAAACAATGTAATACACAATACACGCTATGAAAACAAAATATTTTATTCACGTGCTCATTAGCAGAACATTAACCTACAATCTACACTTGTACAAACATCAATGAATATTGAGAGTTGATATTTATACATAACTAGATTAAAATGGTTTTGGCTGGATTGTAAGTATAAAAATGTTGTACTTTTGTTACTAAACCCTATCAATTAATCAAGTTTACAGTCGGTCTTGGGTCAGCCTGGGTGAAGGATATGCCAGATGCCATCTGACCATCGGCAATTGATGACCCAAGACGGCGTGTGGTTGTGGTTGGTTCAAGTTCGACATAACCATCCCTGCCGGCTTCAACGGACCTAGAGGGTCAATCGAAGGAGATTTCTGTTCAACTTTGTTTGTTTAAAAATTGAATAACATTTATTGTTTAGTTAAATAAGAATAATACTATTAGTACATTATTGTACAAGTGTGTAATATTGGTGATTACCGTTGAAGCACCATTGAGACTCGAGCCGAGATAGGTGAGGGTCCTAAGAGAGCCGAGTACGGGAATCATTTATATACACATGTTTCATACAACGTTTTTCAACACACTTGTGAAAAAAATAAAACTAAAAAGTTTCTATAATGTTAACAGTGAAAACGAGTTGTGATTTTTTTTCTCAATGGCGGGAAAAAATTATTACTTTGCCCTTAACTCGCGCATCGAACAATGGTAATTAGCCGTAGATTAAAATTTTTTTTTACAAAATGTGAATTTGAAAGTTTTACAAAAAGTTATATTTGAGTGCAAGTTTTGTTTATTAAACACGTAACTAGTTGAAAACAATAAATCTATTTAAATACGAAGTTGTGTGAAATGAATTAGCAACATGATCCATTTGTAGAGAAACTTTTTTACGAACAAAGCAACTAATCCAATAATAATATCTGCATGGTGCATGGTGCAGGCCCCTCCTAAAATGCTATTACTACAGCGTAATATTGTAGTAGGCACGCGATCTTTTTTACCATAATATAACCTTTTTCATTTGTTTTAACATTTATAAGCTGACGTCTCGAAAATGCGGTACCTAGTAGAGTTTGTTGTGCCCCTTTTCTCCACTAGCGCCTAGGAAGCGCTGATAAACTTAGTTTTAAGCAGAAATTGACATCAAAATAAAGAATTTGAATTAAATATTATCTATACCTCACTTGTAAATAGTAATGAAAAATCACTGTTTACCTAATTGCGGTATAATTAGATCCACTTTATGAGTAAGTGTGTTGAAAAATACTTTGTTTGAGTAATAATTACTACTATTCGATTTCTTGATTTATTAATAGACAAACAGGATGAAAGTAGTGACAGTGGCTACTTATTATACCTATAAGTACTTACAATTCAGCTGCGATAAGCTATTTTTATAGTTTTTTTATACCACTTAGTTGACGAGCACACGGCTCACCTGATGGAAAGTGTCACCGTGGCCTATGGACGTTTGTAACACCAGAGGAGTCACAGTCGCGCTGCCAACCCTGTAAGTATAAAGTTTCTGTGCCGTCAGTGTAGAATACAAAGCAGGACAAGCCTTTAGTCTTCCCACTGACAGCACAAAATCTCCAGTGAGCTCACCGCTGGGAACACAATACGAAGTCACACATCTTGCTGAATATTGAAGAATGTATGCCGAATAATGATATGTTGCGCCGACCCAAAAACAAATTGACAATGCCAAGTAGGTAATGATGATGATTTTATAACCTTACTTGATATTGTGTTTTATTATTTCAGAGCTTTGATGATAGCCGCTTTCATGATAACCTTATTCCTTGGTGGGAAACATATTTTGGAATTGGATCGACTTAATAACGAACGCACTGTCTCAAACCTTACAGGCATAGGTAATCCTACTAATATTATAATTGTGAAAGTTTGTGAAGATGTTTGAATAAAAACTACTGAACTGATATGACTAGCAAAAGTAGTGGCTAACAAGTTGGACCTGATTCTGCAAATTTTATATCATGTTAAAGACAATGTCATGCCACAGTCATAGCAAATATATTATTTAATTTTGGACTTTACGATCATATTGATAAAGTTTAAAATTATGTGTCATCTTGTAGAGTGAATAAAAATGTATTGAACATTTTTCATTTAATTTTGGATTAAGTCCAAAATATATATCATATTTCAATAAAGTCTAAAATTTTATGGCATACCTCTAAAACTAACGGTAAACCGGTTAGGCGCGGCGTGGATGGGATGGACGAGAGTTGAAATTCTTGTTGCCTCAAAACGCTGTCCATAAAGATGCATAGCATAGGGGTTGAGATGGCCATGGACGGAAGCATTGTTTTAGCCTAAATCGTGATTCAAATTCAGGCCGATTCCATTCGAACGTTTTTTCGTGCGGAAGTTTCCTCGGAGCCACACCCGTTGGCCATCAAGAGTGGTTATGTTGGACTCAGACCAACCAACAACACTTGTCGTCTCGGGTCTTCAGATGCCAGGATATAAGATAAGATTGCCTAGAGCATATCCCATTCCCGTTCCCTGGTTGACCCCACTAGGCCATCTACGGATTTAACATGGCTCCCTCAGGAATGGAAAGCACGGCGTCCCTATCGAACCCCGGTGGTGGACGTGAAGAGGGGGGCATCTATAACCCCCACGTCTGTGCTCGATGATCAGCCCGCCTCTTACCTTCGCTCCACTGTGCCTTCTGGTAGTCAGAGGGCATGTGGTGAGCCTCCCAGCAGCCCTCAACTGGGCCACTACCGTTGCGGCCGGTATTTCCCGTATTTGCGATTTTCCGACCATTGCGGTTCCGGATCACACACTCGTGTACCGTTCCTGTTGCATCTTCTGTTCAGCTGACCCTTCCCTACTATGCTTGTGACATACTTGAAACTACCCTATCTCCCCTTTAATCCATATTTTTTATCCAGAAATTTACATATACATATTACGGCAATTTCATATGAAATTGCCGTTTTTATGCAGAAATTGATGGAAACTTCTGCATAAAAAATGGCAACGGCAATTTTTGTATTCGAACAGTTTTGTTACAATTTTGAAAAGTGACAGCTGTAAAAAGTAATACGTATCATCAAAATGAATAGGAAGTACTGTTTTTGAAGATCGAATTTAATTTATCTAACGGCAAATAATAACAAAATTTAACATAGAGTTAAAAAATCTTGAATTCAACTTTCAAACCAAATATTAATAATGATAATAGCTATTAAATTACAGGAGTAATTATTAACTCATACATCTGTTAGAAAATTTTGGAATTTCATAGGTAAAGACTTAATATTATTATAATGTATCGGATTCTACAGAATTTATTAACATTTATAATTTCGTAATACTTTTTAAATAGAAATCTTTTGAATATCATATAATTTATTAGGATAAGAATTAATATAAACTATGATACCATAGTCGGACTTTGATCGGTATTTCTGCTTGAATTTATTTCGACGCCCAGAGCTTTCAAATTACGGTTTTCATTGTAATAATATATTTGATCTAAAATAAAATATGCAGAACTTTATTTGTATAAGGAATAATACCATGTTGTTAAAATAGCTTCTAAAATGACACATATTTTTTTGCAATTGACGAAAGATGAAAATAATATCATACTAATATCGTGGATTTTTATGTAGACCTTATTTCACAATGCATTATTTTGTTCTATAATCTATAGATTAATATAATATAATAATAATATAATATGTAATAGTTATCACAATGCACGCGATGTAAGCAATTTTTATATATTTTGTGTGTAAGCAATTTTGATAATAGAATGTATATTTATATTAATCACGTTAATTATTGTAATATTTAGTACCTCAGAACAGATAATAGTACTAGCGTAGTAGTACGTTATTGAAATGGTGGTCATTTGAATAATGTATATATCTACTGTATTAATCTACTATATTAATAAAAAGCTATTTTACCTTTACATTACAGAGGAAGGAAGACTATTGAAGATGATGACAGGGAAAATAATGTAATGATATTATCTTCATTAGTATGTAAGACATTTTATGTTCTTTTTATAGATAGTTTTAGAAAATGTTAATAAAATACGATAGAAGTAATAAAAAAAATTAAAGCCAGATCAATTCATATTTTGTTTTCTTCAACAATTGCTGAATTTTATTTCGTCTTTTAGCATTATGTAAAATATGAAGAGTATGGATACGCTTAAGTCATCTGTAACGTCGATAATCAAAAATTGACCATTTAAAAATATTTTGGACCGTATACAAGGTAAAATGTGGCAGAAGTGGATTCGTATTTCGGGGTATACCTGCATGAATACGTAATATGGACATAGAACCACAATATATTTTTATCAATTAATATAACCTATATTTCAAATTCCATTATTGAATGACTAGATATCTACTCTTGAACAGTTATTAAAACTTCTGCTCACGTCATCACATCGTCAGTCATCGAATGACATGGTATAAAATACATATAATATATTATTAAAATAAAATACTTAATATTGTAAACAAAATTAAAAAAAAAATCAACTGTATACAGCAAATTCTCCCTCTCCCCAAACATTGAGCTGTGCCGCTGTATCCGACAGGGTCCATAATTGTAACTTAATCATAATCTCACATCTGTATCACATTATGGAACGCAATAAATGTATTGAGTATTGGGTCGGTGGGTAATCCTGTCGCGTGTCCCGGTTGACCTTGGGTCCATCATGAACCGGAAAGGTACGGGAGAGTGGTTCACGAGAGCGTGATGCGCTATTCCCTATTTAACTTGAAGGAACACAAAGCAGGAGAAGGAGTGAGCAGACCGTAGGTTTCAAGGTGAAAACTTTGGATATCGAAGTTGAAATTTAATAATGTCTGTTTCAGCTCGTACAAACTTTAATTCCCGTACAAACCGCAACGTACTTACACTAAAAGACTACTTGAATTGTTGTATCATTACTATAATTTCAGATTCAATGATAAAATTTTACAATGTATAGTATTTATTGTTTTCATTGTATGTTTATTATGCATGAGTTCACTGTTACAGAGGAATGACTCAAACCAAATTGTTGTAATCATTACAATTGGTTATAATACTTATCACCTGTTTATAATTACACTGTTTGTAAGTAGGATGCTGATTTATAAATAAACAATATTGAATACGCTATATTCAAGGGTTGGTAAGATTTATTTATTAGTTGAAGGTAAGCCTGGTATTCGTTCGTACGCAATCAGTAGATTGAAAATGGTGGTTGCTGGATTGTGAGTAATGTTATGTAAAAATACTGTTAAGCTTACTAACTCATGTAATAATATATTTTTAAACACATTTGTTCATGAAGTGACCCTAATTTCAGAGCAATTAGGTACTTAGTGGCACCTATAATCGAATTTTTCGTTCCGAAAAAGGAAGTCTCTTTCTTTTAGACTATAGTCTATGCTAGATGGGCACGCATAGTAAAACTAATTAATTTTTCCCACTAATTTGAATATAATTCTCAACTCGTTTCCTTATTTATTTATTTAACTTATAAACTCACGCCTATATCCCCAAAGGGGTAGGCAGAGGTGCTAGCACCCACATTTAGTCAGTTTATGTTTAGGTCCCAATGTCCCAATGGGGGCGAGCCTATTGCCACAAGTATTAGTTATGAAGAAAAACATTTTTGTTAGTCATCGCTCGATATATGTGAAGCTCTTAACATTATAGAAAGTTTACTAGGTACTTGAAAACTACAATGGTTAATTATATCTTTTTTAATATTATTTACTTCGCAAGTGAAAAACTTCGTATGGTACACGAGTGTATTGGTGATTACCATCCAACCAATCATCAACTTTACACATTCGTACTATAATGTACTATTAGGTAATTATTTAGGTAGATGTAATAATAACAGACTTTTTTTTTACGTGCGCAAAATCCCCACCGGAGCCGGTGACAGAGGTTATGTCGGACTCGAACCGACCAAAACGTACGCCGCCTGTGGGTCCTTTTTGATTGTCGAAGGTGAGGTTGGCAGGCATATCCCTCGCACCTCAGCCGACCCACGGCCATCTCTCACGATCTGGCCCTCTCCTCGGAATAATAACTGACTAGATAATTGTGAAATATAGAGCCTCATAGTTGTTCATGTTCATACGCAAGTTGAATGCAATAGTCGTGTAACGCCTTTACTTTACACACGAACATAATATTGTAGCCTGCAGTCTTAAACATTGCAAAACCTCGTCATTTAGAGAACCTAGTGTGAGCATTTCCTCACATTCACCTGCTAGACCGCAGCTAGACCAATTGTTGGACAAAAAGTCCAATTGTTGGACAAAAAGTCCAACAACTGGTTGCCTATTGTCTTTGGCTCTTGCAGGTCAGTTTGTATTGTGTGACTACAATCTAGTCACTTCACGGAAATATCTTAGTTTTTTTAAAAATATATTGTATAGAACACGTCAATTAGACTTCGCCTTGCCTGATGGTAAGCTAAATTTACCCAAATCCACAGTTAGACAGGTAAATAGGACCCTAGACTCCGAGGTGAAAGCTTTGACTGGGATTAACGCTAAGAGGAACAAGAAGAATGTATGTATGGGTCGTTATAAAAAAAATATCACGAAGGCTAAAGCGGGAGCTGCACTCTACTCCTTCGCTCCCGCCTTACCCTTCTTACCAATATCTATACATGTTGAGGCGTGCAGTGTCCACCCCGCGCAATAGGCTATTTGACTTATTTTTAACTGTCGAACAATGATTACTTTATTATAATACAATGAACTTCTAAAGAGAAATACGAGCCGACCGAAAACGCTCTTACAAAATCATACTTGCGAATGAGGTGTATAGTTCCTAATAAAAGTAATTTGAAATTAATGAGGAATTCAAAAAGTTATAAATTTGAACTTATATTTGATTGTTTTTATTTTGACTTACTTTGGGAATGACAAATAATGATCATAGTTTCAGTTGAGTTGGGCAATGTCTTACTGTGCAAGGCATATTTTTTCACAAAAAAACAAAAATATCTATAAAAAAATATATATGAAGCCTATTTGACTTGGATATATTAGGTTTGAAGGTTTGAACCGCACAGTGAATTACAGTCTCTGATTGGTCAAAGCGTGTCACGCGTGTCCCATGATTTATTATCAAATTGCCCAACTGTCAAATAGCAATATAATAAGGACCGTGCGATGTGATAAATGATGAAGCTTAGTAGTAATCACTTAACCCGATAGAGCTAGACATTATTCACGATATTCGGACATTATTAATAATGCCGGCATTATCACCAGGCCCATAAGATATACATATTTTACGAGGTCGCCTACCTAGCTACTTAGACGTGCCTTACATATTTGGTGGGTCATTCCCTCAGTTATTCGTTTTATATATACAAACCACCCTAGCATACCCTTTCAATTCTAGATTCTACAATTTTTAATATTATTTACTGTTTATCTGTAATTAAACAGCTATACATCAAGCGGAAAAATACTCGCACATGTTCGAACATGTCGATATTTAAACCCAACGTAAGCATGAATAGTCTCGTGCATGTTGGAACAGTTCCATGGTTACTTACCATACTCACGATGTCGCGGGTATGAGATGATCCTTAACTGTGTTATCAAAAAATCTGTTTAGATTTAAACTACCTATCAATATTGTATTAATAGGATTTTTGTTTCAGTGCGTTGTTGTCGGCTGCAATAATGATGAGCGTCTTCATGACAGGATATTACCTCGTTCGATTGGATGCCAAAAATAATGATATTCCACTTGTCAATCTAACTGGACTAGGATGACAGTCATTCATCATGCTACTATATCAGAAACATATTATTAATAAATTGGTAGAAATCCATAAAGGAGTATGTTATACGTATTACTATATTCTAATAAAAAATAATGTGTATCAGAGGCGTGTCGATATTAGATATACATGTTAATAATGAACTTTGTGATGATGCATCAGGATATGCCGTTTTTATGTCGACTGTAAAACATTTACATTTATATATTTTTGTTATTATATTGTACTAAAATATATATGAATAACCGGGACAGACTGAATATGTCGCAAAATAAATAGGTACAGAATATACTAGATTGATGTGTATTAAGCTGACTTTGTTGTACATCAAGAAAAGGTAGGCAGATAATGACATGACGAAAATAAGTTTTGTAATAAGTAGTTGTTCTATTAGTGTGAACGATGGAAATAAAAAACATTTATAAGTTTATTTGAGTTTGGTTTCATTTTATTTAGACTATTGCAGTTTATCCGTACTATCCAGTCCTTCACCTTCCCACTCGTTTTATTTTTATTTTGGTGAAATATCCAAATTAGAGGTATCTACTTGAACAAGAACCATGGAAGTATAAATAAAATTCTGTTCTTTTTTGTACTCAAAAGTCTGAAGGAAATTTTAATTCAAAGATGTATGCATGTCTTTTTGCGGGATATGTTCAATAGATTTTTATCATAAGTTTAGGTATCATAGGAACATTCTCAAGTTCCTTAGTAAAGGTTATCTAAGAGGGTGAGTAAGGACCTTAGGCCCTTGCCATCTATAGAGAATAGACCACACCTTTACTAAGGATTTGAGAAGGTATTCGTGGGGAATATGTCAGAATTAACGTTATCAGAAAGATTTGATGCCCGCTCAATGTAAACATCTGCATGCATGAATATACTTGTATCAGTCTGGGTGTCTGGGTATATTTGTATTATCATTTTCTCAACCTAAGCTCAAAATGGTGCATGTCATTCAGAACGAGGACTTTTCAAAAACCAGGCAAATAGCCTATACAAAAATAAACAGGCACTACATATACAAAAATGGCTACATAATTTGAACAATGAACCCTCGTGTTGTATTCCCAGCGGTAAGTAGAGTAGCCAGAGCTCACTGGAGAGTTTTTAAGCTGTCATTGGGAAGACCAATAATAATTGTCCTGCTGACACAGCAGGTTCTACACGGGCGGTACAGAAACTCTCTATTCTTACAGGGTCGGCAGCACGAGTGTGATTCCCCTAGTGTCTTATACGCGCACAGGTCTACTACTTTCCATCAGGTGGGCTTGGCTGCCACCTAAGTTGTAAAAAAATTATTTAGGTATTAATTGATGGCAAAATAATTTTTGAAAACGCTCCAGTAGACTTCAACAAAAGTTCTACATGCATTTTATTTTTTGAGTTATATGTGTCTTTTTTTAAAGTGGTTACCGTGGCCTATGGACGTATGGTCAACACCAAGGCCGTTAGATTCGTACTACCTACCCTAAAGAAAAGTTTTCGAAGCCCATCTAGAAGGACCCCATATTATAGTTGCTTGGGAAACCACAGCAAGGAGTTCATTACACAGCTTAATCATGCGTAGGATGAACTCCCTTTCGTACTGTACAGTGCACACCGTTTACGGTCGCAATGTGTGAGTAGGAATTCCTTACTTTAGTTTTTTTTTTTTTACTCACTAGCTTCACACACTCATAAAGGATGGGTATAGTTATATAAACCTGACTTTAGAACATGACATTAGAATTGTACAATAATACCTACCTACCTACTACTCCCATTTTACACTTAACCAATCGGGTCGGTCAAATCCATATCGGGCAGACGGATGTGGAATCAGCCCCGCCGGAGCTGGTGGGAGAGGTTACGTCGGACTCAAACCGACTAAAGTGCACAGTGCCTGTGGATCATTGTTGGTTGCCGAAGGAGAGGTTGACTGGCATCTCTCTCGATCTGGCCCTCCTCGGGTGCGGGGACCACAGGGTCTCCAATTCGTTCCCGGAAACGGTCGGATGCGCAACGCGCGTCGCCGCCACGCCCTGCTTCTGCTTGCTGCTTGAGCGCAGGCTTGGGGGTGACAGGTGCCTGTCACCCCCAAGCTTGCGCTCATGCTCATATATATTGCTTATTTTATTATACATGATGTACTTGACACAAATATGTAGTCTCAGTGTTTAAGAGCACATAGGCTTCTCACATTGTCTGAGCCTTTTCCTTTACAGACGAGTATTATGTTTCATATATTAGAGCCGAGTGGTTCCCGGCAAAGTAGAATTTGGACGACCCCATGTCTTCCCATGCGGCTAAGGGATAGGCCTGTTTAACACCAGATAGACATATAACAGCCCAGACTCAGCCTCAGATGCGTGGCTTGAGTCAACAATAGTGCCCGGAAGACGGCAATAGGCACATCCCATATTACGTGGGACCGAATTCCATGATTGGTGAGATGTGGGTGCTAATTCACCTCTGCCTAACCCTCTGGGGATAAAGGCGTGATTATATTATGTATATCTTTCATAATGTCTTCTGTTAGACTTGTTTTGGTAATGATTTGTGTTTTGGGCACGTAAATCATTCATTAAAGATCAGTAGTAAATAAGTAAGAATAGCTTTTTAACGCTACACTGCACTACTAAAAACTGAAAATAAAGTTATGAAACCTACAAGTCTACCAGGAACTCTTCAAATAGAGAAATAATTAAACAGTTATCAACCTATTACCTGCATAAATTACAAAGTTTCAGTTTCAGTTAATAACATCAGTTCAATTCTTAGATTATATATATATATTTATATATATGTCTAGATGGAATGTCAAATGCGCACTTACAAACGTCTCAAAAATATTAGTTAACTTCTAACCATAGTGCTTACGTGCTGCTCAGTGGCGTTCGCGTCGGCTCTGTGTCACTACGTAAAACCCGCGAAAAACAATAAACAAAATATGGCGACTTGCACTATTAAAATGTGCTGGAATTATAAAGGACGGCTAAATATTACTACATACATTACCTTTCATAACCTTATTGATTTAGTCCTAACTTCTTATTGATTTAGATTAGAACATTACTTAATGACCAAGGAAAACCCAAAGGAGGGTTATGATATTGACAACCAAGTGTATAGGTCGAACAATGTATATCTTGGACCTAAATCGCGAAATATCGATACCTCTGGGCTCAAAGGTCGTAAAGGACAAAATGCGACTTTTCAGGAGAAGCAAAAAACAAAAAAAAAAAATTTTTAATCTAATTTTTTTGTTTCTTGAGCTATTTTAATAAAACCAAGGCAAAAAGTGCTTAGAATTTATAGTATTTTCTAAAGCAGTTTAAAAAAAATACCCTAGTGCTGTATTTACCGAGATAGATTTCCTTTACGATCTTAAATTTGAAAATAAAAATCCTTTACACCCGTCAAATTTCCATCCTAAGATTTTACTGAAGGGTGTAAATCTACTTCACTGCACAATACTGAAGAAAATAAGGTAATAATCGACTAGTGTAATAATTTTTAGGTCATAAGGATCACTTGCTAACTCATTTTAATTTTCAAATAAACTTAATTATTAGATGGATTATGGTATACTACTGTATTTTATTTACAAATTATCATGAAATAATTATAATTATAGAAATAAAAAGCACATTTGTGTAATCAAATTGACATCGTTTATTATTTTGAGATCCCTTATTATTTTGTATAGGTCGCGTCTTGAGTTATGAGCGCTATGTTTTCGAGGTGGGAATCTGCGCAAGTGAATTAAACATCTTGACCTCATAATCCACATGCGCAGAGCCTCACCACCAAAACAGAGTGCTCATACATAACTCATAACGTGAACTATATTTGAACACAAAACACTAAATCTAGAAATTATACATTATTTTTTTGGTTGCATTTTCTTCACTTTATTCTTTGCTCTTTAAGTTTCATCATCAACATTCATCATTCTTCTTTAATCATCCTTATAATCAGAATTTGTTTGAGTCTTGATCTAGAATCTTCTCTCACTTCCATACTTCACACTCATTCTTTCACTTCTGCACTCTCATTCTCTTCTCATTCTTCTTTCTCACTGTTTTCATTGTCCTCTTCATCTGTTTCGATCAAAGTGTCTTGTACCACAGAATTGCATGGAAGCTCTAAATATTCTTTATGAAATCTGTTAGATATTGTTCTATTTTTACATAGGTTAGTTAAATCTTTATATTTAACAGTAGCTATCGCTAATCTGCTATTATATAACTGTGTCATTGCTGCATGTAGTGGCTCATTTACATCAATCACTGGCTCATTATTAGTCTGGCATATTTTCTTTCCCTTAACCTTCCCTTTTGTTTTTCCTTTAGATTTTTCACATAATTCGTCAGCTTCAGCTTCCATAGAATATTTGACAAACATTTTGTCGATATGTTTTTTTTTTAATGTGGCGACTCTGATATTTTTGAATTTAATATCTTTTAATGTTGTTGGTGTGAATGTATTTGAAGCAAATTGGTCAAATTTTAAAAAATCATTATATTCCATGACATTGACTTTGTAAGGCCTTAGTCTTTTGCGGGCTGATTCAAAATATGTAGGCCACTGGGAGGGACTCCATACAATAACTTTTCGCACTTCCCTTTCGATAACAGCATGAACTGTATCGACCGGCATGTATGTATGGCCTGGGAGTAAATAATTAATTTGAATTTCCTCCAAATTAATTCCCGATTTCAAGAATTGGTTCATGGCAGCCAACACGATTTTATTTTTGTTTTGACCACTGCATGAATCACAGTACATCAGAAGATGTTTTACACCCATTTTGTCCTTTTCCTCAAAATATTTAACTAAGCAAGTTGCAATTTCGTTATTCCCTCTTTTGCCGTCGCATTCCCCCCATGTATAACAAGTAACATCCTGTGTGCGACTTTCATAAATGGTGAAATTAAACACCGAATATTTTCTAAAATAGTACAATATCATACTTTGTCCATGTGGCGTATTCAAAACTTTTTGTAGGTCAAAGCTGCAGGTGACCGTTTCATTGTTGGGTGAATTTAGGGTTTGATGATTTTTAAATCTCTTATAAGTAGATATCTTCTCTTTGAGATGAGAGTTCAGCAGCTCTTTGTCTATGTCATTCATTTCGTCTTTATTACTTTCTGCTTTGACGCAAGTTAAGCATTTATCTTTTTTCGGTATGTAAAAGCTTATGTTATACTCGTTAAAAATAGTTCGAAATGCATTCTCACTTAATGCCTGCTTTTCCTGTTCAGTGCAATATTTTAAATACATTTAATATAACTTACATATATTTTTCATTTCCTGAGGAAGATAAGTCCTATTAGTTTTTTGTCTATTGTAGTGCGATGGGACTGCTGGAAGCTTCTCGATAAAGTTCCTTGCAAACCCTTTAGCTTCTTCGGTATATTTCTGGGGTACGTTAGGTTTTCGAAAATCTTCTTGGGCCATATCTTCTTTGGCATGTTGTAAGGTGTACATAATAAATTTTTGAGTAACAGCTAAGGTATCAATCAAGAATTTTTGGCATACTTGCTTGTGACCTTCACCGTCGTTGATAAAATACTCATACGTAACATTTCTTCGGCTGAAATCATTCTTTGTTTTTTTTTCTCTTAATCGGAATCCCATGAGCACAGCGAACTATCCAATCTTGAAATAATATTGAAATAGAGAAATTCGCCTTTCTTCCGGAATGTCATAGCATCCTCTGGCACACTTACCAGGGATACATGGATTACTTTTCATTATTTTTTCAGGTACAATATCTCCTTTTCTATTTTTATAAGCTTTTCCTTCATTTTTTGCTTTTTTATTTACTTTGCGGCTGTTAACCGGTTTCTCTTTTTTTATTACTGTATTATTAGTCTCACTAATCTCCTTTGTTTTTTTCTTTTTCTTTTTGATGCCTCGAACCTCATCATCACTATTGAACTCTGGTTCATTACATGACCAAAGGTCTGAGCTACCTGACGAATAATCTTTCTTATCCTCATCTGATAAAAAGTTTACTATACAGTATAGACGTTATTTTTTACAACCTACCCAATAATTATGAGGCTATTTGAATATAAGTATGAATAACGAGTACCTACCTATTGGAATCATTTTAATAAGTTAGTTTAGGTTAGATAATTTGGATAGATTTTTAATACATTCCCCGAAATTGTGAGTTAAGTAATAGTTTAGTGTTTAATTTTAAGTTAGGTATTAAGGTTAGATTAAACTTGTTGTTTATTGAATATTCTAGAATTATGGGCCAATTCTTCATTCATGTTTATTTACACCCTTAGTGGAAACACGTAAATAGAATGAAACTAGGTAGTAAAGGACATTTGTGTTTTTTTATTTTAAATTGCAAGGGTGTATAGGACAATTTGTAAATATGGTGTCCTTTATATCCAAATTTTTGAGGTGACTTATAGGGAGTATAAGACAATTGAAATTTTTAATGTTTTTTACACCCAAAAGTTTGTTTATACTTTCCTTTACTACCAAAATAATTTCGCTCTAGTAGGTAAGTGTTATTTACTTCCATATTTTCACGGTAAACTTTGCCTAAAGTCAAAGATTATGTGGGTCGTAAAGGCATTTTTTTGCGAATTTCATAGAACTGAATATACAGATCGATAGAGAATTAAAAACTGAGTAAAACAGTATCAAAAATCATTTTCGCCTAAATGTCCTTTACGACCTTTGAGCCCAGAGGTATCGATATGAAAGGACCTGGTGCGCGCGAATTGTTTTGTAATAATCTATAATTACTACTACACTACGTGCTATCCTCAAAATACATTTAAGAAACGTGTACTGCGCGTATAGAGCACATATTATGTCAGAGATATATGAATCGAGCAATATTTATTTGAATATGTTCATCTGTTCTGTTCTGTTCGCAGCTCCTCAACAAATTTATTGGACAAATGAGTACCATTAGAAGCGTGTTGATGGTCCGCTGGATATATGGACATAGGTAGAGCGATCGTGCGGGTGAGGGGAGTTTCAAAACATTGTCAGAATAACTATTTACCAGTGACAGTTCAACTGGAACAGACAGACAAACAAAATATATATTTTTTATACCACTTAGGTGGCAGACAAGCACACAGCCCACCTGATAGAAAGTGGTTACCGTGGCCTATGGACGTTTGTAACACCAGAGGAGTCACAGTCGCGCTGCCAACCCTGTAAATACAGAGTTTCTGTGCCGTCAGTGTAGAAGACCAAGCAGGACAAGCCCTTAGTCTTCCCACTGACAGCACAAATTCTCCAGTAAACTCTGGCTACCCTACTTACCGCTGGGAACACAACACGAAGTTTTTTTTTTATACCACTTAGTTGGCAGACAAGCACACGGCCCACCTGATGGGAAGTGGTTACCGTTGGACGTTTGCAACACCTGGGGTGTTACACTCGCGCTGCCGACCATGAAGAAACCTTCTGATGCCCCTCTTGAAGAACCCCATATTGTAGGCGCTTGGGAAAACCGCAGCAGGGAGGTCATTCCACAGCTTGAGTGTGCGTGGGATGAAGTTTCTTTCATACCGCACAGTGCGCACCGTCTCAGGTCGCAATGTGTGAGGATGAATTCCCTGCCTATGGCGAGAGGTGCGATGATAGAATGTAGCTACGGGCATCATGTAAAACAATTCATCTGAGCACAAACCATTGTATAGGCGGTTATTAGTAGTAGGAAGTTATTATAGCCGCGGTATTCAGTAGGGCGAAGGTACTTCCCCAGTCGGACTGCTCAATCGGGCAGAAATACCTACTGCCGTGTCCTACCTCCTTAATAATAAAAATATATTTTTTTCTGTAAACTTTGCATTAGAAACAATGCTTACTGAAGTTTAGGTCTCCTACTTCAAACGATTGCCATAAATATTCGTATGATTACCGCCGGCTTAACTTACTCTCTGAGGCATAAATGTACCAGACCTATACAAATTAGTCATATTCACGCATACAAATATTTGTAGTGAGCGATAATCGAACCCGCGCCCCTTGCATACCATTCTCGTTTAGTACTGTCATACTACAGAGGATGTCATAAAAAAACATAAATACACATATAGGTATTTGATTAATTGAATTATACCTAGGTGATTTTTTTGGGAAATTTTGTTGTAGCTGGTATCATATTTACGCACACAGAAACATGAATGCATCGTGTAAAACACCGGCCACTCGCACACATGTCGGCACAGGTTGACTCGTTTTATTTCTGTTGACACTCCATCTAGACATTTATATAATCAAAGGGTTCAATTATTGACCACATGTTTTAAAAGTTCGTGGTACGGGCTCAGGTCACTGACATAAGTACATAAAATATGCACAGAAAACATTTTACTATGCAGAACATTCGAGTTCAATGATATTAAAGACATTACAGAAAACTGATATACATATTTATATTATTTGTTTATAACCTAAAGATCCAATAAACAAATGCGCACATACTTAAGTATTTTAAAATAAACATTCTTGTACACAGTTATGAATAACTTACGTATTGTTATTATGACAGTTAAACAATTCAGTGCATCTTACATAACGAGACATCTACTCTTAGTCGATACAGAGAGTTTACTGGTCACGGTGATCTAACGAAAGTGTTCTGATATGGCATTCGCAGCGTAAGTTTTCTTCCTTAAAATCATTACTAATTTTATTGTTCAGTTGGCTATTGATTTGACTCTAATAAGCAACTTTTTGGACCTCAAAGTAACTACTTGGTAAAAAAAGTTATATTTCATCTTAATTCTATCATCGGTCTTTATTAAATTTCGTACTTACTATAAGTACAACTGCCATCGGTATTAGCTTAACACATTTCAAATTAACGACCACCACATCTCTAAAACTTTAATATGTTGAAATAAAACCAAAAAAATGATTTTTTACATCAATCACTTATTTATTCATTTATTTCAATATGAAAATCATTTATAACTTTGTTAGTGTTCAGCAACTTCTGAAAGCGGCTGTACAGTCAGCATCAGATTTATCTTGAGTAGCAAAGTGTTTTATTAATTTAAATTGTATAAACGTGTGTACCAATATTAGATCAATCAGTCAACAGGAAGGAGGGAAGGCTAAGGTATTTAGAACATTTTGAGTACTTTGCTAGTCAAGATCAATCTGATACTCTTACCTTAGTTTACTCTTAGATTCATCTTAAAAATAAAACGTGAAATATGTCATAAGTTTGGTGATATTTCTTTTTAAATATACTTGTATTTCAACTATTTATTGATGTTTTTATTGTTAAATTATATATGTAAATTTATTAGTGTACTTACAGTAAATTGAAACAAACGCTGACTGTATGGTATAAATTAATTATTTTAGTAAAATATCAGTAAAAAAGACCGATAGGTATTAATCTGGCCGTCTTTCAAGATTATCTACCAGTAATAGAATAATCTTTGATATCGCTCTGTTAATCTGAAATTAATTTTAGGTAGTTTTAACAATATTCTTTGTTTGGTATTAATCATAAAATTTCACTGGGTTATATTGAACACATTAAGTAGAACTTAGCACGTGTTTCCTTTTTTTCTATGTAAGGTAGATAAACACCTTTCCACATATACCTCGGGAATCATATGTTGAACTTAAATCGTGTGACCAACCAGGACCAACTATTCTTGGTAAATTTTAACTCATCCACTGCAGTAGCACCCCGTGTTATCCTCAAAGTACATGCAAGAAAAGTTTAGTACAAGTACAGAGTACATTTTAAGCATGTTTTAGGTCCAAGATATAAATCCCGAGCAACTACGATCCTGGTATAATGTCTTTCTTTTTTACGGTTTTCATATATGCGCGCTTATTGTGAATACTCTTGATCTCCTCTGTCCTCTACAACTAGACCTCTACCGGATTTCCTATTCACTCTTACCTCATAAATCTATTTTGTCAATCTACTGTTTTTCACGACTACTTGCCTTAAACTGTCCTCTGCATGTTGTATATCTTCCAACAAATTCTGTCAATTTTATAATTTTATATTTAAAGCGGCAAAACTCGGTAAAATGTTATTGCAAATTAATAAACACTATCTTGTAGATACAACTAAGTCACATAAATTAACAGTAATTATAAGTATTTAATTTTATTGTGATATCTTATTTCCCAGCTTTCAGATTTATTACTATTATGCCTAACGTAAAATAGGCACTGTATTGTATTATTTTTCTTGCAGTATTCTTCTGATAGGAGCCATTGGTTTTACTGTATTCTGGACGGGAAAGTACATATCTAAAATATATTCTTATGCCAAGCAAAAAGATAGTTCAAGTATTGTACAACATGGTCCAACTCTACGTAAAAAAATCATTCCAGAACATTTTTCAAAGGTTTGGTCACATTTGACAACTGTGGAACCAAACTTGCTTGAATACTTTGAATGATTATTTTAAGGGTTTGTAGTTTTTTTCTATAATTTAATGTATTATATTTTCTACCCCTTATCGTCCCTTTATCCCCCCTTGTAAATCCCCCGCAAGAAGTCACGACATGTACTTGTGATGCAACACGTCTGGTTTTGGTGTACTTTGGTTGTAACTTTTATATTTGTATCTTCTTATTTTTTTCATATACATTGCATATTATTTTTTACAGGTTATTTAGTTCACTTCTAGGTCAATACCTGTTTTTTTTTTAATAAATTAATAGTCTTGAATTCAACAACAAACTAACTAATTTGTATACTATTAAAAAAAACGCATTGGCTCTTAAATTCTCTAAAGAATCGAAATCTATCACAACCACAAGAGAAAATGTTTATTATGAATAAATATTAAAATTATCAAATACCTCAAGTAATTTAATTATATAATTTACATGTATGTAGGTACATACATGAGTCTGTGTTCTGATGGATTTATGTCTGATTGTGTGTACAATTAAAGAAAATCTGTTGGATAACTTTAGAAAATTGTGGGCGCTACTATGTTTTTTTAATAGTGCAATGAAAAATCTGCCCTCCTAGGCAAGTGATAATTCGTTATACGACGTATTGTAGAATAGAATGACAAATATATGAGATATTACATATATTACAGTTGTGGATATATACTAAACGTCAAATCCCATATGATCGACTCGATTACATTGCACCACTTTTGACTTGGACTCGGATATTTAGTTGATAAAAGGACTTATAAAGATAAATAGGCATGTAAATTTAATGTCTTGTTTAGATAAAAAAAAAGGTAATTGAAGGCCAGATCGTGAGAGATGGCCCTAGGTCGGCCGGGGTGCGAGGGATATGCCTGTCAACCTTACCTTCGGCAACCAAAGCGACCCACAGGCGGCGTGCGTTTTAGTCGGTTCGAGTCCGACATAATCTCCTCCACCGGCTCCGGTGGGGAGGTATCCGTGGGGATGCTGCTCACGTAAAAAAAAAAAAAAAAAATTGCGGTGGTTGGCCACCTGTACATTTTAGCAGACTAGTCGTGTATGTTGTACCATTTTGATTGTACCAGGCAGTAAAATATTACACAAAAAGTTTATTTCGGATCAGTCTTGTGTGCATTTAGTTTCCTTTGTCTTTTCCAAAGAAAGAAAGTAGTGAAACAAAAATATAGCATACCCATATACTCATCACCCTACCCCTTTGGGGATTTCCAGGTGTGAGTAGCGTAGTACCAGAGGTGTATTAACACTCACATTTTATCAACTATGATTTTCGGTTCCACGTAATAGGTGGCAAGCGTATTGCCGTCAAGCAGGCTCAAAAATATAGCTGATCGATACATATAAAAGAAAATCTGGTTAGTTACACTATTTATAAGAACAAGAAGGGTTGTAAGGCTGATAATTGGTAAGGATGGATGTAGCTCAGAGCTTTTCATTAGTTTTGACCTTCATCCCGTTCAACCACGTTCCCGTGGGACGTAAAACCTCAAAGTGAATACAGGACACTATAAAACATGTTATAACAAAAACGTATCTGACTTGGAATAACAAAACGCATATGACAGCTAAACGCATATGAAAATACATATAGCACATACATAGGTTCGAGTTACAGAAATGTACATTATCTTAATATATTCTGAACGTAACGCGGACAAAGTCATGGGCAAAAGCTAGTTATTTACATATAATAATTAAATTATATGTATTTTTATGAAAATAGTCCGATAACTATGGGCAGTACGATTTAACGAACTAGATAAATTTTGAATTAAACAAATGCAACAACATAACTTCAAAACCTAGTCACACTACGCAAATGCACAAAAATCAAGCTTAAATTTGTTGTTATATAACGTAGACTGCGTAGTATTAGTTTACCTATATCATGTGTTATGACTTTACAAACTATTATGAAAATTAACATCAAATTCTACCAAAAATTGTTTTTTTTCGCTGGTGGATAGTTGGAGGCGACACTAAAGCATAGCTTGGCATTGCCCGTGCAGAAAAAAAGTGTAATTTAATGAGATATCTAGAGGTGGTTCAATTTAAAAGGCGGTAGAATATACTCGACTTTCCCCTACAGTAATCTTTCTATTCTATGATGCGCCTTGTCTAGGAAGGCTGAACTCCTATTACATAATACCTAAATATACTGTCTTAGGAACCTTTTGTTGCCTGTTTATTTAGGTGTAAAATGCCTATCTATACAAGTAATATAAACATTCAGTTTAACTTTAGTATGAAAGTTAATGATATTTTGGTTGCAATAGATTCTACTTGTTTATGGATGCTATTCATGAAAGTTAACATGGGAAGATTTTTCGAAGTTTTGTAAATGGGGATTTCTTGTGAATGTGAAAGCCGCTCATGGTGGTGAGGTATTTTTTGTAATGATGTATTGCGTGTGGAATAGTCTACTGGAATATCACATTAAAAAACTAGCTGCGTATTTAGTAGTGGTGTGATAAATTTTAGGAGGACACGGCGATATTTCCGCCCAATTGAGCTGTCCGACTGGGGAAGTACCTCCGCCCTACTGAATATCGCGGCTATAATAACTTCGTGTTGTGTTCCCAGCGGTGAGTAGGGTAGCTAGAGCTCACTGGAGAATTTGTGCTGTCAGTGGGAAGATTAAAGGCATGTCCTGCTTTGTCTTCTACACCGACGGCACAGAAACTCTGTATTTACAGGGTTGGCAGCGCGACCCCACCAGTGCTGATTCTTCTGGTGTTACAAACACCCACAGGCCACGGTAACCACTTTCCATCAGGTGGGCCGTGTGCTTGTCTGCCACCTAAGTGGAATAAAAAAAACCTCTATTACATATTACAATTTAATTGCAACATCAATGCCGCGAGGACTACGTGGCGTCAGTTAGCTGTCGTAATCTTATAACCCTAATATAATATTGAGAGAGGATTCCTTTAAAACCTCATAAGGCCTTTCTTTTTTATGGTTGTGAAGGGTAGCCGGTGTTATGCCGGTTTTCCAAGGTGTGAGGTTTCACGGACACGAATGTAGATATGGTGTCATTTATTATGAATAACGTGTCTGCAATATCATGTATGAACCTCTATCCACGGTGCGTAGTACGCGAAAACGCGCACACGTCTGAAAAATCGCAGATGGTGAAATGCAACCCTTAGATAGACACAAGTATACAGAGACAGATATGATGCAGTGGATGTGCTGAGCTTCCTATAAATAATGTGTAAGGAACTCTAGAAATAATGTGTGGGTCCTTTTCTTATATTTCACGCGCAAATAAAGCTTTGGGACTCTGCACCAGAGACAATTTTATTATGGTAGGCGTATAAAATCTTTTCTTTTCCTTTGATAGTTTTTGACTTATAATTTACTATTCAAGGCACCTTCCTCTTGTATTTATTTTTTATGTTGTTACAGGTATATGTTCATAAGCGCTGTCAGTTTTGGCTTTTGGTGGTGGTACAATGATTTAAAAAAAAATTTCCGAGAATTTGTCAAGTCGCATGAACCATTAGATTAAACAGATGAAGATAATATATTTGAAAGTCAAGAATCTTTTAAATATTTTGGAATATGGGTTATTGGATTTAAGTAAAAATAAAGATTTTAATGTCTGAATCTAATACATAATATATTTATAAGTTAAAGTTAAATATTTCGGTAGTTTACTTTGTTTTACATTATGATTTGTATTATGAATCAGTTAGCCTATCACATTCATTATCATATTAGATATACATACATTTTGTAAAGAATGTAACGCTAGATTTGAAACAACGCAATTAGAATATAAATTGTAACATTAATATAATTTCACATTTAATATAAATCAATATATTTAATACAATTTTATTAAACTGTCGAAGTGATGTTTAAATGTTAACAAAATATAATATAGTGATTGAAATTAATTCGAAGCAAAATCTGAGGCATCTACCTTCAGATCTGCGCTTATTCTGTTGCAGATTGCACTCTTAAATGAAGATAGTTACAATGTACAGTCAGTATCAGATCGACCTTGACGAACAAAGTACTCAAAAAGATCTTAATGAATTGATTTCCCGCCTTCCAGTTACACGATTGTTTTTAACCTTTAGACCTTTAGTTCGGATAATAATACAATTTAAATCAATAAAATAGTTGAATTTGTTCTTAATACTTTGATATTAAGATCATTTTGACACTTTTTAGTCAAGACCATTCTGATGGTGACATTACGTAAACTTGAGAGCCTAATAATAAGGTTTGCAATTATGTAATTTAGAAGTGTGAATTTAGAGTGAGGTGTAAATAAATTATGGGGTCAGTATATAAGTATAAGTAAGTATATAATAAAATGGAAATAATATATTAATAAGTATCTTTTATTACAATATGTACAGTGCAACGGATACCTCCCCCCCCCCCCACCGGAACCAGTGGGAGAGGCTAATTCGGACTAGAACCGATCAAAACGCACGCCGCCTGTGGGTAATTTTTTTGTTGCGAAGTGGAGGATAACAGGCATCCCGGTCGACCCAAGGGTTATCTGTCACGATCTGGCCCTCCCCTTCTGTGTATGTAGAGTCTATAGAGTCCTCGCACACACAGGCAGCTCCACCTGTCACCCTCAGGCCTGCGCTCATGGGAGGTGGAGGTCGTTCATCGACCTCCGACGCCGGGATCTTTGGCTTGCGATCCTTTGGCTCCTGCTACCGCTCCCACCCCACCTCTTCCTTCACGAGCATTACTTGCTAGCAGAAGGAGGCGCCAGCCGCCCACGTGCAATTTTTGCTTAATATGTGGATAGTACAGTACTATTAATTGTCTTCGAGATGCAGGTTAGCCCTGCATCTCTGATATAGCTGTAATTCTTTTATGTAGTTCCTTCCACCATATGATTCAAGAAAAATTGCTAATTTGTAACGTCTTATACGTATTACGCTTGAGCAACATCCTCAGGATAAAGTTTTAAAATAAAGAAGTTTAATATTAATGAATTTTGTTTTCAGGAAAATAGTTTTATATTTACTAGTACCCAAATACCTAATAAAAATCAACTACATTACAAACCTTTTTGGGGTGACTATTTTACTCACAAAAGAAAACTCGTAGTATGATCAATTAATGTTAAAAGAGTTTTCTCTTCTAATATTAATTAATCATACTATGATAATGTGAATGTTGTGCAAAAGGTTCAAAGTATGAACGCAAAGGGCATTAGTAGCAGAGGCAGGTCCAATATAATTTGGATGAAATTTGTGAAGATGACAAGGAAGAAAGTGATTTTGGGAGAGTTGGCTGCTCCCCCGCATCGCATAACTTCTGGGATATCGACAACGACCTGAGTGTTAGCCACACTTGGGAAGCTGGTATCCTGAAGGCCGCGGGGCTTGCCTTAATTGGCCGGCCTGCGACAAGGAAGTCTTAAAAACCCGACAGCGAAGTCGCTTAAAACCTGTGGACACCTGGGGAACTCCACAGTATGTACCCCGCTTTCTGTAATGAGCATCAATCATGAAGTGTACTTGATATCACGTCATAATCGTGGAAATATCGAGGAAATATAAAAAGAAGTCTCCTCCTCCACCACCGAAGACGGAGTCGGATTTGGAACTTACCCGGACCGACTCGTCTTCCACCAGCAGCGGTCACAATGGTGACGAAACGCTGCATCCACCACCACCCAAGCAGCTAGCGGTCAGCCACACACAGCTGCAACTGGGTGACAGCCTCAGAGCCCGGAGGATGTGGAAACGAGTCCCTCGACCTCGGTGGTGTCCTTACCCTTACCTCGCACTGACATAACCATGTTGATGGAGATAATAGAAGCCCTGGAAGGTTGGGCCGGGGCCCGCACCGGCTCTCCGAAGCCGGAGGAAGACCGGGTCACGCAGGCAACGACGTGGCTTGTCGAGCTCTTCGACCTGTTGAGGGCGGAGTTAGCCGAGTTGCGGTTCGACAGGGCTCATTTGGGCAGGAGACACCGAAAATAATGAGCGGATGGCGGCCGAATACAGTAATGAGATGGGGAGGATGGCGGCTGAACTGGCGAGCCTCCAAGCGGTCGTCACTGGGCTGCTGGCGGAGCGCGTGACGCGGTCCGCGCGGCGGCGACTGGTCCCCGCAGGGGCGGAGGCTGGGGCTGGGGGCTGCCCCCTAGAGGCGGTTGAGGTCGTAGCGATCCGCTTCGGCCGCCGTGGCCTGGGGGCAGCAGTTGCCGGCTGCCCCATCGCAGCAGCCCAAAAGGCTGCCAATCGGGGGTTGCTCGCTGTTGGAGGCGTGGCGCGGGTGCAGGTTCGGCTCCTGCAGGTTCGACGGGCTAGGTGTTATAGGTGCCTGTCGGTCGGCCACGTAGGTTTGCAGTGCACGGCGGTGGTGACGGTCGGACCGCTGCTTCTTCTGTGGCTACACGGCCAGTGGTTGCGAAGCTCCGCTGCACTGTTTCAGGTGTGCAGTGGGGGTAAACCGGTCGACCACAGGGTTGGTAGCAAGGCTTGCACCGAGGGGGAACTGAAGCCGCAAGGCGGGAGCTCTACCCAAAGTTCGTGGCGGGATGCGAAGATGGTTCCATAATGGATCCCCAGCTCCGCATCCTGCAGAACGAACGTGGGCCACGGTGCCGATGCTCTGGGTCTTCTGCCCCAGAGCATGGCACAGTGGTCCATACAAGTCGCCGCTGTCACCGATCCGTACACTCATCAGCACATGGGGCCTGCCTGGGTGGTCGATCTGGAGAGGTAGGGCTCTGGAGAGCTGGGCCGCTAATCACGGTCTAGTTCTCCAGAATCGCGGGGTTCGATCATCGACCTTTCGTTCGCAGGCGCTTCGCAGTCGCACCGTGTGCGGGAGTGGCGTGTTATAGTGAGAGTGGAGACACTGGCGGATCACCGATACGTTCAGTTTGATGTCTCCCCCCCGCGGATGAGGCGCTGGTTATACCTGCCCCACGCGAGCTACGCTGAGTGCTTGGGAGACTGAATTGGGAGGTCCTCCTGGAGGCCACCATCGTACAGGCCTGGGCTATTGCGCCAGACAGGTCTGTCGATATCGACGAGGAGGCAGCGTGGTTCCGGGGGGCCATGACTCGGCTCCACCCCGTCCACCCAGTCCGAGGCGTCGGGTCTACTGGTGGTCTGCGGAGATCACGAGGCTGAGACAAGCCTGCGTGATCGCGCACCGCCGCGCCGGTCGACCCAACTCCGTAGGAGGAGTAGCCGAACCGCAGATACGGAGCTCTGCGTGACGGAGCTTCATGAGGGATACTGGGAAGCCAGAGATGCCCTCTGAGCGGAGATTAAGCGGGCGAAAGCCGAGGCTTACATGGAGCTCATGGAGACACTGGAGCGGGACCAATGTGGGCGGCCTTACCTTATGCCAGTCTCACAGTGGGAGGCACTCTCATCGGCATCAAGCCCCAGATGAAATATCTGGGGCTCGTGTTCGACGGTTGGTGGAACTTCGGGAAGCACTTCCGAAGTCTGGGCCCCAAATTAGTGGACACAGCCAACGCTCTGGCGTGGCTACTGCCCAACCTGAGAGGCCCGGACGCCTTACCTTATGGTAAGAGGAAAGCTGCACCCCCGGGCCCCGCCGTTGACCCAGGTTCTCCAGCCAGCTCTGCTCGGCAGAGTAGTGGAAGCCCTGTTCCCGGCGCGGGCGGAACACGTTCCACCGCAGATGAGTCCGTCACCTCAGTCGCCTGTGGCGCCCGGTGTGATAGTTGACGACGAAGTCCCCGAGGTCACTTGGGTAGAACTGGAGCTGGCGGTGCGAAGGCTGAGAGCCAAGAAAAGCACCGCTCCGGGACCCGACGGTATTCCAGGCCGCGCGTCGGTCCTAGCTCTGGGAGAAGACGGTCTCGAACCCCGACTGAGAGGGTTCCTTAGCGCATGCATGGAGCGGGGCCAGTTTCCGAAGATGTGGAAGACGGAGAAACTCATCCGAAAGGAGGGTCGCCCGGCGGACGAACCGTTGCTCGACGGACGAAGTATTTGCTCGACGAGGTGGGTAAGCACTTTGAAAGAGTTATTGCGATGCGCCTCGTCGAGCACCTCTCTGGTACGGGGCCGGACCTGGCGGATGCCCCATACGGCTTCCGCCGGTGGCGGTCCACAGTGGATACCATCATGCGTGTGTGGACTTTGGCGGAGGAGGCAGTCGCCCGGGGTGAGGTGACGTTGGCGGTGTCCTTGGACATCTCCAAAGCGTTTAACACCTTGCCCTGGAGTTGCATCAGGGAGGCACTCGTGTACCACGGTTTGCCTCTCTACCTCCGCCGCATAGTCAGGGCGTACCTGACGGAGAGAGCCGTCATCTACCCAAGTGCGACCGGCGTCGGTCGGCGTGAGATGTCGTGCGGTGTTCAGCAGGAATCGGTCCTTGGGACGCTTCTGTGGAACATCGGATACGACTGGGTGCTTCGCAGTGAGCTCGCGGACAGCGCCACCGTCACGTGCTATGCGGACGACACGCTAGTGACGGTGAGCGGGACTACATACCTGAAGCTACCCTGAGGGACACGACCGCGGTTGCTCAAGTCGTGGAACGGATCCGGCGGCTGGGACTCGAGGTGGCTTTGCATAAATCCGAGGCCATATTCTTTCATGGACCTTGGCGCACGCCACCACCTGGTTCCAGTATCACCGTGGGAGGCACTCTCATCGACATCAAGCCCCAGATGTTCCCGGTTCCCGGCTACACAGGGAAATGGTGGCGAAATGGGAGTTACGACTTGGGCGACCAGGCGCAGGGCGCGCCGTAGTAGCGGCGGTAGGACCCATCATATGGGAGTGGCTAGAGAGGCCACACGGTAGCCTCTCGTACCGTTTGACGCAGATGATCACCGAGCACGGGTGCTTCGGAAAGTATCTGCGTCGGATGGAGAAAGAGCCAATGTCCGCGTGCCATCAATGCGACGCGAGCGATGACTCGGGGCCGCACACGCGCACCGAGTGTCCGGCGTGGGAGACGCCGAGGCGGGAGCTTGTGGCGGTCCTGGGATTGAGGGTTCTCACGCTCTCCACCTTGCTCGCGGCGATGGTCCACTGCGCGGATGCGTGGGCGGCCGGCGCCTCCTTCTGCGAGCAAGTAATGCTCGTGAAGGAGGAGGCGGGGCGGGAGCGGCAGCGGGAGCGACGAAGGATCGCAAGCCTAGCTGCCCGCGTACGCAGGCCTAGGGGTAACAGGCGGAGCCGCCTGTCACCCTGGCAGACGTAGGCTGCGACGACAGCTGCCAGCTTTCGGACTAGTTGGGGAATCTGTAGTCCCCACACCCGAGAAGAGGGCCAGATCGTGAGAGGTGCGAGGGATATGCCTGTCAACCTCACCTTCGGTAACCAAAACGACCCACAGGTGGCGTGCGTTTTAGTCGGTTCGAGTCCTTTCTCACCGGCTCCGGTGGGGAGGTATCCGTGGGGATTTTGCGCACGCAAAAAAAAGGGGATAAGTGATTGAAGAGATGACATTTATCAGGAATGTATGGATGAGAATGATACGTTGCGTCGATCCCAAATAATTGGGACAAGGGCAGGCAGATGATCATGAAACAATACTTAAATAGGACTGATTCATGTCTTTAGAATTTCATTGTTTACGTATTTTACTTCTAAAAAAACAGTCTATTTAAAGTCAAGAATAAATTTACATCATCGTATTATAAAGAAACATTTTAGTATTCAAATACGATATCATCCATTATGAACGTGAAAACCAATGGTAGTTACCATAATTACATCGTCCATGAAACAACTCGAGCAGAGTGATGGTAGCTGTAATGTAAGTAATATTTTTGGCATTATTTTGCACTTATACGCGACATTCATAAGTAGGTAAATTAGACTAATGACATCAGGGTTATTTTTTTTTATTGGATGCACCGCCATGAGTCTTTTTTGCTTGTTTCTTTTAGAGGTAGGCTATTAAAATATCAACTTACGCCTCTTAAGAGCTAAGCAATAAGAAAACAATATAAGAAAAATACGGGGTCAGCCCCCCCTTTTTGTTTTTTTTTACGTGCGCTAAATCCCCACGGATACCTCCCCACCGGAGCAGGTGAAGGAGGTTATGTCGGACTCGAACCGACTAAAACGCACGCCGCCTGTGGGTCGTTTTGGTTGCCGAAGGTGAGGTTGACAGGCATATCCCTCGCACCCCGGCCGACCCAGGGCCATCTCTCACAATCTGGCCCTCGTCTCGGGTGTGGGGACTAAAGAGTCCCCAACTCGACCCCGGAAACGGGGAGGCGCGCTGGGCGCGCCACCGCCGCGGCCTGCTTCTGCCAGGGTGACAGGCGGCTCCACCTGTCACCCCCAGGCCGGCGCTCATGGGGGGCGGAGGTCGTTCATCGACCTCCGACGCCCGAGTTTAGCGAGTTTAGCGGGCAGCTTGGCTTGCGATCCTTCGTCGCTCCCGCTGCCGCTCCCGCCTCGCCGGCCGCCCACGCATCCGCGCAGCGGACCATCGCCGCGAGCAAAGTGGAGAGCGTGAGAACTCTCACTCCCAGGGCCGCCACAAGCTCCCGCCTCGGCGTCTCCCACGCCGGACACTCGGTGAGCGTGTGCGGACCTGAGTCCTCGCTCGCCTTGCTGTGATGGCACTCGGACGTTGGCTCTTTCTCCATCCGACGCAGATACTTTCCGAAGCACCCGTGCTCGGTGATCATCTGCGTCAGACGGTACGAGAGGCTGCAGTGTGGCCTCTCTAGCCACTCCCCCATGATGGTTCTTACCGCCGCTACTACAGCGCGCCCTGCGCCTGGTCGCCCAAGTCGTAGCTCCCATTCCGCCACCATTTCCCTGTGGAGCCGGGATCTCACGGCCCGAATTTCTTCGGGCTCGGGATCGTGACCCCGCTCCCGCGCCACCTTTCGAAACCAGTATAGCGCCGAAAGGGATCTCGCTTCCAGGATCCATGGTGGCGATCCGGCGAGGAGACTCGCCGCGTTGAACGATATCGTGCGGTACCCCCTTATGATGCGGCACGCCAACTTCTGCTGCGGACGCTGCAGCAGGGGCATGTGCCAATCATTCAGGGTGTGCGCCCACACGGGACAACCGTGGGGTCAGCCCCCCTAGACAAGTCAATATGGCAATGTCTGCTGTCGCCGTTTGCGCTGCCTAGAGGACCCATCCTTCTCCATCCTTTGGGTACACGTAGACCATGGCCCTACGAGTCAGATCTATGTGTGCCTCTACCGTTCCCATACAGGAGATGCTGAGACAACTCGACTCTTTGAATATCTGAGTCAGGCGGCAGATGATGCGCAGGAGCGATTTCCGAATGCCGAAATGGTATTTTTGGGGGATTTTAACGCCCACCACGAGATCTGGTTGGGCTCCTCCAAAACAGACCGTGCGGGAAAAACCGCCCACGCATTTGCTCTGCCGCACGGCCTGACCCAATTGGTGCACGAGGTCACTAGGATACCAAGAAGGTCGGGCCTAGCACCTTCTCTGCTAGACCTTCTGCTGACGAGTGATCCGGACCGGTACAGTGTATCGGTGCGAGCCGCTTTAGGCAACTCCAACCACTGCCTGGTCTGTTCCACGGTGCCTATTATAGCGCCCCCACGACCCGTGCAGGGGAAGCGGCGTCTGGGATGGACTTCGTGACTATTTTGCGTCCATCCCGTGGGTTGAGCGCTGCTTTGAAGGTAAGAACCTATCAGATTGTGCTACTGCTGTCGCCGGTGAGATCAGTCTAGGTATGGAATACTATATCTCATACACAGATATCACCGGTGACCGCGGGGTGCACCCTTGGTTCGGGCGCGAGTTCGCGGAAGCTGTTGAACAAAAACAGTCTGCGTACCGCGCTTGGGTAAGGGCGCGCGCCACGCGCCATCCTAATCTGGGCCACTTCAAGGCGGCGTACAACAGAGCCACAAAGGTCTGTAGAAGGGCCTACGTCAGAGCGGATGCCCTGCGCATAGCGCGGCTTGGTCAAGAGCTAGTGATGCATCCCACGGGAAGCCGTGGCTACTGGCGACTGGCTAAAGCCGTGCAAGCCAACTTCTGTCAGCCTTCGCTGCCTCCGCTGCGTAACCCTGATGGATCCCTGGCCCATGAGCCGCAAGAGAAGGCAAATCTGCTGGCTAATCTCTTTGCGGCCAACTCCCGAATCGATGATTGTGGGACGCAGCCACCAACACTACCCGACAGTGACCACGCGATGCCTGATATCCATATCAGGCAACGCGATGTCCGTGCAGTGCTGCAATCACTCGATGTCCGGAAAGCCAGTGGTCCCGATGGTATTCCAGCGGTAGTTTTGAAAAAATGTGCAGCGGAGTTGTCTCCAATGCTTACGCGCCTGGTACAAGCTATCCTACAGTTCGGGTACAGTGCCTTTGCCTTGGAAAGAGGCGAATGTTCAGCCGATTCCCAAGAAGAGGGATCGCTCGGAGCCAGCCAACTATCGACCCATAGCCGTCACCTCAGTGCTGTGCAAAGTGTTCGAGCACATAATTAACAAACAGCTCATGCGGCACCTAGAGGATCACTCCTTAATTAATGACCGGCAATATGGCTTCAGGCCGAAACGGTCAACGGGTGATCTTCTAGCATACGTTACCCATCTTTGGGGTGAGGCTATGGACAAGCACGGTGAGTCACTGGCAATTAGTCTTGACATCGCCAAAGCTTGCGATAGAGTCTGGCACAAATCGCTTCTTTCCAAGCTACCTGCCTTTGGTCTGCCTTCTAGGCTGTGCAACTGGGTTGCTAGCTTCCTGCAGGGGCGCCGTATTCGCGTCCTTTGTGACGGACGAGCTTCGGAGTTTCTGCAGGTAAATGCTGGCGTGCCCCAGGGGTACGTCTTATCACCCACTCTCTTTCTTCTGCATATCAACGACATGCTGTCTACCGGCAATATAGCACTTTACATGGGAGTTATCATGGACATCCTGCGGCCAAGCAGTCAGATATCGCAGAGAAAAGGCAGCTTCTTGTCACTGAGCTTGACGGGATCCTGAATCACATTTCTCAATGGGGCTCTGAGAACCTGGTTGAGTTCAATGCCAAGAAGACGCAGGTATGTGCGTTTACAGCAAAAGTATCTTCTTTCCTTCCCCTCCCCACTCTTCAGAGCACGCCACTGCCACTGCAGGACAATCTCAATATCCTAGGTATGGATGTTCGCTGCAACCTGAATAACAAAAATTACATCGAAAGTATCATCAAAACAGCCTCACGAAAACTCGGAGTCCTGAACAGAGTGAGACGATTTTTCACGCCGGAGCAGCGGTGTCTTCTATACAAGACACAAATTCGCTCCTGTGTGGAGTACTGCTCGCATCTCTGGGATGGTTCAGCAAAGTACTTACTAGATGCTCTCGACAGGTTGCAGCGACGTGCGGTCCGCATCATTGGGAATCCCGAGATCACGAACACCCTAGAACCTTTACAGCTGCGTAGAGATGTTGCATCCATGGCTGTATTTTACCGTCTGTACCATGGGGAGTGTTCTGATGAGCTCTTCCAATTAGTCCCACCCTCCCCTTTCCTACACAGGACAACACGTGCAGGTCTTAGATGTCATCCGCACACGGTGCAAAACATCCGATCAAGAACCAAGCGGTTCGGAGACTCTTTTCTCTGTCGCACCATTAAGGCCTGGAATTAATTACCAGCTCACGTGTTTCCTTCTTCCTACAGTCCCGGGTCCTTTAAGCGGGGCGTGAAAAAGCACATGATGAGGCCGTCAAGCTGAGTGTCACCATTGTCACACGGTATGTGTAAGTAATGGTGACCCTCTTTTCTGGGACTTTGCCTTCAGCTTACCATCAGGCAAGGCGAAGTCCAATTGACGTGTCCTATATAAAAAAAAAAAATTGACATGAATACGGCGTGGCGGGTGCATTAGATAATATTTGCATTCGTGAATTTTAGATAGGTGTGTTAATGAAATAGTTTATATTTAGTTAGAAAGGATTATATCCCTGTTGTTTTTATTTGCTAAAATGCATGTATGTATGATACTCTGTCGAAAGTTTACGCGTATATCTATCACACTCTGAATTAAATGTATTCACAAAATTAATCACCATTTATTTTTGCGGTAATTTATTATTTACACTGTTCTGTTATTTACGACACTTTTTAGCAGTCACGGTTACGAGGAGGTTAAATGGTGGGCGTAACAAATAATGAGTGTCAACTCTATTTATTGAATCTGAGCTTTGTTCAACCATGGTATTATTTGATACATAATTTTACTGTTTATTACATTTTTTGAATTGCCCTCGCTTATTGTCGTTCCAGCAATCATTTTGAAAAAATATAAAAGAATCTTTCTTTTCTCTTTATTGCTTTAATTATGTCACCATCGTTCTGCATTTTGTTCAACTTCATACTAACGTTGAAACTAACAATGCACACGAGTCCTCAGTAGCCTTATTGAAACGTATTTTCTGGGATCAAAGAAAGACGACTATTTCATCACAGATTATGTGAAACAATGTGAAAATCGTTAAGTTACGAACAATTGAAGTTTAATTTTTAGGCGATAGGACTTAGCATAACTCACGTAACTGCGCATGCATACTTATGTGCAGACTGCAAACAATGTTTGCAATCTGTACATAAGTATTACAAACAATGTTTGCAATCTGTACATAAGTATTTACATAAGTATTACAAACAATGTTTGCAATCTGTACATAAGTATGAAACATTGTCAAAATAAAAAAAAACTATCCACAATCTATATTAGCTGTTTACAAAAGAATGTCGTTCTTTCTATTCCATTCACAATTAGATTACGTATATCATCTAGTATGCGACTCTATTGTTCATTTTCATGATAATATTGTTTATAAAATTTGGAGCCCACATACAATAGGTATCTCATATGTCAACAAATCATAATCATTTATTTGTTTCATGTGCAGAGATACAGTCGTGTTTATTATCTATTTCAATCGTGAGTTTACCATGGTTCATATTCTATGAAAGAGTTAAAACACACCTTTGTGTTTTATGTTTCAAAACATGATATTGATATAGCAAATAGCATTAGGAAAGTAAGAATAGTATAGTGAACAGTCTCCTCGAGCACACTTAGTTAGCTTTCTTACTTCATTGAAGGAAACGAGTTGATTATGTATATTAAATTTGTCTGTTACAATTACTTAAACGGAATAAAAAGGGCAAACCTGTTAGGATTATCTTCAATTAATGGTTTTTCTTGCCACATGTTATTCTAAGAAATCAATAATATTCAAAATTGATTTTATCAATACACAATGAAAATTATTTGTAATTACTACAGTGACATCGTTGACGAGATTAAGCCTCGGTAAAGTGTGACGTAAGAGTTTCAAAAGATGGCAGCGGGACTGTAAGTTATTATTTCAATGTTATACCTTTATAGATTTAAGTGAAATGTAAATTGGGATAATTTTTAAGTCAAAAGAATAGTTGTTAAGGTAAGTGAAATAAGGATTCCAAATAATAATATTTAATCGCATATGTATAATTCTATTCACGATTGATAAGTTCTTTAAACAAACAGGACCATTAAATATTTAATTAGTGTAACCTTGAGGCTATCAATATAGTATATAACTATTCTATCCCATTATTGCATAACCCATTTCAAAGAAGTGCCACTGGTAAAGACTTTCCAAATTTAAAATAAACATAATTGTCTAAGCAAAAAGGTAAGTGACTTTTTCAAGCCGAGCTAATATATCGTAGGTTACAAACAAAGCAAAATACTGAATTTCATAATAGCGATGTAAGAAAAACTAAATTTCATAATCTCATATGTTCATTTGACTGAATGTTCAAAATACCGAAAGTATAAAAATCCCGAAGTTCAAAATCCCGAAAACTAGATTTTTGGGTAGTTTAATTTGGATAGTTTTTAGAAAAATTGCGCGTGGTGGACACTGCGCGTCTCGACATGGATACATTTATACAGGATAGAAGAGTATGACAATCACCATACCCTTCGTGTTAGGTTACTTGTGATAAAAAAATATGTATTTGGCTTAAGTTAATTACCAAAAACAAAAATAATATCAAACGTATCGAAATTCGATTTTATAGTTTCGAGATTCCGAACATCGGTATATCGTACATTCGGTATTTTGATACACAGCCATATATATATGTATGTAGAACATGTAGTTATATAGCTGTTGCTTTTTATTATTACAGTGTCTTATTTTTTGGAGTCGTCGCTTTCACAATGCTTTGGACGTCCAAATTTTTGCACGAAGTTTATTCTGCTGGAAATAAGACTACCATAGCTATCTACCCTATGTATCAAGTGGGCGGTAATTGGACATCTCTGCCAACAGAATTTAGAGAATACGCTGACTGAAATTTCTCATGGCAGTAATAATGAATTTCTTGCATTTATAACAATTAAGTAACAGCCATCAAATAGTGAGTATGTAAAGCTGTGATTGACAGGTTAGATAAAATTGTATGGATAAACTTTGGCCTTTTTTTTTTTTTTACGTGCGCAAAATACCCACGGATACCTCCCCACCGGAGTCGGTGCAGGGGGTTATGTCGAACTCGAACCGACTAAAACGCACGCCGCCTGTGGGTCGTTTTGGTTGCCGAAGGTGAGGTTGACAGGCATATCCCTCGCACCCCGGCCGACCCAGGGCCATCTCTAACGATCTGGCCCTCTTCTCGGGTGTGGGGACTACAGAGTCCCCAACTCATCCCCGGAAACGGGGAGGCGCGCCAGTCGCGCCACCAAACTTTGGCCTATGTGGTGAAGGGATAAACCTGAAATAACCCAATAAATATAAAAGGAGAATATCTGGATCCAACCTGAAATAATGGAGTGCGTAATGAGACAATTTAATCTTGAAAACAAGTAAAGATAAGTAATTATATGATACGATTTATCGCGTGACTGTTTTATTATACCACTTAGGGGGCAGACAAACACACGGCCCACCTGATAGGAAGTGGTTACCGTGGCCTATGGACGTGTGCTACACCAGGGGCATCACACTCCCCTTAATACCTCTTTTGAAGAACACCATATTGTAGGCGCATGGGAAAACCGCAGCAAGGAGTTCACTCCATAGCTTGAGTGTGCGTGGGATGAAGTTTCTTTCATGCTACACAGTGCGTACCATCTCAGCTTGCGCAAAGTGTGAGGATGAATTCCCTGCCCACGGCGAGCGGTGCGATGTTAGAATGTTGCTATGGGCATCCTGTCAAACAATTCATCTGGGCACATTTGTGTCTTAGTGGGGTTGAATTGGACTAGGTTTAGCCGTCCCCATTCGGACACTCTAGAGAGAGTAGCCTCGATTTCAAACATAAGTTGATCGCGACTCTCCACCACCTCGGACCGAGGGATATTTGCATGTCCCGTGTAAAACGTGGTCCCCCGTACAGTCGTCCGCATAACAATGAATGGAGCCATTAGATAACATGCCATTGATATGCAGCAGAAACAGGGTCAGAGGCAACACGAAGCCTTGTGGGACACCAGCGTTTATGTCCTTGCGGTCCGAGTAGCTGCCGTCGACGTCGGCTTGGATGCTTCTGTTAGACAAAAAGCTGGCGATTCATTCGCGTACTCTCGGGGAGTCTATAGTATGGCAACTTCGTAAGAAGACTTCTGTGCCAGACCCGATCAAAGGCCTTCGCTATATCGAGGCTGACTGCTAGTGCCTTACCTTGACTCTCGATAGCTTGCATCCACCGGTTTGTGAGATACACAAGAAGGTCATCGATAGAGCGACGGTGGCGAAAGCTGTACTGTCCGTCGCTCAGTAGATCGTTTCCCTCAAGGTACCTCAGGAGCTGTGTATTGATAATACGCTCCATCACCTTCGAGAGAAGGGAGGTGATAGCGATATGCCTGTAAATGGATGGATTTGTCCTGTTACCTTTCTTAGGCACAGGACATACAAAGGCAGTCTTCCACGAGATCGGGACTTGTCTTGACTCTTCAAGAAAAGTCCCGATCTCGTGGAAGACTGCACTCTCTAACTCTTTAGAGAGTGCGAAAAGGCGTGTAAATACAGAGCACAGCTCGGGGGCACAGTGCTTAAGCACCATCGCGGGAATACCATCTGGCCCACTCGACTTCCGAACATTTAGGGACTGAAGTTCCCACCGGACCACCGGTTGCGTATTTTTACTTCGCTCACAGAAGCACCACAGCTAGGGAAAATAGGTGACGCAAAGAAATTTCCCAAGATATCAGCTTCGAAAATTCTGCCGATGAACTCAAACTTAACCCTGGTCTGCTTTTTTACTGGACCTCGAGGCAGCATTCAATTTCCGCTTCTCTTCAGCAATGTTTGTATCCTTATTGGCATGATTCGTGGTCCAAGCCCTGTATGCAGATTGCTTGCGGTACCTAGCTTCTCTGCAGGGCCTATTACACTACGGGCGTGATTTCGTGAATTACATACCTCATAACTTTAACTACTTAATATTTTAATCTCCCCGTAACCAGGCCTGCTAAACAGCAATAAAATTCAAGACTGCTGAAAAGTAGAACGAAATATAGCACAAAAAGGATCACGAAAAATACACACGAGATTATATTGTATGACAGTGAAAATAATATCATTTTTTATTAGTTCTAAATAATTTTAAAAATAACGAGTATACGGTACGATTTTTGACGATAGCATCACTACGTGTGAACTAAGATGTGGTACCTCGAAACTTATTTTTTTGGCTATCGTATTATATATTAATACAAATATATTTATCCCTTGGTTTTATAATGTTACACTATTTCAAAATATGAACTCAGGAAGTTCGTATTTTGTGATTGTGTAATACTAGGAAACCAGGTGATATTTTTTTTTAGTCACTAGTACTTATTACCTATCGATGATAAACTGCGTGTACATTTTAACGTTTTTGTAAACTGGTTACCGTCTTATTAACTAATATAACGTCTTGTTTACAGAATGTTCTTGGGTGCGGTGATGTATGGTCTTTATTTGCTTACTGAACAAATTGATAAGAATATGCATGAAACAACTTCTGATCTATCAGAAGACCCTATAGGTGGATTTCAAGAAAATTTCGTACATTTAGTGAACTGGAGCATGGATTTTAATACTACAAGTATACCGTAATCGCGACTTAGGTACATATGTTAAAAGAGTCAAACCTGTCGAATGGTGATATTGTTAATATAATCCTTAAAACAAGAATTAATCTCAAACATGTAATGAAAAGAAAATGAAACTTGTGGTTATCCTTTGCCTTTTCCAGAATATAGAGAGTGAGTTGTGAGAGTGCTAGAAGCCTACATTACCTTTCTTAGATATTTGTTTAATATTGAACCATGTCTCTGTCTTCTGTATGTACTACCTGGTTGTACTTATCAGTTCCGAGATTTTTATTTACCTAGATTTATTAGATAGATTTAATTTCGAATCTCATACTTTAATTACATTGGTAAATCCGTCAGTTGTTTTCATCATTACATCTGCAATGTAATAAAGAATTTTGAATTTAAATTACTGTTTTTTTTTTAGATTTAGATGTGTTTTATATTAGAATGATCTTCAATAATTTTACAATCTTGTCAAGAAATAATATATAAATATTAAATACAATAAAACTAAAATAACTATTACACAACTTACAGCTAAGAACAATTAAAAGCTAATAAATGAATTACCATTTTAAGTTATTTATTAAAATGTCAAATAATTTTTAATATTCTTAAAATGAATAATTAACCGATGAAATACCACATTTTCTCTAAAATAATACGACATTGAAAAGTCCAGTATGCTGCATTTGTTGCATTTGTGAACAAGCGTTTCCGTTGTGACAAAATTGTACCCACTTCAGCGGTTGAGTTTTCCTTTTTTGGTCATACATCAAAGATCTTAGGTCCCTTCATTTCCTATTCTCCTTCTTTACCACGCTATAGTATTTTGGGACACCGTGGTACCCACACCCGAAGAGGTCCAGCTCCAAAGAGACTACGACCTACAGACGGCGTAGGTTTCCGTCGGCGTCGACCCACAGTCGCCTTACCAGAGCCTAACCAGAGCTCTCTGGAGATTTGTGTTCTATCAGTGGGCTTGTCTTGCTTTGTGTTTTGCACTGACGGCACAAAACTCTTTGTTCTTATAGGGTCGGTAGTACGAGTATGACTCCTCTGGAGTTGCACACGTCTATTATAGGCTATGGTAACGACTTTCCATCAGGTGAACCGCGTGGTTGTCTGCCACCTAAGTGGTATAAAAAAGTCAATTAAGGTTTAAATTGTCACTGGCTGGAAATAAAGAGAAGAAACACATAGGAAACCATATTATCATTCTTTATTTTTAATATTAGTTACAGAAAGTATTGTAAAATATTGTTCATATAATAGGTTGAAATTAAGCAATAATTATTTGTTCCCTTAAGTACCAATTGAACACTAATAAATTTATTAAAATTACAAACCTTGTGATTTTAGACATTAAAACTTTTGTAAACATCGATGCTATTTCGCATTTGGTCAGGTATCACAATTGCTTAGAAATATACAGCATTGAATGCAATTTTTAGATTTAGTACAAATCAACATAAAAATAACAACAAGAAGAAGTATAAACAATATAGAAATTTTAACAAAATATCGAAAATCCTTAAGTGTTGAAAATAAAGACATCTAAATTGATATCATTTTATTAAAAACTAGCTAACCCGCTCCGGTTTGTCTGTGGCCCATGGCATACTTCAAATGCCCATATAACTTCTTTAAGCCCAAAATTTATTCATTATCAAAAAACGTATGAGAATCTGCTGGATTTGTTAACATTTATGCTCCGCTCCCTTCAGTAGTATCTTAATAATATAGCCAATAACCTTCCTCGAGAGTTAGACTATTGAACACAAAAATATGTTTCCAATTCGAACCAGTAGTTTCTGAAGCTCTTTCACGCCAACAAACAAATACTTCATCTTTATTATATTCGTATAGATTTATTTTACGGTATAATCTTTACCATTTTTACTAAAGGCGCTTATTTGCTAAAATCGTGATGAATCAACACATTTCGATTTGTTTTTGTTATTACACCATAATTAATATAATTATTCTCAATAGCTAACGGTCGATCTACATGTTAACTATTGAGAAGAGCATTACAACGGCAAGATAAGTTATGACACAAGACAATTCTGTCTACCGTGCATAAGACACAGCCGTCACGAATATCTGTTTTAATTTTGTCCATCACACCAACTTTGAATCAACCAAAAAATGTAATAATTTTAATAAAAACAATAAAACATAAAGACATGTCATCTTTTTTTTTAGATATTTCTGAAATATACCTACAACTATATCGTTTTGAAGAAAATCATGTGTATCATGACAATCATGAGCAAAATAGGAAACTATTAAGGTAGTGAATCCTCCTTACATACTAGGTGTAATAAAACACATTATGCTAATTTTCATACTGATGTGATTATAATACATTGTGATGATAAGTACCTTTAAACGTATCAGAATAGAACTAAATTCACTTCACGTTTTTAATGGTCTAAAATACATTTGTACCCAGGATCCTTATTCTAAGTGACAAACCTTTACGCAACTACATGCTATCATTTAAGCCGACACATTTAAATTGGTCTGATTTTACGTCAGTTTTTTCTTCTATGATGACCAAATGTAATTCACCGGCTTCTCACGTTACGACTGCGTTTGAAAATCGAAGTCACTCAGAATAATGCCCCAGTTTAGAGAATGTTCTCCAGCATACCTATCTAGAATTTTACATATCTACTGAATCATTCTTTTAATTCCATGTGACTAATATCACATGGAATTAAAAGAATGATTCAGTAGATATGTGATATTAGGCTCTTTACATCACTAATTTAATATCTAGTCATCTTTTGAGAAGTTGATATTCTTTTTTTTATTACCTACCTACTATAAAATACATACAATATAGGTACTATTCAATCAAACCTTATACGAATACTCTTGAACTACAAAGATCAGATCCTAGTATAATATTCTCTACTCTTCGACTATATACTGTATAGACACAGTTCTAACAAAATGCATAGCAAAAGATGGCTCGAAATATTCATTATGTGCGAGTAGATGTCAATATTGTCTTTAAACTGTCTATGTGTACATATTAGGGGATGTATAGTATATATTATGTCAAACTTGTAAATAGGTAGTAGCTATTTTTTACAACGCGTTTTAGTGGCCATTACTGTGTCTATAATTTGTATATAGTCTAAGTCTCTATTATTGATAAATGTATTTATTTTATAACATTTTTGGACGTGATATTTTCACCAGTGTGTATATTTCTTACACATACGTGTAAATAAATTTTACTAGACACTAATATCTATACTCAAACTAAAGAGCTTATGATATGGGTTCTTAAATGGAGATAAACATTACACGAACGTAATAACTTAAATTTGTGTAAACATTCAAAAATACATATTAAACTATATAATGTTCTAACTTCACAATAAATTAACAACATTTAATAAAAGTGACGAATGTAGAATACAAACATCACCATTAGTCGCCATTTACGACACCCTCGAATGAGACGTCATTCGAGGGTGTCGTAAATGGCGACTAAACGGAAATATGCGTAGACGATATCACTTCGAGAGAAGGAAAACTCGCAATAAAACCAACCCGTCTGGCCAGTGTGAAAACCAAAACCTTCCAATATTGGGCGAAGCAATGTCGCAGTGAACTGTGATACACTAATTTATAAGAAATAACTTTTGAAAATTTGTTATGTCCTACACCTTTATTATTTCATTATCTACCTAAAAAAGTTGGATTTTATTTTCTCGGTATATCACCGGCATATGACAATGTACTGACCGACTTGACAATCTAACCGTGCAAAATGCGTTCTATCAAGTCTCTTTGGTGGTAGTGTAGTGCACGACCATTGAGACACGCCAATTATCCAATAGTTTATACTTAATTGATTAAACATAATATGTTGGTTAATTGGCCCAAACGGCTTGTTTCATTGGTTGATTAGCCATTTTGTTGGATTTTAGTTGGTCGCACATGAGCACTAAACGAGTGCACTTGCAAGAACTTTTTTGTTTGCCTTCACTTGTGTTTTGTTATAATTCCAATACTACAGTGGTTTTATACTTAAGAAATAGATAAGCCCACAAATTTGTAATTAGCATACTCTTCACCTGGCATAACATAAATAGATACAAGATGATGATAACATATATTCAACTTAAGTTTTTGGTTAAATGTATTGCGAAACTAAAGCCTAGATGCCTAATTGAAAAAGTGCCATGAGACATATTTTTGCTATAAAATATAAATAATATACATATATATGCCTGATAAATAGACTATTCTAATAGCTATTTACGTATTATATTTAAGTACCTACTTTATTCTTTTTAACGTTAGAATAATCCCCATGGAACCCCCTTCCCGCCGCAGCCGGTGGGAGAGGTTATGTCAGACTCAAACCGACTAAAACGCACAGCGTTTGGGGGTCGTTGTTAGAGGTGAGGTTGGCAGGCATATTCCTCGCACCCCGGCCGACTTAGCGCCATCTCTCTCGATCTAGCCCTCGGGTGTGGAGCCCACGGAGTCCCCAACATCTCCCCGGAAACGGGGAGGAGTTAGGGACTCCGCAACGCGTGCCGCCGCCACAGCCTGCATCTGCCGCGTGACGTATTATATTTAAGTACCTACTTGTAACTTAGCTATATAACTAAAATAACATACAGATTTATTTTTCAATACTCAATAATAACTAAATATTGTTTGATCACATTCTTAAGAATACTATATCTACTGATTCGATTAATTCAGATAGCTACAAGCCGCGTGGTTTCCGGCAGAGAGTAGAATTTGGGCTACTCTATCTCTACCCATACGTTGTCGTACAAGGCGATTAAGGGATAGGGCTGTTTAACATCAGACAGATACATACAGCCCAGACTCAGCCTCAGATGCATGGATCGAGTCAACAATAGTGCCTGGAACACGGCAATTGGCTCACCCCCTATTACGTTATTCATGAAATGTGTGGTGTTAATTCACCTTAGCCTAACCCTCCGGGGATAAAGGCGTGATTATATGTATGTATGTACAACCATTCATCTATCTCTGCTCAATTACAAGCTTACGCATGTTCCATAACATTATTTTTGTATAAAGGTATGATTTCGTAGTCGACCGCATACGACAACTATAGACGCATGCAGCAAATACAGCGTACCGTGTAATAGACTTGAAAATATTGTTTATTGTTTTAATTCATTGTGGCAATTCAATGATTTCGTTTACCCTTATGGAATTTTAAACAAGTAATGTATGTGAAAAAAAATGTAGATGTGTAGTTATAGATAATTGAACGGATTGCGAGGCTGATACTTTTTTATTTCTATGGACCATATGTGCGGTTGGTTGACGTGTCATCTCTTCATATACATTACTTGCGATACTTCAATATGGATATACGGCAGCATTGTGAAGCCGCAATGGATTAAAACAGTACCTAAACAATATTATCGCCTTCAAGTCTATATTACTATACGCTGTTTCTGTTGCTGCAGTTTGCGGTAGGCTACAAAATCATACCTTTAATAATCAACATCGAACGATTGCTTGATTAAAAAAGGACTACCTAACTAGTTCTAAATAAGAACTGTCTTACCTAACCTTAATTCTTTTTTATAGAATTTTTCTTCTTGCTCTTGGCATACAATCCATCCATGCCTTTGCCGAATGGAGTTTGTGCGTTTGTCGTTAAATAATATGATCCTTTAGCCCTGAAAGAAAATAAAATATTATGTAGAAATAGACAGAAGTTTCTTTTTTTATCATAAACGTCAAAATACGTGTAAATATATTATATCCATTAATTTATCATTCTATTCTACAAAAATTGCCAATTGTCTCGGGGGGAAAACTTTACGTTGGTGATACGAGATGATCTAACAAGGATCTCAAAACATATATTGTTAACACAACACAGTTACAGAAATTGCCCTCTTATAACTAATGCCATCTAGTGGTAAAAATGGAATTAAAATTTCTAACATAACTTAGAACTACATCAACATCTTTAATAATTATTTTATCAAAGTGTAGTTATCAGTATAGACGAGTATTTAATGTTCTGGATTGATAGGAAATAAATAATAACAAACAAAATTTTATGGCAGTTTAATACATTTGTACTGGTTACATCGAATGGAGTATGTAGGTACCTATAGAATAGACTGACTGTAACCGGTGTACCGCACCATATAGATATGTACGTGACGAGACGGTTGGACTAAGGACCTATCAACCATCAGATTTGGTCAGTACGCCGCCAATGCCGGAGTCGATGTCACCCTCGCTCTTGACTCACGCTCTTTCTTTCTCTTTCTTTACCCCGTCCCCCGCCACGTCGCGCTTTCCTAGGATGTGATACAGTGGTCGAGGTTATATTATTATGTATGTCTCTCACAACAGTGACCCTGTGTTCAGTCTAACTTCTAACATTCTAAAGACATATTAAGAAACCTAATATCTACTTACCTACTATCACATTTGAATCCCATATAAGTCATTCCTATCTCAGGAGTGGGGTTTTCTCTAAATTTGCTGTAAGATTCCGCGGGTGATGCTGCAAACGCCTCAGGATTTAATACTGATTCTGCGTAAAACCGCCATGATCGCCAATGGCTGCATAGATCTAAAAATGCAACACAATTACATGCCATACATCATTATTATTACTGGCTGGCATCAAAGAACTTTTCTACTTTTAAAATTCAAAATTCAATGGATAGAAATAAAGAGTCAAAGAGAGAAATAAACAAAAATATTTGGAGTCCGTGTGGTGAAGGAGAAAGAATACAAGTTTCAGTCCCTTTCTAAAGGGATCGTAAGAGGCGACTAACGAAAATTTACGCAGATGATATGGTGTAGTTAAGAGAAGAGGGGGGGGGGGGAGGGGTGTTGGAAATTGGTGAGCACATACCAATGCGGAAGTATCTCTGCCTATCGTCTGCCTGTTACGTTTTGACGTATAAACCACTGAATTGGTTTTGAAGACAATACAGTGATGGACCACATGCCTTAGGAAAGGACTTAAGCCATATTAAGTCACGATAACCTTTCTTCATGCTGGTGAAACCACGAATAACAGCTGGTAATAATATAATTTTCGACAAACTGTTTATAAAGTAGGCGACGTGGTATAACAAACTGGAGACAACAAGAAAATTATGAATGAACTATCCAAGGGTCTACAAATATACGCGCACACATCTCTGAATTCTGCATCACAATTCAACATTCTCTGAACGTTTTTCAGACCCAGCTGGGGTCGGTTTTCCACTCTAACTGTGATGCGGCTGAACATTTATATTTGCTGTGAAGCGACTGCCATATGACCTCCAAAATCAATTTGCGATATTGAAGTTGTTTATTAAGCTGGACTAGACGGATTTTTGAGGGCTCAGACTACCTATAGCAACGATTAACGTGCTCTCTGAAGAATAAATACACTCGAACCAATTCAAATATATATATTCATGCATAAATATATTTGTACTGAGTGGTAATCGCCACGCCCCTTCGTTGCAGTCATACATACTACTTAATTTTTCAGCTTATTACTGCAGCACATGCATCTTCCTTTAAAAATGACCATCTTTCAATATTAACTTTTATCCTCTAATTTTCTTCACGAAATTACATTATAAATTATTACTATCGAGAGGTTTATTACATATCAGTGATTTTCAAAAAGTGGATGCTCATTAATTACAAAATAAATAATATTAACAGCTCAAGTTTCAAGTTTGTACTGTGAAAAATTTTGTCATTTCGTCAGCCAGTCAGTTCACTTAATTATACATCATTATGCATTGATGCATCTCCAGTGTAACTTTTAAGCCTATTAAAATCCACTTAGTCACTAATATGCAATTTAAAATAATTATGTACTAATGGTAACTTCTACTACCAACCTTAACCAATCTACATTATATTGCCAAACTAACATACATACACTGAACACTACCAGTAAAGCGGTTTTTCAAAGCCTTTTTATGAAGGAGTTTTATCGGAACCAGTTACTTAGTATGACACATTGAATGATTGTGAGATATAATGATTGCAGTATAAATGTATTTCAATAGGCTTGTCATGTTCGTGAACTGTACCTATGCCTCATTTGGCAAAATACTGAACATGCACAGTCTCTCTAAGAAGTTGCTTAAAATTCTCCAAGTTACCGATCACCTTAGATCTAAATCTTTTCATTATCAGTGAAACCTGATTAAGTGAGACCTGAAGGGACCTGCAAATTTGTCTCTCTTATAGAGGTATTCCACTTACCTAGTGTCTCAGATATCCAGGTATAAATAAGATTTTGTCACCTTTACCACGGTTGTTAGTTTTATTAATAGAGGTCAGTATACTGGTTATTTCAGTTACAGAGGTGCGATTATTGATTAAAATAACTTAAATCTTGAATCGAAAAAGATAACAAGGGTATTAAGAGACACGTTTTTTTTATAAACAGTACAAAAATGTTTCAGTTATAATCTGTCATTTAGTTGGTCTTTTAGAAGATATATTTTAATGTGACCGATTTTATTGAATATGTACCTATGCTTTGCACGGTCACCAATTAATGTCATTTAAGAATAAATAACTGTGCAATAACATTTTTAAATAAACATCCGTATGCTGGTAAAGAAAACTATAGCTGAAGATCATTAAGGCTCTAAATTAGTTAAGTGCGGAATTAGTAAACAAATGGATGTAATATTCAATAGCTGTCTCTGTTACAGAAGTTACTATGACTATATAATCGAAATAATGAATCCCAGATATAGAACATTGTTTCATTCCAATAATAGAGATAATCCAGTGCAAAAGTGGTGGAACCTCAGCATGAGGTCCATAGTTTATATGAAGATTTCTCTCTTAACCAAGTTTCATTGTAATAATGAATAAAATATGAAATGTTTAAAATTTTGTCTTATACATTAATCATTGATTAGATAATATGCTTCATTGTAAACAACCATTCTGTTTGTCAAGCAACTTTTGAGGGCGAATGCAATTTCTAAAATTGCGTGCTAAAAATCGAGTCCAATACCAAGACTGAGATTTTTTTATAACTAATTGATTTTCACTAAAATGACGTCCATGAGTGATTTAATTTCTTTCATAATGATGCTATATGTAGTAGCAAGTTGCGACTAATATTTATGAGCCCGTGATGTCATTGTATACATTGGATTGATTTGCATTATACGTACAATTAAACAGTGCTGGAAATTACAATATTAAATCGCCGATTTGCAGGTTATTTAATAGTATTATATAAATTTGTTACATACGTTAGAAAACTAACAAAATTACGGTAAAACGCGATCAAAATCAGTTCAAAAGCGATGTCAATTAACCAATAGAATTACTTAGCTTGGTTTACTTACCGGAATGAAAGTACAATTGAAGTTAGAAAACGAAAAAATGACATAATTTTCTAAATTGGTTTTCATTTTCCTTTCATTTAGATGCTATTAATTTCTTACACCCGAAATTATTATATCATGTCATGAAATTATGATATAAAGGTAACACAAAGGTAAAGATTACTGAAACATGATATTAGACTAATCTAAACTTCACAATACATATAAAATAAATGCTCAAATATCCTTGTATTTATTATGCGCATGGGCCCAATATGTCACATGGTATATTAAAAATATTCAATATTATGGTAATAAATCTACTATTTAATACGACGTTAATAAACGGTCAAATTAGCAAGGCATGTAATAATTGCAAGCAAATGTGCTTATGAAAGCGAATATTATCATTAATTTTAAATTTTGTATCTACTTGCCCGTCCGTGAAATGAGAGCTGCTACATAGTCATGAGTGTAGTGAAACGAATCAGCCACCTTTATGATGTTGTTCTGCATTAGAATATTCAGTTCGACACTTACTAGAACACTTACTATCATCCGACAACGGTATTGGCGCAAACCTTGGGCACCCGGGTTGAACGCTTTTACCGCCATTTGGCCAGAAGTCGGCGGTTCCTGTGCGAACTGGCGCGCCATAACCTCCAGCATCAGTATGTATTACATCTACAAACTCTGCATCCTTTGCATTCACATGTTCCATGACTACGCCGTCGGGATAGAATGCTGGAAAAGCTGGATCAAGGGCTGTTAATCTGAAACATTTACAGATTTTTAGATTAGTAAAGTATTCGATTACATGGTAAGTCTGAAAGCGAAATTGAAACTGGAAGTAGGGTTAATTTTTTGATCTCTATAGCTGTATATATCAATATTTATCTTTATTTTAATATACTAAATATCATAATGTTTTAATGAATAAGCAAATAGGTAAACATGTGTTATCATCATCAGCTCAACATTGAGCCTCGATTGCACCCGAAGTCTTAATTTTTTTTATTTGCTTCAATACAATTTTAATAAATATGTGGATTGTTGCTTACCTTTTGACTAGCTTGTTATATTTGTTTTTAAGTTCTCTTGCAGTGTACCCAGCAACATGGCTTCCTAAAGAATGACCTATGACGTGGAATTTTTCTAATAGTAGACCAGAATCCAAAAGATTGTTTAATTGTTCTGCCGCCGCACTTCCTACCTGGAAATTGATATTGAAAATATTTTTTAACAAATGCTGTACACTCTCCTGGACTAAGTTCACAAGTAATAAAATTGTGTATCACAAAAAATTTTTGACATTCTGGATTCAAAACCGGCATGGGGGCAAAAGAGTATTTGGATTTCTCTACTAAAAAATCTCATTATTCTGAACACGTGCTTAATAGATGACTATACGGCCACCTTGATGTGTAAACAGAAAAGGCAAGAGGCATAAAGCATACTCAACGCAAAATTGTAGGTATAGATGCTATCACAAAAAAAATAGCTTTGATTATTTCTGTGATTATGTCGTAGGCCTTGTGGCACTTATCTTTCTGTATAACTTACTCGTAGGTATGGCCTACATACTATGTTCAAAAATGTAGCTAGGATATTGTCAAATAGGTAGATTATCTACTTATTCATATTACGTTCCATAACAATTACAGGCTAGGTAAAGCAAGTCTTAACTTTTCTTCAGTTCTTATGTTTTTTTTTGTATATTAAAAAAAAAAAAATTGTTCCGAAATTACTAATATTCCTTTTAACCCTTCCAACTAAACTAAATTGCTTGTGTACTTCGGTAGTGTACTAGCCAGAATTCAAACCCGGGATAGTAAGGCCGACTCCTTAACCACTAAAATACCAACGCGACGGTTTTATACTGAACTTTCTGAGTACTTTCTCCTGGTATCAGAAGTAGGTATTTAGGTATATCAAACTTTAATTAAATGACAGTAGAGGAAGCTCGTAAAATATGTTAGGGTAGAAGCAGATCGGCGGTGGTGCGCCTGGCGCGCCTCCCCGTTTCCGGGGTCAAGTTGGGGACTCTTTAGTTCCCACACCCGAGACGAGGGCCAGATCGTGAGAGATGGCCCTGGGTCGGCCGGGGTGCGAGGGATATGCCTGTCAACCTCACCTTCGGCAACCAAAACGACCCACAGGCGGCGTGCGTTTTAGTCGGTTCGAGTCCGACATAACCTCCTCCACCGGCTCCGGTGGGGAGGTATCCGTGGGGATTTTGTGCACGTAAAAAAAAAAAAAAAGGGTAGAAGCAGATGGCACACAGTTATCTCTGCTACTTATTGTAAGTCAATACACTTCGTGTGTACACCCAATAAAGAAATATCAACGACAGTCGCGTGGTTTCCGGCAGAGTAGACTTTGGACCACCCCATCTCTTCCCATGCGGTGTCGCACAGGGCAACTAAGGGATATGGCTTTTTAACAACAGACACAGATATAGCCCAGATTCAGCCTCACATGCATGGCTTGAGTCAGGGCTATGTCAGGGTAGACGGCAATACGCTCAGTCCCTATTACGTGGGACCGAATTCAATGATTACTGAAATGTAGGTGTTAATTCACCTCTGCCTAACCCTCCGGGGATGAGGCGTAATTATACGTATGTATGTATGTATGAATACAACGTCAGCGAGTTATACATGCTATAAACATAATAATACCATATAGACGAATCATACATAAGTAGATAGTCAGTTTAAGAAAAAAAAACTTTTATTCCTTTGAATATTTTTTTATGAAATTTGATAACCGCCGCGAGATTTGAAATCTCACATAAGAAAAATAATTGAGCAGCGTTTATAGGAATAACTACTAATGAAACATTTTTTATCGACTAGTTTGGCTACATGCACGTTCTTACGATAAGATTTATTTTTTCTGCTTGAAGGTTTTTCCTATAAGGATTAAGGAAACTATGTTATACCTGGGGTCAATAAATTGAACTGCTGTCTTATTCCGCATCATAAACGTGATAAATATGATGAACAGAATCAACCTATAGCAACTCGGAACAAAAAATATTTGACAATATTTGTGTAGACTTTACGTGCCAATCTGCCGTAATCTATAAATCTCTGTAATAACTTGTATCAGTTTCTTTTCAAAAAAACGTCTATTCCACGCAAGCAAATTAAAAGTCAAATTTAAATCTGCGTGGGCAAAGCTAGTATTTTATAACAAAACACAACATAAACATCTATAGCCCGAAGGGGTAGGCAGAGGTGCTAGCACCCACATTTTGCCAGTTTTTGTTTAGGTCGCAATGTAATAGGTGGCGAGCCTATTGCTATTAACCGGGCACTTATAAACCTGCGATAAATACACAAATAACTTCGAAAAGCATCGAAAAGTCATTGGTGTGTGCCATGGTAAAACCTGGGATCGAACCCGAGACTTCGTCTCAGCAGTCCATTACCGATACCACTTATGTTCTAATAATGGGCATTGGGCATGGGATACAAAAAAACATAACGTATGCCAAGATTACTAAAATTAATTAAGCATATCAACAAAAAACAAAGAAACAAACAAATTGAAAATTAGAATATTACCTTTTTCGTATTCCTTGCAGCATTGACTAAATAAGAACCATGAGCCATATTGGACCAGTCCAACAAAATCACATTTGTACCAGGCCTTGCTTCTAAGTACGCGTTCACCATGACCTGGAAATTAACAAGACGCTATAATTAAACTAATTATCTTCCAATTGGGTTTTTTATATACAGCATAGAAGTTGTAAAAACCCGTGGGTGCTTTAATAGTGCGTCATCACGCAGAGATTGTAATAGAATAGACATTAAATGTGTTTACATCCGTACATAAGAATAAAATAAAAACAGAATTCGTTTTTCAATCACAAAAACAAGAATACATTGATTTTTTGTCCAATACACGCTGTTTTTATTAATGTAACGTCATAGTTACAGGGCGTTAGTTAGTTAACTCGGAAGCTCTCCACGTATCCCTCTGATTGGCAGATAACACAGTGAAGAGCAGGCAAGGCGAGAGGGTTCCCTGAGCGCTGACTTGGGGGTGAAAATAAGGTTGTCAATCATCCTAACATAAGCAGGCCAGCGCGGTGGGGAGGCTATCCCACATTTGACAAGGGGGCCTTTTCAAAATAAGAAAAAGAAAAATAAAATTAGACTGTATTGACACAATTTTAACCAGTCTTGAGTAATTACGGGAAACTGCGATGGTTATATGGATTTTCATTAGTGCAATCCAGCTTGAGTGTGTTATGGTGATTTGTAGTTCAATTTAGTGCTGCTGCTCAATGTCTTTGTTAAGTGATATAATGCAGACAAAATAAAGATTTGAGTTTGTATAAATTCGCATGGAGCTGAAAATTAGTGGGATCTTAAATACACCATAATACAAGAAATATCCAAAGTCCCCATCGGTTGGACTACTGCATTTTTTATTCAAGGTCAAAGGTCAAAATTATTGTATTCTCGCATTTTTCTCGTAAACGTCTTGTGCTATCGCAAAAGTAGGTTGGACAAAGCTGTACATCATGTAATTACCTATTAAGTCTGTCCTTTACGTTTTGTTGTGCGGGTCACCATTTTTGAGATATTGCGATTTTAAAATTGGAAGAAGACATATCCATTATATACGAAGTAACTTGTTCCCTTAATATGATTTTTAACAACCCAGAGTCTGAACTGCTGGTCCTATAAACTTGAAATTTTGGCAGTAGATAATTTTTACGTTGCTAGCATCCACTAAGAATGAAATTTTGGAATTTTTGTTGCTGAGGAGGTAAAATAAGGGATGAAAGTTTGTATAGAATTTCATTCTCATTCATCCCTAATTTTAGTTCCTCATAAAGAAAATTTTCAAAAATCCTTTCTTGGTGGATATTAAGAATACGAAGTCCAATCGATGGGACTTTTGATATTTCTTGTATTATGGTGTATTTAAGACCCCTAGACCCCTACCAATTTTCAGCTCTTTGCGAATTTATGCAAGTTTACCATATTATTTCTTCTATTTTGACTGGATTAATAGAGTCTTTAGTAGATACCTATAGCAAAACCAACGCTTCTGTGAAATGGCTGAAATTTGAACTACGGTTGTCACCGTCCAATATGTAACTTTTTATTGCAATTAAAAGACAATTTAGCACGATTTGACAATATTGAAGGGACAGTGGCGGCCTCCTTCAGTTTACGGAATTTTAAATGTTACTATAGGTTTAAAATGTTATAGAAGTTAATAACATACATACATACATACATACATAAAATCACGCCTGTCTCCCATAGGGGTAGGCAGAGATCACGGATCTCCATTTGCTACGATCCTGACATACTACTCTCGCTTCATTCACTCTCATTACATTCTTCATGCACGCTCGTCGGTTTAGAGTACTCCTGACCTGCCCCTTTTCTAAAACTTCCCCGATTTGGTCCAGGTATGTGCGCCTAGGTCTTCCCCTTCCGACGGTACCATCCACACTCGCCTCATACACCTGTTTCGTTAGTCTTCTTTCATTCATTCTCTCAACATGACCAAACCATCTCAACATTCCTCTCTCAATTCTCATCACTACATCTTCTATCACTCCACATAACAATAATAATGTTATCGTGATAATACCAATAGATAAACGATAGAACTAAAACTATATTACATTTCTAGTTTTATCGCTATTTGTGTATCATATACTTGGATTTCAATCTCATTTTCGACTAATTTAAAAATGAAATGTATTGACAAAATGTATAAATATTTAGAACGAGGAGCGTTTCTCAAATTTACATATTTTCCTTATTCGTCTAAGAGCCCGTAAATGTTAGACTTACAGTATAAGTACAATCTGTTTTTTTGGGCAGGACTGTACAGTGGTAGATAAGAACATTTGGCTGGTATGAATAATAAATCGTGGTTATTTTGGTAGATAATATGTAGTAAAGGTGTTTAACTTTTAGCTCTATTGTAAAATATGCTTATATTTGAATTTTTCTACACTGGAATTGGAATTGGATGTTGAGTGGTTTTAGACAAAGGTTTCCATTGGAATAGAATTATAGCAATAATTGTCATTCACACCTACAGCACTATTACTGAAATACCTAATGATTTCTATAATGATTGACAAATTTACGATGGCACCAGTGTTTGAAGAAAATAATCTCCTTAAATTATAAAGTACTTTATAATTTAAGCAGATACAATTTGAAAATGTCTTTAAAGGTACTGTAAAAGAATATCAGGATTGGCATTCAAGAATCACATTGTGTTTAAACACCATATGAAAATATATTTTAACACATAATTTTACTAATTAATATTCTACAACATTCTACACAGCGCTATCTAGGCTCATGATTAGCATAGCTTAGCCAGCTTATGTTATGGGATCTTAACTGCGAAAAACATACTTAGATCCTTTTTATTTTGTAAATACATATGTATGTATTTACAAAACAAAACACCCAGACCAATGCAAACTATAAATATTCATGCATACAAATATTTACTCTGAGCGGGAATTGAACCCCCGCCCCATGCGTAGCCGTCGAACGTTTTACCGCTGCGCCACAGAGGCCGTCTATTTGTATTACTTATTATATTTGTATTTCGAAGAAAAGCTTCTTGATTTTTATCGCTCACATGAAATTGCGATAACTTTAAACTTTATTAATGAACAAATAAACAAACAAAAATCATTGAAAAATAAATAAATGATGTCATCTCATACCACGAACCCATGAATAGGTATTCGTGCATAGCAATCCTTCTACGTCAACATATTACTAATATGAAATTGATTAAACTGATTTAAGACATTAGTTATGAGTGTGTATGGAAATTAATTATAAACTAAGTGTATAAACTGTGGTAGCCTAGTGCCATGGGTAACGGATTGCTGAGATGAGGTCTTGGGTTCGATCCCAAGTTTTACCATGGCACTCACCAATGACTTTTCAATGCTTTTCGAAGGTGTGTGTATTTATCACAAGTTTATAACCGGACGTTAATGGCAATAGGCTCGCCACCTAGTACATTGGGGCCTAAACATAAACTGGCGAAATGTGGGTGGCTAGCACCTCTGCCTACCTCTTCGGGGATATAGGCGTGAGTTCATGTTATGTTTATGGTATTATAAACAAAGCAAGTATCTACCCACACTAAAACATTATTCCGTCCTACTCAATTTAGTCAATCACATTTTAATAACATTTTAACAACCCGCTTCCACCATAATATCTAGCATATTAGGAGTCTATGTTCCTTGCTCGGGGCGATGGTCCTCTGCGCGGATGCGTGGGCGGCCGGCGCCTCCTTCTGTGAGCAAGCAATGCTCGTGAAAGAGGAGGCGGGGCGGGAGCAGCAGTGGGAGCGACGAAGGATCGCAAGCCAAGCTGCCCGCGTACGAAGGCAACTCGGGCGTCGGAGGTCGATGAACGACCTCCGCCCCCCATGAGCGCAGGCCTGGGGGTGACAAGTGGAGCTGTCTGTCACCCTGGCAGAAGCAGGCCGCGGTGGCGGCGCGCCTCGCGCGTCTCCCCGTTTCCGGAGACGAGTTGGGTCCCCTCACCCGAGATACTCTCTAGAGATCTCTCGAGATACTCGTAATTTAATTTAATATTTAATAATAATTTATTTATTTATCAAAGAAGGCTTTACAGTATATATTAACAATAGTCTTATATTTATGGCCATAAGCTTATTATGGTGCTACTACTATGTTTACAGGTACAAGAATTTTTTTTAAAATGTATCTACTTTACATATTTCTTACACTGCCTGATCTAGGTTTATGCAAACTTGTGTTTCAGGCCATGTCTTTTCAAAATTAATTTTCATGGGTATAAGGAATATAACAATAAAACAAACAATATCTTTATAGCTAAAAAGACAAACGTCTGACACTCTCTCCTCACTTCAAGATTTCTAGCAGATTCTCCGTGTCTATGTAATTTAACATCTCTAAATATTCTATACATAAGACCTTTTTTTTGTTAAATTTATTGTACAAAAAAGGACCCCGAGTTTAGTATGTTGGTATAGAATGATGTTCAAAATAAATAATTGACGCACTGTTAACACCTTACATGATCGGTAAAGTTCATGCGTAGGAAATCTAAATGGACGAAAAGTGGCTAGCTTTAGGATGGCTCCTTGGGTTCGTTGTAAGAGATGGCCCTGGATCGGCCGGGGTGCGAGGGATATGCCTGTCAACCTCACCCTCGGCAACCAAAACCGACCCACAGGCGGCGTGCGTTTTGGTCGGTTTGAGTCCGACATAACCTCTTCCACCGGCTCCGGTGGGGGGGTGTCCGTGGGGATTTTACGCACGTAAAAAAAGGAGTCTATAGATGTTCGAATCCCAAGTTGAGAAATTGGTCTGATATTTGGTACACATCTTTAATTCGGACAACAATACAATTTAAATCATTAAACAGTTTGATTTGCTTTTAATACCTTGATATTAAGGTCATTTTAAGACTGCAATCATATCGTACTGAAGCTAACTGTATCACCTTTTAAATATAATAATAAATTATGAGACAGCTTCTGTGGCAAGGCGGTAGTAAATGCAACTGCTACACAGGGGTGCGTATTACATTCCCGCTCAGTGAAAATATTTGTAAGCATGAAAATGGGTAGGTATTTGCATTGGTCTGGGTACTCCGATTCGAACATCTATGGCAGTCGTTACACCCGTTGGAATAGTATACTAAACAGTTGGAGCCCTAAAAAGTTCAACATTTGGTCGAACTGCAACACTTCGATATCATTAATCGGTTATAGAGGTTAGATGGCAATCGATTTAAGTAAAATATCGAAGTTCAGCCGCGTTACAGTTAGACTGGAAATCGCGGACCTCAAACTCCGAAGTAAAAGCAGATGCAACCGACTAATGTAAGGACAAATAAAAATGAAATATAAGAACTAAAGTGTTCGATATTACAAATAAATTACTATACCTGAATGCTTTCCTGTTGAGCCAACTCTATAAAACCGTGGATGTAAAGTACTGTGGGATTGTTCTTGTTGAAGCCATTGACTTCGAATAATCGACTCGCTTGGCTAAGAGGAATGTCAACGTAATCTTCAGCAGTTCGCCTGAAATAGGACCAACGAATTGGATATATTACTGACATACAACTAAAGCTTTCATGGGAAGTATAAGAGGCATAAATTATTTATATCACATATATAAAGGCATGCCTCTTTCTCATAGGGATACATTATGGATAGGGGAGACTATTATTATATGTCGTTTTTACTTTTTTATATATTATTTTATATAGGACACGTCAATTAGACTTCGCTTTGCCTGATGGTAAGCTGAAGGCAAAGTCTCAGAAAAGAGGCTTACCATTAATTACATTTAGGTACTATGTGACAAATGGTGACACTCAGCTGGACGGCTTCATCATTATGCTTTTTCTCGTCCGGCTTAAAGGACCCGGGACTGCAGGAAGAAGGAAACACGTGAAGTATGAAGTATATTAAGGCATGCTTACCCATTATAATATCTTAAGTATATATCTTCTACCCTATTTGTTCTATCTGGCAAGATTCCTGAAACAAAAAAAAACATATTTTGAATGACATTTATTACTGGAAACTTAAAGCAGGTAAAAGTTTGTATCTATAAAATCAAGAAGTATCTTTATAATTATTATTTTTCACAGGATAATAAAACAATTAAATGTGCAATGATTTTACTGGTTACTCTGGGAAACATAGTCTATAATAGTGATATAATATATCAAATTTTGATGTGATTGCTCACAATTTTCAACAATGAACCATTCTTACCAACATTTAAAAAAGAAAGTTTCTGAAATAGTGTATTAATTGTTTATGAACCAATTTAAATGATAATATTGTCAGAAGTTAGCGCGAATACTGTCTACGCATTGAAATATAACCATTTTTAAGAGATTTAGGTTTGTCTTAATTCTTTATTGTACTCAGAAAATAATACAATAATTTATACTCATAAATACATTTTAATGTACAAAGGCGAGCCTAAAGAAGTATAAAATTTTCTCCCAGCACACCTTTGGTGAATTTTTAATCATCAGAATTAGTTTAAATAACATCAACTGGGTAAAGGTTTAAAAAGATTAATTTCAAAAATTTAAATGATTTGGTTAAGTATAATATCAATTCACGTCATTTTCATTGGACATTAAAAATGTACTATAAATAATGATAAATGTACCATAATTATATTTGTTATATTTGGCACATTTTTGGACCCCATCGAGACCTATGAGACGCAAGTTATTATCACCATCAAGCTAGGTTGTCTTCTGTTTGGTGGACGAGAATCTGGTAAGATATAAAACAACTCTATATTAACCAAATGAAAGGAATAAGGAGGAGTATGAAATTGGACGCTAGGAAATTAAACGTTTTGGATGCAGTTATGATCGTCGCTCGCATAAGAAATAAGAAAAAGATTTGCTATGTTAATAAAAGATTTATTAACATAGCAAATTAATACAATATGTCAAAATGATACAACAAGCAATACTTAATCTATGTACTAATCAAATAACCCGCCCCTGATCGCTCCCGGTGCAAATTTATTTTGATTAAAAGTTATGCTCTTACTTATATAAAAAAATCTTCCTATGTAATTATATAACATTGTGGTGTTATTTTTGGCAAAAACAGAGCTGTTATTTGCATTGACCGGGATGATAATACGTAAATGATATGCCTAGTATCACTGCCATTAGACAGTAACGATATTCCAAAATGATTATTGAAATAAAATATAAAACTAAAGTCTCTTTTGTGGACGAATATTAGTACTATTACATTATGTACTCATATAATTTTGTATGAAAATTTACTAATTTAAATTTACTAGCATTTACGATGTTAAAAATTTCATTTAGGTACTACTTTGCAAACAATCAATCAATTTATATTTTTAATACAGTTGTTAAAATAACAATAGTTATAAATTATAACCAAAAATACTTAATATAATATGTGAATACCTAGTCAAGCCATAAGTAGATATTGTTACAAATGAAAATACATTTTCTTTAAATGAATGTAATATAATATTATCAAAATTCTTATCTAAAATAAAAATATATTTTATTCGAAATGGCCACATTTCGCTTTTATACAGGCCAGGCTATGTATTTTTAATAGTTATTCAAAAAAAATTATCCGCGAAATAAATAACAGGGTAATACAAATGTATATTTACCTAATATAAACATTTAAATATGTATAAATAAGATATTTTAAATACTGTAAATTTGATATGTAAGTTTGAATGGCGAAGGCTCAGGCATATTATTACAATAAATTTATGAATTATGTATAAACCTATACGACACGAAGTATGCGATACGTCGTAACCGTGAAAAGGAACCCTATTACGTCGACTTAGCAATGTCTCAGCCCATTTATGCAAATGTGTGCATACGAGAATGAGTTGCCTACTAAGATGAATACCTGTATCGTATGCTTACATCCGCTTGCACTTCAAGATACCACAAACCGCAACCGCAGTGCAAATTCAAAGCAACGTTTTATCGTTCATTGATACAGTAAACCTCATGGTGCACAGAACAACTATTATTTTGATTACGGTTTGAAGAGCCCATTCTAAAATTTAGAAGAAGTACAGAGCGCTGTTTGGTTTTCAAACTAAGTAAATCTAAAAGATTTATTCTTTTGTTTTTACTTGTCACTCTAAAATAAAACACATTGTAATGTGCCTGCCTGTTGTTTGCACGAATATGTCCAGGCATACATGATTATGTAAGAACTCTTTCCAGATGTGGATATAGCACCTTGCACTGCCACAAAGCTTTATTCTATCGAAGGGTACCTATAAATTGCCTTGCATACCTTCTTATGTTCAAATAATATAATCATGTGTTGGTAAAGCTTTATTCAAATTGCAAAATAAAACACCCCATCTTTTCTCATTCGGTGTCGTATAAGGCGACTATCGGATAAGGCTCACAAACACTAAACTAAAACGCTAACATCAGACAGATATATACAGCCCTGGCTCACCTCAGATGCAAGGCTAGTGTCAACAATAGTGCCCGGAAGACGGTAATAGACTCACCACCTATTACGTGGGACCGAGTTTTTTGATTGGTGAAATGTGGGTTTTAATTCACCTCTGCCTAAACCTCCGGGACTAAAGGCGTGATTATATATATGTAAGTATGTAATTGAAATTGTTGAACTCTTTCTACTATCGGTGTATTTTAATAGCAGGTTCGTCTACACTAGAGTGTATTTTTATTGCAACATGTTTTTGGCACCAGGTATTGGTACAAGTTGTGAACACGAAGTGCCGATACATGCATCGACACATTATATCGAAACATCTATTTAATGACTTCTTGTTTATTGTTTCATCAACATTGTACTATACATTTTGCACTAGTACCTACTGTTGAAATAACCTACAACACAAGTCTATACAATAATACGCACTCATAAAATAAATATTTATATTACACAAATATCTTTATTTTATGTTGAGAACATGTCAATATTTTTAGAACATTTCCGCTCTAGAAACCACTACACGTTGTTATAATAATATACAAGAAACTGTGTAAATGTATATTTATAACATGCAATATATTAAAATGATAATGAATATAACTTTCGATTGAGATCCATTTTTCAAATAAAAGATGAAGTAAGAAGGAAGATGAAGATGAAGGATGAAATATTAATTTGCAATAGTGTAATATTAAAAAGAAGTAAATTTAGCACTAGTACCTAAAAAGGTTGTACAGGAATGGGCTTTGATGGTCAGACAAACATAATAGGTCCTCTGTCCACTAGACAAAGTGATCATAGCTGGAGAGACAAAGCCGTACGGTTGTCACTAAAATGTTATTACAAAATATATCACGTGAACTGGAAGCAATTGCACGACGCAAGATAGATGGATAGGTAGTATCGTAGTAGTTCAACTGGCGTTCGTTAAATGACTCTGGATACATTTGGCATCAATAATGGTTTATTGAATGAAATTTTAAAGCATTTAGTATGCTAACTTTTTTTTTTTTTTTTTTTTTTCTTTCATATGAATGGAGACAATAATATCTTTAATTGATTACATTAAATAAAATATGCTATTATAATATACAATTACTTACAAATTAAAAACTAAAAACTATGCTAACTATACAATATATACAAAAATGTATGTATAAATATGTATGCTAACTATTCAAACCGATTAAAATAGGAAAAAAATTGAATAAGTTCAGGCCGTATTATAGGAAAATTTGAATGATATCGGGCGGGGTCCGGTGGCTCGTGGTCGGCTCGAATCCTGTCTGAACTAATTTGTCTTATCTTAATCGATCAATAATGGTCACTCAAACTAGGATTATTGGCTTACCTAAACGCAAAAACGCAATAGGCCATGGACAAACGTTAATCAGTAAATGCAAACTAGAACCAAGTACTGCTTTGTCATACAACATGGACTCTTGATATCGTGATAACATTGAGATAACATTATTTGCGGCATAGATTAGACAGTCAATATTCTGCCAATAATACTGTTAATATTGATGTGCAAACATGATTCGTAGGTACGATAGGTATATTGACACCGGATCACGATCTTCGACTGCGATATTTATGGATTGTCTAACCCTTCTTCATCTCATTTTCATTGCTTATTATTAAAATCCTATTATAAGCGACTTTTATACACAAGTATTTTAGCAAGTAAGGTGCAAAAATATTAATTTGTTACACATTTTTCCCGGTGCTTTCAAATATGCTAACATAAACGAGAGTATGTCACCGTTGAGTTGTAGTGGATAGTAGAGTGACATGACATGACGGGGCCGACCTAAGACACAAGGGCTAGCTGACCCGGATTGTAACACTGAAAACGATATTTAGGTCAATTGTTTCCATAGTTTCTTGAGTGATTGTTCAGGGTCAAGGTATCTACATTATTCTACTAATATTACAGATGTGATAGTTTGTGAAGATGTCTATTAAGGTCAAACGGTTGAATGAATCTGCCTGAAATTTAACTATAGGGATAGATGCCAGTCTGGAAAAATTATAGGTTATACCACTAAGGTGGCAGACAGGTATACGGTCCACTTTATGTAAAGTGATTTCCGTGGCCAATGGACGTGTGCAGCACCAAGGGCTTCACAATAGTGTTAACGACCCCGTAGTAACTTTCTAATGCCTTTCTTGAAAACTACTTTTATCCCTGTTGGATCTACTATCTTTAATCCGTAGGGGATTGCAGGAACAGAATGCATTTATGTAAAAAAGTATTGTATATTCTCCTCGGCCACGCCACAACTTGAGAGGGAGAAGAACTTTTTTTTTAACTTTTAGACCTTGCAGGAAGATTCTTTTAAACGGAAATAAAAATTAAGATAATTGCATTGAAAATTTTCAGAAAAAGATAAAATGGGAGTGGCAAGAGAAGTTAATAAGAAAATTAAAACCCAATTTATTTCAAAGGATTTTTTTTATACCACTTAGTTGGCAGACAAGCACACGGCCCACCTGATGTTAAGCGGTTACCGTGGCCTATGGACGTATGCAACACCAGGCTCTGGTTATGACGTGTTGTTCTTGATCTGCAGTGAAAGCATAATACATGACTACTTATGTTTTTTATGAATCATTCAATGAATGTATGAATTATTCAAATCTTTTATAGTGCTAACCTACATTTAAAAACGAACTTTTGTACAAAATTTAATGTTTCATAATATCTACATCCGTGAAGGCTGCGCGTTTCTTTTTTTGGTTAGTCAGTACCGGAGATTTATTTGGTTAATTTTTTAATTTACTCGTTTACTTTTTTATTAGGCATTCTACATGCTTCTATGATAATTCCTTCACAATACAGGCTGCCTGAATAAACACGAGCAGAGAGGCTATCTACATTACAGAGACTGGTAAAAGAGCGTTACTTAACATTATAAGTTTTATGTTAGCTCTGCTCGATTACTTCTAAGTAGTAGCTGTATATTATGTAATTATGGTGTATGTATTTGCACGCAGTATGTATATTTATGTTGTATATGGGTACATATAAATATACAACTAATACTTAATATAATATAAGTATTAGTTGTATATATTTATATAGAGTTCACTGGAGAGTTTTTGTGCTGTCATTGTCAGTGGGAAGACAAAAGGCTTGTCCTGTTTTGTCTTCTGCACTGATGGCACAGAAACTCTCTGTGCTTACAGGGTCAGTAGCGCATGAGTAACTCCCCTGGTGTTGCGCACGCCTATAGGCTGCAGTAATCTCTTTCCATCAGGTGGTCCGTGTGCTTGTCTGCCACCTAAGCGGTTTAAAAATATATTACTGTATTTGTACATTGATAATTGAACATTGTTTTTGTATCTAGTAGTACCTAGTAGGAATTTAGTGTACACCGCAAACTACCTGTTCCACCAATATTGTCCAAATTATGATTATCTGGAAGAGATCGCAGACCATGATAAAACCGCCCATTGTACAAATCTCTGTCATGTACGTATCCTTTATATGCATCCTATGTTTGGTGTAAAATAAAGAGTATTTATCTTATTTTATATTTATCTTACTTGATATTTCTCTTAAAAGTTTTCTTTTATACAACTTAAGTGGCAGACAAGCACATAGCCCACGTGATGTAAAGTGGTTTCCGTGACCTATGAGAGGTGTCACAGCCGTGCTACCGACCCTGTAAGAACGGAAAGTTTCTGTGCCGTCAGTGCAGAAGACATAATCCGGACAAGCCTTTAGTCTTCCCACTGACAGTACAAAACTGTCCAGTGAACTCAGTTATCATCACTATGTTCGTTCTGGTTGCATTTGTACGTTCGATTTCAAAGACCGTTCTTTCTCTTTTTTTCTTGAGCTCCATAGAAATGTTCAAATGACATTAACGTACAAAAAAAGCATACAAACTTAAATACCAACTTTATCACTGGTGATCTAACAGATGAAAATTTGCATTAACTACGTAGGAAACCTAATGATAAAAGTCAATGCCCTGTTTTTTTAAATAATATTGTATCTAAAATAGCCACCTTCATTTCGTATAACCTCGTTTGATTTAAATAGCTCAAAAGCCATAAACAAAATAATGTGTGTCTAATTATTTATAAAGACTCTTCAACATTTTTTCTTCGATGATATATTCTATCGCATTACTTCTTAAAATATTGGCAATTTTAGGTTGTTTAGCTGATAATATTTTAGGTCAAAAAACTGTAATTTTAACATAATTATTTAAGGTATCGGGACTTCTCGCGAATTAAATCTTGGAACTTACTATAGTTATTGCAGAATTAGTAAGTTCCATGATTTAATTCGCGAGAAGTCCCGATACCTTGTATAATTATGAATTCACACTGTAATTTTTACAAGCAATTTAACCATTATTTTATGAAAGAAATATCACTTATGTATTCATAATTTTTAGAAGTTTTAAGTAAATGGTAAAGTAAATCCTTAGAAAAATTCAAAAAATCTTTTTTCTTTTCATCCATGTGGCATAACCGTTAGATACACAGTGTGTTATTGTTTCTATTTGCAGTACAATGAACGATCACTCCTGTAATGACTACGTAAATACATACATCATATATACATGTACTCACGCTTATAAATCTCTGAAGGAGTAGGCAGAGATGTATTAATACCCACATTTCACCAATTATGATTTTCGGTCTCATATAATAGGCGAGCCTATAGCCGTTAAGCGGCCACTTTGTCTTGGGTTGTATGTTCACTGCTAGATGGAGAGCCTTATCCCTTAGTCGCCTTCTACGGCACATATGGGAAGATAATGGGTGGCCCTATTGTACTCTTTCGGGAACCAACACTGCATTTACCTATGAATTTACAGCAATAACTCGCATCGCAATCAAACCGTGTCGTTTTGTTACGCTTCGGTAACATCTAGGCCTAGTGAAACACACATATCTTGAAAATGATGAAACAATACACCTACCTTCCCGAAGAAATACCTGCGTAGTATACGACACATCGAGTTCGTGACTTAGGCCCCCGAATACGAATTTTCATTCCTTGTGGTTTTGCAATCAAACTCCCTAAAAAGTGGCAGTTCTTCTATTTTTTGATCTATGGCGATTCCAACAATGACTTAGTAAATGTTTATAAAATTATTAATGGCGGATGCCAATGTCAAATTAATCGGTAGTTCGTTGACCAACATGATATTATATTTGACGAATATGACAGTCGCAACGCATGTCATAAACGTCAAATCCCATACATTCTATTCTTCTAGGCAAATAATTGCTACTTGTCTAGTGTGAAGCAGGGGCGGGAGGTTACTGTAAAACTTAGTAGGTGGTCTAGTCTAATAGTCACAATACGTAACGGGTTTCTAACTGCTATATATACGTATTTTGTACACTTCCTCCGAAATGCAATAAGTATAATCAAGGACTACCTATGCCCGTGGCTTCTCGATGCAGCCAGTGCATCTATTATATACCTGACGAAACGCTGAAGGAGTTTCTTTTCAGGGATGGTAAGTCAGACGGGCATCGCTTTCGAAAAAGCCGACATTTATTAATAAGCAAACATCAGATTCCAAAGTTCAAACTTTGAATGAAACAGGGAAATCGCTGCGAGGATGATGACGAAATATCGCGAGACTGAAGTAATGGTAATGGATGACATTATCTATAGGTAATAACATAATATTAGTATATATTCGTGATACATCACTACAGCAATTTTAGATCTTTAGATTTAAAAAATACTGCTGAGATAAAACGGCCTTGATTTCGTGTTTACATTATTTCAAAATTTTAGAATGAAACTCTACGCAAGCGATACTGTTATTAATTAATATAATTTTTTTGTAGTGATTGCAAGAGGAAATTATTAAAGAACTATTGCAAAAGTGTTACAACTAAATTAACAAAATATATTTAATCCTACTTCCTGCAGGCTTCCATGTTACATTTCCATTTCTCATTAATATAAAAGTAAAAATATATACACCAATTTGCAAGTTTCATTATAAGGTTAATCGGAACTGACAAAGACTTTGTTTTCGAATTCTAAATAACAAACATACCTATAATTACGCCTGCGGATAAAGTCGTAATTATATGTATGTTGTTAACACATTGACACCCTCATTTCACCAATCTTTGTATTCTTTTTTTTTTTTTATATAGGACACGTCAATTGGACTTCGCCTTGCCTGATGGTAAGCTGAAGGCAAAGTCCCAGAAAAGAGGGTCACCATTACTTACACATACCGTGTGACAATGGTGACACTCAGCTTGACGGCCTTATCATATGCTTTTTCACGCCCCGCTTAAAGGACCCGGGACTGTAGGAAGAAGGAAACACGTGAGCTGGTAATGAATTCCAGGCCTTAATGGTGCGACAGAGGAAAGAGTCTCCGAACCGCTTGGTTCTTGATCGGATGTTTTGCACCGTGTGCGGATGACATCTAAGACCTGCACGCGTTGTCCTGTGCAGGAAAGGGGAGGGTGGGACTAATTGGAAGAGCTCATCAGAACACTCCCCATGGTACAGACGGTAAAATACAGCCATGGACGCAACATCTCTACGCAGCTGTAAAGGTTCTAGCCCCACATTCGGCCCCACGTTATAGAGGGTGAGCCTATTGCTGTTTTCTTGGCACTATTTGTAGACTCGAGCTATACATCTGAGGCAAAGTCTGGGCTGTATATATACGTCTGGTGTTAAAAAGCCCTATTCCTTAGTCACCTTGTACGACACCGCATGGGAAGAGACGGGGTGGTCCAAATTCTACTCTGCCCGAAACCACGTTTAATAAATGTCGACAAATTAATGAAAACGAGAATAACATAAAATTAAGTTAGTAAATTACTTACTTCGATATTTTATTCATCTAATCGTACATGTTTATGGCAGATATCCTAGAATGGTATTCAGTTCTAAGCCTCGATTTATCTGAGGACAGATTTTATAGACAATCTGTCAAATCTGACAATTATCTATTAACACAATCTGCCCTTGGATAAATCGAGGTTCAGGGCTGGGTGGCGTTCTAGAATACAGGGCTTATACTTGTAACCGACTTACAATAACGATGTTTTCACCTTTAATATTATTCTGTGAAGTGAATATTATTCTGTGTAGACACAGTATTTCTAACAAAATGTATCGCAGAAGACGACTCGAAATAAACGTTATCAGTGAGTAAGCTAATGTCAATAGTGCGTTTAAACTGTTAATGTGTGCTTGTTTGGGAAATGTGTACCAAAATAGTAGCTATTATTTATGCCACGTGTATAGCCATACCTACTGTGTCTATAGAGTTTGTATATAGTCTAAGGTTTTCACTTACCTAAATGAATCTTTAACATAAAAATATGTTAATTTACATAATTATTTTATATTTCAACTTGCTTTAACAAAAAATTACACCTAGCTACTCACTAATAGATAAGTTTAATTAATGTATGTATCTAGTGAAGGTCATCGCGATCACAGCAAGGTTCAAAGATTAGATTATATTATTATGTTATGTTGTTATGACGTAGTTGAACCCATAATAGGTGATGATCGTAGGGAGTCTACATTTTCTATGCTATTTCATCCAAGAAGATAAGTAATATTAACTGTCATTATTGTTACTAATAATATAGATAAATAAATAATCGCGGTAGCCTAGTGGTATGGGTAATGGACTGATGAGACGAGGTCTCGGGTTCGAGCCCAGGTTTTACCACGGCACACTCTAATGACTTTTCGAAGTTATGTGTGTATTTATGGCAGGTTTATAAGTGCCCGGTTAATGGCAATAGGCTCGCCACCTGTTACAATGGGGCCTAAACATAAACTGGCAAAATGTGGGTGCTAGCACCTCTGCCTACCGCTTCGGGGATTTAGGCGTGAGTTTATGTTATATTATGTTAAAATTCTTAAATCACAGTGTTTGTATCCTCTCGGACTCATGAGAAACAGCTTGACCAATTTTTAGGATGATTTTTGTATATATTTGGTAGATTTGATATTAAATTAGAGACCTGTTTTTAAACAGTACCAATCGCAATCCAACCTGGAAACGCAGCAAGTGTGATGGGCACCTTTGCACCGGGAGCGATAAGGGGCGGGTTATTCGATTAATATTGACACATTATTTAATTAGTAGTAAGGTGACGTGAATTAAATAATGAGAATTTAAAAATGTAATTTATAATAATATATATGAACCTTGGAAAATATATTTCTACTTAATTTTATATACCTTAAGGTTGGCCGGACCCAATGACTTTTATTTAATTATTTTTATTGATTTGGCTCTAAAAATACACACTTACATTTAATTTTCACCCTTCTTACACTGCAAAACAAGAGAGATTTCTATAAAAAATATTTGTTTCTTTCCTTCTGTAATATTTTATAATCTAAGTCAAAGATGCACACGCGAAGATGACTTATAAATGACGAAGTTCTAAAATGGTATTGTCAACTCAAACAACACTACGAAGAACTGATTTCTATTTCGCAAATGTTTTATTGTTTATTTTTTAAACTATAACAAGTAAAATAGGTTGAGTAGAATGTTTAGTTAGGGAGCTATTAAAATTTTGAGACCCGAATTTTAATATTACGAAAGTTTATAGTGGACGCAGTTCAGAGTCATTATTCCGATTAACCGGTCTGAATATCACCAGAATTTTTGTTTTTCTCTTTATTTACCATAAGGTGAGGGCTTGATCACGCAGTGACCATGTCATCCCCATATATCACCAGAATTAACTCAGTATTTAGTACTTTACTACAGTACTCAGTACTTACAAACTATTCCCTACAGTTATACTGTAAGGAATAGTTTGTAGAACTATGGTCTGCCGGTACGTCTGGCAATTTGAAAAAGATTAATTTTATCTAAATTTAAACAAAATTACTGGGCATTTCGTGTTAGCGTTACCGCAATGAAATACGATAAAATAATTTGAGCCGTAGTAAGCATATTAGAGGTGAAAGACCGCATGGTGAAGCAAGTTTTTAATGATATTCTGAGATTAAACCTGAATTAAGGTAGTGAGGCGAAATGCTATTAATAAAAAATGGAAGCTATCTACTAATCAAGTCTGTGGCAATTGCTATCACTATCTCCTTAAAGATGTATTGTGCCGTTATGTACTTACCATAGATCTTTCGGCGGTTAACATTGAAACACTTTTTATGCCGTGGGATATTTTTATCGGTGGTGTAGACATGTCATAATATTATATAGACATTAAAACTATCATGGTTACTCACATTAGTATATTTACGATATTGTATTGTTTCGAGTTTCCGATATTCGTCGCGAAACAATACAACATGGTAAATATGCCGATAGCTGTAATAGTAATGAAATTATTATATTGAAATGTTTGTATGTCTTTCTGTATTATTGAATGTTGATTCTTTAAAAGATAATCTAAGTACATTATATTGTTACGATCTCCACCCACTTGCCAGTGATATAGAGAAGATTCAAGGTGAAGACAATATTTATGTAAATTGCATTCAACCGTCTAAGGTTATGAAACTCTGGCTTCTCGTAAGTCATTGACAAATTAAATAATCTGCTTATTAAAAAATAAGCAGATTTATTTTGTCAATATTTTTTTAGATATGGATTTTTACAGTAATGGATAGTCGATTGGATGGATGTAAGAATAAAAATGGCAAAATTGCTGCTTTCGGGGTTAAATTGGAAATCAAATGGCTGCTTTCTATGAAATAGTATAGCATTAAAATTACATTAGATTTATAAATTACATAAGTTAATTAATCAAATCAGCTTAAAACTATAACTGATACTGCAACTGGTTTATCATCCTAGTGTTTAGACAGGTGACATTTTTGTTTTATCAAAGCAGGTTCATTAAATCGATAGAAATAGTTAGGTTTTGTACAATATATAAAATAAAAGATAAAGAAGATAGAGAAAATAACATAAAATAAAAATAAAGAAGATAATCTAGCCTTCAAAGAAGTCACGAGAAGATGATATTATGATGCTTAAAGGCAAAGAAAACAAGATACCAAGATTACAACAAAAGTTACTATCCAAAGCTTTGAAATAAAGAGGATTCGTATTTTCTTGCTGTAATAGGATAATGATCTTATTATTTAAATACTTAAACACCTATAAAACTCTAATAAAGTAACTATACTTATTTGTTTAGAAATGAAAATAATCCAACATGTGCATGTAGATTTTATTTGAATAATTTCTACCTCTCAAATATATTGAACTATAAACAACAAACCAAACCCTGACCGGCCACGATCAATACAATTTAATCAAATGACGTACTCATTTTTGTTGCTATAGATAACTTTGTGTACTTGTTTGTTTTTTTATATTTGTGGCTTCTACATTTTATATTTTCACATTTTTATATAATATACCTATAAAATTTTCGTGTCACAATGTTTGTATGCAAACCCCTCCGATACAGTTAGACCGATTCTTATGAAATATTTTGTGCACATTTCGTAGGTTTGAGAACCGATCGTAAAATATTTTTGTAACCAGTAACTTATGAAGGTGATCTATCCTAAAATATTTTTTTATATTTTCTAATTAATCCACCTCTACATACTCGTAATTTGGTTTATTTTAGATTTGCTTTTACATTTACATTAGTAACTGCCGTCTGAGTTCACAACTCCGAAGAAATAACTTGTCCCAAGGCCTCAGCAGGTTAATCGGCTTGCTTGGACGTTGACTTGGGCCCTACAGATCTTTTTGGGCCTTTGGGCCGTCAATGTAGGTATATGTGGTGCTGTAGTATGTGTACAGTAAACAGATTTATAGAGCAAATTGCCACGGTCGTTTTTACCAGAACGATCTAATTATTTGTATACATAAATTCTATAATATATTATAGTTCTCAACAGATTTCTATATCATATGTATTGTCGTAATAAACTCTACAAAATATTGTAGATTTAATTCGAACTCTATTCATTGTCTTGATTTAAAATATTCATTGTGCTATTTTGGAAAATTTAATTACTTATTTATTTTATTTTCTGCCAATTAGAATTTTCAACTGTCATACAATTAGACCTTTAACTTGAAATAAAAATTCATTAAAGAAGGCCAGTAGCTCAGTATGCAACTTAGTATTTTATTTCGACTGTTTCCTTTTTCCGTTTTTATTTACCTTGAATTTCTAAGTATACTGATGAATTCTATTTTAAAATTTGAAACTAGAAGCGTATTATCACTTTTTTCATCAAGATTATTTTGTATCTGCTCGTTCGTTGCACTGTCAATTAATTTTATTATAGAGCATTGCAACTGCTTCCTGTAACTTTCCTTTAACACCGTAATTGTAGTAAATTGTAAATGTCAGATTAAAAAATTGGTAAGTACTCGTATTTCTGGTTATCAGTACAATAAGTAAATAAAGCCTTATTTAGATTAGAAAAAAAAGAACATCCAAGACAGGACTTGGAAAAAAATAGTGTAGCCTAAAAATAGTAGAATGGTTTTATTTTTCATATTTAACTGATAGACCGATAAATAGACGATTGTCTATCTTAAGATCTACGCATACGCTTTTCCTCGTTTTATTAATTAAAGCGTAAATCAATAACATTGGAACAATCTCTGCGGACTACTCATTCGATACATTGATATCGACTGCTGTAATTATGTAATGGGATTAATGATATCAGATATACGAGCATTCGTTAGATACACTATTAGATATATGATTTGCGAACTGCTAATTACATATATTTATCTGTTTTATTACGTTTACTTTTATGTCAATAAATTGATAACTACGTGTAATGAAAACTACGAGTATTTTGATGGATGTTATTTATGACGTTTAGAGCAACTGTGTGATCTCTTGTGATAAGATTAATATAATTTAATAATTCAAGAAACTGAATTTGTACATCAAGTTACCTAGTTTTTATTCTAGTTGTTTAAAAGAGTTGTTTTAGTAATTTCGTTACAAATTTTATTGAAATAACTACCGAAATTATTAAGTTTCTACAAAGGAACTGTTGCAACAAAGTTCCTTTGCTGATATATAGGTGTTTAAATATAATAACATAAACATAGAGGTTTCCGGCAGAGTAGAATTTGGACCACTCCATCTCTTCCCATGCGGTGTCGTACAAGGCGACTAAGGGATAGGGCTGTTTAACATTAGACAGATATATACAGCCTAGACTCAGTTTCAGATGCATGGCTCGAGTCAACAATAGTGCCCGGAGTACGGCAATAGGCCACCTCCTATTACGTGGGACCGAATACAAATGGTGAAATGTGTTAATTTGCCTCAGCCTGATATCAAACGTGATAATATTTATGTATGTATGTACATAGTTACCGCCATTTTATGTTTTTGCTTTTGCATTTAGCTTTTGATTAGTCACGTCGGGAAGAAGAGTAAGAGTCCGGATAAAATGGTCTTACTTCAATTTTCTGGACCGTACTCCAGTGTTGGCATTCGAAAAATAGATCCCAATACGATGCAAAAACTAGAAGCCAATGGAAGGTTGAAACAGTGAAAGGTGTATAGTAAACTAATGATCTATTTTGGGGATAGCTTAAAGGCGTCTAACTTTTTTTAAGTCCCACCCAGCGAATACTCCCGGATGGTTATATCACAATCGAACCAAATAAAACCACATGTCGTCTTGACTCATCAATTGTTGAGGCTGGCATATCCTTCACACCCCGGCTGAAAGGCCATGTCGAACTAATTTACAAAATGAAAAGCGACTATTAGAAATTGGTTTAAATACACCTCCAAGATTTGTTTGCATGCCAAGTTAGGTAGTTAGAAGTGAATAAATGCGTGTTAATGGAAGTAACTAGTTCATGAACTATAAACATTACAAATCAAGTCGTTTGAGAAGTCAACGACATGAAATGAAAATAAAACCGTAGGTAGGTAATTACCCTCTTCTCGTCGTCTCTCCCCATGCGGTGTCGTACAAGGCGACTAAGGGATAGGGCTGTTTAACATCAGACAGATATATACAGCCCAGACTCAGCCTCAGATGCATGGTTTGAGTCAACAAATAGTGCCCAGAAGACGGCAATAGGCTCACCCCCTATTACGTGGCACCGAATTTAGTGATTGGTGAAATGTGGGTGTTGGTTCACCTCTGTCTAATCCTCCGGGGATAAAGGCGTGATTATATGTATGTAGGTAATTAGAATTACTGTAGGGTGTACATTTTACTGAATATACGTACATATATGTAGATACTCAAAAGCTGGCTATTTTCTTCAGGAGCAGAATATGTTTAAAGCATTCATTATATTCTCATTACTTACCTACAAATTTACAGATAACAAATCAAAAATAAATAATGTAACCTTGGGACATAATTGGAACATGACATTGAGCGCACAAATTTGAATAGCACCAATTCAAATCGTATCAAAATTTATCTCATAGCTGCACAGAACAATAAAATGTTTACAATTCAAAAGTGGTGTGGCTAAATTATTGATTTTGAAATGAGTTTTGAACTCAAGTAAAATAGTTGGTTTAATGATTTTACTTGAAAATGCTGTGTAACAATATTGATTGCTTAGCCGCGTGGTTCCCGGCAAAGTAGAATTTGGAATACCCTATCACTGCCCATGCGGTGTCGTACAAGGCGACTAAAGGATAGGACTGTTTAACATCAATCAGATATATACAGCCCAGACTCAGCCTCAGATGCATGACTTGCGTCAACAATAGCACCCGGAAGACGGCAATAGGCTCACCCCATTTTACATGGGACCGAAATCAATGATTGGTAAAATGTGGGTGTTAATTCACCTCTGCTTAACCTTCCAGGAATAAAGGCGTGATTATATGTATGTATGATAGGAGTTCACGTTGGTAGTTTAATGGCTGCGTTTGTAACCCGAAATCTCGCGATCACTAAGCTACCCATACTACCTACTTGTAACTATATTAAGAGCATCTAATGAATATTGAAATAAAACTAATTAATTCTAATATATGCACAGTCCAGATCACGTGGTCGAAGTTTAACGGTGCTACATTTCTCTACTCAACTAGGAACAGTTAGTCACGTAGTTAGTTTCGCGTTTCTTTTTATTTTGTTCAAAACATAAGCCTCTGTTGGGGATTATACGTGTAATATTATGCAGTTTAAACGGCTTCTTACACCAACACTTACAAAGGAAGATTGAACGTGTTCTAAATTAAATTAGGATGTGAAAGTTGTTTGCTTAGTAATATCTTGCACGTGAAGTTGAGGTATGACGCGTTTATTTTTTAGAATTCTATATTTCTTGCAATAAAAACAAAACCTGTATTTTTTTCTGAGAAACTTGACGCAGGTAGACGGTAACAAAATGATGACCCACTGATAAACAACTTAAATAACATAGGTACCTATATAATTTTGACCACTTTAATATGCGCAACATAATCAAATCGGTAGTTGAAAGGATGTAAGCAACAGCAACAGGTGATCAAAAAATGACTTTAGAATATATCTAATTCTTTTTTTTCTTCATTTTATTATTAAATAATGTCACTTGCAAACAATTTGCTCATGCACTATCAATATTGTTTTCTATCAATGACTGATACTAAACTTTTTCCCAAGAAGGTTTTTCTTTCGGCGAGGTGAGGTCCGGGTTAGGTAACATGGCTCGAGAAAAAATCGTAAGCATACTGCGCAATATGGCGATAGTCATGGAAATCGCATTACGAAACTTAATAAAATTTACGATGTAACCAATGTTGGGTTGAATTTGTGAAACATATGAATATGTATTTTTAAAGAAAATGATTTAAGTTCGTTTGTTTAATGAATTTTTAGATACCATTTTCATACCAGGGGGACCCTCCTAAACAATACACTTTTTCTAGCTATTAAGTTTAAAAACTTAATTTTTCCGTTTTGTTCACATTTTATCTATCTAATATCTATAACTCTTGAATTTTTAATTCTTCAACGGATCAAAGTAAATTACATACATATGCGCAAAAAACATTACCCTCACTGATGCAGTCGGGTAAAAATATTGATTCATGTCATTGCATTAGTTTGGCTTCGAACTCGCAACCTCTACAATTGTACGCTCAACGTTCTGCTCATTAATTAATCTATTGCATTTCTTCTTTACGACATTTTTCCTCATTCTCAATTCAGTTCAATTTTGTAGAATTATATGTGATACATACATATGTATTATCAGATAAAGTTATTGTTTTCCCTAACGAGTTAGGTATTGGGTATATACTTGTACATTCAAGTCTTTAAATATACTATTAAGTACGTCAATGATGTTATTCATCCTGTTCTATTAATATTATAAAATTTGTGAAGATATATATAGTTAGTAACTCAATCACGCTCAGCCACAGATAATACATTCTAGATTTACACATAGGATAGTTTTTATCCTGGGAAAAAGTTCTCAAGGACTGCAGGAATGAGGTCAAAAATCCACGCGATCGGAACCGCAGAAAACAGTGAGTCCTAATAATAAAAATCCGTAAAAAAAAATGATAGCACCAGACAGTACACTTAACAGTTCATAGACTTATAAATATTTACATTCAATATAATTTACATTGATTATTACTAATATATTGCTATTTTAGTATTCAATAAGCAGAGGTTGTTTATAACGAACAAACATGGCCTTACCGAGACTCATTCCTGTTTGTTCATAGTACCAACGATGATATGTTGCAATAAGACCGGTTTATTGAACCAATGAGACAGTCAAACACGCTGAATCATTTGGTCAATTATGAATGTACTGTCGATCGTAATAGATGTTGATAGAAGTATTTATAAGAAGGTTATGATATCCACTCATATTAAGAGGCAAACAAAAGTATTTAGAGCATGTAGATATGGTGACATTCTAAACACCTCAACAAAGTCTAGGGAACAAGATGACCCCAATTATTTTTTTTCGTGTAAATCTTGTTTTGCAAATAACTGGCAGCAAATAAATAAAAATAGAATAAAGTAGATTACAGAGTTGTTCGAAATTTAAAAATAAATTTAAATAAGTAATGATTTTCGAATATGGAGGGAAAACTTTTAAAAGTGTTTGATTGTGCAGTTTCTCTGAGGCAAATAAAAATTATTTTTTTTTATTGTAAATAACGTTTATTATCAATAATACGTCTTTTACGTATGGTTTGTGCATTTTTGTGACTGTAGTCATCATGTCACGTCGTCATTTAAGTCGCGAAGAGATGTTAAGGGCTGTTGGTATGCTGCAAGCTGGACGAACTCAACGCGACGTAGCGGATGCTGTCAACACCCAACCAAGCGTAATTTGCAGATTATGGGCACGCTACAGGTCTACAGGGGATGTTGCCGAACGTCACAGGGGACGAAATAGGGTTACTACCCCGCGACAAGATCGTTTCTTGCAAAATTCCGCAAGGCGGCAACCCACGATTACTGCTCGTCAGTTGGTCGCAGGCCTCCAGTCTCAGCATCAAGTGGTTATTAGCGATCAAACTGTCAGAAGAAGACTACACGAAGCCAATCTTTATGCTCGCAGACCGCTTAGGGTTTCAGCTCTTCGACGTGGAAATCGAGGTCGTCGCTTATTGTGGGCTAACGCACATTTACAGTGGGCCGACCATCGATGGGCACGGATTCTGTTTTCCGACGAATCTCGCTTCGGTTTTCATCCTGATTCGAGAAGAGTGCGTGTATGGCGAGTTCCTGGACGTCGGAGTCGTCTCCAGAATCCGCAAGAAGTTCATCCTTACCAAGGTGGAACAATCATGGTATGGGCTGGAATTCGCCTTGGTGGAAGGACCGACCTCGTTTGGATACGGGGCAATTTGAATGCAAACCAATACATTCAGGAGGTTAAACACCCCATGGTAATCCCTCATCGACAGCAGTTCGGTCAAGATTTTATGTTCATGCAAGATAATGCACGGTCACACACCGCGAGGGTAGTGGTCAATGCGTTAAGCGAGCACAATATGACGACGTTGGAATGGCCTGCTCAGTCTGCCGACCTCAATCCCATAGAGCATGCCTGGGATTTGCTTGGGAGAAGAGCTTTCAGTGATTCTTTGGAAAATCTGAACACTGAAGAACAACTTTTTTTACACCTTCGCAGTGTATGGAGCCATATTCCACAGACGATGATTGACAATCTCATACTAAGTATGCCACGCCGTTGTCGAGCTGTTGCTAATGCTTTAGGAGGTCCTACAGATTATTAAAAACGTTTAAAGTACGGTTAATTACTGTATTTCTTACTACCTCGTTATTTTTGTGCCTAATCATAGAAGGTTGTAATACTCAATATTGGCACTATTCAATATATCTTAAAAAAAAAAAAATTTGGTATGAAAATGTTTTTATTAAAATTAAAATTAAAAACGGTATAAAAATACCCTTCTATTGATATAAAACACTCACTATTACAAGAAAGGGTTTTTAAATAAAAACTAGAAATGTCCTTGTTCCCTAGACTTTGTTGATGTGTGTATTAATGAAATCTCTTCGTAGAGGCGTCATTTTATTTTATTCGTTTATCATTCGATCAAACGACACTTCGATGATTAGAATAATAAAAAGTCAAATAAGTTTCGTTAAATTTGTTTAGTTAAAAAATATTCAGTAACGTAGAGACTAAGTCATTACGTTAGTGAACATTTTCATTACCGATAACGTTCGGTATTAATTGCGTAGTATATCTAGCTTTTCTTTTCATTTAATAGCTATTCTTCGACTAGTGGGCACTATGATAAAGCAGTAGAACATATTGTTAAATTGAAAATAGTAGCATAAGTTAGACATTTACTTGTTAGTTTTCATAAAATATTTTTCTATTTGGTTTCCGGTCATATTATTATGTCAGATTTTCATTTAAACCTGTAACAGTGTGACTGGTTGGGAAATTACTTATGTTCCCGTCAAGTAACAGGGTGACTGGTTGGAAACTTTTTCTTAAAAATTTCACATCAAGTAACAGTGAGACAGTCGAGGGTGTTACTCGTTAGGAACAAATACATGTGAGGCATTCACCTCGGTACCTGAAGACTGCTTACTTTCCTTTTTGTTGGCTTTTACGCGACCGGACCATCGAATCTAAAATCCCGGAAAGCAAATCAGTACCACAGCCTCATCGATTAATCAGCCGCTAAGACCCGTGTCTAGTCAGTTATAAACCTGTGAGTTTAACTTAACAACAACCTTTGAAAATGATACCGCAATTAGGTGCATTGTTACGGAATTCCTATGTCGGTACGGTCAGACGTTGCCATAAAGTTTATAGTAGATACTCATATTATACTGCACACTCGTCCTCGCCCAAAGAGGTCATGGATACTGTTGCTGACGCCCAAATCAAGATAAGGAAATTTCCTGTACATTTGAATGAATCAGCCTTTTTTTTTAAAATCATTTTGGTAAATTCTATGGGAAACAGGTGTGATTGTATGTATGTATGTACTTAGGTGGCAGACAAGCACAATCGTCATTTGATGAGAAGTGATCACTGTGGCCTAAAATTACTGAGAATATTGCGGCATATTCCTTTCTCACCGTCACTCTATTCGAAATACTTTCGCACTATTCATAGTGCGAAATCATTTTCAATAATTTTATTAGATATAAATAACATAGCAGTTAAATGCTCTACCACACTATAGATAGAGCCTCATATATTAATCAATAACAAAATCTCTAAGTAATAACTCAAAGAGCACAAAGTCGATGTTCGATTGTCAATTCAGACAATAATTGTTTGGATACTTCTCTCTCTTGTGATACCCATAGGGATTGATACTCTTAAAGGTTGTCAATCATAATCATAGAAACTTTCACATCGGAGTCTGGGGTTTACCAGTCTAACTGCGGATTTGGCCAAGCTTTGATATTTTCTATCGACTGACTCATATATAAATATCAGTACAATACAAGACAATCATTTTCATAAAAGTAAGGCACGCTGGACATAGTTGTATTTGGTTCAGGCTGTAGTAAGTTTTGTAATGCCTCAGTTGAATATCACTAAGACCGTGCGAAGTGAAGGATAAAAACTGGCAGGCAGACTAAGGGCTCCAAGGTGAAGGCCTCGGTTGCAATCGAGAAAATACTTATGATGATGATGATTGCATGTAAAGCTTACACTTTGGAGCACGGAGCCCGCTCTCTTACTTCGCGATTTAGCAGTCACTCTCGCTAAAGCCAAAGATAAAAAGAGAGCGGTACCCAGGCTCAAAAGTACTTCAGATGCAATCATGACTAACGTGATTTATTAACGATTAATTGATGAGATGTTTAACGATAGACTTGAATTAGTAGAGAGATAGATTCTTAACACTAGGAATGTTTTATAAGATACTTAAATATTGATTTTCCTAAATAGTTTTCTGAGATGAATTTCGTACTATACATACAAATATACATATAATCGCGCCTTTATCCCCGGAGGGTTAGGCAGAAGTAATTTAAGACCCACATTTCACCAATCATTAAATTCTGTCCCATGTAATAGGGAGTGAGCCTATTACCTTCTGCCGGGCACTATTGTTGACTCAAGCCATGCATCTGAGGCTGAGTCTGTGCTGTATATATCTATCTGATGTTAAACAGCCCTATCCCTTAGTCGCCTTGTACGACACTGCATGGGAAGATATGAGGTGGTCCAAATTCAAATCTGCCGGGCACCACGCATATACATATTTATCGTTTTATTATGGTATTAGAGTTCAAGAAAAAAATGATATACCTATAGCGATATACATATATCTGTGCCCCCTTTTTACAAGTCAATTAATGCAATACAATCCAAGTTCTGATACTATTACAGAATTTCCTATTAACATATTCAATAACTTTACGTCCGACCCTGAAATCGAAACTGTGAGCTCACTATTACACGCGATGCATTTGCACTTAGCACCATTAGGACCATTGATTATTATTGTACGTATTGGTCACGCGACATATCATTTATATGTATTCTAATAATTAAGCTGAAATTATCATTAATAATGTCTCTTTAAATTTGATAAGCCTGTTCTTGGGGAAGGTTCAATCAAGCAATCAATCAGACCATCGCAGTTAACTGCTGGATATAGGTCTATAGGAAGACTATATCCTGTTTACACCACGTTAGAAACCCAACAATAGGACTGAGGAACCGTGTTATTGCCTAGAGCGAAGTAAGGTGGGCAAAGCTATGGCACAACTAGTATAAAATAAATGTAGGTTAACAAGTAAGTGCTTTAGTCTTAAAAAGTACTAATGAGGGCGGTCTGTAATTAATGAGCAAGACATCGCTGCAATAGAGAGGACTATTTGGTTTTTAAACTTTATTGTACACATAAATGACATTTATATAAAAAGATGAGATGTACTTTATTGATTTTTTAAATACTTTATATAACTTCCGTATATATTATGTAAATATTAATATAGTTAAAATAAAGAAAGATAATAGTTTTAATAATAAATTAGCCAATGCTCTTCAGCCATTTTATTAATTACTTATGTATTTAAATTAAAAGATCATTTGCTGTCTCTGTGTATATGTACGAGTCGAGAGTTGTAACATTCATCAGTCAAGGGTATGTGACTAAACTAGATCTCATTTCAAGATAATTTCAGTGTCATATTTTTAAATTAGCTTAATTACGTAATACATACATACAAATGATCACGCCCTTTCCCTGGAGGGTTAGGCAGAGGTGAATTAACACCCAAATTTCATTGTATGTACTTTCCGGCAGAGTAGAATTAGGGCCACCCCATCTCTACCCATGCGGTGTCGTACAAGGCGACTAAGGGATAGGGCTGTTTAACATCAGACAGATATATGTATACAGCCCAGACTCATCCTCAGATGCATGGCTCGAGTCAACAATAGTGCCCGGAATACGGCAATAGGCTCACCCCCTATTACGTGGAACTGAATACAATTATTGATAATTACATAATCGAAGAAATATTTTTAACGTACCTATCGTACCTATATTTTACCCACGAAGTTAGGTTAATGTACATAACTTTGTTTACATAACTTTTAAACATTTTTATTGCAAAAATTTAAAATTATGGATATGAACCGCGTCGTCTAGTGGTATGGGTAATAGACTGCTGAGATGAGGTCTCGTGTTCGATCCCAGGTTATACCATGGCACACACCAATGACTTTTCGATGCTTTTCGAAGTTATGTGTATATTTATCGCAGGTTTATAAGTGCCCGGTTAATAGCAATAGGCTCGTCACCTATTACATTGGGACCTCAACATAAACTGGCTAAATGTGGGTGCTAGCACCTCTGCCTACCCCCCTTCGGGGATATAGGCGTGAGTTTATGTTATGTTATTTTCCTCCCAAATTACAATGACCTTATTATTTCGGATTAGTCGTGATTCCTCCCGTTCTCGATTTCCCCGAATTTTATTGTTTGGTAAAAGAGTGATAAATCACTATTTAATAATGAAAAAGATTCGTGGAGAATCATGAACTGGGGGAATTGCGACTAGCCCATTATTTCTTTGCTTCTCTAGAGGACACTTGTACCGATTACGATGAAACATATATTTAAGCTATTATACTGTTCCGGTAATTTCAAACATTTCCAAGGTTCTCAAGAACAATAACATGAACATCTATGTAAAAAATATGTACCTAGTAGATTCGTTAGTTTACATGAGAATTGACTGGAATCTTAATCTTTTTATAATAAGTACCAGCCTAACTATTTAGAAGCTGTTTCGAGTTGGTTTTCTGTAAAATTATGCATATTTATAGCACTAAGTATACCTGCTTGATAATTATTAATATAAATATATGTACTTACATTTATATTTACTATAGACATAATGAACAGGGTAGGTAAAAATTCCATAGTACATAGATTGCACATATTATATTTTTTACCGTTAATTTTACCTATTTATTTCAAGTGAAGTAATTTTACGAATTTAAGATAATTTTATTAAATTAAATCTCTAGAACACACACCTGTTCATAATTATTTAAGTACATAAATAACATATAGGTAACTTCTTATATCCAGACTACACAAAAAAATTACTTTTACGTTCTTGGGCATTGCCTATTACTTCTGATAAATATAACAGCCAATTTTATCATCTTAAAAAAATAACGGAAAGTATACTGTTATCGGTTTTGCAACACCTGTCAACACGGTTCCCTTACCACGTGCTCCGGAAAGTCACGAGTGCGTGCCGAAGTTGAACGAACGCAGACGCAAATAGTTTTGAACTTCTGCGGTATGTTGTACTTCATACCGGTTACAAACCCTTGACACAGCCCGACTTTACTTTTCGTTACGAAAATGAGTAAATAACATGACAATTCTGAGAAACAATTATTTGACTGAACAATAGCACATAAACTACAGCGCACTGTAAAATTTTATAGAGTCTTGATACGAATTGCCGCTGAAGGCGACTTTTACATTTATTCGCTGCATGTCTCCGAAAAAGCGAAAAAAGTTGCACTTGTAAAAAATAGTATGGGCACACATTCTCCTTCTCACACAGATATAAACAATTAGGTATTTTATTGAGGAAGTCGTGATTGTTTGTTCCGTACCTGTTCCCCACCAATATCGCTTCCAGCCGTCTGTCACTGCGCGGAACATGACGCAACGTGCGACGCCGACTACGCGTGGCGGCTAACTGACTAACAAACCAATGGAGCTCCGTCGAGTGTGTATCAAATCGATTAAAATTCATAATTCAAAATCAATTAATTACTTTGTTTACTTATGAGTTAGTTGAGCTACAGTAATTTTGATACAAATGGAGAGTTCTTTTTTGGACCCACTGTGATGGAGAGGGCCTTTTATGAGAATAACCGACAAAGGGCTCTCCGTCCCTGATTCAATTAATCTCTAATTAGAGTCGAGAGTGCTCTTAATGTTGAGTAGAGATGGATTTGACATCGTAGCCTGTCACTAAAGTAAATGGAAATCTGACAGTACGGTGGGTTTCAGTGATCACGTAACTGAATTGAGGTCAAATGTGTCGATGTGTGTGGTACAAGGTAATATACGCACATATTTACTGTAAATGGGCGGAGGTTCCCTCTTCCTAACAAGTAATTCCCTAATATTTTAAGGGAAATTCTAATTAGGAGTACACCAAGAGGTCAGTAGAGGTGCTAAGACTAATATTCAAACTAACCTCGCAACCTCTCGATTATACCAAAGTTCAATTTCTATAACATTGTCACATTACCGGAATAATACAAAATAAATAAATATTCTTGCTAATACAATTAGACAGCACTATCTGAACTAACTGTAGGCATAGGTAAAGTAGTTTATGTTATGTGTTTAAATGGAGAGTAGGAACTGAACCCACAACCTCCGGCGAAGCAGCCAAACGAATGCTCTACTGTCACCGTCGTCGTGTAGCGGTAAAAACGTTTTAGTGTGTATGTCAAAAATAAATTGCGAAATCCGAATAATATTCAAAATATAATGCGTCAGATTATAAATTGTCGAAATATTGTTAGGGAATTAAAATACGGTAATCTAGACAGATATTTTTATTTTTAGTTGACAAAAATAATTACAACCAGTAGTAATACCAGTAATATTAATAGCATATAGTGTATATTGTATAGTCTGGATATCTTTTCTGTCATATCTGTTGTCTCTCTTCTATTTTGAAATTTTGTGCCTAATTGGGTATTTGATTGACTAGTCTGACTAGACTCATTTTACTAAATGCCAAAACGGTAATTTATAAGCAAACCTGTATGAAATAAATTATTGTGACGTCATAATATTCAAAAGCCTAATAAAGCTATAGGTTGGATGGATGATTAAAAATTAATAAAAATGAACAAATCAGAACAAACGCAACTTATACCGCTCTTTTACTATTCTTATTAAATAGAAAATAAATTATTTATCTTATGTTATTAAATAAGATAAATAATTTATTTTAATTACAGGAAACGCGCCAAAACGAGAAAACACAATGGACAATCATTATAAAAATTTCAAATTCAAATAGTAATTCAAGTAATGTTTTGTTTGTTTTGAATTGTACAATCAGCATCAATTTTTTTTATTCATTTTTATACCACTTAGGTGGCTGACAAGCACACGGCCCACCTAATAGAATGTGGTCACCATGGCCTATGGAAGCGTGCAAAACCAAGAGTCACACTCTTGGTTTTGCAAATTAGTTTCACAAATTATCTTAATGCCTTGGTTTTCCCCCTTTTGGTCAATGATACAATTTAAATCAATAAAACAGTTTGATTTGCTCTTAATACCTTATTATTTTGAGACTTTGTAGTCAAGATTATTCTGATGCTCGCTGTAACAGTATTTATGCCCATTTAAAGGAGGTAGGACACGGCGGTATATCCGCCCGATTGAGCAGTCCGACTGGGGAAGTACCTCCGCCCTACAGAATACCGCGGTTATAATAACTTCGTGTTGTGTTCCCAGCGGTGAGTAGGGTAGCCAGAGCTCACTGGAGAATTTGTGCCGTCAGTGGGAAGACTAAAGGCTTGTCCTGATTTGTCTTCTACTGACGGCACAGAAACTCTGTACTTACAGGGTTGGCAGAGCGACTGTGACTCCTCTGGTGTTACAGACGTCCATAGGCCACGGTAACTACTTTCCATCAGGTGGGCCGTGTGCTTGTCTGCCAACTAAGTGGTATAAAAAAAAAAAAGACCAAGTAGTCTGTCTATGTTATTGGGAATTTTGGCAACGATGACTGTAAATCATTTGGTCTATAAAATGGCGATAATGGATAGGATATGGGAAGAGTAATTATTTAGACAATTTAATAAAAATGTATTTTTTTCAGTAATTAATAAATCCATATTATTATTGTTTTTTAAACCTGTACAAAATATTATCGCAATACGCACAACTGAAGCCCTCGCTATACGCCTGCGCTATTGGTCATAGCAACATACTTGATACTACTAAAAAGTAAATGACTGTGTGTAGGTATATATTTATTAATAGTGCCTTATTTACAGGTAATTACTAGGTCAATTACCTGTAAATAAGGCACTATGTAAAAAGTTCGGGAATGGCGACCGCGTACGGGCAAAGGTAGCGTAGAACGCCTAACGCCAGGTGGAAGGACGATCTCATCATCAAGGTCGCCGGGAAGCGCTGGATGTGGGCTGCTTTAAATCGGTCATTCTGGAAACCTATGGGAGAGGTCTATGTTCAGCAGTGGACTGCGTGTGGCTGATATTATGATGATGATGATGTAGGTATATATTAATAGAATAAATAATTTCTTGGATGTCTTAAATAAAACAGATAAACTTAATATAGGTAAAAATGAGTAATCCGATTCCCATACAAACATGGACTTGACGATATAGACCCTGAGATGGCGGTGACCCTCACTGCGAGGTGATAAATATTAAATTTCGAATTTGGTTTATCCGATCCCGTTCCTGCTGCTGCACCTTCTGTTCAGCTGACCCTCCCCGATTTCGGTCGTGACATACTTGGAACTCCCGTTGTACCCATGCCGGTAATTTAATCGTTTTCAAATAATGTAATTGTTGCGGAATCCGGGAACCGGTTTTCTTGACATTTATAATTTCTTTTCTATAATTTAAAAAGTAATCAACAGGAAACAGTCTTGTAAACAAAATAATTTATTTGGATAAAAATTAATAAGGTGTAGATAGAATTATACTAGTTAGAATATAGTAGTTCTGTGAACAGTAGACCTCTCGAGCACCCTTTGCCACATTTTACTGCTACCCTTATCTGTTATTGAAAAAAAAAATGGAACTTATCTTTTTATTTTAAACAGCCCTGGATGGCCACGGCGGTGGCGCGCCTGGCGTGACTCCCCGTATCCGGGGACAAGTTGGGGACTCTGTAGTACCCACACCTGAGAAGAGGGCCAGATCGTGAGAGATGGCCCTGAGTCGGCCGGGGTGCGAGGGACATGCCTGTCAACCTCACCTTCCGCAACCAAAGCGACCCACAGGCGGCGTGCGTTTTAGTCGGTTCGAGTCCGACATAACCTCTTCCACCGGCTCCAGTGGGGAGGTATTCGTGGGGATTTTGCGCACGTAAAAAAAAGCTAGAATGTATCAAGATCCGATCATAAATAACACGACAACAAACTTCTTCTTTTTGCTTTCCCATTTTCCGTCCTATCAAAAATGAGTTGAGTTTTAAATAAAAAAAAATGTGTGCCAAATTTGGTTAAAAACGGTTACAATATTGAAGTTTTAGAAAAGATCCCCACATTTCTTAGAAACAATAATACAGCCTATGTTCGTTAGTTAAATTTATTCAATACATACAAAAATATAACTCTTTCCTCTTCATAATATTAGTATAGATATATAAATATAGATTCTCACAACATTTGCAAGCAATAAGCTATTTTTAAATAGAGGGGCGTAATTGACACAGTAATAAACAGATTTATGTTGCTACCGCGCTTCCTCGTGTCAATCAAGTGTTTTTCATTTGATTTGTGCAATCGTCAGGCAAATATCCATCAGAGATTTTTTTTTATACAGGACACGCCAACTTGACTTCACCTCGCCTAATGGTAAGCTAAAGCCAAAGTCTCAGGAAAAGGGTTCACCATTACAGACACTAAGTGTTACAATGGTAGCACTTAGCTTGGCGACCCCATCAGATGCTTTTTCATGCCCCGCTTAAAGGCCCCGGTACTGTAGGAAGAAGGAAACACGTGTGCTGGTAATGAATTACAGGTCTTGGTGATGCGATAAAGAAAAGAGTCTCCGAACCGCTTGGTTCTTGCTCGTATATTCTCACAGTGTGAGGGTGACATCTAAGACCTGCACGTGATGTCCTATGTAGGAAAGGAGATGGTGGGATTAGTTGGAAGAGCTCATCAGAACACTCACCATGGCAGAGACGGTAAAATACAGCCAAGGAAGCAATATCTCTACGCATCTGCAAAGGCTCGAGGGTGTTCGTGACCTCAGCGTTCCCAATAATTGGGACCGCGCGTCTCTGCAACCTGTCGAGAGTATATAGTAGGTATTTCGCTTTCGCTTTGGCGATATCAAGACCAATGACCAGTGACTCGCCGTTCTTGTCCATAGCCTCACCCCAGATGGGTAACGTATGCTAGAAGATCACCCGTTGACTGTTTCGGCCTGAAGCCATATTGCCGGTCAGTAATTAAGGAGTGATCCTCTAGGTGACGCATGAGCTGTTTGTTAATGATGTGCTCGAAGAGCTAATAAAATGGTTGGTTTTACAATAAAAGAATTCTTCGTATCGCAAACCATAGGCTTACGATCTGTTTTGTGTACATTCAAAATTGGGTCATTACCATAGATGCCTAAGACCCTACTAATTGCCACTTAGTAAGTGGAGGAGTAAAAGTTAAAAGACCCCGGACTTCGAAGTATGAGCTTGGAATGCGATATGACTAACATGAAGATGAGATGGTACAATCAAAATTAATTTAACGAGCTATATTCACTGAATATGCTTTGAGTGGGTTGTTGAATATTTAGCCTAAGCCAAGAGCCTTTGCAGATGCGTAGAGACGTTGCGTCATTGACAGCATTTTACCACCCGTACCGTGGTGAATGATCTGATGAGCTCTTCCAATTAGTCCCACAATCCCCTTTCCTACACAGGACAACACGTGCAGGGCTTAGATGTTACCCGCATATGGTGCAGAATATCCGATCAAGAATCAAGCGGTTCGTAAGACTTCTTCCTTTGTCGCACTATTAAGGGCTGGAATTCATTACCAGCTTACATTATGTTTATTTCTTCCTAAACCCGGGTCCTAACACCAACAGCTGTCGTGCCAACAAATTGTTATACAGTTTGGCAGAAGAAAAATTATTGTAACAGTGCTTATTTTCCGTAAATAATTTTTATTTCATTTCATTTTCATTATTATTTCATCTCATTTCATTTAAAGCATATGATGAGACCGTCAAACTGTGTATCATTATTGTAACATGTATGTTATGGTAACCCTATTATCTGAGACTTTGCCTTCAACTTTCCAGCAGGTGAGGCAAAGTCTAATTGACGTATCTTATATATAAATAAATAAAAAATTGAAATGTTTTGAAAGTACAGATTGATCTTGACGAATAAAGTACCTATAAATAATACTGGTAAGCGTTGAAATTATTTTGTTAATAACACTTTAATGATGATGACTTTATCGTTATTTCAAACAAATTATCAAATGAAATTAGGTTTATAATTCATGTATGATGATTTGATGATATAATTTTGATGATTCTAGATATGATCATTAGACCTTTTGTTATAATATCAATCGTTGCTGCACCCACGATTTTATTAGGCGACCAGCAGGTATGTACTAATATTTGAGCTTTATCATACATACATATAAGCACGCCTTTATCCCCGGAGGGTTAGGCAGAGGTGGATGAACACCCACATTTCACCATAATAGGGGGTGAGCCTATTGCCATTTTCTGGGCACTATTGTTGACTCGAGCTATGCATCTGAGGCTGAGTCTAGGTTTAGTTGTGCTTTACACCTGCTTGATAATTATTTTGCAAAAACAATATGTTAGTCATGGTGATTTGAAAAAAAACTACGTTTAAAAAACCAACTTTAAAACTAAAACTGCTGCTGTCGACAACAGTTTGGATGCTTCTGTTGGACAAAAAGCTGGCGATCCATTGGCATAGTCCCTCAGGGAGTCCATAGTATGGCAAATTCGTAAGAAGACCTTTGTGCCAGACATCAGGCCTTTGCTATATCGAGGCTGACCGCCTTAATAAAGACAACACAACAATTACTGAATTTACTGATTTACTAATCCATTAGAAGCCGGCGCACACTGGATTCACCAGAGGACAAAAGTAAAAAAAAAAGTTAAACTTCCCTCGCTATTTGACGTCAATTTAACTAATCGATAACTGCTCTTCATAATTTTAAAGTACCTTCAACCTTTAAAGAAACGGATCATAGGTAAACTGAGTCGATAAATTGGTAGTTCTGTGGCTATGTTAAAAATCCAATAGTAAACACAAACACATTTTAAATTATATTAAAATGTGTGTGTGTTTACTATTGGATTTTTAAGGAGGTAGGACACGACGGTATCTCCTGTCTCAAATTGAGCAGTTCGTCTGGGGAAGTACCTCCGCCCTACAGAATACCGTGGTTATAATAACCTTGTGTTGTGCTCCCGGTGGTGAGTAGGGTAGCCAGAGCTCACTGGAGAGATTTTGTGCTGTCAGTGGATAGACCGTAGGCTGAAATTGACACCAGTGACTTGTAGGGGCGTGAAATGTTGGCGCGGCAGTCAGGGAGACCCGGTGAAACGGTTATCCGCTGGCCGCCCGCAGGTTGTACGATTCCCGAACCTGGGAATCACTTAATCGACGCCCCAGGAGGCTGAACCAGCAGCCTGTGTAAAGTGCCCGATGCTGTAGTCGTGCAGGAGGAGGAAACCGGAGTGGACTCGGCTACAGTATTTGGGAGGGGACCGGGGGCCCTTCCGCCCGCCGTGCCAGCCACTCACACAACCCCAGCTTGTCTGTGGTGGTACGAAGCCTAGCTTTATCTTCTGCACTGGGAGCACAGAAACTTTCTATATCTTCCTCCCCCACCCCCCACATAGGTCATGAAAGGAAAAAACAAGAAGAAAAACGTTACCACAGCGGCACCATCGTCCACAGTACATGTGGATTTCTGTAACATCAGGGGCCTACACACCAACCTCAACGCGGTCCATCTCCATTTAGAGACGCGCAGCCCACCTTGTTTTTTCTGACGGAGACGCAAATATCATGCCCAGCCGATACAGCCTACTTAATGTACCCCGGGTACAAACTCGAGCATAACTCATATCCGCCCGATTGAGCAGTCCTACTGGGGAAGTACCTCCGCTCTACAGAATACCGCGGTTATAATAACTTCGTGTTGTGTTCCCAGCGGTGAGTAGGGTAGCCAGAGCTCACTGGAGAATTTGTGCCGTCAGTGGGAAGACTAAAGGCTTGTCCTGATTTGTCTTCTACTGACAGCACAGAAACTCTGTACTTACAGGGTTGGCAGCGCGACTGGACTCCTCTGGTGTTACAGACGTCCATAGGCCACGGTAACTATTTTCCATCAGGTGGGCCGTGTGCTTGTCTTCCAACTAAGTGGTATAAAAAAAAGAGAGTGGCTGGGGTCTCCTAGAACTGATTTTGCGGGAAGGGCTGCTCATGACTTTGCTCGGACCTACGAATTCTCTCAACTGGTGCATTCTATTACTAGAACACCAGAAATAGAGACCCATAGAAGCTCTATACTGGACCTTCTGCTGACTTCACGCCCGGACGAATACTCAGTAACTGTGGAAGCACCACTTGGTACTTCGGACCACAGCTTCGTACGGGTGCAAGTGACTCTCACGCGGCCTGAACCACCGCGGCCACCTCAATGGCGGCATGTCTGGCACTACAAGTCGGCAGACTGGGATGGACTGCGAGAATTCTTCGCGTCGTACCCGTGGAGGCGGCTTTGCTTCACTTCAAATGATCCCAGCTCCTGTGCAACAGCAGTAGCTGATGCGATCCTAGCGGGTATGGAATGCTATGCGAACCGCTGGATCGCAACAGGAGAGAGCAAACGCCCTTGGTTTAACAGGCCCTGCAGAGAAGCAAGAGACCACAAGCAATCTGCATACAGGGCTTGGACCACAGCTCTTGCCAATAAAAATCCAAATATCACTGAAGTGAAGCGAAAGTTGAATACCGCCTCGAGGTCTAGTAAAAAAGCTACGGCCAGGGCTAAGTTTGAGTTCATCGGCAGAATTGGCGAGCGGCTTGCGCGCTACCCATCTGGCAGTCGAGCATTTTGGTCGCTCGCCAAAGCTGCCGAGGGAAACTTCTGCCAGTCTTGCCTTCCACCGCTGCAAAAATCCGATGGTAGTCTGGCATATGGCGCTAAGGAGAAAGCCGATCTGTTGGGTAATCTCTTTGCGTCAAACTCGACTATGAACGACGGGAACGCCGAACCACCCATAATTCCCAGCTGTGGTGCTTCCATGACTGAAGTTAAAATCACGCAACGGGCGGTCCGGCGTGAGCTTAAGTCCCTAGATGTTCGGAAGTCGAGTGGGCCGGATATACCGGCGATGGTGCTTAAACACTGCGCCCCCGAGCTGTGCCCAGTACTTACACGTCTTTTCGCACTTTCATACTCCGCAAGGCGGGTCCCGACCTCGTGGAAGACCGCATTCGTGCACCCTGTACCTAAGAAAGGTGACAGGACAGATCCGACCAATTACAGGCCTATCGCTATCACCTCCCTTCTATCGAAGGTAATGGAGCGTGTTATTAATACACAGCTCCTGAGATACCTTGAGGGAAACGATCTACTGAGCGATCGACAGTACGGCTTTCGCCACCGTCGCTCTACCGGTGACCTTCTTGTGTATCTCACAAACCGGTGGGCGCAGGCCATCGAGAGTCGGGGTGAGGCACTAGCGGTCAGCTTCGATATAGCGAAGGCCTTCGATCGGGTCTGGCACAAAGGTCTTCTTGCGAAGTTGCCATATTATGGACTCCCCGATGGACTGTGCGAATGGATCTCCAGCTTTTTGTCCAACAGAAACATCCAAGCCGTCGTCGACGGCAGCTGCTCGGACCGCATGAACATAAACGCTGGTGTCCCACATGGCTCCGTGTTGTCTCCGACGCTGTTTCTGCTGCATATCAATGACATGCTGTCTGATGGCTCCATTCATTGTTATGCGGACGACAGTACCGGAGACACGTGTTACACGGGCCGTGCAAATATCCCCCAGTCCGAGGTGGAGAAGAGTCGCGAACAACTTGTGTCTGTAATTGAGACTACTCTCTCTGGAGTATCCGATTGGGGACGACTAAACCTAGTCCAATTCAACCCCACTAAGACACAAGTATGTGTATTCACCGCTAAGAAAACCCCATTCATTGTAGCGCCGCAATTCCTGAGCACACCGCTTACCATCTCCTCGAGTATCGGGATCCTTGGTGTCGATATCTCCAGTGACGTCCAATACTGAAGTCATTTGTGGGACAAGGTTAAGTTGGCATCAAGAAAATTCGGAGTGCTTAACAGGGCGAAGCAGTACTTCACTGCGGGGCAGCAACTCCTTCTTTATAAAGCACAGGTCCGGCCTCACATGGAGTACTGCTGTCACCTTTTTGCGGGAGCGCCTGCATGCCAGCTTGACCCCTTCGACTCAGTGCAAAGACGGGCATTGAGGCTGGTTGACAATCCCATACTCACAGGTAGTGTGGAACCTCTTAGCCTTAGGAGGGATTTTGCCTCACTGTGTGTGTTCTACCGCCTATACAATGGTTTGTGTTCAGATGAATTGTTTGACATGATGCCCGTAGCTACATTCTATCATCGCACCTCTCGCCATAGGCAGGGAATTCATCCACACATTGCGACCTGAGACGGTGCGCACTGTGCAGTATGAAAGAAACTTCATCCCACGCACACTCAAGCTGTGGAATGACCTCCCTGCTGCGGTTTTCTCAAGCACCTACAATATGGGGTTCTTCAAGAGGGACATCAGAAGGTTTCTTCATGGTCGGCAGCGCGAGTGTGACACTCCTGGTGTTGCATACGTCCATAGGCCACTGTAACCGCTTCCCATCAGGTGGGCCGTGTGCTTGTCTGCCAACAAAGTGGTATAAAAAAAAATACTTTTAAAAATTTAAAAGAATTATTGAAAGGTTTATAGATATGAATTTGGAAGAATAAGGTATGTATATTATTTTACGATATCAATTTACTTTGTAGGTAGAGTTTAGCCCCCTAATTATCGCACCTACTTCAAGTAATAAAATTAAAAAAAAATCTTGTTTAATTGCAAAGACGCAAAAGTTTTGCCTCATGTAGTTTCATTTTATATAATTTAGCTAGTTAAATAACTCTAATCTTGCTCTTTAATACCATATATGTCGTTGTATGTGCAAACTTGCGCAACTTTTGGATAAATTGACAAATAGGAGTTACTTACAGGGTTAACACTGGAAGTCAGTCATCTTGATATATTCAACATTTGGCATAGATTAAAACATTGTAATATTTTTTCTAAGCTCAAAGAAACGCACAAAGGACTTAAAAGAAAAGTGTCTATAATATAGAATCTAAAATACTTAAGGGTAAAATATAGATATTCTTTATGTAAAGCGTTTACATTAAAATGACAGAACTGTGAACGAAAGGAGGACAGATTTTTTTAAAATCCGGTAATTTTAATTCTAAATTTTTCTAAAACGAAACAGACAGAAAGATCATTAAAATTATTGTTTTTTTTGCTAATCCTTCTGTGGCTGCAAATTACAGGTGTAAAACATTATAGAATGATGTGGAATTATTTCAAGACTTTAGCAAGTGGATATCCAATTAATATTCCAGCGTTTGCAGAATACGCTTTACAAACTGCAAGAAATATTGTTAGCGAATATCCTTGGTACCCAATGTCAGCTTCAGTGCACCAGGTGCTTATTCATGGTGCTCAAGTCATAGAACACGCTATATTGTCAATTGGAGAGCTTACAGAAGTAGCTGCTGAAGCTAAAAACAAAGACGTTAAGTCGTTTAGGTCTAGGGTCACTGGAAAAAAATCTAGAATAGCTACAAATTTCGATTTAATAAACAGATTACTTCTATCTTCAGATCCGTTTCAATCAAATGCAAGATCTTTGCATAAATTTAAAAAATCTGCCCTAAAAAAGGATGCTTTATGTCTTTTATTATAGTTTTCAACTTTAATAGTACATATTTTGTTAATAAATAATAACGTATGTCATTTGATATTCATAAATTCATTAAGAAGAGCAGTTTTTATATAATATTGACCACTAGTCCCATACAAACGGATCCACTATGCAGGGCCTAGCCCGAGAGGCCATACTATTTCAATTAATTACATCATAACACTTCAGGCACAACAAAAAAAGTTGGCATTGACTTCGAACAGATCATTAGAATCCGTAAATTCAGTAATTATCGTCTTATATTTAATAAGTTATTTTATACACACATCAACAAAGTCTAGGGAACAAGGACATTTCTAGTATTTATTTAAAAACCCTTTCTTGTAATAGTGAGTGTTTTATATCAATAGAAGGGTATTTTTATACCGTTTTAATTTTAATTTTAATAAAAACATTCGTCACAATAATCAAACAAAACTATGTACATATGAAATGTTTAATTAATTCTTTTTTAATGATTATTACACCAATACAATCAACTTATTACCCACTTAGTGCCCGGCATACGGTAATAGATTCATCCCTTATTACGTGAAACCGAATAAAATGATTAGTGAAATGTGGGTATTGATCCTCCTCTGCCTAACACTCCGAGGATTTAGGCGATTAAAATGTATTAATGTACATTTTAATGTACCTACTTATAAATAGTGTATTTATAAACAAAAAAAATAGAATTTTATTGTATGAAAGAAAGAAAAATACTTAACTTGAATCGCCGGAAGATTTGAAAAATAATAACCGGATTTTCGCAAAAACCTACGGAGGAGCTCTGACTTTTTTGTCTCCGCAGCACATCTCTAATGTTAACGAAATATAACAGGGAATAGAGAACTATTATAAATAGTTCATTCATTTCTGTCAATAGGCAGGCATCAAACAAAACTTTGTTATACGCTCATGGTACCAATTTCAGGAAGGTTATTATTGAGCCTGAAAACAAGGAAAAGCGCCATCTCTTTCCCACACTAAATGGATCAACTTTTAAGTAATTTGTTAAACGTTCTAAAGAAATACCTTTTTTTTTAAATACACACATCAACAAAGTCTAGGGAACAAGGACATTTCTAGTTTTTATTTAAAAACCCTTTCTTGTAATAGTGAGTATTTTATATCAATAGAAGGGTATTTTTATACCGTTTTTAATTTTAATTTTAATAAAAACATTTTCATACTAATTTTTTTTTTTTTTAAGAAAGAATTGAATATTGAGTATTACAACCTTCTATGATTAGGCACAAAAATAACGAGGTAGTAAGAAATACAGTAATTAACCGTACTTTAAACGTTTTTAATAATCTGTAGGACCTCCTAAAGCATTAGCAACAGCTCGACAACGGCGTGGCATAATTAGTATGAGATTGTCAATCATCGTCTGTGGAATATGGCTCCATACACTGCGAAGGTGTAAAAAAAGTTGTTCTTCAGTGTTCAGATTTTCCAAAGAATCACTGAAAGCTCTTCTCCCAAGCAAATCCCAGGCATGCTCTATGGGATTGAGGTCGGCAGACTGAGCAGGCCATTCCAACGTCGTCATATTGTGCTCGCTTAACGCATTGACCACTACCCTCGCGGTGTGTGACCGTGCATTATCTTGCATGAACATAAAATCTTGACCGAACTGCTGTCGATGAGGGATTACCATGGGGTGTATAACCTCCTGAATGTATTGGTTTGCATTCAAATTGCCCCGTATCCAAACGAGGTCGGTCCTTCCACCAAGGCGAATTCCAGCCCATACCATGATTGTTCCACCTTGGTAAGGATGAACTTCTTGCGGATTCTGGAGACGACTCCGACGTCCAGGAACTCGCCATATACGCACTCTTCTCGAATCAGGATGAAAACCGAAGCAACATTCGTCGGAAAACAGAACCCGTGCCCATTGATGGTCGGTCCACTGTAAATGTGCGTTAGCCCACAATAAGCGACGACCTCGATTTCCACGTCGAAGAGCTGGAACCCTAAGCGGTCTGCGAGCATAAAGATTGGCTTCGTGTAGTCTTCTTCTGACAGTTTGATCGCTAATAACCACTTGATGCTGAGACTGGAGGCCTGCGACCAACTGACGAGCAGTAATCGTGGGTTGCCGCCTTGCGGAATTTTGCAAGAAACGATCTTGTCGCGGGGTAGTAACCCTATTTCGTCTTCTGTGACGTTCGGCAACATCCCCTGTAGACCTGTAGCGTGCCCATAATCTGCAAATTACGCTTGGTTGGGTGCTGACAGCATCCGCTACGTCGCGTTGAGTTCGTCCAGCTTGCAGCATACCAACAGCCCTTAACATCTCTTCGCGACTTAAATGACGACGTGACATGATGACTACAGTCACAAAAATGCACAAACCATACGTAAAAGACGTATTATTGATAATAAACGTTATTTACAATAAAAAAATAATAATTTTTATTTTGCCTCAGAGAAACTGCACAATCAAACACTTTTAAAAGTATTCCCTCCATATTCGAAAATTCAATTCAATTCAAAATTCAAAATTCTTTATTCGGTATCAAAATACAACAAACATTGGTTTGTGATTGGAGCCTCCTTTTAAGCAAAAAATGCTTGTAGTAGGACACTCCGCTCCTCCATATCAAGAATATTGTTACAAGTAAACACGTTAATCAAGAAGTTACCAATTTTTGTCTCTCTCTCTCGCTCTCTCTCTCTCTCTCTCTCTCTGTGTGTGAGTGTGTGTGTGTGTGTGTGTGTGTGTGTGTGTGTGTGTGTGTGTGTGTGTGTGTGTGTGTGTGTGTGTGTGTGTGTGTGTGTGTGTGTGTGTGTGTAATGTGTGTAATGTGCCAATTGTAATAATTAAAAAAATATGTGTCATATGACAATGAAAGAAGTAAGTGTGTAATCTCCTATTTAAAAGAAATATAAATAAAATTGGTTTGTAAGTACATTACCATAAAAGTTCGGGCGCCTTGGAGATACACATGCCTAAGATAATCAGCGGAGATTGGAAACTTTTAATCTTCCGGAGGTGAGCTAAATGAAACCACTGTGAGGTTTAAGGTTTTATTGTCCACTCCAGTGTGCATTTAGAAATAGTTGCAAGGATACATTCCTAATGTATATCTAACCTTAATAATTGAATTGAATAAAAATAAAGTTGGCAAAAGGAGCCATCTATGATTGTAAGTAGGAACATAGTAGCTTCTACGGTGTGGTAGTAACATACGTGGCAACAATCTCGAATGCTACAAGTAGGTACTTAGGATCTCCGATAGATGTAGCTAGTATTTTTTAATACTTTTATTTCTCTTAAGTAGAACAAGCTAAAGTGCATAAGTGCGTGCGTGCGTGCGTGCGTGCGTGCGTGCGTGCGTGCGTGCGTGCGTGCGTGCGTGCGTGCGTGCGTGCGTGCGTGCGTGCGTGCGTGCGTGTGTGAGTGTGAGTGTGTGTGAGTGTGAGTGTGTGTGTGTGTGTGTGTGTGTGTGTGTGTGTGTGTGTGTGTGTGTGTGTGTGTGTGTGTGTGTGTGTGTGTGTGTGTGTGTGTGTGAGTGTGTGTGTGTGTGTGTGTGTGTGTGTGTGTGTGTGTGTGTGTGTGTGTGTGTGTGTGTGTGTGTGTGTGTGTGTGTGTGTGTGTGTGTGTGAGTGTGTGTGTGTGTGTGTGTGTGTGTGTGTGTGTGTGTGTGTGTGTGTGTGTGTGTGTGTGTGTGTGTGTGTGTGTGTGTGTGTGTGTGTGTGTGTGTGTGTGTGTGTAATGTGTGTAATGTGCCAATTGTAATAATTAAAAAAATATGTGTCATATGACAATGAAAGAAGTAAGTGTGTAATCTCCTATTTAAAAGAAATATAAATAAAATTGGTTTGTAAGTACATTACCATAAAAGTTCGGGCGCCTTGGAGATACACATGCCTAAGATAATCAGCGGAGATTGGAAACTTTTAATCTTCCGGAGGTGAGCTAAATGAAACCACTGTGAGGTTTAAGGTTTTATTGTCCACTCCAGTGTGCATTTAGAAATAGTTGCAAGGATACATTCCTAATGTATATCTAACCTTAAATTTAAAATTAGAGTTTTATAAGCTAGGTCAAAATGATCTTATGTCAATATGATTCTATGTCACCAATGCACTTTTAGGTTATTTTGAAGTTTAGATTTAAAATATAATTAAAGTAAGCTCACGGCATCCCTCGGCGAGTATATGTAAACACAGCAGCGGGAAAGCTCGTAGCAGGCGAAGTTTTCAGTTTAAGCCCATGCGGTACATCCAGGTTTGAGGTGAAAAGTCCAAACCCTCCATAAAGAAATGCAGATGACCGAAGAAGTGTGTGTGTGTGTGTGTGTGTGTGTGTGTGTGTGTGTGTGTGTGTGTGTGTGTGTGTGTGTGTGTGTGTGTGTGTGTGTGTGTGTGTGTGAGTTACTTTATGAGCGCCTCGGTGCCGTCATAGCTCAATGTTTTCAGCCATTCATTATGGAGCCTTTTTCCTTCGTGTGTTTGTTTATTAAATATACGAATACTTGTATTTACTCTGTTGTATAGTTTAGCAGCAAGAATATTATACTGCCTGTCAGCAAACCTAGATTTTGTTACTGGTACATCCACTACAACATCCTTTCGCCTCTTGAGATTTGCACTTGTATTGTAAGGTAGGGTTTTGTGTTTTTTTAAAATAGTGTGCGCAATATAAAGTTTTCTGACAGAGAGCAGGCTACTAATAAAATAGAGGTTTTGGGTAGGGAATCTAATTGGTTTGAAGTACATAATTTTAATCAGTGATCGTTGTGCTCGTTCGACCTCGATAAACCTTGATTTTATAGCGCCACCCCACACTGTGATACAATATACAAGGATGGATTGTGCAAGGGCAATATAAATTTCATTTAAAATATTCCTAGAGTGTTTTGGTGTGTTATTTAAATTTATTGGTACCACGTGTCTCAGGGATTTGAATATCCAGCCTAATTTTCTAATCCGCTTTGTTACATGTTCCAGATGTGAGAACCATGACAAATTTTGGTCTATTATGACGCCCAGGTATTTTGTCTCTACGACTTTGTTTATTTTTGGACAGGTGCAGTCTACAAGTTCAACGCATGAATGAATTCGAAGATCTAGACTTTCCTTTGGTTGTGTACGTTCAGTGATGGTGAAACAAATATAGTTGGTTTTGGCTGTATTTAGGGTCAATATGTTATCATTAAGCCACAGACCTATCTAAAATCATTACTTATTTAAATTTATTTTTAAATTTCGTACAACTCTGTAATCTACTTTATTCTATTTTTATTTATTTGCTGCCAGTTATTTGCAAAACAAGATTTACACGAAAAAATTAATTGGGGTCATCTTGTTCCCTAGACTTTGTTGAGGTGTTTAGTTTCTGAGCCCTGCATATGTTGTCCTGCGTAGGAAAGGGGAGGGTGTAAAATACTGCTCTATATTTGTATGCACACTTTGGTCTGTTGGTTATTGTACCTATGTTTATATGTATAATTTATGCATATATTTACGGAAAAGTATTTAAATATGTTTATTCGAATTCAAGAATCGATAATAGAAGCTACATAAGCTTACTTTGAGTCGCTATCTAGTAGCGCCTTGTAGATCTTAGCTAGTTGAGGACCTTGGTAACGTTTAAAGATGAATAAATCTTAAAACGTTCACCCGGTTGGGTACTTCTCTGACTAACATTTTGGGAAACTGGGGGAAAATAAGATCCAATATCTTGTTTGAAAATATTACACTTCAGTTATAACTAACAAAAAGTTGAACTTTTTGAGTGCTTATGTATTTAAAGTTGAGTTTAGTTCAGTTGCAGCGACTCTTTGGTTTTTTAGCAGATTTATATTTGGCTTCTCTGGTGTTACACACGTCCATAGGCCATGGTAACCACTTTCCATCAGGTGGGCCGTGTGCTTGTCTGCCACCTAAGTGATATAAAAAAAAGAAAAGATGGTTCGTACAATAACATTATATCCAATGAATACATAGCTTTTAATGTTCATAATTTTTTAATCGTTAACGTTGTTTTTTGACAGTGCACAATAAAATTGCTTCGGTTGTCGGCCAGTGTTAGGCTCGCTTCGATTAAGCAATACTAACCAGGTCGGTCTTAGGAACAGTAACTAGTGACTATATTTCTGATATCGAGGCCCCCCATGCCTCAGGAGTACGTTAAGCCTAGCTTAGCACGGCATATCTTAAGCCCTAAGATATTAGGCCCCTAAGACTTATGGGATGGCATAAAACAGTGAGATGTCCTATTAGTTATTTCTATAAAATATAATAAAGCCAGTAAACTAAATAAACCATATCTGTTGCCGAATTGTTGGGCATTTTTGCGAAAATATTTTTTATATGGTTAATATTAATAAAAAATATAATAATATTTCATATTGTATGCACATTACAAACCATATAATATTGCAATTAAATTAAAATAATTGAATTGAATAAAAATAAAGTTGGCAAAAGGAGCCATCTATGATTGTAAGTAGGAACATAGTAGCTTCTACGGTGTGGTAGTAACATACGTGGCAACAATCTCGAATGCTACAAGTAGGTACTTAGGATCTCCGATAGATGTAGCTAGTATTTTTTAATACTTTTATTTCTCTTAAGTAGAACAAGCTAAAGTGCATAATTGTATAAGTTTTCTGAAAATCAATAAGACTATTAGCTACTGTTAACAATGATGCGATAGGTACCCATCCATATATTAGCACAGATAATAAAATATTAGTGACCAATCTCAGTTTCTTTATTTAGTCATGTTAGATGATATGGCAGTAGATACCAATAATTAATTAAAAGTAGTTCCATCTTTTACGAAGAGGCACTCCCTAAGACCACATAGAACTTGTGTTCATAAAGGCATTATACCTTTGTTTGCCGTCCATTACTAGTCCAAAACCTCGAAACATGTGTTTCACTTATCTACCATAATTAAGTATTTTGGCTAATTGTTTCTTGATTATGTTTGTCATCTAACATCATCTAACATATACCTAACTTTGTTGCTTAAAAATAGATATTCCCCTGACTTATAAGGCATGTTTGAGTCCTAACCTAAATGATTTCTTACTAGGGCTAATTCGGGATACAGTGGAGCAGCTAAGGCGAGATCGAAAAATCTAGAACCACATAGTATTCCGTCGTCGATAATCTTTTACCAGGGACTCCCAGTACACTCTATGAAGAAAATCCCCAGGCACCCTACAGACTTTGAATACCATTCATACACAGGTGGTCTGCCCGCGGTAGTAAATAAATATTCACCTCTAACTTGTTGAAGTATCTGCAAGCATCGGCTGAAGACCCCTCCTAGGTTCACAGAAAGCAATGTCTTCTTATCATTAAAAATCAATTTGGGGCTATGTTTTGTCAGTATACTGCTGAGTTTATTAGGAAGTCCCTAATTGTTTTTCAGGTGAACAATATTGGAATGATAATGCCGGGTGGTAAAGTTCCCGATGTGGCATGGGATGGCAGGAAAACCGGTATTTATTACATCAGCCCCTCTAAGCAAGTGGCAATACGTTTAAGAATAAAATAATCAAAAACGTATCAACTCTATTCATTAATAATTTTATTACACGATACGCTGGCCAATTTTCGTCAAGAGCGCAATCTGCGTAGCTACATAAAAAAGTATTCTAAATTGTTTGGTTTTACAAACTTTCATTGAAAAGTGGCTCTACAGCTGCACTATGCTTGACAAAATATATGTTCTTGTACGTGACAAAGATGGGAAGCAGGCGCGTGAGAGAATAACGAAATTAACTGGCACGCCGGTGAGCTCATTTATTTTAGCAACTTTAATTTTGAAAATTAGCTTCTCTCTTGTATTTAAATATTAACATAACAAATGTGGTGTTATCCATTCCGCATATGAGATTTCTTTAAGTTTTTATTTCTTATGTGATGAATGTGATGTTCATGTGATTATATAATCGAACAGATTGGTTTATTCATTTATTCATTTATTTATTCATTCATTGCAAATATGGGTTACATAAAGGTGTTATATCGAATAGGTACATAGTTTCGCCATATTCCACCATAATAGGCATGCAATTCTAATAGCTAAATCAGGAACAAAATACCAAACAATAATCTTATCTTTTCTTACTTACTTCTAGATATTTTACTTCTAGAAATGTTCAAACTGTCAAATTATTTATATAAATACTAATAAATCAGTTTATTATTACCATTATAAATTAAAATTTTAAAGCACACAAGCATTTTTAAATTTCAAATACGCAATTGAAACATTAAGCAGCTAAACAACACGTCATTACTTATATAAATTAAAATAGTTAAAAAAAAATGTCAATTTATACTAAATGTCAATCAATATTATACATATTACATGTTGTCGATCAAGGCTAAATGTCAATTAATAGTGTTATCGTTCAAAACTCATTCGTTTGTTACAAATAGTCATTTCAAAATTCCTTCAATTTCAATTAACAATGTCAATAATATTAATAAGAACAATATTAAGATAGAATAGAAATAGTGTAGGTGATGTCAGTTTATAATGTCATTTTAGATTTTAATGTCTATTCAATATTGTGATGTCAAGATATAATTAATTTACTTTGTCAATTTACCTACATCGAACACTGTATGAACCGACCACATCACAACTAGGGCACCTTGTACTGCTGTAATGTCCTATCTGTTAGGAAATCTTTCACGGAGTAATAGCATTTTTCTGTTAACAGGTCATGGAGTTGTTTTTTAAACAGTTGTAGCTTAGATACAGTCCTGATATTCTCTGGTATACAATTGAAAATCCGCGGGGATGCATCAATTGCATTTTACTAGCAACTATATGTAGTTTAGTTTGATGCCGTGCACGCGTACGATATTCAAATAATTCGGGATTATTTTTCACGAGTATTGCGACCTCGAGTATGTATATACATGAAAATGTTAATAATTTCATCGATTTGAAATATGGTAGACAGGATTCAGGTGCATAAAAATTAAACATTGCTCTTATGCAGCGTTTTTGGGCTATGAACACACGTTTGTGGTCAGTGCTGTTACCCCAGAATATTACCCCATACCTGAGAGTTGAGCTAACATAGCCGTGGTAGGCTGTTATTAAGGTTTTTATTTGCTACTTTCCTTAATTTCTGAAGAGCATACGAGAATTGGGGCAGTTTTTTACATACATATTCTAAATGAAGTTTCCAATTTATTTCATTGTCTATATGCAACCCTAGAAATTTTGTGGTTTCTACTTCTTCAACGTCATTGTTCAGGTAATGGATTTTTAAAGATTCTGTTCTATTAATTCTTATTTTGAAGTTCATTATTTTGGTTTTGTCAATATTGATTGTTAGATTATTTGTCTTGAGCCAGTCCATAATTTGTACCAATGATTGATTAATGTCAGTTTCTAAATTTATTGTATTGTCATTATTAAAAAGTACTGTACTGTCATCAGCAAATAGCGTAATGTCACGTTTTGTTATTAATGGCATGTCATTTATGTATATGAGGAAGAGCAGAGGGCCCAAGATACTCCCTTGTGGAACACCGAATTTTGTAGTATCAGTCTCAGACGTACTGATTTCTTCGGTTTTTGTTAGAGTTACAGTATACGGAAATAAAATGGGGCAATCCGCCCCATTTTATTTCCGTATACTGTTGTCTGCCTGTAAGGTACGATTTTACTAAATTGTACACATTACCTCTAACCCCATATGCATACATTTTATTTAGCAGCATACTATGATCGACACGGTCGAAAGCCTTTGACATGTTCATAAATAATGCCACAGCTGGTAGTTCATTGTCTATGTTATTCATTACTATGCTTAAGAAGTTGTATATTATACATTTATGGATTTACACTTTCTGTACCCATACTGACATTGTGTAAAAATATTTTGGTTTTCAAAGAAAGTTTTACTTCTTATGATTAGTCCTTTATCTATCACCTTTTCAAATATTTTTGCGAATATATGTAGGTATTAAAGATATCGGCCTATAGTTACTCATGTTTTTCCTATCACCTTTTTTATATATCGGCTTAATAACTGATATTTTTAGTTTGTCCGGGAAAATGCCTTGTTCCATATACCTAGTCTAGCCATAAATATTGTTACGAAGAAAAAACATTTTTTTTTATTGCAAATAATATTTATTACTTTTACAGTGTGTTAGTTTAATACATTAAATATAAAACAATTTGAAATATAAAAAGCTTATTCGAAGTGGTCTCCATTGGCTGCAACACAGTCCTTTAAACGTTGAGGCCAGTTACCAATAGAAGCACGCACTCTTTCCATGGGAAAATTCTTCACTGCCAATCGTATGGATTGTTTTAGGGGCTCCAAATTATCATGGCGTTTAGAGCAAGCCATACTCTCTAAAACTGACCATAAATCATAATCCAACGGATTAAGATCGGGACTAAACCACGGCCAGTCTTCAGCTCTGATGAAGTCCGAAACGTTCACTTCCAACCAAGACTGCGTAGACCAAGCTTTATGACCCGGCGCTGAGTCTTCTTGGAAGGACCATACTTGGTTATTGAACATGGTGTTGTTAAGGGGTTTAACTACCTTCTCAAGAATGATATCTTGATACACTTGTGCCGATGTTTTGATACCTTTTTCACAAAAATATGGCTCAGTCACTCCTTCATAGCTAACACCCCACCAAACCATCACTGAAGTCGGATAATGCCCACGTTGCACCCTGTCGACTAATTGGGAAGATTTCTTAGAGCTTTGAGCATAAATACGGTCATTTTGTTTGTTAAAATGTTGCTCAATTGTCAAGATTTTCTCATCCGTAAACAAAATTTTTCTGTGACCTCCCTTTGCGTACAGCTTCAGTAGTTGCTTCGATTTTACCACCCTATTCTTTTTTAAATTATCAGTTAAAAAATGACCAGTGCGTTTCTTATAGGCTGAAAGTTATAAGTCATCTTTTAAAATGCGCGACATGGTTCTGGGTGCTATCTTCATCTCCCGAGATAAAATCTTTTGCTTTCGGACAGGATTTCTTCGAATTCTTTCCCTTACTGCTTTGACCACCTTTTTCATTTTAATATCCACTCCATTTTAATTTAGCAAAATATTGTACAATGTATTGGCGCCAAAATTAGAAAACACAATGAACAATCGTATAAAAATGACAGATTCCAAATTCAAATGTGATATCTTTCTTATTTTAATTGTAACGGTATTTATGGCCAGACTAAGTATATAGATTTACAATATAATAATAATAATAATAAATATTCTACAACATTCTACACAACGCTATCTAGACCCATGGTAAGCATAGCTTAACTAGCTTGTGTTATGGAATCTAGAATGCGGATAAACATACTTAAATACTTTTTTTTTTGTAAATACATACATATTATACATAGAAACACCCAGACCAATGCAAATACCCATATTCATGCATACAAATATTTGCACTGAGCGGGGATCGAACCCGCGCCTCCTGCGTAGCAGTCGCGTTCACTACCGCCACGCCACAGAGGCTGTCTAATAATATAGCTTAAGGATTCAGATATAATATGGGCAGTATCCTTGACGATGCAAGACAAAATGTCATCAAAACCAGTATTGTTCGAGTTTTTTAAATTTATAATTATTTTGTATATGTCTTCTGCGAAAGTCGGTGTCAAAAAGATTGAATTACAAGTAAATGTTATTTTGTTTGACATACTATTAGGTGGATTAAAATTAAAATTACAGTTATTAATGTCTGAATTATTTATGTCAAGAAAAAAATTATTGAATGATTTGGAGATGTCTATAGGATTATCAATTATAATGTCATTACTTATTATTTGATTTATAGTTTCGGTCGGATCTATATTTCGTCTCATTTATTACTTTCCAAGTCGCCTTATTTTTGCTAGATGCAGACCTGATGTGATTTTTTCGTCAACCTTATTACGGTTTTGTATCTCTTTGCGTACATTTTAAATGCATTTTTATTCGTTTGATTTTTATTGTTCCTGTACTGCCGCAGGAGTTGAGTTTTACGTTTGCTGCACATTTTTATACCGCGCGACATCCGTTTTGGTCTTGCTGTATTATGAATACGAATTTTTATTATTGGAAAGCATAGTTGGTGTAAAATAACAAAGTTTTCATGGAATTTGTTATAAGCATCATTTGCATCCATATAGCTATAGACATCATTATTGGTGAGTTGTTTTAAATATCAAACAAATATCATTCTGTTACCCTTGGAGTAGTTTCGTTTTGTTCTATACCAATATTTCAGAGGATTTTTTGACCGGAACTTCGATAATTTGCGCGTTATGATCTGATAGCGCTAGTTCCTCAATAGTACCCTTGCACGCTATGACATTATGTGCTATATTGTCTAGGCAGGTCTTAGTTGCGAACCTAGTTATTTGTTTAAATTGTAAGTTTAAGTTAAATGTCATCAAAAATTCTACAAATTCTCTAGATAATTTATTTTGCTCCAAAATATCAATATTAAAATCGCCACAGACAACAATTTTTTGCTAGTTAGGAATACTCTGCTCAACATTCTACACATCATTTGCGTCATCATCATCATACAAAATAGGCAATAAAACAATAACAGATCCAGCTGACATAGCATCCGCTTTCAATAATAATTTCATTGATATGATTAATAGCCCGATAGGTCAGAACCAAACCCACTCAAATATAAGACATACGCAAGCTAATTCTATGTATCTAATGCCAATGACTGAAAGTGAAGTAAAAATGGAAATAATGGCATTAATAAACACCAGGTCGGAAGGCTACGACGAAATTAGCACCAAAATTATAAAAGCGTCTGTAGATGAAATAGTGACGGTTTTGACGCATCTAATAAACCAATCCTTTTTATCTGGAGTGTTCCCTGATGCGTTAAAGATATCAATAGTTAAGCCTATTTTTAAGAAAGGAGAAAAATCCGACGTCAATAACTATCGCCCAATTACATTAATTCCAATTCTTTCGAAAATTTTCGAAAAATGTATGTACAAGAGGCTAATAAGTTACTGTAATAAATTTCAATTAATAGGCATCAAGCAGCACGGGTTTCAAAAGCAAAAATCTACGACTCTAGCAATATATTCTTTGATAAACATAACGCTGACTAATATTAATAATAATAATTTGACTACGGGTTTATTTTTTGACTTATCTAAGGCCTTTGACTACGTTTCACACGACATTTTGATAGATAAACTTGACGCTATTGGTATACGGGGACCTGCACTTCTATGGCTATCAACATACTTGAGAAACAGACAACAACGTGTTGTAACCACAAAAATCGACAAAAACTGTAATGTTGTGGACTATCTATCTGACTCTCGATACAACGTATGTGGCGTTCCTCATGGGAGTGTGTTAGGCCCTATATTGTTTCTGATAAATATCAATGACATTACCAGTATTTTAAATCACAAATGTATCTTATATGCTGATGACATCTCGATTATTGTGACATAAAAAAAAACAGGAAATGCAATTAAATATCACGAAGATGAAATAAATAATACTATTGACATGCTAATCGAATACCTAAATATAAATAATTTAAAAATTAATCTTAACAAATCAGTATACGTGCAATTTAACCAATGTTACAATGAAAAGTTTAATTTTGATTTGAATATACCAAAAATAAAAGAAGTCAAGACAAAACTTTTAGGAATAATGTTGGATCAACATATGAACTGGAAGACTCAAATTGAAAGCGTAAAAAATAAAATTAATAAATACGTATATACTTTAAGGCAAATAAAACTGATCACTAACCGTTAAACTTCCATAATATCGTACCGTGCTTACGTAGAATCTGTATTACGATATGGCCTTATAGTGTGGGGTAATAGTACAGATTGCAATAAAGCATTTATTGCTCAAAAGAAGTGCATTAGGGCTAAATGTGGAATTAAACCAGACGAGTCATGTCGATCCTTGTTTAAAAAACTCAATCTGTTACCGTTGCCATCGTTATATATTTATGAGATATGTCTGTTTATGTGGCAACATAGTGATCTATTCAAAGTAGCAAAAAGTGTAAACTCACGTAGCCGGAGATATCCCTATAGGCTTGTGCTGAGTGATATCCCGAAGTCCACCAAATACAATAAGAGTTGCCTTGCTATGTGTGTACGAATTTACAATAAAATACCAATGTATCATAAAGAACTAAGCACTAAAAAATTTAAAAAAGAATTATATAAATGGCTAAATGAACATAGCTTTTACCTTTTCTTCCCTTTGGTAGAACAGCGGCTTACATGGCATTGGGTCGAGCCGGACTATGAGCTGTCCCAGCTCCTCACTGGACATGGATGTTTTCGAAAGAGATTGTATGACCTTGGCCTTGGTAGCGAAAGAGTATGTTTCTGTGGTTTGGAAGATGAAGACCTACACCATGTGCTGTGGGTCTGCCCCCTGTATGATGACATCCGCGACAACATGATGGGAGGTGTGGTAAGATCGGAGGTTGGGCCTATGTATTACTCGGACCTTGTAGGTACACCCCAAAACTACGGACGGCTGCGGAGCTTTGCGCGAGTTTGGCACGAGAGGCGCAAAGCTCGTGAGGTCTCAAACGGCGACGAAGCCTGTTAGTGTGGCGTGCTGCCCCAGAAAGGGGAGAGAGCGAAAATGGTGAGGCACATAAAATAATTTGTAGGGAGTCAAGAAATGCGCGCCTGAAAGAGAGCAGACGCCAGTAGGGTGCGCATCTCCCAAGATTCGGCCCGTTATAACCAAGATGGTTGGTAGGGCCATTTGAAGGAGGTGGGAATAGGTGGTAGCCTCTCCTACCGTCAGACGCAGATGATCACCGAGCACGGGTGCTTCGGAAAGTATCTGCGTCGGATGGAGAAAGAGCCAACATCCGAGTGCCATCACTGCGACGCGAGCGAGGACTCGGGGCCGCACACGCTCACCGAGTGTCCGGCGTGGGAGACGCCAAGGCAGTAGCTTGTGGCGGCCCTGGGAGTAAAGGTTCTCACGCTCTCCACCTTGCTCACGGCGATGGTCCACTGCGCGAATACGTGGGCGGCCGGCACCTCCTTCTGCGAGCAAGGAATGCTCGTGAAGGGGGAGGTGGGGCGGGAGCGACGAAGGATCGCAAGCCAAGCTGCCCGCGTACGAAAGCAACTCGGGCGTCGGAGGTCGTCGAATGACCGCCGCCCCCCATGAGCGCAGGCCTGGGGGTGACTGGTGGAGCCGCCTGTCACCCTGGCAGAAGCAGGCCGCGGCGGCGGCGTGTCTGGCACGCCTCCTCGTTTTCCGGTGACAAATTGGGGACTCTGTAGTCCCCACACACCCGAGGAGAGGGCCAGCTCATGAGAGATGGTCCGGGGTCGGCCGGGGTGCGAGGGATATGCCTGTCAACCTCACCTTCGGCAACCAAGCGACCCACAGGTGGCGTGCGTTTTAGTCGGTTCGAGTCCGACATAACCTCTTCCACCGGCTACGGTGGGGAGATATACGTGGGGAATTTGCGCACGTAAAAAAAAGAATAATCTCAAGTTTTGATACTTAAGACGTTGTATTTGGTATAAGAACCGCGGCCTATGGACGTGTGTAATACCAGAGAAGCCAAACTCGCGCTACTGACCCTGTAAGCACAGAGTTTCTGTGCAGTCAGTGTAGAGGACAAAGCAAGACAAGCCTTTAGTCATCCCACTGACAGCAAAAATTCTCCAGTGAACTCTGTCTACCCTACTCACCGCTGGGAACACAACACGAAGTTATTATAAGCGTGGTATTCTGTAGGGTGGAGGTACTTTCCCAGTCGGACTGCTCAATTGGGCGGAAATATCGCCGTTTTAAAGAAACGAAGCTCAACGTATTCTCAATTCACAAGATATTGGGCGTCCATGGTAGTGAGACCCTTTGCACGTATGTCACCCTCCACGATGTCAAGCTAGGACTTCCTGGGCCTACCTCTTCTACCTGGACTCGGCGGGGGAGTCAATTTTATTATACTAAAACGTAGTAACTGTTCTTCTTTTTATATCGTGGCGATGGCACTTCGACTCTCAGACTGTGTTCTTCCAGTGTGCGGCTACCTGGATTCGCCTTCTCGGATGCGTAAATATAACTGTTAACGGTATTTGAAACCCCAGAACTTTTTCAAACATTAGGTATGAGATTTTTCTAATTGTCAAGTATGTCAGGTATGTCTTCCCACAAAGAACTATGTCCTGGGTGGATTGGACTGTTGGAGCGGCTCAACAGTACATTTTGTTGGAATGCCCATTCGGTAGACCAGTAATCCACTAGGCTCTAAAGAAACACTGAAAAATTTGAAAGGCAGGGGGAGCAATGATATTGTTACTATCTGATTGCTGCAGCTACGGTCTTAAATGGAATGGTATAGAAAGAGGACTCTTTTATTCGCACTTAGCCTTTTACTTGGGCCGTTGTGCGTGAAGGGCACGGGTTAGAGCAACCAGCCTAGCTCCGCCCAGAAACACAGAAGCCTACTGGGAACTTCACAGGCTTCGCGGAGCGACCTCAGTCTGCCGAAGATTTGAGATCATTGGAGGGCTACAGGCACTCATTCCAGTATTATGAAGGCGGCCGTTTCATCGGCAACGAAACACTCCCCTGTAAAGGAGGCTGTCCATGACACTGATGGTTTATAGCTGCTTGTTGAGGAGACAGTGGCTCTTTATTGTCCCTATAATTGTTCTTAGACTTTTTCTGTCTAATTTTAAAAGATATTTCGTGAGCCGTTAGTTCACCGACGGTATGGCTGCTTTTGATAGCCTGCACGACTGCCCGTAGCTACTAACAAACCTCTGACGCGGTTTGTTTGCAGCTACTGATTGTTCTAATTACATAATTATATTATTTTATATATAAGTTAATTTTTTTCAATGTTGTTTAAAAATAATTTGGAGCAATAACATTATTAGTTGCATTCCTTGTACGATCTTATATCATAACTTTGAGGAGGAAATATATTTCTTCTAAGTTTCTGACTGTATCTATAGTACTAAAATATTGTACAGAGCGAAGCATGTAAAAGTTTACAATTGGTGCACTGGTACATCTAATCCAATCACTGGTGATGGAGCCACTTCGATTGCAGAAAAGGATAACTTCAAAATATTCGTTGAGTAAGTATTCAATTGTAGTTTTAGTTTGGTTACAGTAATTTCTATTGGAGAAAAAGAAATGATTTCTTGTTTTTTTTAGCATTCTTACCAATTTATTATAAAGATTGGGTAGATAACCCAAACATTATAATGAAACAAACAAAATGAATGCAATAGCATCTACAAATCTCTATTTGTATAATCGTTATTTTATTTTTATTGTATTTAATATTTATACATTATTTCTGTATAGATTACTTAGAATGAGAATAATTTTCTACAATTAAGTTCAATCAAACATTTTCTCATGCATTTCAGACTATCTACCAATTATTATTACCAATGCCCATTAGCCAATGCTAATATTTACACTTTATACAATAAATTGTACTTTATACTGCAATTTATTTATACCTGCAATTATCATAGGCTTATTATTAACACTAATCGGAAGGAATGCGAAGTAAGTATTTAGTCTTAACAGTATATATAAATGAAACATATTATTTTTAATCATTCACTTATTTGTCATTCATTCACTTGTTTGTGTATTAAAATAAAATTAAAGTTAAGACTAAGACATTAGCTAAAGTTTTTAAATTATTTCTACTCAATCAAAGGAATGCGCTCTACGCATCCGTGTCATCTGAAGATAAAGTAACTTTTAATTCCGATGCGAAGAAAATCAACTAGAAAACATGTCGTCGAATGCCAACATAGCACGTTTTTTTGTTATAATATGATAGTTCATCTTGTTGTTTTGGTTTTGTAAGTAAACTTAAATAAACTAAAAGATCCATATTTTTGCGTACTACTCAACAGTTTTTGTTAGAAATATCTTGGTCAGACTTTATACCGTTTGTAACCGTACATAAGTTTGATCGAAATTCATTGACTAGAACCAAAGATAGCACTATAAGTCGTGATAACCAACATTTGTCGTGAGTCGATTAAGATACGAAAATGTGAAGCGACTCAGACGGGACTAGAACCCGAGACCAGTCCTTTATAGGGGAAATGCTCTGACCACTGATCGCACAAAAAAAACACTTAATTAATTGTTTTAGGTTGTCGGTATTTTATTCCGTATAAAAGTGCGATTCAAATATGAGATACGCCACAGAATGTCACAATACTCCCGTGTATTGATCTCGGCTTCCTAACTAACGAAGCGGAATGCTCACTAAATCATCGGATTATACCTACTATCTCACTCATGCAGGTAACACAGTTAAAATAAATGAAGGTTTAGTATCTACGCCAGTACTGGTAGTCGGTGCAATTTATTCTACTGTGTTAAATTAGGCGGTTGTATCTGTTTATAAAGTAAATAAATTGTGCTAAAGCTATTAAAATACAACATTAGTATTTTATAGTTAGTGTAAAAAGAAGATAAAAAGAGTATTGGTGTCAAAAAAGACTTTGATGTATACATAACTGTGTCTTACAAAATAGCAACGAGTGCAAGGGACCACAAGAAGATCTATAAAACCTCATCAGTTAACAGATGCCGATTTATTGGTTGAAACTTTGTAAACCAGGGCTTTCTTCTCAGGGTTGGGAGATAGATAGCAGTCGCTCCTGTAAAAGTCAATATGAGCCAAACAAAAAGGAGGAGAAATAGTAGGACAGCGGATTTTGCGCTTGGTTCTGAGACGAAAAAGATGAGTATCAAATTATTTACTTGCTTATACCTAAATTAAATGTATGCATAAATTAACACCGGTATTTAGGATGAAAAACATACATAGTATAAAAGTATACTACTTAGGTGGTAGACAAGCCCACGGCCCCCCTGATGGAAAGTGGTTACCGTGGACGTGTGCAACTCCAGGGGAGTGACAGTCGCGCTGACAACCCCGTAAGCACTGAGAGTTTCCGTGTCGTCAGTGTAAAAGAAAAAGCGAGACAAGCCTTTGGTCTTCCGACTGAAAGTACAATATATTCACGCTTGTGAATCCCCGAAGAGGTAGACAAGTCTATTGACAACCACGTTTGGTCATTACTTTTATTATATAAGTGCATTTATTATGTATATGCATTATTACGATCGCTTTGTCACACAATTTAATAGCCTGAAATATTTCATAAATATAAAAAAATCTGATAGTGTGCTTGTACATGAATACACATTACATATTTGAAATCTGGGATAGCGTACTTCTTCATATTATTATCAGGCTCGGAAGGTTACTCAGTAAACCTAAGTAACCGAGATACACTTCACACACGTAGGTACTGAGGACAAATTGTGGAACCGTATCTTCATAAACAAAAAAAAAATACCTGGGAAAGTCTAGTACGACTTTGTTTTGTAGTGTGGAAATCTGCCATATCGGTATCTGTGGTTACCGATATGGCTCAGTTGTGGAAACTACGGTATTCCCATCTTACCCCTGGATATGGGGAGGCGCGCTAAGCCAAATAAAATATCAGGTACTATTATTTACGGTAGGTTGAATGACTTTTCACCTTTGCTCAGATGACTAAAAATTCAACGTAAAATGAAGGTTGTAATAATCTACATCTTCTAAAAATAAAAACAGACACCTCGCATTACCTTTCATTTCAGGAACACAATAAATGAATTAAATATAATGGAGTCAGGGACTGAAGGGATCCTAAAATAACCTACCTAAATTATAAGCTACCACTTAAAGGGACCTCGTAAGAGCAACCTATTATGTTTTGATAGTTCACTATATTAATTGTATACACCTAGTACCTACTAGTTAGGTAAGTCGCCAATCTTGTTTGTTGGAGAATTTCTCTTGTTTTTATTGATAGAATATTTTTAGAATCCGTAAAGCTTAGATAGAAGCATTAATCTCGGATGCCTTTTCCTGATTTAGTTGACTTTGATAGGGCTTTTTCAGTGAAACTTGAAGCAGCTGAACTTTAATTTCAACAAACCAATGCAAGGAGAAGCAGGAGTGTAGACTCTGATCTTCACAGTATAAGCTTTGGATGTGCTCGTATGGCTAAAAGACTGAATTTCAATTTCATAGTACAAAGAAAACAAGCAATCTCTATGTTCTCAAATAGAAGCACATAAAAATATACATTACCATTGGACCGGGACAACTTCCTTTTCTGAGAGTTTGTTCGCGAAACAAAGCGAAAATACCACCTACACTTTTCTATCAAGTGTCTGTCTGCAGACTTTGTGCCTCTACAAGCGACAAGTAGGACGCGAGCTTATATTATCTCGCTTGTAAACGCAAAAATCCAGCTTGAAATTCAGTGCACCTAGTTTATTATTAACTAAAAAATGCTTGCAGGTTTCTTTATTTCATTTGTGTATATATTGTATAGTTAACGTAGTTTTGTATAAATTTTATGAGTTAATTGCATATATGTTTTCTGCATATTATAATAGCATATTTGATATATAAATAGTACAAGGTGTTATGGCAATTATACTAGAAATAAAACATCTCATCCATATCGTTAAGTGGCCCCATCTGAAAACCAGCGCTTTGCATACCCAACGAAGGGTGTGCGCAGCATTCAATGCTGAGATGGGGCCCTATTTGGGTTCGCATAGTGTGGAGTGTTGCACCCGTAGTTTAATTTTAATGTACCTACTGTTTTTGATTTCATGTACCTGCTAATTGTTGTATTGCCTACCTGTTTGTATTTGGTGGGGTGCCTGCTGTGTGGGGCTTGAATAAAATATTTTTCTTTCTTTCTTTCTTTCTTTCTTAAAAGTATTTATAAAATATATTACTAGTCTACCCAATCGATTTGGTATAAAAAAATGCGTTCATACGTTGTCAGTAATTTGAAACCACTTAACTTTTATCCTTTTAAATTTTTTGTATTCAAACGAGACAATGTTAGATTATTATAAAATTGTTCAGTAAATATATACATTTTAATAATTAATAGCTTTCTTTCTCTGTGATGCGAATTGTTTTTGGTATTTGTTTCTGGTATTATTTAAAAAAATACTGTCTGAAATAATGTATATTTCAAATGTTGATCCGAATTGATACTTCACTTCCAGAGATTACCTTATAGAAACTCCGGGGACGAGTTGGGGACTGCATGGTCCCCACACCCGAGGAGAGGGCCAGATCGAGAGAAATGGCCCTGAGTCGGCCAGAGTGCGAGGGATATGCCTGTTAACCTCACCTTCCGTAACCAAAAACGACCCACAGGTTTCGTGCGTTTTCGGCTACGTTAGCGGGGGGGAGGGAGGTTGGGGTCTGGTAGCGCACGTAAAAAACAAAAAAAAATCCTCATAGAAAATATATTTTTCATCTGTAGTTGAAAATTAAACTTTATAAATAGAAACTTAGTAATTGATTCTGAATTAGGTATATATTAATAAGAGTACAATGTTACGGACTCACTTACAATATGTAATAGATATTCATAGCTCACCATATCTCAAGACAAAATGTTACTTTTATTATTTTTAAATATATTAATACACATATTAAATAAGACACTTGCACTTTACCACAATTTACTTATTTTTGAACCTGTTCGGTTTCACCGTACAGCATTCTCAAAGGTTTACAATGGTTTTAAACAATCATATTTTTAAGTACCAGTAGTTTTCTATTTTTAAAACTATCGCGGTGTGATTAATTCGCGAGAAGTCCCGATACCTTGTATAATTATGAGTACATGTCTTATTTAATATCATCAAAAGAGTTAAAATACAAAGAAAGTTGTAGTAAATCATACACTTTGTTCATAAATTATCAATTATTGGTAAAGACGGTTATCCTAATTTATCAGGCCAGACAACACTTTCTATCCAAGAGTTATAGTAAGAAACGTTAGTATAGAGTCCAAATCCTTCTTTTTGTTTACAACTCCTTTCGAATGATGTCACACCAATAATGCTTTTACCGCAAGGGTACTTTGCATGTTTTTTTTGCAGAGGAGCTCCACGATCAGTCTGTTGATTTAAAAATATTGATAATATTATTAATGTAGAAGTAGTCCTAATCACTAATAATTTTGTAGATAGAGGCAGTGACACTACTATCGAGAGATCACATTTGAATATTAGGTCTTTACATATGAAAAGACCTAATATTCGAGTTCGTTATGCCTGTAATTTAATAGCTATTTCCATTATTTATATTTTGTTTGAAAGTTGATTTCAAGATTTTACAACTCTATATTAATTTTTGTTTTTATTAGCCGCTTGATAAATTAAATTCGATCTTCAAAAACATTACTTTCTAAATGCTATCTATCCATTTTGATGATAAATTTCGTATTACTTTTTTACAACTGTCAGTTTTCAAAAATCAAATAAAAGTGTTTGTTATTTTAATGTTGTTTCATACATATCCAAAAAAATCATAAAATTTGGATATGTCATTCCTAAAAAAATGCAAAAATGTTAGTACTGAAAATTGGGGTTTCCTTCAATTTCTTTTAAAATACGGCAATATATTATTAACAAAAATAGTAACAACCTATTATTAACAAAAATTTATGTGTAGGCGTCTTGAAGTTCATCTGCCTTGTAAAAATAACTAAGTAGTAAAAACAAACAAAATTTTCTCATTGGACAGCAACTTATATCTACTTGATTTTACATATAGTTCGAACATTACTCAAGAAACCAAATATAATTCAGATAGGTACTGTGTCTAAATTTTATTGTCTGTCTACTACTATTAGACATGTTATATTATGTAAGACAATACTTACACCACAAGGCATGTCTTTTCTGTTTTTAAACCCATAACAAAGCTGAGTAGTGGGATCAAATCCATCCTTTAAGTTCATGCTTGGGGGATAAAGTGCCTTGCAATCCTTTATACTAAACTTTTCCAACTGTACCTAAAATGACAAACAAATATTTAATATTAAATTAAAAATTTAAAAAAGCCCCGTCACAAAAACAATCCCCTAAATGTCGAAAATAAGCATGTCGGGGGACCCTAACTGGTAGAGCACCTTACCTTCGGCAACCAAAACGACCCACAGGCGGCGTGCTTTTTAGTCGGTTCGAGTCCGACATAACCTCTCTCACCGGCTCCGGTGGGGAGGTATCCGTGGGGATTTTGCGCACGTAAAAAAAAGGTATATTAACTAACACAACTTATTTTCGACTTTTTGGGGGTTGTTTTTTGTGACAGGGGTTTTTTAAATATTTAACTTAATTTTTATTTACAAAAATGAAATGGAAAAAAGGTGCAACTTTAGGCATTGAAAAATTCCTCCCCATCGATCTCTACTGGTACCGTGCCCGTGTAAAGTTAGCATAGTTTTTTATAAATTGTATAAGTATTAGCATTATCTATTTTTACAAATTGTATTAAATTTAATTACAATGTAGTAGTATAAATAATATTGTGCGAATAAAAAAAAATATATATTCGCACATTTTTTTAAACAGATCTATTATTCAAGCTCTTTGATTTGATACCCATTATTGAGGGAGTTGTGAAATTAAATGTAATTGGCCATTTTGTGGTGGCGGCCATCTTAAATTTGAAATTAGTCATATTGTATGGTATTCTACTAATCAAGCCCTTTTATTTGATACCCATATTGAGGAAGTTGAGAAAAAATATATACTCCGTCATTTTGTAGCGGCGGCCATATTGGACCGATTTTTTATAAACATAGCTAAGAACACTTCCAACTAATATACCTTTCAAAAACTAAATCCTAATCGGATCATCTGTTCAGGAGCTACGATGCCACAGATAGAAACACACACACACGTCAAACTTAAAACACCCCGTCGTTTTTGCGTCGGGGGTTAAAAATATGTATTATCAAAACATGAATATTTTAAATCGTCTTTGTAACTTAATGTCCAACTATGAGAAACTTCTATTTAACAACACGTCTAACCAGTAAAAGTCTATACCCGGTATTTTATCCTTTTTAGACTGATTTAGTCTTAAATTCCGTTTTAGACTATAAAATACCGGGTATAGACGTTTTGTTACTAAGACGTATATTTATATAGACGTTTCTGGTAGTTGATTAGATAAAATGTTTTTAATTCTTTTTTTTTTGCGTCTTATTGTTTATGTTTTATTTGTTTCTTTTATGTGTAGTGTAAGTGTGTGTGTGTATGTGTATTAAATTGTTCTTTCCTTCTTACTTTCTTTCTTGAACATTTTGTTTATAACATGATTAGCTATTATATCGATTGATGAGTGTAGTAAAGTAACCTATTAAGGTTTATTTAAATTAGGATGTTTAAAGGTGTCAACAAAATAATTTGGGTATTTAATATCTTAAAAGAAGTAAAATTTTATTTTATCCCTCTTAATATATCTTTTTCGCGAAAAACATTAAAAATGAATAAAACAGTGTATTTATGAAAATTGCGCGAAAGACGGTCGGTAACCTCAAATTTTGGTGAGACGTCATAATAAAAATATGATATATACGAGTACAAAAGATATAATATTATCTGACCAAAGATGAGTATTTAAACTCACGGCGACAGACGAGTAGTTGTTATAGGACATGTTTTAAATGGTTAAAGCAAATTTTTTGATTAGGACACTCAAATAATGATCTCAAACGTAAAAATCAGTGGTTACAGTTAGCACACCAAAATCCAAAGCTTACGGTTGATGAAACTATTGTTCTTACTTTTAGGACCACTTTGATGTACCTAGGTTAGTAAGAAATCAATACCCTGCATTCATACAGAATATTAATTAAAATTTTTTTTTGTTCAAATAAAAGGTAAATGTTTATTAAATTCAATTTAAAATATTTTTTTTTTACATCGAATACATTTATTACAATACAATATGTCAAAACTACTAATCAAATAACCCGCCCCTGATCGCTCCCGGTGCAAAAGTGCCCATAACACTTGCTGCGTTGCCACGTTGAATGGCAATGGACAGCCTTTGGACCAGGAACGACCCGGAACGAGTGTCACCGGTCGCCTCGATGAGCCTCTGTCCGATTTCTTTAATAAGGCTTTTAGCTTCCTTCCTCTGTCCGATTTCTTTAATAAGGCTTTTAGCTTCCTTAAAATTGACCATAACTGACCATAACTTTTTGTAAGACGAGTATAGTGCTTCCCGTAATCACTATCTCTGGTACCTATTACCTTGAATACCTAGGCATAAATCCTGGGTATTTGAGGTAATCGATATAAATATACATCTTACAGCTCCCTAATGATATGAATAAAATTACGTAATTTTATTCATATCATTAGTATTAGTACATGTATATATTGTATGTACGTCATGCATCTATATATATAAAAGAAAGTCGTGTTAGTTACACTATTTATAACTCAAGAACGGCTGTACCGATTTAGCTGAAAATTGGTGGGGATGTACATATGATACTTTTCATCCCGTCTGTAATGGGATCAGAAATCTTTGCGGGCAGAGCCGCGGGCAACAGCTAGTACAGCATAAAGAATTCTTTGGAAACTTATCGTACCTATTATATGTATTTAGTTAGAACCGCGGAAGCCTAGTGGTATGGGTAATGGACTGCTGAGACGAGGTCTCGGGTTCGATACCAGGTTTTACCATGGCACACACCAATAACTTTTCGATGCCTTTCGAAGTTATGTGTGTATTTATCGCAGGTTTATAAGTGCCCGGTTAATGACAATAGGCTCGCCCACCTATTACATTGGGACCTAAACATAAACTGGCGAAATGTGGGTGCTAGCACCTCTGCCTACCCCTTCAGGGCTATAGACGTGAGTTTATGTTATATTATGTTAGTTAAGTAAGTAAAATTAATAGGTAATTCTCAAAATATTCCCTGAAAACTATTTCAAGTATTTTCATATGATAGTCTAGTTATTACTTTTGTGAGGCTGCTGTACATGCCTTATCTACGTTCCTTGGCTGCAGTGGAGGTGAGGTTATCCTCAAAGTTGACTTAAGGAATGCCTTTAACTCTGTTAATAGGGACACTCTGTTGACACAGGCCAAATTGGAAACCCCCAAAATTTTTAAATTTCTCTGGCAGTGCTATAGGCATCCTTCTAAATTGCTTTATAAGGAAAATATTTTAAATTCAGCAGTAGGGTGTCAACAAGGTGATCCTCTTGGACCAGTCATTTTCAGCCTGGCTATTCACTCTATAATTCAGCGACTAAATTCCAAATTTAACGTTTGGTATCTAGATGATGGTACTCTCGGAGGCGACGTAGAAACGGTATTAAAAGATTTGGCGTTTCTAAAAAAAGAATTTAGTTCAATCGGCCTAGAACTAAATCCCACCAAATGTGAAATTTTTTTCAGTGATCAAATTGCCAATATTTCGGTACTCTCAAAATTCAATGCTTTGGCTCCAAATTTAAAAGTTTTACAAAAAAGTTCTCTCCGCCTCCTTGGGTCGCCAATTCTTGAAGATGCTTACGAGTCTTTTGTGGAAGAGAAAATAATTTTTTTTTGTGATGTTTCGGAGCGATTGTACCAAATTAATATACATTCAGCTTTCACCATTATTCGGCATTGTCTTTTCGTACCAAAATTTACACATGCCCTGCGTTCAACTCAACTTTTTAAATTTTTGGAACTTTTAGGTCAAGTGGATAGAGTGCTGCAAGACACTCTATGCAAAATTTTAAATATAAATTTGAACGATCGAGTGTGGCTTCAGGCGTCCCTTCCAGTTCGTCTCGGGGGCCTCGGCGTTCGCAAAATTGCAGATGTAAGTATGCCAGCATTTTTGTCGTCGGTCTATGGCACTGAAGAATTAGTCAGGAAAATTCTATCTCCTTCACTGATTAATTCGGATGTGCCAGGTAAGGCCGAAGCTGTAAATTCTTGGAAAATGACTTGTCCAACTGCCGCCATGCCCGCCAACCCATCTTCCCAAAGGCAATGGGATGAGCCGCTCACTATTGGTGTTAAAAAACATTTAATCAGTACAGCTACCAGCGCTGCTGAGCGCGCTCGCCTATTGGCTGTGGGTGAATGGGAATCTGGTGTATGGCTCCAGGCACTTCCTTCGCCCAACATTGGAACAAAGTTGGACGACACGACCTTCCGCATTGCGACTTGCCTACGTTTGGGTGCACCGTGTGTTTCTCCGCATCGGTGTCTCTGTGGAGAAGCTGTCGATAGCCTTGGACATCACGGATTGTCTTGCAGCAGGAGCGCAGGCCGCATGCAAACATGCAAACATTAACGACATTATCCGTCGAGCTCTTGTCACCGCCGGCGTGCCAGCTATACTTGAACCTGTTGGCTTGGCTCGCGACGATGGTAAGAGACCGGATGGTATGTCGTTGTTGCCTTGGAAGATGGGTAGGCCTTTGGTGTGGGATGCAACCTGCATCGACACCCTGGCGCCTTCCCATCTTCCAAGTACGATGGACTGCGCATGCGCTGCTGCTGCATCAGCGGAGACTCTCAAACGGCGCAAATATATCAATTTAACTGGTAATTATAATTTTGAGCCGTTTGGAGTCGAAACGTTGGGTCCGTGGGGTCCAAGCGCGCGCGGGCTATTCAAAGAAATAGCGAAGCGACTAATCGACGCTTTCCGTGACCATAAGGCTGGCCTTTACCTCGCTCAAAGAATTGCCATCGCCATTCAGCGTGGTAATGCCGCCAGCCTCTTGGGCACGGTACCTGTAGAGATCGATGGGGAGGAATTTTTCGATGCCTAAAATTACAGTCTCCCTCTTTTTCTCTATCCCATTTTTGTATATATTGTATAGTTAGCATAGTTTTATATAAATTTGTAAGTAATTGTATATTATAATAGCATATTTTATTTAATGTAATCAATTAAATCCGTTTTTCTGAAAAAAAAAAAATATTTTTGTTAATCTATAACGCTCCATTACTTTGGATAAAAATACTTACAGCAAAATATTGCATCCCAAAACTCGGCAGAGTAAAAGTAAGTATACTTCAGGACACGTTTCTTACACCTAGTTCGACAAATAAACAAGACACTGGCGCGCCTGGATTGTTTTGTAGTAATCTTTGTTGCTGTAGCACCCCTTGCTATCTACAAGACACTGAAGAAATGTGTACTGCGCGTACAGACCGCATTTTAATTCCAAGATATATGTCCCGAGCAATTGGTAGGTATTGTAAGAAAAATAATTGCTATCATTAATGAACCAACATTTAGAACTGTTGCTTTTTATAATATTCTTGCTAAATATTATCCACTTTTCACAATAAGAATATAAGTTACTATTATTTATTAGTAGATTTGTTAGCAAGCAAATTATAAACATAGACAGTCGAGACGAAACCATTTTACTTTTACCACTCAAAACACACTCGAATTGCACGAATTGGGTGACGTCATGTGAAGTGTCTACTGATTCGTCCACGTTTTGCTTCGCGTAAAATACAGACTAAAAATCGCAACTTTATTTTGTAATAACAAATTATTTACAATCTTATCTGAGTGAAATACATTTGCATAGTTGTTATTTAGATATAAGCTATCATATCCAAAACATTTTATATTTTATTGTTAAAGTTGTCAAATACCCAATTTTTTGCTAGAATATTCTAGAAGGACTTATGTAATATTGGATATAAAATACACTGTTTTGATATTGTGGTGATAACTGCAACTACAGTGTTAGAGATCTTAGATTAATCATCAAATCTAGACAAAATTTGAAATTAATTCAGTCATAATCATAATACTAACAAAGTATGAACCCAGTACGCCATTTTTACTTGAGTAGTTTCCGATTGCAGCAGCCATAGCCGTTGTGTTGAGTGTATCAGCTTTAAGAGGTAAGCAAGCAGGCATAACCCAAAAGTGTAAAAGAACTCTGGAAATAGATAATTATTGTATGTTGAAAAATACAAATTTGAAGAATCGCAATTATGCTTATGAACTACTTAAATCTTTCTATTTATAGATTTAGTCTTTAGAATATTTTAAAGTGACCTGTAGTAGAACCATAGTAGAACGTTAGACTGTTTTAGAATAATAGGTTTGTTGAAATTACTTAATGCTGTATATATTTAATTTTTTTTAATAACAGTGTATTTTGTTTCTTTTCTTGCACTATTTATATGATTTTTTACTTGGAAGGCCTATATCTGTACCAAAGATGCCTTCTCAAATTAAGAGATAGCTGTAAGACGCGCTCTTAATTAATCACCAATCCAGCTATATGTTATCTAAGTTGAAAGTTCTTTTCTTGTTCATAGTAATTCACCTTAAACAGTGAAAAGCCCTGATCCTATTTAGTTAAAAAAAAAAACAAGAACTAGCCCTTCACATTCTGCTGCTGGACTAGGCTTCTCTCAATGTTGGGAGGCTTTGGCCTACTGTTTCTATGCTGCCCAGACGGATTGGTACATTGTTTTCTTTCAAGTTTTCCTTCTCTCGCAGTGATATCGTCTATGTATTTTTCCGTTGATAGCATCTTACGACACCCTTCGGATGAGATGGGGTGGTGATACTTGTATTCTTTCTCCCTCAACCACACGGATAAACAAAATAAAATGTGTTTAATTGATCAACATAGTACCTATAAGAAAATAAATTTTATGATAAAAATTCGCTTTGAATACTTACGGCATTTCAGTTTTCAACAATGCTATATCGTGATACATAGATGGTGGTTTATAACCTGGATAATTGATGGCATTTATTACTCTATATTGATGCCAGTGTTCAAATGATCCCCGGTGCTCACCTACACCGACCTGCGATACCCTGCCGCTGATTAAAAAAATATATTTCAAAATATAGTTGGAAATTTTTGTTTAATAAAAATATAATAAGTCCTAGGTACAAATATACATTTTATTTAATACAAGGTGGAAACGCTGGAAACGCCAAGTATACTCAGATTATAATTTGGAATTTTGAAACCAATTAAAGGGGAGAAGGTTTTCAATTTGATTGGTATTTTTATAATATTGCAAAATTAAACTAATATTAAATCTGTCCTCTTAGCGCATACTAGTAACAAAATAAATCAATGATGTATACAATGACATAAGAAATATAAAACAATGTTTTGTACTTTTGTTATGGGTGCTACAAAAGATATATTTTACTATGACATGGTTTATTAAGTTTTTAGGTACTTAGTTAAAGTCAGTCAGTCAGATGAAAGTCGCTTCACAGAAAATATAATTCTATATTCAGCCAAATCCATGGTTAAACTTTAGATGCGACTGGGATTAACAATAGGATGAAGAAGAAGAAGGTACTTAGTGAAAGTCTATCTAATGTTTCCTGCTGAAATATTAGTCAGCTTTGCTATTCAGGGAATGTTAATAGAATATACTCACAAATTAGGATGGTCAACGCAGTAAGCTGTAGTGAGGACGAAACGGTCGCTAATTAGAGAGCCTCCGCACAACCACCGCAGACCCACCTGCACCGTCCCATAACCAAGCATTGCCTGTATCATATCAATAGATATTTATTTTAAGTAGCCTTTCTCGATTAAGTATTAGGTACTAAAAATTTTATTATTAGCTTATAATAATTCATCCCCGCATAACATTAAACATGTCAGGATCAATAACGTGCTCCAATATCTTACTGTTTCAAGCAGTTTATAAGAACTTAAATAATATTTTATAGCTATGAAGATGGTTGTTAATGTAATTTTGGTTACTATTGTTTAATTACACCACCATTCAAATATAGGTTATTATGACAATGTTGTATATTTCGTGTAGGTATTTAGGGCCCCCTCATTTTTTCAGGATCCAAGTCAACCTTATCTCCAGGCCAGTACATCAGCTGTTTGACGGATGAGATTTAGAGGTTTAATTTTTGGGGTAAGGAGGTCTGAATTCAGTTGCTCAATTAGCCATGCAGGAGAGAAAATGTAGGAGAGTGGATGCCTTGAATACAATTAGGCTAACCACATTATATGTATGTGTAAGTAATGGTGACCCTCTTTTCTGGGACTTTGCCTTCAGCTTACCATCAGGCAAGGCGAAGACCAATTGACGTGTCCTATATAAAAAAAAAATAAAAGATATTGTACCAAATGTCCAATACTCACTAGATGAACCAAATCTTCTTTCCATGCGTAAGGAGCATAAAAAATTTTTCTTTGTTTAGTTAATCGCCTTATAGTACTACAATTCTGACCGTCGTGATCGGCAACCGTCTTATATATTGTTACTTCAGTGCGTCTTTTGCATGGAAAGTCCATTTCGTGTAGCATTTTAATACAATCTGGAATATAAAAGTAGGACTAAAAAATAAGGGGCCTGCATTTAAATTGTTTCAGTTTAATAAAAGCATTTACTTATGAAATATTTAAATAAATCGGTTTAAATCTCATAAAAAACCTCAGAAAAATTGCAGTACAATCTTCAGAGATCTGATAAGGGAAAAAAAACAAAATACTTACAACGGTCTGATTTTATTTTCGATTTCTCAAAAACCCCTAATCTCTTATCAAAAATAAAATTTCTGTAACAAAAAATTCACAGATGTAGTTTATCCTGCTCGTAATTCTACTCACTAGACTGTATAGTACTACAGTATCTATGTCTAAAAATCGAGACTATACTAGGCAGTAAATTATTTATTTATTTTATTTATTTATTTCTCTCATCTACATCTATTTTTCAATTGTTATTCAGAACATAAACATAATTAATATAATAATCTATGAGCACAGTCATCGTCCTCATTGCACTCATAAAATTGAACTTTCAACAAATTATGAACGGTAGGAACAACTGCCTATTAATCTTGAGAGGAAAACCTACATTAGAGCCTCGTTCTTTGTTAAGCAGGTGCACCGGCTACCAATAGAGGTTAGTTTGGACACGTACTATACCCCCAAACAATTTGTTAGTATATTCAGAAATCAACGACCTAAGTAAAATCGCGACATCTAACAACGCCACTTCAATCTATATTTTCAGATAGAAAAATAATAATCAATTTTTATAATTAATGTTTGAGAAAGAGTCTAATGGTCAGGCTTGGATTTGGCAATGGCTTCTTGGCAGGTGAACGACATTTAACGATCTAAAATTATATTACCTGATATCTTTAACCAGATTGCAGTCGGTACAACACACCACTGGTGGTTTATCACCATTTTCGTTACTTGTACATATCTGTAAAATAATTTGCCTTTTATTTTTATTTTATTTGAATTTATGTAAAATATTTTTATATTTACTATTGAAAGGGTTTTTATACTGTTGATTTATGGCACTTGATGGAATTTGTTGTTACACAAATTGAGAACTCACTTTACTTTTCCACATTATTTTTAACTGTTATTAGACCTGACCGGTTTCGCCTTACAGTATCCTTTGAGGATAAAAAATATATTTTTTAATAATATATAGTTTATTTATCACCAACAACCAAATTACAAAATATAGTGTTTGCACAAATTAAGGTAAACAGAATCTGGTTGTGGATCGCTGGTACATGTTGTAAGTAATAGACTACCTGCTTTACTGGTCACCAGTAAATTATGCTATCGATTAAAATATATTAAGCATGCTATGTGTGTGTGTGTGTATATTTATATGATTAATAATTAGATGATTAGAGATTCACAAACAAGCCGTCTCTTTAAGACTTTCAGTAATTCTTCTGTGGCAGAATAGGTCTGACAAAGAAGCCATTCGTTTTGCTCTTGAACATATTTAGACCATAAAGACATGAGATTTTATGAAGTTTATTATAAAGGTACGGTCCCAGGAAAGTAAAGAATTTTTGGCCAAATGACGTCCTGACAGACAGCTATAAGATGATTGCGGCGAGTAGTGTCTGTCCTAAACTCTGTTAAAGAGTCTGACGGTCAGCTAAAGAACGTAATTGCCGAAAGATGTAAATATGTTTGCGCACCCGTCCCGCCAAGTCAATATATGGAAGGTTAAGTTTTGGTCAAGTACAATTCCCAAATAGTTAATAGATGAATTTCTATCAATGATACAGCTAGCACCAGCCAAGAGCCGGCCGTCAACTGGTAGCAAGCAGTGATTTGTAAAGAGTTATCTGGGGCCATGTCAAAGTTGTGAATTGTAAAATAAATAACCTTAGTTTTAGTCACGTTTAAAGTTAGTAGGTTTTCCCTAAGCCATTGGGTAACGACATTAAATCCGTTTCGAGCCAAATTGTACGTCTCAGTCAGGGTGTTGGAAGAGGACACAAGTGCTGTGACATCAGCATAAGAAAAAATTTGTCCATTGGCAAGCTCAGGGTTACATAGGTCGTTTACGTAAATTAAAAACAGACTTAGGCCAAGAACACTCGCCTGAGGAACGCCATACTCAATGGAAGTTTCAGAACTTGCATAAAGGCCATCTTAGCTGTTCACAGATTGAGTCATCTCTATCAACCCAAGTTCTCTTGCGCGTCAGTACATAATTGGAAGGCGTCCTGTTGGTCTTGTTACTTTTCCTCATTATGCTAATATCCGTATCCGACAAAGTTTTGTCTGTATTAGGTATTTTTAATTGAAGATTTTCATCTTGTTTGCTATTTGAGGGCGGTGGTCGTGCAACTTTAGACATTTTGTTATTTGTTTCTATGACTCTCATAAACTCACGCTAGTATAATTTTCGTTAATGATGACTCCCAAAACGAATCATTTATGCCGCCAGATAAAACAAACAAAAAAAAACACAAAAAGTAAGAAAAATAATCAAAACAAAAATAATTTGACCTGAATTAGGTTCGAACTTAACAGTCCTAACTGATTGCACCACAAAAACAGACTCGATAATACTCCAAAATGCAGATCAGTTGCTACGTTGGATTAAACCATCTCGAGTCAATGGGTGATCTGTGACCATATAAGGTAATTTGTGCATTGATGCACCGAAAGATGAGTAACTGAGACGATGATTAATCACTTAGGTCTACAGTGTTCGGAAAGTTTCGTAAATATTTTTATGTTTGTTACACCACTAAATATTATCGCCACAGCTTCAACTATTTCACAGTCTATTGGTATTGGCTTTACAACTCTAACGGTATGAAGGACTTATCTATAACTTAGGAATCACTGACTTTATGATTTTTAGAAGTTACAAGCATAGTGTGTACGTCTAACCCGCTGTGAGGGCGCGGGGGGAATATGAAAGGATGTCTAATAACAGTTAAAAATAATGCGGAAAAGTACAAGTGATTATGATGTTCTTCCCACATGTGTCTGTCTTTTTATATTCATCCATCTGTCAACTTACCGGTGGAGGATCCTCATTTATTGCATCTATTGCAGCACTTAAGCAATGAATAATACTGATACATAATCCTCGTTGCATCTTCCATATACATTGTGATCCTAAATTTATTAATTTGGAATTAATACAATGTAAATAAGATAATCGATACTATCTATAATTATGAGGGTGTTTCTAAATGATCAAGACATACCAAAATATATTTACCTTTTTCTAAAATTTCGTCATGGAGCACACTGACTAAGGAAGCAGCAACCTCTCTTTCTTCTTTGAGAGGAGATGTTGCTGCTTACGGCTAATATTCTACCGAGACGGGAGTAAATTGGTCTCTCCGCGTGAATCTCTGATTAAGCATAGTGAAGCAATTTGAAGATACAGGGAGGTGTTTGCATTCATACAGTGCAGTGGTATGTATCTATGTCTGGCTATGAATCAATTCAATACATCTGACTAGACCACAAAAACCTTGTTACTTATTTAAAGTGCATTTTTAACTATATCGGTTGTTACAAGTAGTGACTAACTGAGAGATGGCCCTGGGTCGGCCGGGGTGCGAGGGATATGCCTGTCAACCTCACCTTCGGCAACCAAAGTGACCCACAGGCGCCGTGCGTTTTAGTCGGTTCGAGTCCGACATAACCTCTTCCACCGGCTCCGGTGGGGAGGTATCCGTGGGGATTTTGCGCACGTAAAAAAAAAAAAAGTAGTGACTAACTAGCGAATTCAGCTCTCACACCTTTTTTGCGTTTTGTTACACGCTTCACTTCATGCATACTTACTGGCTAGCACTGTATGGAATCAAAAAGTAAATACATAATTATAAACCTAAAACGAAGTTATTCTGTAGGGTAGAGAAGAGTAGGATGGAGTAGAATATTATTTTCCCGAAACGAAATTTTAAGTAAGTAAAATGTAATAATATTATATTAGTTTCAAGGTTCACGCGCCGTACGTGATTTTTTAAAACGAGTATTAGTAACGGAAATTATTAATATTCCCTGTGACTATAGGCTCAGATTGGTAGTGTAATGGGCAGGATTCGAAACATTTCGACTGCAAGGTCGTCTTTTTAACCACTAAGCTACCAAATTTACACTTTCGAAAGCGACCGCATACTACAACTGCAGATGCTGAGCGTACCGTGAAACGACTTGATATGATAATTTAATTTATTGCTTTATTTGATTTTGGCTTCTCAATAATGCTGCTTATCTGTATCGAAGTTTAACAAATAAATTTATCTGAAGAGATTCCATAGAAATAAAAGAAAATCAATCTCGCAATCAATCAATACATTTACATATTTTCATATACATTACTTCAAAACGGCATCATTAACAAATCGACTTAATTTTCAGTTTGAAACTTACCTTCGGTTAAATTCAATATTAAATCACTGAATTCACAACCACTAAGCACAAATAAAAGTAAATAAATTACAAGCAGATCTTTTTGATAAAACATCATTTTTAAAAATCGTGTTTCAGACTACCTTCTTTCAATAACCGATTAAAAAGAAAAAAAATCACAGGCATCAGATGTTGTTCAGGATCTGACTATCCCGGTTCGGTATGAGCAATTTCTATAAATAACTTTTAACTCACAATACCTTAGTATTTATACAAAGGGTTGTTTTTGTTCCGTAGTTTGATTGTAGCAATTGTTTTACTAAAGAAATGTTAATTTATTATTATGGGATGCTGATGATTATAAACAGTATACCATGGCAAAAGTGATGACTAATTTAGTACCTACTGTTTATGTTTGCTGTCGGTCAATAGTGTGGGTGGATATACGCCAGAGCGGTTTACTAATGTTTGGCATAAAGTGTTCCTCAAAGTGTCAAATGTCCAAGTATGTACCTATCCCAAATTTTCATTTAGCATAAAAACATTTGCAAAACAACTTTTCGAAATTTTACAGTTAGCACAGTTACTATTTTGGCAATTTATTGTTTAACAAATAATTACTTGGCAATGTTTCAGTTTACCAAGGTAGGTAATCAAATATGGTTTGGCATAAAATACTTCTATTTTACAGGTAAGAACTTCTATAATAATTATATTGCTATTACGAGTATACAAATCAATTCCGCTGCCACAGTTCTAACCTAAGCTAACCCACTTTTCTGGCAGTTCCGATCTAGCCTATAATAGCAATATTATTAGGCGCACCACCACAAGTAAAGCGAATAAAAGTATTTAGATAAAGACGAAAGAATAAACACGATTTTGCGACACAAAGCTGAATATTCCGAGATTACTGATGTATATTGCAAGTAATTTAAAAATTTAACATTAAAATTTAATTATTGTTTAAGTACAATAATTAAATTTTATATTATTATACTAAATTATAAAAAACTAAAAAATACAGAACATAACATAACATTAGTAAAATATAGTTGAGTACAATAGCACTTAACTATATTTTACTTCCAGAGTGACCAATCTAAAGCAGCGCGCATCCAGCGCTTCCCGGACTTTGATGAGGTCGTCCTTCCACCTGGCCGTTGAGCGTCCTACGCTACGTTTGCCCGTACGCGGTCGCCATTCCAGAACTTTTGTGGGAGAGGCCTATGTTCAGCAGTGGACTATGTGGCTGACATGATGATGATGATGCTGATATTTTACTAACTTCTGTATTCTAATTGTGTGAAAAAAACGATTTAATAGGTAATAATTATAATATTAATATAATTTACAACAGACTTTTCATGTTTTTACAATGTTTCACCCATATTAAAATCAAAATTTGAACGAACTTACTTTTGGAATATAATTTTTAACAAAATAAAGCATTTTATAGGCATTTAAACTATCATGGTCACTGACATCAGTATCAGAATAAACGGGATATTTACCATGCAGATACGCGTAGTAAAAGAACTCGAAAGAGGGTAGATCGATATAATTACTCCTAGAAGAAAAAACTTTTTCTTTGTTCACCGCCAATACTCCAGTTCCTCCGTGATCATGGTGCTTGCAACAGCGCCGAATTATCGGAAACTCAAAATAGTGAAACATGGTAAATATCCCGTTTATTCTGATACTGAAAATAAAGCATTTGATTAATATATATTTGACTTAATAAAAATTGACCAAGTAAAAAGATGAATATTTGACGCAGTGATTAAAAGGCGAAATGTACATTTGCCAAACATTCTTTTGGGATATGAAACTATGCTATAAGTTTCTAAGGAAGTGAAATTTGACGAAACATATACAGATGGAGCTTCCTTCTTGCTTCTGTGGACGGTCAGCCCGAGAGCGTCCGGTACCAGAAGTGGCGCACAGAAAATACGGCTTCTTCAGACAACATTCAATCAGCTGAGAGTCTATTACCCGAGCATGATCTGAAATGGTCCACTTGGCAGTCCCTAAATAGGTTGAGAACTCAGGTCAGCTGCTATAGGGCCAACTGGGGAAAATGGGGTTACCTAGACTGGGGAGGTGGTGGCTGTGGTGTACTCTTGTTGTATCTTTACACCTGCATGATTGCCGACCTAAATTAAGCGACGGAAGGGGCGGTCAATGTCGCCGAGTTTTGGGCTAGGCGCATTTAGCTATTTGTTTGTTACCGTTGACACGAAGAAGAAGAAGATTGACTATACTCTGCGGGATGCTATGAAGTTATGATGAAACCCAGATGATATGATCCACCATTCCAGGTACTGACAATTTCAAAACAACTATAAAAACATACTATGGAAATCTTGACCCTTTACAGATAATTTTTCGCGCTCCGCTTGAAGAACCCGGGATGGTAAGAAGTGGGAAACACGTGCAGGTAGAATATTCCACTTCTTTGCAGTGTGATAATTGCATATAGATATTTTCATGCATACAAATATATGCACAAGTGGGAATCAAGTCTGTATTTTAGTATTCCTCCGTTGTACAGCCTCAGATCGATGTTGACTAGCAAAGTACTCAAAATGATACCTTGGTAGGTGTTCCTTGGTAGGTTATTGATTGTTTTAATATTTCGTACACACCTTTAGTTTGGACGAAAATATAATTTAAATCAATAAAACAGTTTGAGTTGACTTAAAATTGTTGGTTTTAAGATCATTAGGTAAAGGTATATATCATAATGTGCACTCTTAAAAAATCGAATCGAGCCGATCTTAACCGACCTCTCACTCTTTTTACCGACGTGTCAAAAGCTACTGTACTACCCTTCTTGTTCAAATGAATCCATTTTAAATTCTAAGCATCTTTACTCAATTAGCTCCGATTCAAAAGACTTTACATATTTAATGTCGCGCTATTATGTTACTTTGGAACCCCCATCATCCGCTCCCGACGAACAATTTACAAATATTAGCATCAATCAGCTGCCTTCATGGAAATTAATATAATATTTTTGACAAAACCGATTGACTTATATTGAATGAAATTTTCAAAGAAAAAATTTACTAAAATCCCGATGCGGGATGTGAGAAATCTGTCAAGGCCATAAACGTATCGACCACCATTCTTGAGAAAAGCATCTGGAGTGATGGTGACTACTTTTTGGACTTCACCTAAACTTACCTTAAGTCAAACAGTTAATATAGTGCTCGTAAACCTTTACTTAAGGCTCAAACAATAAAATTATCCGAGTTGAAGTGTCACGCGCTTGTCATGGCACTCGGTAATCGCTTTGTAATAGTCACGACACCACAATTAAATAGTCATACCTGCAGAGACACGTGCGCAATTCTTCAACTGGATAATACGGTGCACGTGTATCTCCAGCTACATAAGATTGTTTACTACCTCATCTGTATACTACTTCCACATGGATTTAGATTTATAAGGTTTTAATTATTATATATAAAATATATTCAGATGTAAAGCTACCTAAAACAATATCTCTTCTTGCTATCTATCTATTCTTGACAACACAATAGGCAGACTATTGTATACTCTTCGTGGTCATTCAGTTTCTTTATTTCCATTCTTTTGTAGAATATAGAATTTTGGAAAATTGCCAAGTATTAAAAAAATGCGCGTTAAAGCCGAAACCCATCAGTTGGTTTAGGTATATATAAATAAAATATAAATAAAATAAAATATAAAATATAAATACTATCTATCTATTCTTGACAACACAATAGGCAGACTATTGTATACTCTTCGTGGTCATTCAGTTTCTTTATTTCCATTCTTTTGTAGAATATAGAATTTTGGAAAATTGCCAAGTATTAAAAAAATGCGCGTTAAAGCCGAAACCCATCAGTTGGTTTAGGTATATATAAATAAAATAAAATATAAAATATAAATACTTATGAATGTATTTAATTTCCAAGAATATGGTACATAAATATCTTACAGGTATGTTGAATGGGCATAGATACATATTGATCAAGAGCCAGTCTAGAAACATTCCTTTTATTCAATAACGTAAACTAGTACAACGTCTCTTATACTTGCAATCAATGTCTTATTCAATTCTTTTACCGATGGAAAGCCCCTACCTAGTAAAAACAAAAAATATATTTTGTCCTGAATTCGCGATTAACTATCCTCCTAAAAAATCACGTTCACACTGGTTTTAGGGTTAGAAAATAAACGTGCACACTGGAGGTGGGCTGACCGGTGTGAAGTTTTTTCTAACCTTGTGTGAGAGAGTAGGGTGAATGTATATAAAAAAATTTCGAAGAAGTATGAAAAAAAAATTGCTCGCGTATATTTAGAGGAAAAAATATAATGCATTATCTGCACTGTATTGCACTGTATGCACGTAATTGATAGAAATATTATTTGCTATTTTAGGCGTCCTCAACAAGACTTTCGCAAACTAAAATTATTTTTATTTTATTTCCTACAATTTATGAGTTCCAGGTTTATTTTAAATATGAACATTACTTCGTTGGATCCGAGATGGTTTCTAATTAGAATAGGTAGGTACTTCTTTATTACACTTATAGCAGGCTTTTTTAAATAAAATAAAACAATATTTATGATTCATTTAATAAATACATAACGATAAAGAAAACCTCTTTTATTATATTCATAATTTTTATGTACAACAAATTGGCAAAATAAATCATTCCTCAATATTGTCTATTCGTTTATAAGTAATGTATAAATAAATGACGTAAATAAATTGTAACCAATGTTAATTACTGCCATTGTCAGATTGAAAACAGTAATAATTAAAAATTAGTAAAAAAAAATTAGCAACTAGGGAAGAAAAAATAAAGAAAAAAGAAATGGCTACAACACAGCTATTTCTATTTTCTTTAGTCTGTTGACCCAAGAAGGGTTTTTAGTTCATTTATTTAACTATTTTATTTTAGTTCAATTATTTAAACCTTTTATCCCGTTTATTCATAAGAATGAAGATGAGAGATGAAAGGTGAATTGCGATGCTTTGAACAGTGTCGTGCTTTAAACCACACAAATACTGTAATACCTGTGTAGTAATCCCATGATAGAGAATCAGTTCCTTTATCAAACCATGAGCACATGACACTCCAATCATTTCAGTGGGATTACAAAAATAGTAGTTTCCTATACATGATAGGAAACTACTATTTTTGTAATCCCAAATAGGTATCACCAGTATTAATCACACGTCTCTGCTTGTCACCCAAGCAGAAGCAGGTTAGAGCTGACTGAGAGAACGTTCCGCATGGTTCCGTGATTGAGGGATGAATAAAGAAACCTCTCACAATTGTAATATATTCATAATCAATATAATGGAACCAATGGTACTTTGTTCTTTACCGGCCAAATGTAAGTATGCGTTATAATTGTAAAAAAACATCATTTTTAATAGAATTACACCTGATTGCGATATAATTGTAATCTTAATGGCACATAATCAAATATTACTACAATTTCTCGAACAAGAATACTTTTGAAAAAATATGCGAAAAACAATGTAGGTAGGTACAATCATCGTGCATTCCACAGTTTGAACATTTAAAGATCTACAATTTTTAACCAATAAACTATCACAGTTACTATCCATTATAAAGACTTATCTATTAAATCGATACATCTCTTCAAATGATGATGATGACGATGATGATACCTCTTCAAAGTCCTTTAACCAAAAGGGCAGTAAGGGCAATTTCGTATTCAAAGAATTTTCTTCGCTTTTATTTGCCCCCAAACCATGTCAACGATAAGCCATTGACTGGTATAGTAAAATAAATGTTCTATAACTATGTATATAACTAATAAAGGCAATTTATGTCCTACAAACAGCTTCAAGCCTGGATAGACGTATTCTCCTTTCAAGCAACTTTGTAAACACCTGGAAAAAAAACGTCACCCTGTGAGTAAAGATAATATAAGGTAAGGCGCTTAAATTATGCAAAATGCATGATATAATACTTTCACAGATACTTATTCCAATAAGTAGAATATACGAGATAAGAATATACGAGCAAGAACCAAGCGGTTCGGAGACTCTTTTCTTTGACGCACCACCAAGACCTGGAATTCATTACCAACACACATGTTTCCTTCTTCCTACAGTCCCGGGGCCTTTAAGCGGGGCGTAAAAAAGGATCTGATGAGGCCGCCAAGCTGAGTGCCACCACTGTAACACTTAGTGTCTGCAATGGTGACCCTCTTTCCTGAGACTTTGCCTTTAGCTTATTGCAAAATAAGTTACATTAGGATGAAAAATCGTAGAACAGTGGGAATGGGCTCCACAGTGCAAACTTTGAATGTTACCTGAATCATCATTAGCATGATCATCACCTACACTTATTTGGTTTCACACCACCAGTAATTGTGCATCCCAATACTCTGGCCTCAAAAATATATGGGATGAGATTCTACACTAACTGTGACAATTCTTTTCTATAAGTTTGGATACTATTATTCCGGTTACTTTACATACACAGAAATATGCAATGTAGCTTATTAAGAAACGTAATTAAAAGTGTTTAGCATTTGAGGCAATCAATTTTCTCACAATGACGGATTTAAGGTATGATTCTGAAAGCGACCGCATACAACAGCTGCAGACGTGGAGCGTACCGTAAAATACATTTGAATATGATATTTTTTTTTGAATGTTTTAGGCTTTTCAGTGATGCCGTTTATCCGTATCGAAGATTAAGAAATAATTGTATGGGAAAATATTATGTAAATGTATAGTTATAGACAAATGAGCGGATACTGATTTTCTTTTATTTCTATGGAATGTACTGGGTGGCGCAAAAGTAAAGACCCTATTTGGTTCGGCTATAACATTTTTTCTAAATTAGAAAACTAGATTTAGGTTTTTTTAAATGTATATTTGTACCATTAAATTTCGTACCATTAGGATTTAAAGATGATGTCTTTTAAATGGTGACCTCCAGAGTTGATACACATTTGAGCCCTATTTATGACATTTTGCATAACTTGCCGTGACACTTCCTGCGATATGTTCGTTATTTCTTGACGAATGTTTTCTTTTAGAGCTGCGAGAGTCTGTGGCTTGTTCACATACACCCGAGATTTCAAAAAACCCCAAAGAAAGAAGTCTGGACTGGTCAGATCGGGTGATCTTGCAGGCCAAGGCAAATCGCCAAAACGAGAGATAACTCGGCCTATGAATTATTCCGTAAGAACATTGACACAATTATTCCACGTTCTTGGGGAGTAAAACGGTCCATGTTTATTTTCAGTGTATTTTACATTTGTTCACTACACAATTTTCAACAACAGAATAACAGAAAATGTCATATAAAAAAAATAAAGGTATTTTCTTTAGTGCCACTACTTTTGCGCCACCCAGTATTTATTTATGTGCGCTTGTAGAATATTTTTGTGTGGTCGGATAAAGTGTCGTCTCTTCACATACAATGCATGTTAAACTTAAAAAGCTGGATCAAAGAGCAGCTTTCTTTTCAATAAAAAAGACAGTTTATCAAATATCTAACAGAAAGTTTTGTAAAAGCTCCAACTCTATTTAGAAAACGTGAATTCACAAAGATTTTAATCGATTGAATCATTAAAAAAATAAACTACTATATTCACGAAACGCCTATTCAGAGTTAGAATTCGCTTCAGAGGGAGCACATAAGATTGCATACATGTTTTAGACCAAGGCCTCAAAGCAGTTAATGAATTCATTGCCAGCAGATAGAGTTATTCAAGCGCAACCATTTGAAAAGGTCAACCCTGGGTGTTGTCTTTGTTTAGTCTATTAACATAAAGCGCTTCATTTATTAGACGATCAGTGTTTGCGGTATATAATGCGGTCTTCTTCAATTGACTGACTTGGGGATGGGTTGAGAGAGTGACCAATGCGAAATTCATTCAAGCGTTTCCATTGCTTGAATTGGTGGCAGGTGTTATACACTGCTTTTCAGATAGTAATCATAGTAAGTTTACGATTATATTTTATTCCACAAAATATGCAGAGGTTATTTATTTTATTCTATTTATTACATTCTACAGAACCTCAACATCAGATGGCAGGCAGTGGAGGTCAGATAGCAATCGCTTCACGGAAAATATTGAGGTGCAGTCGCATCTTAGTTAGAATAGAAAACCGACCCCTATTGAATTTGGAAAACATGTTTGGGGCAAACCAACCTTATTTTTTATACCACTTAGGTGCCAGACAAATACAAGGCCCACCTGATGAAAAGTGGTTACCGTGGCCTATGAACGTGTGCAAAACCAAAGGAGTCTCACTCGCGCTGCCAACCCTGTAAACACAGATAGTTTCTATGCTGGCAGTGTAAAAGACAAAGCAGGACAAGCTTTTGGTCTTTCCACTGACATCACAAAATCTCTCTAGTGAGCTCTGGCTACCCTACTCACCGCCGGGAACACAACACAAGGTTATTATGGTCGCGGTATTCTATAGGGCAGAGGTACTTTTCCAGTCGGACTGCTCAATTGGACGGAAAGATTCTGGTGCAGGCTTTCCTTTTGGACAGCAACCGCTCATTTAGATGAAAAAACGTGAAGTAGTGTACGTCAGACTTGAAGGTGCAGGCTTTGATAACAACTGTGGTGATTAACGCTGAGTTAATGGGGATGATGGTTGTGGCATACGGATGTAAAAATATACTTACACTACAGTATAAGTCAGGAGAAAACTTGTCAATATTCCAATATTCAGTGCACTGTTTTTGGGTCTCTCTCTTCTCACGAGCACAAGATCTAACAGAACTATGACGAGGGACATCGTATGCATGCAGTGCTGTGTCCAAAATGGAATAACAGTATGAATACTTGGTGGCGCCAGCAGCTCTTTCCGAGAGTTCCATACTCGCCAAAATAGGATATCACCAAACTAGAACAATTTTAAGGATTAATATTTAAAGAATAAACTTATAACCGCATCTAGTAGTGAAATACATTATAGCCGTTCATTGGTCTGTTAGACCACAAGGTACTGATAATGAAGATGGCCAATCATTCGAAATCCACTCAGAGCCATAAAAGAACAATATTAACAATTTCGCAAGGTAGTGTCCTAAAAACAACAAACCAAAATTGATTTTATAAGTGAGCTACGAACTATCCAACTACCAGGAAGCACAAAACGCAAGGCGAAAAAGAAGCAAACAACATTATTTTTCGGCGCACTCATTTTGAGAGACCAAATCGTGGATATAGAATGGTTAATAATCTTTAATCTTTGTAAACTTTCAATGTTTTGTTGATCAGGATGTGATTGTGAAACACTCCCATAACTAACAATTCTTGACACTACATACTGAGCAGAGTGTGCAGTTCACTTACCTTAAAATTATGATTGTAAACATACCGTGATAGTAAATACCAGTGTATCATTGTACCGACAAAATAAATATATTATGACCTCTCATGTTATAGTAGTTCAAATGTTTACAAACATTCACACCTACGAAAATGTAATCATATGATAAACAACTAGCTGTTGCCCACGGTTCCGCCCGCGTGGAATTCGGATTGCGTTCTTACTTTTTCTTCAAACGAAGGTTCGCTCGGATACTACCCCCGTCAGCCATCAGGAGTGGTTATGTCGGACTCGAACCAACTAAAACCGCATGCCGTTTCAGGTCTAACGATGCTGGGGTGTAAGATTGCCTAGACCTTCCCGCGCTCCCCGTCTGAACCAGGGTCATTTAACCCATAACCGTTATATTATCGGTTTCAAATAAAATATGGGAATCTACCAGTTTTTTTAACATTAATAATTTAGTAATATCTTTTGAATAGAATGTCCGATTTCAATCATTCAAAAAGTAATCAACAGGTATAATTACCTTTTTGGATTTTAAATAATTTATTAGATTAGATTAGAATTAGTTAAAAGGTATAAATAACATGATCTGATTTTGATCGGCTTTTCTGCTTGAATTTATTTCGGTGTGCTAAATTTATAAATTGCGATATCCCTTAACTTATTTATTGTAATAATATAGTTTGAATGCTAAGTTTGATCTGTTTTAAATGCAAATTATATAACGTATTTCATTAGATAAGGAATTATACGGTATTGTTAAAAATAACTTCCAAAATGACACAATTTTTTTGTAATTTCTAAAAGATAAAAATGGTATTAAATAGAGTTTTCATTAGGAGATAGACCTATGCTATTCCGGACTTTTATTTAGACCTTTTCAACACTACTGCTGTACATTATGTTGTTCTATCATCAATAGTTCTCACAGCGCACGCAATGTAAGGATTTAGATGTATGAAAATCTGGCGGATTTCTTGACATTTATGATCACTGCTCCACTCCCTTTTGTATTAGCGTTATGTTAAATAGCCTTTAATATTTGTCGATAAATGGACTATTCAACAGTAATAAGATTTTTTTTTATACCACTTAGTTGGCAGACAAGCACACGGCCCACCTGATGGAAAGTGGTTACCGTGACCTATGGACGTCTGTAACACCAGAGGAGTCACAGTCGCGCTGCCAACCCTGTAAGTACAGAGTTTCTGTGCCGTCAGTAGAAGACAAAGCAGGACAAGCCTTTAGTCTTCCCACTGACAGCACAAATTCTCCAGTGAGCTCTGGCTACCCTACTCACCGCTGGGAACACAACACGAAGTTATTATAGCCGCGGTATTCTGTAGGGCGGAGGTACTACCCCAGTCGGACTGCTCAATCGGGCAGAAATACCGCCGTGTCCTACCTCCTTATAAGATTTTTCAATTAGAGCTGGTAGTTCCTGAGATTAGCGCGTTCGTACAAACAAACTCTTCAGCTTCATAATATTAGTATGGATTTACCTTGATTTGCATATTGACGTAACTCAAACAATGGAACTAGAAAAAGGATATGTTTCTTTCTAGTCTATTTCAAATATACTAAAAACATGAAGGACTGCAATCCTTAATCGCCCCAAACATTCAATTTGAAATACTAAAAGGTTCTAGTGATTGTAATTATTTAGAAATACAAAATCATAATTGAAGGATTTTTTTATACAACTTAGGTAGCAGACAAGCACATGGCCCACCTGATGGGAAGTGGTTACCGTGGCCTATGGATGTGTGCCACACCAGAGGCGGTACACATTCTACGTTCGTAATACGTAATCGGAGGGTGGTAACTGAGTAAGCTAACACATTGCAAGGCAACAATAGTCAGGTCTGTCTTAGAATGGCTTTTTTTTATACCACTTAGGTGGCAGACAAGCGCACGGCCCACCTGATGGAAGGTGGTTACCGTGGCCTATGGACGTGTGTAATACCAGAGAAGCCACACTCGCGCTGCCAATCCTGTAAGCACAGAGTTTCTGTGCCGTCAGTGTAGAGGACAAAGCAGGACAAGCCTTTAGTCATCACACTGACAGCACAAATTCTCCAGTGAGCTCTGACTATCCTACTCACCGCTGGGAATACAACAAAAAGTTATTATAACCGCGGTATTCTGTAGGGCGGAGGTACTTCCCCAGTCGGAATGCTCATTTGGGCGGAAATACCGCCGTGTCCTACCTCGTACAAAATGGATGGCCATTCTTAAAAAAATGGAACCCCTTTGTACCTCAGGGAGGACGTTAAAACATCAGTTCCGGTTGCCATGCGAACATCTGTCAGTCGTGGCCTAAATTGTAGTCTAACAACAGAAAATTTCTTAGACTGGTAAAGCGGACCCTGGATTCTGAGGTGAAGGCCACGTATGCGATCGAGACTAACGAAAGGGTGATGATGGTGATCAATAAAAGTAATTTCAATTGTTGTTTTTGTAATGTTGACTATTTTATGTGATAATTATTTGCAATTACAGTTAAGTGTCAAGCTGAATAGCTATGTATGTATTATGATTTCTTGAAGTAATTACATGATTTTATGGATCTAACCAATTAAATTAATTGATGGATTAAACGCGGGAGCGATTAACACTAGACCAGTGCGCCACGGTGATAAGTAAGAATTAGTTCCTAGTTAATTGAATTTTCTGTACTTGTACGTGTAGGTGACATAAAGTGGGAGATGTACGTTAAGACATTTTATTGCTGTACTGTATCTATAACCGGAACGCAATATGTTTGTGCCGGCTGGTGGGAGCAGGTGAGTTCTACTTAAGCCAAATGGTGCTCGAACCCACAAAAACTGCGCGCCGTCTTGGATCATGAGATACCAGACTTGAGATTGCCATTGGCATATTCCTTGCACTCCGGCTGGCCCAGGGTCATCTTCGGTCACGAGATCGAGTGTTCCATTTGGATCCCTCAAAGAATCGAAAATTAATTCGATAATCCTCCTTTAGAGGAACGGCTAAATGGATTAAACAAGAAGTAGTCTAATGTTCAAATTATTACATCTATAAATCGAACGAACGTTGATACATTATTACGTGTATGGGGTTGCACCAAAACCCCGGAGATCTTATTTAACCTCGTTCCAGTCCAAGTTAACCTCATTTATGAGTTGATACACTAGTTGAATGACGGCAGATACTCTGTCGTAGTCTTAACTCTATAGGGTGGGAGATCAAGTTCATGGCAGTCGTTTCCATAATAACCAAAATAAACTAAATTATAGACATAAATAGCAGGAGATTAGACCTGGGGCTCTAAAGCCTAAGGCTTAGATGGATTAGCGCTCATACATTAAATCAATGTGAATACCCTACAGTTTATAATAGAAAACAAGCATAAATTATCTTTAGATTGGTTCTAGAACCAATTATTGACGCCGAGTTGCATTAACCAGTTCTGAGTAGGTATACATGCATTGGATTCATCAGTTCGAGGTCAATAATTACTCACTCATAAAAGTTACCTCTATCGTTAACAATAATCTGTTTTTGCACACATTACTAGGGAAGCGACTTATGCATATAGAATGAATGAATGAAGTTACACGTGATCATGAATTGAAGTCACATTTTGTATCTTGATCCTTCTACCAAAAAGGATTATGTTTTTCGCGCGTATCTTGTTTATTATGTATGTTTGTCATCTTCTTTATTACCTCATATCTTCCAAACTACGGAACGGATTACTTAAATTAATATATCGTTAGAACCGACTTGGTAATCCAAGTCTTCTTAGATAAGGGACGCGAAAAAACCAACATGGCCGCTGTAATTTGATATGATGATGCTGTTATAGCGTAATAATTGAAAGAAAAACAAATTGTACTGCAATTTGGGTATCAAATTAAAGGGCACGAGGATTTCAAAATGGTATAGCATGACCACATTTTAATTTAAAAAAAATTTAAAAACGTAAAACTCGACTGATGCTGAAAACCTCGAAACAGGTTTGATAGCAGGAGGTACTCATTAATTTTTTTTTTCGGTTTATGATTGGTAAGTAGGTACCACCTGATATCAAACTTGTTTCAATCTTTTCAGCAGCAGTCGGGTTTATTATTTTTTATAATTTATTTTTATTGTCACTAATAATCATCATCATCATTTTCCTCATAGCGATTTGTTGCATCTAATGTTCTAACACTTCTAACATCAATCATGGTGTAAAGATTAGTGATATTTTATTTATTAGGAAAAGGATTTTGGATTTCATTTCTCATTATTGCGTTATCTTAAAAATATTTATAAATTTTCGAGTTTTTAAACTAAGATAATAAACTACACATATCTTGCTCGCTCGACTCGAAATTGTAAGTGACAATTGTATCGGAAGTAGAAATGTAAACTAAAATTAATATCTATGTAGAAAAACATTATGAGTAAGAGACTTAATTGACTAAGCTCGATAGTGTTGCGACATCACGCCAGCCAAATAATGAAATCGGTAACAGCAGCATGGGGGGTCTTGACTAATTCCATTTCCTCAATTATACTATCTGATAGAAAAACAAGGACAATGAAACAATCAAAATATACGTTGACACGTAATAATGATTTGTTTATGTGAACAGTGATTCAACGCATCCATTTCCATTTATACTGGATGTAATAATCGTAACTTGAATAGATCTAACCTTGATATTTATTAATATATATATACTTTGGATCTATTGTTGCGGAATAAGAAAATAATATGTGTTATTTAAAATTAAAAGCTGCCTCTATGGCGTGGCGATAGTGAAGGCGACTGCTACGAATGGAGCGCGGGTTCAATTCCCGCTTAGTGTAAATATTTAAATGAATGAATGTATCGATTTGTATGTATCTGGGTGTTTCCGTGCCTTGAGAGTACTTTCAGCCGTTGGTCCCGGCTAATATACGAACAGTATCGAAATTGCAAAATTTATAATATGTAAAAAAATATGTAAATAATGGTGATCCTCTTTTCTGAGACTTTGCCTACAGTTTACCATCAGGCGAAGTCTAATTGACATGTCCTATATAAAAAAATACATACTTTTCAGAAGAGCAGTTTAAGGTTTTATTTTGAAGTTATATATTTTGTTCAGTGGTTAATACTATGTTTATGTTTTATTTTTTCTTATTACGCGTAAATAAAGTTTTTAATTTGTATTTCATAAATATTTCACCTTCAATGATATTTTGTTCGAATCGAATCTGAGAATTCCATCAAAAGTGGTAAATTCGATTAAATACTGTGCCAATATTAACTGTTATATCCTTAAAAGTAGCAGATTCGGTAGTATCCGCAGTTCATAAAATCATAGGAATGTCGAATCTACCAGTTTCGTTGAAAATCTGATTGACTTTCCTACAGTTGACAAGTATGAAAAGTGCTACTTTCTATACTTGTCAGCTGTAGGAATACGTACACTAACATCGGATCACAGATTCTCATTACCAACTGTGCTCCCCTGATGAATTTATATGAACTCTTCCATTCACTAGAATCTCCTAAGGGAACTATTTGGCCTTTTATCCACACCGATCCCATGGCGACTGCAACTGGGAATAATGTTGTAACGTTGATGAGTGAGGCTGTTTACAGCATGATTTTAAATAATGTTATTGGGAAATTCTAATATTAACAGCCTCTGTGACAAAGTAGTAGAACGTTCGACTGCTACGCAGGGGGCGCGGGTTCAATTCCCGCTCAATGCAATTATTTGTGTGCATGAATATGTGTATTTGCATTTAATTCTGCGTGTTTCTATGTATAATATGTATGTATTTACAAAAAAATATCTAAGTATGTTTATCCGCATCCTAAATTCCATAACACAAGCTAGTTAAGTTATGCTTACCATGGGTCTACATAGCGTTGTGTAGAATGTTGTAAAATATGTAGTAATAGTATTTTTAAAATAATTGTGTGTGTATTTTAATAATCAATCAATTAATTATCCTATCTGCTTCCAATCCTCCGCTTTCCGCATCTAGTCTATTCCACACACCTTTTAAGTTGTCAATCCAAGAAACCATATTAATATTAAATTTTCAAAGTATATTTACAAGATCGTATTAGGTTCGACGATCGAATTACTTGTAATCTAGTCGTGTGATTAATATTGGAATAGCCATTCGATAGATTACGATATAGAACTGAGAGGGCTAGCAATGTGTAATAAGGTCAACGTTTGATACAGGCTGCTGATCACGTATCAAATTAAATGCCTTAGGTGCTAGCTAGACCCATATAATAATATCTACTTGCTTATAAACTTTCGTATTTCATAGTATTTCAACTCAGGCATGATGTATGTGTGTGGTGTGGGTGTATGAAGTCCCATCTACACTTGGGACCCAGCCTCTTCTTATTATTCTGAATGGCTTCTACAACAAAACCGATCTCAATTGCATGTCAGTACAGTTACTGAATGATAAATAAGGACCAGAGCCTCATCCATCATTCAGTAACTGTACTTTTTTGTACTGTAACTGTACTACGGCATTTCTTTGGGTTTGGGAGTTCAAAATCCCATGTAAATAACACCGAATAGAGGAAAGAGTGCAGGTGGATCACGAGTTCCGAAGTGAATGCATCGGATGCAACCGAGAACAATGCTAGCATGGTGATGATGTTGATTATTTGTAAGTATGAAAAAAAAGGCACGTGGTTTCCGGCAGAGTAGAATTTGGACCACCTCATCTCTTCCCATGCGGTGGTACAAGGCGACTAAGGGATAAGACTGTTTAACATCAGACAGATATATACAGCCCAGACTCAGCCAGAGATGCATGGCTCGAGGCAACAATAGTGCCCGGAAAACGGCAATAGGCTCACCCCCTATTACGTGGGACCGAATACAATGATGGTGAAATGTGGGTGTTAATTCACCTCTGCCTTACTCGCCGGGGATAAAGGCGTGATTATATGATTATATGTATTTATGATGTAATTGCAGAATTTTCCAAGAGAGCTGTGGGACTTTTTTTAGAGTTCCTTAGGGACGAGCTCCACACTAAAGAGGTTAAATTTAGTAGCGATTGATTAACTATTCTATTTTTGTCGCTGCAATCTACCTAAATTGAAACAGACATATTACGAGATCACTTTTCTTTAAGTTAAGTTTTGCTTCGTTTGTATTTTTTAACAGTTCTATTTAGATTGATCTGATGGTTGAGTCAAATTAGTAAGTACCTAATTAAAATTTTACTTCTTTCTGCTGATTGATTGATCTGATCGCGTACCCGCAACCCATGGAAACCGCTTCCAGACTTGAGACTATAATCTAACCCTATACTAAAGTTCAGTCAGATTTGTTCAGCTGTCTGAGCGTACGTTATAAACACCCAGACGACTTCACAAACTTTCAGGTACTTAATGCTAATAGGAAGTACTTAATATTTGTGATTGTATAATTTTGTAGTACTTACTGCAGTGACCGGTAGAAGAATGCTTGTGAAGCATAAGTGTCTCAGCTGATTGAGAATTCTGATGTGTTTCTGGTTATGCTCCCCCCTCAGCTTCCGCCAATCGCAGTACACGCATATGGGGAAGTATACTGCAGTGATCAGCTATAACAAAACGATAGTATAATTAAAAATAAGTACCTATTAAGAGACGACGATGAGAGGGTATGCGGTTTTAGTCGGTTCGATTTCTATATAAATATTCCACGACTAAATAAATATTCCACGACATTCTACACAACGCTATCTAGACCCATGGTAAGCATAGCTTAACTAGCTTGTGTTATGGGATCTAGAATGCGGATAAACATACTTAGATACTTTTTTTTTTTGTAAATACATACATATTATACATAGAAACATAATAAATAATAACATATAATCGCATCTAATGAGTGACGGGTGGTGTTGTGAGTTTTAATTCAGTATTTATACGTAAAAACTTGTAATTGACAACCACTTCTTTTACATTTGATTAAATGGTACAAGAAGTGCTTGTTGTTTTACTTTTAATTGCAATAGCTGTAAGTTTAAAAAAAAAGTTCATTGTTTGCTAATGCTAATGTTATTCTAACAATTTGTTCTTAGATTTTTGACAGTTGTTTTATTTGTTTTAAGATTTACATGATTTTACGTTTAATATATGAAGTTTACATACGTTTAAAAAGTGACAAGTCCATTTTGTTTTTTTTTTCTATTAATTTTATTACAATATTAGCAATGCAACGATGTTTATATAGATTTATGATGTTTCAGGAAAAGAAAGCCATACATAATAAGTCTCCGTTCCATTGGAGCGAAGACTGTTGTCAATTTACAAGATATCACATCAGCACTCTTTTGTGGCCAGTGTAACTTTTTTCAGTTCTATATAACAATTCATGATTAGATAATAATTAGTAGGAATATTTAAAAACCACCAGCAACAACTACTACACAGAAAAAGTGGCCGAACAGAATAATGAATGGATGAACCAAAAAATAAACTACTCATGATGGGGTAATGAAGTAGGGATTGTAGGAATTTAAAAAAGTACCTACGTTTAACTTATCATCTTCATCCTCATAAAGATTTTCAATTCATTGGCCAGAGTATTGTAGGATAGAATGACGAATGTATGGGATTTGACATTTATGCCATACGTTGACGACTGTCAAATACGTCAAATTCCACATTTGTGATTCTATTCTACAATATGAATTGGATATTTGACTGACTAATCAAATTAGGTACTGACTTTTTACAAAACGTCAAAACGGTAACTTATGTGAAATAATTTATTGTAACGTCATAATATTTAATAGTCAAATCATTTACTATTATAGATTGGGTGAATTATTAAAAATAAATAAATACTGTAAAATAAGAACAGACGCAACTTTCTTAATTTAATGAGCTCAGTTAAATAATTTATTTTAACTACAGGAAAATACCTAATTGCCACTTTGCAATTTCTGTTCCTTTTTGTGTACCTCGACTCTTATAATTTTTGAATACATACCAATCATTGCCTTGTCCGGAAACAACTATCAACCTACGGAGAAAAGTCTACTCAACATTAATCTTATGGTCGTTATAATATTTGTAATGAAACATAAAAGTTTTCGTGTTGGGGTGACCTTGTACGACGCACATACCACACAAATAATGTGTAGTGAACTAACTTTACGCAGAACGACAATGGCTTGTTGTCTAAGCTAATATTGAGGTTGTACACACTAAATACGTAGGCATCTTTTGCTCATGCCAAAATGAAGGTTAAATAATAATATTATGAATAGATACTTGAACTGGGAATCTCACCACCATCCATTGTCCTAAGTATTTAGCTACGCAGGACTCTGTGACTGCTACGCTGGGGGCGTAGGTTCGATACCCGCACAGTGCAAATATTTATATGCGTGAAAATGTATATTTGCATTGGTCTGGTTGTTTCTATTTATGTTCTATGTCTAAATCATATGTATTTACAAAAAATATATATTTAAGTATGTTTATTCAAGATCCCATAACACGAGCCTATTAAACTATGTTTACTTTGAATCTAGAGTCGTAGAGTATTACGGCGCAGCCAAAGGAGCGTTATGATTTCACAGGCTGTGTATGTTGGTTCGTCTGTTTCCTCATAATTCTTCAACTGCTTACAAAAAAGGTATAGTTAGAAGCGTCTTGGTCGTCCGTTGAATATATGACTTGTTCTTGAATCTAATGTGACGCCCTCTAGCGGTCATAAAGTACTGTGTACATAAAGGGGCTACGCGGCGGTATTTCCGCCCAATTGAGCAGTCCGACTGGGGAAGTACCTCCGCCCCTACAGAATACCGCGAACATAAAAACTTCGTGTTGTATTTCCAGCGGTGAGTAGGGTAGCCAGAGCTCACTGGAGAGTTTGTGCTGTCAGTAGGAAGACTAAAGGCGTGCCCTGCTTTGTCTTCTACACTGACGGCACAGAAACTCTGTGCTTACATGGTCGGCAGCGCGAGTGTGACTCCTCTGGTGTTACACACGTCCATAGGCCACGGTAACCACTTTCCATCAGGTGGGCCGTGTGCTTGTCTGCCACCTAAGTGGTATAAAGATTAATGGAAATAAATTTGCGTGCTTAGTATTAAATGAAAGGACTTAATTAGCACATTACAAATATATTATATAAAATGTACTTGTTGCTTGCCCCAAAATAATATATTTAAAAAGTTAAGTTTAAAACTAAAACCCAATTTAATAATAATTGTATTAAAGTTATCGGGATATGTTCTATTGTTCTGAGTTTCATATCTGAAATGCCGAAAAATCTTTCGGCGCTGTTGGAACCACCATTATCACGAAGGAATCCAATAACTTTAATATTAACATGAGTGACCACGACAATTTAAACACCTAAAACCCGACTACTGAAAAATACTACTTTAAAAAGCATTATATAAGAAAATATGCCACTTTTTCATAGAATATATTGTTTTGTTAGAGTAAGTGGCATACGATCACAACAGAACTGTTCTTGATATTTTCTTATTAAATACTTTTTAAAGTGTTATTTTGCAGTAGTGGGGTTTTAGATTGAAGTTCATTTTTTATAAAAATATTATATTTTTTTTTATATATTTAAAAAAAAACTACCGGGTTTAACTACCTATGAGGCTAGTAATGTTTCACACAAACGAATCAAGCCAATTTTAGCCGGACTCTTACATATCTTTTCAATAAGTTGAGTAGGCATAAATAAAAAGTCTGCCCTGCAGTGAAGGAATGCATTCCCTGTCGAGCCCTCCGAGATTTTTAGATGCCAACTTGACTTTGTCTTCCGTCTGACTGTGGTACTGAATATCGCTGGACATTTCGACAGTAAGAATGCAGGTACTCGAGAAGTAGTATATGTAAAATATTAGACTCTATCAGCCAAAGAGATAATATTTTGGCTCAGAAGATTCGACCAACTAACTAAAAATCAAAATCATATAATTATTGTACATATCTAGATCACAAAATTCAAGTTGTGAATAAAACCCTTGTAATAATTGTTTGATTAAATCGAGTCTAATTGAAACAATTTTAAAATAGCATTGGGCTATAATTATTTTGCACAAATTACTACGTGCAGGGTCAATGGATTCTTTTGCATGTTGCATAGAACAAAGATTCATATCTTTGAAATGGACAAAGCGTTGAAATACATCTATGCATTGATTGAAATTTTAAAGCAATTAATATACTAACTTTCATAAAAAGAAAAACGGAAAATGGCAACTTCTAGGATGATTTTTTTTTATACCACTTAGTTGGCAGACAAGCACATGGCCCACGTGATGGGAAGCGGTTACCGTGGCCTATGGACGTATGCAACACCAGGGGTCTCACATTCACGCTGCCGACCATGAAAAAACCTTCTGATGCTCCTCTTGAAGAACCCCATATTGTAGGGGCTTGAGAAAACCGCAGCAAGGAGGTCATTCCATAGCTTGTGTGTGCGTGGGATGAAGTTTCTTTCATACAGTGCGTACCGTCTTAGGTTGCAATGTGTGAGGATGAATTCCCTGCCTATGGCGATTGGTGGGATGATAGTATGTAGCTACGGGCATCATGTCAAACAATTGTATAGGCGATAGAACACACATAGTGAGGCAAAATCCCTCCTAAGGCTAGGAGGTTCCACACTAGCTGTGAGTATGAGATTGTCAACCAGCCTCAAGCCGTCTTTGCACTGAGTCGAAGGGGTCAAGCTGGTATGCAGGTGCTCCAAACAAAAAGGTGACAGCAGTACTCCATGTGAGGCTGGACCTGTGCATTATAAAGAAGGAGTTGCTGCCCCGCAGTGAAGTACTGCTTCGCCCTGTTGAACACTCCAAGTTTTCTTGATACCAACTTAACCTTGTCCTGCAAATGACTTCGGTATTGGAAGTCACTGGAGATATCGTCTTCAAGGATCCCGATATTCGAGGAGATGATAAGCGGTGTGTCCAGGAATGGCGGCGCTACAATGAATGGTATTTTCTTAGAGGTGAATACACATACTTGTGTCTTAGGATGTGATTTAAACTAAAATAATTGAATCTGTCGGTGGGTAACTAAAATTTAGCCTAACTATGTCTAAGCCATCTTATATTAAGTTCTTACTACATATATACTATACTCTCTCTATACTATGTGGTTGCGCCGATGTGGAAACTGTATTTTTTGACATGGAAACACACTCCTTTTAGATCCGTCTCCCCCTCCGCACTAACCATAGAGTAGGGCTAGCTGTAGCTTCCGTCCGCCATTGTGTGAGATGTGGACGGCCACTCCCGCTTTGAACTAGCCAGCGTAGGGACGGATCGCGAGCGCGTCTCTCAGAAATGAATAATATTTGTTGTATTTTAACCGCCTCATAGACCTTTACCGATCGGATGGTGCCTCTCGTGTGTTCCTCAAGGGATCTAGTGACGCTGACGGCAGCTCCTGAGCAAGGAAGAGAAGATCCGTGTACCGGCTGCGATGAAAAACACGTGGGTCGTGAAGGTTAGTGCATCCTCTCCTAATTTCTCGGGCTGCATTCACTGCCTGGATCGAATCCGCGGCAGCCCGGCCACCTGTCTTTTGTGTGTAAAGTGTCAATAGAACAGTTATCTGCTTCTCCGCAATACAGTCCACTCGCGCACGTTGGCCCACGCGCCACCATTTTTTGGTCCGGATCGAGCCGGATTCTTAGCCGTAGTTCGTATTTTGTTATTATTCTAATGGGAATGAGCGCACCGCACCTAAGTGCCTGGTTATTTTAGTAGAAAACCCCGCATCCAGACACTTAGGCTTAGAATTTGTTGTCCGTTCGCCGCTGGCTCGCATTGTACCTACCTAGTACATAAATAGGTTAGGTATCATATCAACACTTAATCGTAGTTCGCAATTTTCGCATCGCACCTAAGTGCCTGGTTATTTTAGTAGAAAACCCCGCATCCAGACATTTAGGCTTAGATCTTAGGTATACTCAGACACCCTAGTGCATAGGCACAGTGTAATACCTAACGCATTTGGCTTTGTTTTGTTTTTTTCAATTACGTTGTTCTCGGCTCACGTCGTATTTGCCTAGTACCTGCGTGGGTAGACACGTGGCTGTGCCTACCTCGCTCGCATCTCATCCCAATTCATACGAAAGTATTTTAATTTGAATAGATATTACGCAATACTTAATCTCGGAAATAATAGTTGAATAATAGTTGAATCTAGACAGCGACCATCGCGTAGGTACGACCTTGTTGCTATGCGCGTTTGTTCAAGCGTGCATTCACAGTTGTAAGCACCTACCTACCTACATAGTTAACGCTCGCGCCGCCTCGCTGCTCTGTACCGCTAGGATTAAGTCATTTCATATTTATTGTTTACCGCACTTTAGTTTGAGATTTAATTGTAAACATGTCCCCAAAGGTTGATAAGACCGGTAAGGTTCAATTGAAACTTTTATACGCTAAAAAAGAAATGATTTACTCTCGCGTACAATCGATTTATGATAGTGCACTTAAAACCTCTGATTTGGTCATCAGAGATTCGTTCTTGTGTTCTATAGAAAACTTAGATAGTCTACGCGCGGATTTCGAAACCTTAGTGCATGACATCAACGTTTTAGAGTTGAATTTGGATCCCGATTACTCAGTGAGTTATCAAGCCTTGTCGTCGTTTGACGATTTGTATTGTCGTATCAAGCGCGTCGCGAGGAGTTTGGAGAAGCCGTCTGACCGACCCAACCCCACTCGCGACCGACCTAAGTTGCCACCAATTCAAATACCCGAATTTGATGGTAACATTCGCAATTGGTGTCGATTTATAGATAGTTTTGAGAATACAATAGATAAGAACGATTCGTTGACAGATCACGAAAAATTGCATTATCTTGTTGAAAAATTGACTGGTAAAGCTATAACCGTTTGCGCTGGAATTACGTTTAGTGCCGGGAATTATAATTTAATTTTAAATACTTTGAAAGCTAAGTATGAGGATAAAAGATCGGTAGCTAACGCCTATTTGGATCAGATGTTTGATTTGAAATCTATTACGGCATGTAACGATCAAAACTTAGAGAAATTTCTAGACACTTTCGCGTCAGCTGTTCGCGCTGTAAAGAACCTAAAGATTGATGACCTCTGCGACTTCGTATTTTTGTATATGGGTTTAAGGAAATTAGATTCCGAAACCATTCGTTTGTTTGAGTCGGATCATCGCGGCAATAAAATTCCTAAGTTCGAAGACTTAGAAGGTTTTGTTCGCGAGCATATAAAAATATTACAACGCTCTTCGTCGAAACATGAAGGCGCGAAGACAGTTGTTAGTCCCGCGCGCAAAATAGATGCGTCATCGAGGTCACTGAGGTCAACCCATACTTATGTTAATACCGCACCAGCACGTGTACAATCACCTGTTTGCTCTTTGTGTAATACTCATCACTCGCAACTGTACAAGTGTCCTGGTTTCCTAAAATTGTCGCCTAGTGATCGTTATAAATTTGTTCGCGCTAATAATCTTTGTTTTAATTGTCTCGGTACTAAACACCGCGTGGGTTTATGTAATAGTGGAAATGGTTGTCGCAAATGTCAAGCGAGACACCACACTTTGCTTCATTTTGAAAATAGTAATGCCGCATCCAAGGTGAGCACAGTTGGTTCGTCGAGCGGTGACGCGCGGCAGCCTGCGCCGCAGCCGCAGCCCGAGCTCGCACGCGCTCCGGCCTGCCCGGGGACCGCTACGAATGACGTCACCTTGTGTTCGTTCTCCGCTAGTGCTGCCCTCACTACGGTTTGTCTTGCGACCGCTCGCGTGGTTATTGTTGATGCATTAGGTAAACCGCACCTTGTTCGAGCGCTATTAGATGGCGCTTCGCAAAGTAATTTTATTACTCAAGATTGTTGTCAACGTCTTGGTTTCAATGTTGATAGGCGTTCAACCTACTCAGTGGTGACGGGTTTTGGAGGTTTACGGTCAGCTGTTCATGGCACAGTTAAAACGAGGTTTGGATCTCGTTTTAATAATAAAATTTGGTTTGACATGGATTCGTTCGTTACGGATAAAATAACTGAACAGTTGCCTACCGTCCCAGTTGACACGTCTTTATTAACGAAATTTAAAGACTTACCTTTAGCTGATGAGACTTACGCTGTTCCTGGAGTCGTCGATATATTGATCGGCGCTTCAATTCTCCCGCACCTCCAGTTATCACGTAAGGTTCAAGGGGGTCCGACGTACCCCGCTCCGCACGCCCTGGAAACAGTTCTGGGTTTTGTTATAATTGGTTCTGCACCCGCTTCTATGGATAGTTTTAGTCACTCGACTGCCTCGTTCTGTTGCACCGTCGAGCCGCCACTGGAGTCTACCATCCGCAAGTTTTGGGAGATTGAGGAGGTCAATGTCCCACCAATCCTAAGCCCTGATGACAAGATGGCTGAGGAGATTTATTGTCGCACGACTACTCGCGATGAGCAGGGTCGTTATGTTGTCGCGCTCCCTTTCAAGGGAGATATTTTTTCGCTCGGCGACTCCCGTGCATCCGCTGAAAGACGCTTTCTTTGTTTAGAACGAAAGATGCAGGCGTCTCCAAAGTTAAAGCAAGCCTATGATGAGGTTGTCAACGAATATTTAGATAAAGGTTACATCTCACCTGCGCCTGCGGACACTGACGAGACCCAGCCTTCGTACGTTATCCCGCACCACGGAGTTATTAGAGAAGATAAGCTTACTACTAAACTCCGCGTAGTTCTAGATGGCAGTGCTAAGACTAGCACTTCCGTGTCGCTTAATGACATTTTGTATTGTGGTCAAAATCTTCAAGGTAATTTATTTGACATAATTGTAAATTTTCGTTTATTCGCTGTGGCACTCTCTGCAGATATTCGACAAATGTTTTTGTGCCTTGAAGTGCGCGAACCCGATCGTAGGTTTCAACGATTTTTGTATAGATTTTCACCGCAAGAACCTTTAATGGTTTACGAGTTTAATCGTGTTTGCTTCGGGCTTAAATCTAGCCCTTTTCACGCACTTCGCACCGTCAAGCAGTTGGCCGCTGACGAGGGCGATGCATTTCCTAAAGCGAGAGCCACCATTGAGACTGGCTTATACATGGACGACTTCGTGTATAGTGTAGATAGCGAGGCCGAGGCTGTCGAGACGGCCGCTCAAGTTATAAGTCTCATGAAGGCGGGTCAATTTGATCTCGTGAAATGGACGAGCAACTCGCAAACAGCGTTAGAGTCGATTCCACCGTCACACCGATTGTCTTCGGTTAAGGAGTTCGATGAAAGTGATACGCACAAGGTGCTTGGTTTAAGCTGGTCGCCCGCATCTGATACGTTTAGTTTGAAAAGTAGTTCGACCCCGCAAACTTGTACTAAACGCATTATCCTGTCGTGTGTGGCACGGATATGGGACGTAATGGGATTCGTAGCTCCTGTCGTTCTGTACGCCAAACTACTTATAAAAGAGCTTTGGCTTTCGAATTGTGATTGGGACGACACCGCGCCCGACAACATTGCTAAGTTGTGGGCTCGCTTTAGAAAAGAACTCTCTGTGCTTGACCAAGTACAAATTCCGCGTCATGTAGGTATATCGCAACATAGTGTTGTTACGGTAGTAGGCTTCGCGGACGCTAGTGAGAGGGCTTATGGAGGAGTAGTCTATTTTCATGTCTCGAATGTAGGTAAGGTTTCAATTAGCCTTATAAGCGCGAAATCGAAGGTCTCTCCCCGTAAGGTCGTCTCTCTGGCACGCCTCGAGCTATGCGCTTTACTATTGTTGGTTAGATTGATCACCTCTATCGCCAATGCTTGTAGTAGTCGCATTAATATTAATAGAATTTTAGCTTTTTCGGACTCAACAGTCGCTTTGTGTTGGGCCCACTCTTCGCCCCATCGTTGGGACACCTTCGTCGCTAATAGAGTGGCAAAAATTCAATCGGAATTAGCGCCAAAAAATCTCTTTCACGTTGCTGGCACCGACAACCCAGCCGATTGTCTCTCTCGTGGACTGCTTCCTTCGCAAATATTAGATCACCCGTTATGGTTTAGTGGACCGTCCTGGATTCATGCCGCGTTAGATAAGTGGCCAGTTAGTCAATTCAATCCCACTACGGTTTCCGAACCACCCGAGGAAAAGAAGCACTCGCTTGTGGTGTCGGTCCCGCGTGAAGAGTCCCTGGTTTTGTTGTTGGCTAATCGCGTCTCGTCTTGGTCGAGACTGTTGCGTTGTGTTGTTTATGTAGGCCGATTTTTGAGAATTTTATCTACACGCGGTCATATAACCGCCGCTGATTTAGATAAGGCTGAATTGATCATACTTCGCGAATTGCAGAAGTGTTATTTTGCTTCTGAATTTAAAAATTTAGAATTTAACAAACCTTGTAGTCGTTCTTTCCGACACTTGAAACCATTTTTGGAAGATGGACTCATTCGAGTAGGTGGTCGTTTGAGAAATTCAGGTTTAGGATTTGAACAAAGGCACCCAGTAATTCTCCCGCGTAAGGACCACGTATTAGATTTGTTAGTAGATTATCATCACAAGGTGAATTGTCACGCTGGTCCCGATTTGTTAATGTCTATTTTGAGACAGAAATACTGGATAATTTCCGCTCGTAATTTGATTCGCGCTAGAGTACACAGATGTGTACCTTGTTTCAAACTCCGCCCGCGTTTTATCGCGCCTGAAATGGCCGATCATCGCTCTTGTCGTGTTGTTCAATCCGCAAAACCTTTCGTACACACCGGCACAGACTTTGCTGGGCCTTTCAAGGTCACCATTGCTCGTGGTCGTGGCATTCGCTCCACGAAAGCTTATGTTTGTTTGTTCATTTGTATGACAACTCGCGCGGTTCATATAGAGTTGACCGGTGATTTAAGTACGCCAAATTTTATGTCCGCTTTTAAACGTTTTTTGTCGCGCCGGGGTCCGGTTAAGCGCATGTATTCGGACAACGGTACAAACTATGTAGGAGCCCGACGTAGTATTTCGGAATTGCACACATTCTTACGGTCTAAGTACTACCAAAGTGAATTCGCTCACATCTTAGCCGAAAATCGCATTGAATGGTACTTTAACACGCCTGCAGCTAGTCATTTTGGTGGTAATTGGGAAGCGAATATTAAAAGCCTTAAGTCGCATCTGTTTCGCGTCATAGGCGAACAGATTCTCTCGTTCGAGGAGTTGAGTACCGTACTCGCGCAAGTAGAGGCGGTGATGAACACGCGTCCGCTGTGTCGGACTCTATCTAGCGATCCGTCAGAGCCGTTAGCGCTGACGCCAGCTCACTTCTTAAATATGACTCCTTTAAAATATTTGCCCGCAATAGATGTTGATGACGATAGAATACACCTCCTAACTCGTCACGCTCTTTTAGATAAGATGGTCCAATCGTTTTGGAATCGTTGGAGAACCGATTATTTGCACACGCTGCAGTCACGTCAAAAATGGAATACTCCATCCAACCCAATTACTGTAGGTACGGTGGTAGTCCTTATGACTGAGAATGCGCCTCCTTTACATTGGCCTCTAGGAGTAGTAGAGGAAATTTTTCCCGATGCCCGCGGGATAACTCGTGTTGTACGGGTTAAAACTGCAACCGGATCGTATCTGCGCCCGGTTGTTCGCCTCTGCCCTCTGCCTAGCCAGCAGTAGGCACGAGTTCCAATCTATGTTTATATTTTAGTTGTTATTTCGCAAACCTAGATTTAGATTAGACATTAGTTTTGTTCCACATTTTTCGTTTCGAAGGTAACCCTTCAAGCCGGGGGGAATGGTTGCGCCGATGTGGAAACTGTATTTTTTGACATGGAAACACACTCCTTTTAGATCCGTCTCCCCCTCCGCACTAACCATAGAGTAGGGCTAGCTGTAGCTTCCGTCCGCCATTGTGTGAGATGTGGACGGCCACTCCCGCTTTGAACTAGCCAGCGTAGGGACGGATCGCGAGCGCGTCTCTCAGAAATGAATAATATTTGTTGTATTTTAACCGCCTCATAGACCTTTACCGATCGGATGGTGCCTCTCGTGTGTTCCTCAAGGGATCTAGTGACGCTGACGGCAGCTCCTGAGCAAGGAAGAGAAGATCCGTGTACCGGCTGCGATGAAAAACACGTGGGTCGTGAAGGTTAGTGCATCCTCTCCTAATTTCTCGGGCTGCATTCACTGCCTGGATCGAATCCGCGGCAGCCCGGCCACCTGTCTTTTGTGTGTAAAGTGTCAATAGAACAGTTATCTGCTTCTCCGCAATACAGTCCACTCGCGCACGTTGGCCCACGCGCCACCACTATGGAAACATTGAATAATGTCAAGCCAACGTGAATGTTTCATTAGGGTAAGTGACAGTGGAACGGCTCTGCAAACTATGAATCTCCTCGTATCGCGACCACTTGGCCCAAATACTTTTAAAATCTGCAAGGACTGTCAATGTCACCGAATAACGCAAAAATTTTAATGAAATTTTTTAATATTGGTATAGTAACTATACAAAACAATTAAGATAGGAAAGACGTTAAATCAGTACAGGCGGGATTCGAACCCACGATATTTCCCTCATGGGGGGAATGTAAGATAAGGATATATGTAGGACGATTTTGGTGGCTTCAGGTACGTAGTAACTATTTATTAATCTGTGCTTCAGGCAAGGTTCGGTGGCTCACTGGTCAGAGCACTTCCTGTGTAAGTGAAAGATCGCGGATTCGAATCCCGCCTGCATTGATTTAGATTTTTTTTTTTTTTTTTTGTAAAAGCACATGTCTGCGTCTTCTTGGCATTGAACTCAAAAAGGTTCTCAGAGCCCCATTGAGAAATGAGATTCAGGATCCCGTCAAGCTCAGTGACAAGAAGCTGCCTTTTCTCTGCGATATCTGACTGCTTGGCCGCAGGATGTCCATGATAACTCCCATGTAAGGTGCTATCGTCTGTATAACAATGAACATTAAATTGAATGCCGGTGGACAGCATGTCGTTGATATGCAGAAGAAAGAGAGTGGGTGATAAGACGGACACCTGGGGCACGTCAGCATTTACCTGCAGAAACTACGAAGCTCGTCCGTCACAAAGGACGCGAATACGGCGCCTCTGCAGGAAGCTAGCAACGTAACGTCCAAAGGCTAGCTTGGAAAGAAGCGATTTGTGCCAGACTCTATCGAAAGATTTGGCGATGTCAAGACTAATTGCCAGTGACTCGCCGTGCTTGTCCATAGCCTCACCCCAAAGATGGGTAACGTATGCTAGAAGATCACCCGTTGACCACGTTGACTATTAGTAGATGGCTCCTACGTCGCCTAAAAGATGGTTGTACCTATAGGAGAATTTGGTATGCTCAAGAAGTGGTTCAGTAGCTCAGTGGTCAGAGCATTTCCCCTGTAAGGAACAGGGTTCTAGTCCCGACTAAGCATTGCACTATTTGGGATCTTAATCGAACAATTGTGAAATAAGTAATTAATTGAGCTAATAGGCAAAAGTCAAATTGATTGATTAGTTGGTGGTAGAAAGATGGCAAAAGCAGGTGCTAAGTGACTAAGCGTCGGACTTGCGAGCAAGGGGTCGTAGGCTTGAACCATTTCTTGGAGCGAAATTAGGACCTAGTTCATACTTATTCTTTAAGAACCAAATATATTCAAGTTATATTCACACACATACGTAATAATTACTAATATTCCCTCTAATTCCTCTAGATAAGCTAAATTACTTATATTAGGAATGGATTCAGTGTTATGACCAGATGATTCGAACCCAGAGTCTTTCGATCGTAAGGCCGACTCCTTAACTAAGCTTCCGACTCTAGATATTGTTAAATATTGGTATCTTTGTTGTTATAGTTCCTTTAAGATTGTAATGCCTAGATTACACGCATCGAGTGAACATAGTGCGGAGTACTTTGCACGTACAGCGCACTCGGCCGAAAGCACTGTCTCGCTATTCCACGGTACGTGTGATCAAGGCATAAATAGAAGTTTCCCCCAGTACGGCTACTACCGACTATTGGTACTTAATTCTACCAAACATAGATTTATTGATGTCGTTTTTATACGGATGGTTTTCTACTCAGTGCAAATACTTGTATGACTGAATATTATGTATATTTACTTTGGTCTGGGTATTTCTATGTATAATATTATTTATTTATTCTAAAACCTGTATTGCAAGTTAATTAACATTAAAATAACGTTGCTTATTTTATATCTGAATAACTTCATGTAGGTATTACATTAAGAATAGGATATGTAGACGAGTAACTAAATATTAAAGAGATGAAATAACTTTTTCATCAACCAAAAATGTTACTGCTAAAACAAGTTTTTTGATATGGAATAATTTGTGGTATAAGATACAGAAACGTTATTTCACCTACAGTATTTACGTACCTATATATACTTATATATATATATATTTTATACCACTTAGTTGGCATACAAACACACGGCCCACCTGATGGGAAGCGGTTACCGTGGCCTATGGACGTATGCAACACCAGGGGTGTCACACTTGCGCTGCCGACCATGAAGAAACCTTTTGATGCCCCTCTTGAAGAACCCCATATTGTAGGCGCTGGGAAAACCGCAGCAGGGAGGTTTATATAAGTAGCTAAACAAACCTATTTGTATTGATATTGAAAAAATAAAGCAATAATGAATGAATACATAACGAAAAGATGAATGAATATTCTATTATATTCCAGATTCTATAGATATTCTAGAGTATTCTATTTATATAAAAGTGGTAAATATAATAATAGTAGTTACAAAAACTATAATCACTTAACGAAAATATAATCATTGTTTAACTTATCCCACTCTTGTCATGGGTTGACTAGAAAGATATTAGGTCTTTACCTATGAAATTGCCGAAATTTTCTTACTTAGATCCACGAGTTCGTTATTCCTGTAATTTAATAGCTATTGCCATAACTTATATTTTGTTTGAAAGTAGATTTCAAGATTTTACAATTCTGTATTAAAGTTTGTTTTTGTTGTAAAAACAGTAGGTACTTCCTAAATGCATTTTGATGATATATTTCGTATTACTTTTTTACAGCTGTCACTTTTCACAAATTTAATAATAATGTTTGTTATCTCATTCATACACAAAAAAGAAAACACAGAATTTGAATTTTTCATTCCTAAAAAAATGCATTTACACAATTAGTACTGAAAAGGCTTAGGTTTCCTCCAATTTCTTAAAAAAAAACGTCAATTTCATATGTAACGACCTATAAATCTGGTTAATATCTTAATAATTAAAAAATAAAAACAATAACACAAAACTTACATTAAACCAAGCAGTTATCAATTTAAATCTAATTTTTTTGTACAGCTGTATATCGGGATCCTCAAATGTATCAAAGTCAATACTTATGAGAAAACTTGCCACTGTCATTAAATGCATGAACGACAACACATAAAACCATATTCTCACTTTTATTAACGTTTTGTTTTCTTTTATTAGGCCGGTGTTAAAAGAGTTTGCATCTAAACTCAACATTTTCATAAATGTTGAATTAAATTACTTTGACAAAAAACGCCACGCTCTGAGCGTGCTGACGGCGAACGCGTACAAGGACTATAGAGCATGCCAATGTCTGTATATATTTTAAGTTAAGTGTTGGTAATGGTTGAACGGTAGCAATAATAGGTATAAAGTGCTACGGTTAATTCATATATAATTCTATCTACTTGGGTTTTAGAATAAAACATTTATTTAATCGTAAATGATTAAATAAATGTTTTATTGAACGCACATAAATCCTCTTCCCCCCGGACCACGAAAGTGTTTAGACGTGTGCACGTACAATATTTGAATTTATTTATTTGTTTTTATTCATAAAAAACCAGTTAAAATATTAAGTAAAGTACTAGGCGCACATAAAGTAAAAGGAAACGCAGAGTGGTGGTGCGAGTGAGACAACAACTGGTGAAACAGGTACTTCTTTGTTAGTTACACTGCAAGATTCGTCATCTGTCAGATTGTCATCTGTCAGATTGTCATCTGTCAGATTGTCATTTGTCAGATTGTCATCTGTCGGATTGTCATTTGTCATTAAACATCACAACAGCCTGTCACCTGTCAAATTACCGTCACATTGGATTCTTCAATACTTGCCAGAACAAAATAATAAATAAAATTGTGGGAAATTTAAACGAATTTGGTAAAGTTTGCAATTGATAAATAATGTCTTCTCCTATTAATAAATCTGCATCTGAAACAAACCTAACTGGAAATAGCTCAACAACCCCACATAATTATGTTTTCCAACGATCTAAACGAAGCAGAGAGGATTTAGATATTAGTCAGCAATTGGATAACTTTAAGGAAGAGATGAGAAAAATGATGCATGAAATGTTAGTAAATAATGGGCAGGAGATCAAACATATGGCCGCAACTTTAAAAGACATTAAACAAACGAACATAAATATAGAAAACTCAATTTCTTTTGTAATGGAGCAAAATGAAAAGCTAACAAAGAAAATTACTGCATTGGAGAACCAGGCATTAGAAGACAAAAAGAACATTAAAATCTTAGAAAATAAACTGGAGGAAATGCAAATTGGAAGCCGCAAATGTAACTTTGTAATAAAAAATGTGCCCAGAAAAAACCAAGAGTCTAAAGACGACCTCATTGAAATGGTCATGAACTTATCTCAGAATATTGGCTGTACTACGACGAAAAACGATATAAAAGATATCTACAGAGCTCGTGGAAGCAATACTGAGAAACAAAATAATCCCATCATAGTGGAAACCAGTTCTACTATATTGAAGACTGAAATAATAAAATTGGTAAAAGCCTTTAATGTTAAACACCATTCTAAACTATGTTGCAAGCACCTAGGATTCAAAACCCAAGAAGATACCCCCATCTTCCTAGGGGATCATCTAACATCTAATGGCTCGCGACTGCACTTCCTTGCTCGAGATCTGATCAAAAAGGAAGCTTACAAATTCTGCTGGACTGCATATGGAAAAGTGTATGTTAGGAAAAATGAACAGTCGCCTGCTGTAGCTATTATAAATGAGCAACAGGTACATAAGCTTATGCTAGAATGACTAGATGAAACAGATTGTTGCCTTTTTCAATTGAAAAAAATATTTGTGCATCGTTTCCTATTTCACCAACCTATTATTGTTTTCTGCATGATATATTGTGAATTATTGAATTTCACTCTTTGTTGTTTACCATTACACAGCCTTATTAGTGTTTCCACTAGTAAACCCTACAATTACACTACTTCACAAACACACATAACAAGTATATTTCACAAATACACACCAATATACCAATACATACACATAATAAAAAAACATTATATTTACTATACACACAACATGTCAGTCATTTATGCAAAAAAATTACCATTGCAACAGTATACTCAAAATTATTTTTACTATTACTTATATACAATACATAATATTAATACACTTTTGTTAATAAGAAATCATAGTACTTCACTGATATGCAACTTTATTCTCTATATAAATGATTTAAATGGGTGAAACTTTACAGACTCTTAGCGACATAGATAATATCAACATTGCTCGTGCCATTGAATGTGAATATTCTGATCTTACCAAACTTATGCATAGGCATAAGTTTGGTAAGAAAAATGATCTAACCATTGTATCTCAAAACATAAGAAGTATTTTGCATAATTTTGATGACTTTCTAACTATGGCTTCTACGTTTGACTTTGAAATAGATATAATTGTATTAACGGAATGTAGACTTGACCCTAACAAACCAATTCCCCATTTGAAAAACTATTCTTCACATGCCTCTACTCGCTTTTTTAATCAAAATGATGGAGTGGTTGTGTATATAAAAAATACATTAAACTACAGTATCAAAGAAATAAATTTAAAACAGGCTTCTTGTATACAATTGAACATACTAAATAATATAATTTTGTGTATATATAGATCACCTTCGTTTAGGAACACCGATAGCTTTATTACCTCTCTGAGTAGTCATCTGGATACGTTATCCTCTGAAAAAAATATAATAATTACAGGAGATATAAATATTAACATCATTTCTAAAGACACCGATATTCTTAAACAAAAAATAGAAAAAACAAATAGGGAACGTTACCTTAATATGCTGTCTCTCCATGGTGTACTTCCAGGTCATATCTTTCCTACGCGCCAAGAAAATTGTTTGGATCATTTTATGCTTAAAATAAATACAAAAATGGAATCAGCATTAATTGCCGTCTTGAATACCACTATCACAGATCACCGAACAGTCTTCTTGGCATTAACTAAATCTAAAACTGTATCCTCTATAAATAACACTCACACTAAAGTTGATTATGAGAAGGCTTTAAAATACTTACAAGCAAATAAAATAAGTGATCTGCTACATTATGAAAATCCAAATATATTATGTGAACGCTTTATACATCTCTTAAAAGAATCGATTGAAATTAATACACTTAGTATCAATATTCCTCATGACAAACGCATTATTAAACCATGGATTACACGCGGAATTCTACGTTGTATAAAAAATCGTAATAAGCTTCAAAAAGATTTAAGCCGCGATCCATATAATGAAATCTTAAAAATAATTTACACGCGCTATAGGAATTATTGTAATAACCTCATTAAGAAATTAAAAAGAAAATATCAAACAGAACTATTAAGTAAATCAATGAACAATAATAAATTACTCTGGAAAAACATTAAATCTATAACCTACGCCAATAACACCAAAAGTCAAAGCCCGGAATTATTAAACCTTAAGACTTCATCTATTGACTCAGTCAATTTTGTCAATGAATATTTTGTAAATGTCGGTACGCACCTAGCTCAGCAAGTTCAGGGTAACGGAACTAACGATCCAAATTTTCTACGTGACTTACCTACTCAGGTGAATTCTTTGGTAATGCTTGATACTGATCCCGATGAAGTTTGTAGAGTACTGATGAGCTTAAAATCTAGTAGCGCACCCGGATGGGATAATATCTCAACAGAATATTTGAAATATACTAGAAATGAAACTGTCCCATTAATAACTCACCTGGCTAATCTTTGCTTCAGAAATGGCATATTCCCAATCCAACTTAAACAATCAATTATAACTCCGGTACATAAGACTGGGAATAAAAATGATATCAACAACTACAGACCTATATCAGTTCTACCAGCTTTGTCTAAAATACTTGAAAAATTGATGAATAATAGACTAATCAAGTATTTAAACGAATATAGTATATTATCTTCCTCTCAATTTGGTTTTCGACAGGGTATGTCAACTGAAGATGCAGTTACTACACTAAGCTCTATCGTGACTGAAAATCTGGATAAAGGAAATAGGTGTTTAGCTGCATTCATTGACTTAAAAAAGGCTTTTGATACTGTATCTGTCCCAATCCTGCTTAAAAAACTAGAAAAAGTTGGAATCCGGGATAATGAGTTGAACCTTTTTGAAGACTATGTATCGATGCGAAGTCAAAGAGTAAAAGTGGGTAATTGCATCAGCAATGAGGCAGGCATATCATACGGTGTCCCACAGGGTAGTGTACTCGGACCTACACTATTCCTGATTTATATCAACGACCTCTGCAGTCTGAAAATTCCCAACGCGAGAATCCTTTCTTATGCCGATGATACTGCTCTGGTCTGCTATGGTAGTACGTGGGAAAATGTTAAGCGCATTGCTGAAGTGGGCATGTCAAAAATAGCTCAGTGGCTAAATTTTAACCTGCTTACCCTTAACACACAGAAAACTAATTTCTTGTGCTTCAGCATCCGTAAATGCACCCAGCCGAGAGGGGATTTTACAGTCAGAATACACTCATGTGGCGATGTTCTAAACTTAAACTGTGGATGCCCTAGCATTGGCAAAGTCTCACAAGTCAAGTATTTAGGTATTGTGATAGATCAGAGATTATCCTGGTATCCTCAACTTGAGCAAGTCTCTAATAGGATTAGAAAATTGAGCTGGATCTTCAAAACATTAAGATATGTAGTACCAAAAAGTGATACTACTAAAAGTCTTCTTAATAATATATATGTAGCACTAGTGCAATCTGTCCTCATATATTGCATTCCTGTATGGGGAGGCGCTGGTAAGACTAAATTCACTGAAGTAGAGCGAGCACAACGAACACTCATAAAAATAATGTATTTTAAGAAAAAAAGATTTTCTACAGAAGCACTTTATGGCATTAGCAACTTACTCTCAGTCAGAAAACTCTATATTATCCAAACAATACTCAAGAAACATAAATCCCTACCTTATAATGCAGAAATTGAACTTAAGAGAAGGAAAGATATAGTGGCTAAATCAGTTCAAATCCGTACCACGTTTCCTCGTTCGCAATACGAATGGAGTGCAACACATTTATATAATAAAATAAATAAGAAATTATCAATTTTTTCAAACACCAATTATGAATGCAAATCCAGACTGACTGAGTGGATTAAGGACCTTTCATACGACGATACCGAAGCATTGTTGCAATGTAATATATAATGTCACTACATAACACATACACACACACACACACACACACACACACACACACACACACACACACATCACATAAACATACGTACTCATACACACTCACGCTAACCAAACAACATTCAAATTTATGCTAAGTTTACTTTGATTACTTTTAAATTATTTTTACTCTTAAAGCCAAATGGCAATATGTTAAACATTTAAAATAAATTTAAGCCATAATTTATGTAGCAGAAGAGCGGAGTCTCCTGACACAGGCTTTTATTTGCTTAAAAGGAGGTTCCATTCATCATTTAAGTAAAAATGTATTTTTATATCAATAAAGTTTATTATTATTATTATTATTATTATAAATCAAATAATACAATGATAATTGTCTTAATTTTGGGTTAAAATTATAAATTAAAAATCGTACCTAAGGCTAATAAAATTATAAAACTAAAATTAATTAGTAGTAAGTAGATGATTATTTTTGTGTGAAGTTTGCTCGAATATTAAATAAAACTATTTTTAAAGGATTTATTTAGTGTTATTTTATTATTTACCCTAATACCAACAAACAAAAATAAAAATTTAGCATTCCAGTTATATGTATTTTGTATCCAAGGGTTTCAACAGAAAACTAAAATTCAGTACTAATATTTAAATCGTTCCCAAGGGTTCCAAAAATGCGTTTGCCATTTTATTTTCAGTGATTAGTACATTTTATTTTTAAGAAGAAACAACATCCATTATAATACACAGAAAAAATGAATGCAATTACTCATAAAATTTATACAAAACCATGTTAACTATATAATATATTATACAAAAATGAAATAGAGAAAAAGAGGGAGTCTGCAACTTTAGACATCGAAAAATTCCTCCCCATCGATCTCTAGATTCCTTATTAATTTACAATTTACAAATTAATTTACAACTAATCAATTTACATTGTATATTTGGACAAGCTATAAAAGGCAAAATAACTATGAAATATAATTTATGCAATTTTAAACTCTATGAGGATACTGTCAGTAGTTTACGAGAATAACACTCATTGAATTAAATTTATTGTTAAATGATCTTATCCCGATTTATATGGTATTTTATTATTTACACCGATATGGCATGGATGTCATTGATATGGATTATGCATGAGATGGATTATATTATTGGAATTTATAGAATAATAAACTTAATATTAAATTCTTAACACATTTGTATAGTTTTCCTCATAGTCTTATCAAATTTTTGTTGTTCAAGTTACTGACTTTATAATTAACCTTGTAATTATTTCAAATCAATTAGCCCACCGCAGTCCAATGCTGGACATATGCCACTCCCAAATGATTTAAATGATAAAATTACACCATAGAACGAACAAAACGATTTTCTTTATTTAAACTCGACTGCGTTAGCGAGAGTAATGTTGTGATAGGTACCTTATCTTCTTATGAGCGATAATTTGGAGTAATTAAACGGACCTTGCAAGTGAAATTTAAACTGAGTCAATATCTTAAAAAAAAGAACCAATTTTAATGATGAAAATAAAAATTATAGCCCCTAAATGTATGTACTGTGCTGTCAGTGCAAAGACAAACAGGACAAGCCTTTGATCTTCCCACTGACAGCACAAAACCTCTCCAGTGAGCTCTTCCCAGCGACTGCATGAAATTGGATAATTCTTTTTGGTTTATTTTTGTTATTATTTGAATAAACTTTTTATTTAAAAAGAATAAAGTACAGAACGGGACCAGAGATACACGTGGAAATTTTAATAAAAGGTGCAGCAGGAACTGGATCTTAATTATACGTGAATATATACGAAACTCAACTCAAAATAATGAAACATGGTAAATATCCCGTTCATTCTGATACTGATGTCAGTGACCATGATAGTTTAAATACCTATATGGTGGTACGTAGTTTGTCGGGTGCCGGTGGTAGATTAAAATACATGTCAGTCAATAAAAATGAATCGTCATGATCCAAATAGTTTCGGAGAAATGCGCGAATAAACATTAGCCTAAAATTAATATACAAACACCAAAACTTCTTTGTGTATTTACAAATTTAGAAGCCCTAATATATTATTATCGTACGTTGATCTAAAGCAATATCAATGAAAATACAAATATACGTGTTGGTCTTGTGAAATTTAATTCAATTACATTACAATAAAATGAGCTAGATATGTTATCTCAATATTATCACGATGTCGGAAATGCTGCAAGTTATGTAATAGAAGATACATTTTGCATATATTTTGGATAAGTTTTATCTGCCGCCAAAATAATAGGGTTTCACAGTAAAATAGTGGCTCTACCGCCAAAAAAGAACCCTTATTTCTTAGTGCATTATCATCACAAAAGTTTATAAATTCATACAGTTTGAGCGCGTGGTGACATATTTTGCGGAAAATAGTGGATATTTTTAGCGGCAAGTCTACCATATTTGACAGCAGATTTACCATTTTGAATAGCATTTATTTATACAACTTAGGATGCAGACAAGGACACGGCCCACCTGATGGAAAGTGATTACCGCGACCTATGAACGTGTGCAATACTAGGGCAGTCACATGCTGCTGCCGTGCTGCCGACCCTTTAAGAATAGAGTTTCTGTGCTGTCAGTACAGAAGACGAAATCAGGACAAGCCTTCGGTCTTCCCACTGACAACAGAAAAACTCCCCAGTGAGCTCTGGCTACCATAGACACCGCTGGGAACACAACACGAAGTTATTATAGCCGTGGTATTCTGTAGGGTGGAGGTGCTTCACCAGTCGGATTGCTCAAACAAAGCCTCGGTCTTGCCTGGCACTGTCGAATTAGTTAGGCTAGGGGTTACATTTTTTTTAACTAATTCATTCGTGTCACGCACCCGAAGATAGAAATGCTAGCAGACTTACTTTAGAATTACTAAAGTAAGTCTGCTGAAAAAGTCGAGCCCGCCTAGATGCACAGGCATACGAAGCCAGATTCCGTCGCTCATATCGCTTATTTATCTATTTACTTTCAAGTATAAGTGTAAATATTTAGAGCTGAATTTAGGCTTTATCAGAAGCGTTGACGATATCTTGTCCACAGGGATCTGTGTTAGATTCGTCGTCCGGTTTGTGGAATTTAGGGTTTAATTACTTCCTTGCTTTGCCACTGTTCTACTGGTATGCGTATGGCTTTAATTATAAATTCAAATAACAGGGTGAGATTTGTGGAATTAGTAGATGTTTAGGGTGAATTTTTAATATTGTGTCAAATTTCATAACGGAATTAGTAGAGCTGGATTAGTGTAACTAGTGTAACTAAATATAATTGTTTTTGAGTTAGTGGTCGGGAAAAAGAGAGTCTTGCTTGAGACTTATACTTATAGCATAAACTTTTAAATATACTTGAGAGGTGTAGTAACACCCACTATTCGCCAGTTATGATTCCACGTAATATTGGGCGAGACTATTACAGTCAATCGGGCTCTTAGTCATCAGCTGTATATGTAAACTGTTGGATGGAAAACAGCCCTACGATACCCACAGGATGAGATGGGGTGACTCTATTCTATTCCATACTTATATTATAAAAGCGTATGTGACTATATGTGACTATATGTTGTCTGTATGTGTCTTGCGCTTTCACTTCTAAACCATTGAACGAAAAAAATATTGTATGCGATAATCGGCACCCATGCGGGTGGAGTCGCAGGCAGAAACTAGTAAAATATAAATTCAATAATAATACTTCCTTTGTTTCCGTTTTTAAATTTCCAATTATACGTTTTTTTTACGTGCGCAAAATCCCACGGATACCTCCCCACCGGAGCCGGTGGAGGAGGTTATGTCGGACTCGAACCGACTAAAACGCAAGCCGCCTGTGGGTCGCTTTGATTGCCGAAGGGGAGGTTGACAGGCATATCCCTCGCACCCCGGCCGACCCAGGGCCATCTCTCACGATCTGGCCCTCTTCTCGGGTGTGGGGTCTACATAGTCCCCAACTCGTCCCCGGAAACGGAGAGGCGCGCCTGGCGCGCCACCGCCGCGGCCTGCTTCTGCTGATAGAAGCAGGCCGCGGCGGTGGCGCCTGTCACCCTGTGGTGATAGGCGGCTCCACCTGTCTGTTTTGTTTGACAGGTTCGTTATATGAACTGCAAATTCGAGTTAATATTTTTATTTACTTCCTAACTAGCCGTAAATTTATAAATATATTAAAAATTACACAATATAAACAAAAGTTACTAACTTACAAATATATTTGCTAGTTTGTATTACTCAAAAATACGGTTAGTTTCAATGAATACTTAGGAGCTAATGCAATACCTCTTTTTATTAAACGCGATTTGCTAATTTACTCTTTTGTTTCACGGTTTGCTGAGGATAAAAATGTATTGTATTTCTAAATCCTTAAATATACTTCTAATTATCTACCGTGTGGTTCCAAGAGCTATATCGATTGTATATATCTAATATACCAAAATATAATATCACAGTAAATAATATCAAGTTTTGAAATATTTATATTAGATAATTTATACTTAGAATTCTTATAAAATCAAAAATTTTTTGATTAAAAGTAGTCAGTACCTACTGCAAAAGAGCAATCTTTTTTTTTATACAACTTAGGTGACAGACAAGCACAGGGCCCACCTGATGGAAAGTGGTTACCGTGGCCTATGAACGTGTGTAACAACCGTGGAGTCACATCCGTGCTGCCGACCCTGTAAGAACAGAGATTTTAAGTGCCTTTAGTGCAGAACACAAAATCAGGACAAGCCTTTGGTCTTCCCACTGATAACACAAAACTCTCCAGGGAGCTCTGGCTACCCTACTCACCGACGGGAACACAACACGAGGTTATTATAGCCGTGGTATCCTATAGGGAGGAGGTACTTCCCCAGTCGGACTGCTCGTCGTGTCCTACCTCCTATGAAATTGAGTTTAAAAATTATGATATTTTAACAAAATATTGAAAAAAAAAAACAATTTTTTGAAATGTTTCGTGAATGTTACGCATTACAATTGAATTAATCCATTTTATATCGGCATTCTATTTAAAACAAATAAATAACTCTAGAATAATATTCTTATAAAATAACAAGATACAAAAAAAATGTTACAATACAAATCGGCTTCTTCTACACATACGAGAAGGGATGAAGTGGTCGTATTCTACTCCACCGGGTAAAGTACCTAACTAACCAATAAAAATGTAAAAAAATAAAAAAGATTTCGCAATATAATAATTATTTTAAAACAATTTGCACATTATAATATAACAATCCTATTCTTTATCAGTTTTTATTTCAATCAAGCTGTTGACGTTGCCTATTACTACTTGCGACACAAAATTTGTTAATTAGCCTGTAGAAATTAAAGGTCAATAGTATGGGAAAAGAAAAGAAAGGGTGCCACGGCCAGTACGTACTCTAAATACGAAATTTATGCATTTGGGTTTTAGATCTGCCGCGTGGTTCCCTGCAGAGTAGAATTTGGACCACCCCATCTCTTCCCATGCGATGTCGTACAAGGCGACTTAGGGATAGGGCTGTTTAACATCAGACAGATATATACAGCCTAGACTCAGCCTCAGATGCATGGCTTGAGTCAACAATAGTGCCCGGAAAACGGCAATAGTCTCATCCCGTATTACGTGGGACCGAATTCAATATTTGGTAAAATGTGGGTGTTAATTCATGTCTGTCTAGCCCTCCGGAGACAAAGGCGTGATTATATGTAAGTATGTTTTAGATGTATGTACATACATACATAAAATCATCAGAGATCACGGATCTCTATTTGCTACGATCCTGACATACTACTCTCGCTTCGTTGACTCTCATTATAATAAATAATAAATTTCTTTATTTCGAGCAACAAGACTCAATGTGTTAGTAACAATTGACTTATATAAATCTATGTTAGTATGTATAATAATTTAAGAAAAGTCTGGAATTAATTCAATTAAAATAAAAATAAAAATTGCAATATAATATAAAATGTCAACGAAAAATTACAATTTAATTAATTCAATTACAGATTAAAATGTCAAAGAAAATTACAATAAAATCAATTTCAATTAAATTTATTCCGAAACAAATATCACAATTACAATTAAATTTACATTTTTAATAAAACATGCTCTGCCTCTGAGTCATTTGTATGTTTGTCAGCACATGAACCATGCACGCATGGTTGATGTACCGACAATCAAACCTACTTGCAAATACATTCAGGATAGTGTTACCGCTGCCCCGGATCCTGCGCCCCAGGGATGTGCACCGCTTTCGCATCGTCGTATAGAAACAGTCGATGCGAGCATCGGCGAACATCCCCGACGCGCTACAATTCCGTGGCAGCCCCAAGAGCACCCGAAACGCATTATTATATTGTACACGAAGGGCGCTGTACTGCTTCTGCGTATACGACACCCACAAGCTGGACGTGTACAGGGACGTACAAAATGCTTTGAAAAGAGTCACCTTGGCACTCCCCGAGCAACGCGCAAACCTGCGGGCGATCATATTGGCCCTCACAGACAACATCCCACGGGCAGCCGTGGATACTGGCGACTGGCCAAAGCCGTGCAGGCCAACTTCTGTCAGCCTTCGCTGCCACCGCTGCGCTACCCTGATGGATCCCTGGCCCATGGACCGCAAGAGAAAGCCAATATGCTAGTAAATCTCTTTGCGGCCAATTCCCGAGTCGATGATTGCGGTATACAGCCGCCGACACTACCCTAATGGTGACCACGTAATGCCTGAAATACGTATCAGGCAATGCGATGTCCGTGCGGTGCTTCAATCACTCGATGTCCGGAAAGCCAGTGGCCCGGATGCTATTCCAGCGGTGGTCTTACAAAAATGTGCAGCGGAGTTGTCTCCGATGCTTACGCGGCTGTACCGACTGTCCTACAGCTCGGGTACAGTGCCTTCGGCTTGGAAAGAGGCGAATGTACAGCCGATCCCCAAGAAGGGGGATCGACCAGAGCCAGCCAACTATCGACCCATAGCCGTCACCTCAGTGCTGTGCAAGGTCTTCGAGCACATCATTAACAAACAGCTCATGCGTCACCTAGAGGATCACTCCTTAATTAATGACCGGCAATATGGCTTCAGGCCGAAACGGTCAACGAGTGATCTTCTAGCATACGTTACCCATCTTTGGGGTGAGGCTATGGACAAGCACGGCGAGTCACTGGCAATTAGTCTTGATATCGCCAAAGCTTTCGATAGAGTCTGGCACAAATCGCTTCTCTCCAAGCTACCAGCCTTTGGTCTGCCTCCTAGACTGTGCTTGTGTGGATTGCTAGTTTCCTGCGGGAGCGCCGTATCCGCGTCCTCTGTGATGGACGGGCTTCGGAGTTCTTGCAAATAAATGCTGGCGTACCGCAGGGGTCTGTATTATCTCCCGCTCTCTTTCTTCTGCATATCAACGACATGCTGTCCACCGGCAGCATACATTGCTATGCAGACGATAGCACCTTACACGGGAGTTATCACGGACAACCTGCGGCCAAACAGTCTGATATCGTGGAAAAAAGACAGCTTCTTGTCACTGAACTGGACCGGATCTTGAATCACATTTCTCAATGGGGCTCTGAGAACATGGTCGAGTTCAATGCCAAGAAGACGCAGGCTTGTGCGTTCACAGCAAAGGTATCTTCTTTCCTTCCCCTTCCCACTCTTCAGAGCACGCCACTGCCACTGCAGGACAATCTCAATATCCTAGGCATGGATATTCGCTGCAAACTGAATAACAGAAATTACATCGAGAGCATCATCAAAACAGCCTCGCGGAAACTCGGACTCCTAAACAAAGTGAGACGTTTTTTCACGCCGGAGCAGCGTTGTCTTCTCTATAAGACACAAATTCGCTCCTGCGTGGAATACTGCTCGCATCTCTGGGATGGCTCCGCGAAATACCTACTAGATGCTCTCGACAGGTTGCAACGACGCGCGGTCCGAATTATTTGGAACCCTGAGGTCACGAACACCCTCGAGCCTTTGCAGATGCGTAGAGATATTGCTTCCTTGGCTGTATTTTACCGTCTCTACCACGGTGAGTGTTCTGACGAGCTCTTCCAACTAATCCCACCATCTCCTTTCCTACATAGGACAACACGTGCAGGCCTTAGATGTCACCCTCACACTGTGCAGAATATACGAGCAAGAACCAAGCGGTTCGGAGAATCTTTTCTTTGCCGCACCACCAAGACCTGGAATTCATTACCAGCACACGTGTTTCCTTCTTCCTACAGTCCCGGGCCTTTAAGCGGGGCGTGAAAAAGCATCTGATGAGGCCGCCAAGCTGAGTGCCACCATTGTAGCACTTAGTGTCTGTAATGGTGACCCTCTTTCCTGAGACTTTGCCTTTAGCTTACCATCAGGCGAGGTGAGGTCAAGTTGGCGTGTCCTATATATATATTAAAAAAAAAAAAAAAACGCCCTTCGCTCCCTATCGATATCTGCATCGTCTCTCAGGTCAGAGGTCACGATATGCCCGAGATACTTGAAGTTTTGAACCTTTTTCAGTTCGATATCGTTCAGTCTAATTGGTGGAACCGTACTCGGACATTTCCGACCCATGGCCCGAAAGACCATGCACTCACTTTTCATAATTCAGCGCATAACGTTCGCAGACTCTCAATAGCCTAGACAAGCCACACACCGAGGCGCTCAGCAGGACCATGTCGTCAGCATAACTAATGTTATTGATAGCAACTCCATCAATATGGCAACCGACACGAGTGCTACTGAGCTCCTCGATGAGCGCGTTTACGTAAAGGTTGAAGAGTTTCGGCGAGGTCAGTCCTCCCTGCCTCACCCCGCACTCCAGTCTATACGGCTCCGACAACGCGCTCGACCATCTAACGACGTTGACCTGGTTCAGATACCAATACCTTACAATATGTATTAGTTCTCTAGGCATAGAAATATCAGCAAGTTTTTGCCACAGGATGTCATAATTAACCAGGTCAAACGCCTTCGAAAGGTCGAGGAAACAGGCATATACATATGTACTTCTATCGGCGTAGTACTTGACAGTTTGCTTCAAACATAAAATGGCTGACTCAGTAGACAGTCCTGGTTTAAAACCAAATTGATTGTCATGGCAAGTTATGTACTGGTCAAGCTGTGTATTTAGCAAACTGTCAAGCACCTTCGCAAGTACCGTCGCTAGGGAGATTGGCCTATAATTGTTCTTATCATTTAAGTCCCCGGTTTTACTCTTAACGATTGGCACCACCACGGTCTCCATCATCTTTGTGGGTAGATACGAATGCCCAATGCAGAATGTATACAGCATTGCAAGGGCTCTAGGCAGGTGTACGCCAGCATACTTGAGGTGCTCAATACTCAAATTTTCATTACATTCTTCATGCATGCTCGTCGGTTTAGGGTACTTCTGATCTGCCCCTCTTCTAAAATTACATTCATCATCATTTTTGGTTTAGTCCCGGTTGTATCCAAGGTCTTGAACTTGGAATCTGGAGTCTAATTCAATATTATCAAATACCTCGTTGATTTTTTATTTCATGTCCTCCTAGATTCTCATATGTCGTCATTCATCCTAGATGCTTATATGTCGTGTCGCGCAGTCGGTTAAACAAGAGGGTGAATGTAATGATGGTAACTAATACATAAAACAGTTCGTTTAATACTAAGTTAGCAAAACAGTGATTCATAACGTATCTAGGTTTGTTGCACTAACACACAATATTGCACGGAATGTTATAATTTAATATGTATTGATCAATATCTATTTCACAAGAATGTAAAGTTATTATGACATTCTGTTTTAATTATGTATAAGTATTCAATTCAAGTACGTTAAATATATTTTTCAGACAAGTTTCGGATTTTAAATTTGTATGATTAGCAACTAACATGGAGCAGTGGAGTCAAGAAGATCAAAAAATTGAAACAATTCAAGGACGTGGGAGTCTCTATTTAAACAATGCAGGTATACAAATTACAACAATGTATCTTTACAGATACTGGTTTGTTAGCTGCATCAAACTAAAGTACTTAAAATTTAATTTCGTTCTTATATATTAATATTAATATCGCGCGTGGTTCCCAGCAGAGTAGAATTTGAACCCCCTTATCTCTTCCCATCCGGTGTCGTACAAGGCGACTAAGGGATAGGGCTGTTTAACATCAGACAGACCTATACAGCCCAGATGAATGGCTTGAGTCAACAATAATGCCCGGAAGACGGCAATGCTCACCCCCTATTACGTGGGACCGAATTAAAATATTGCTGAAGTGTGGGTGTTGATTTTCCTCTGCCTTACCCTCTGGGGATAAAGGCATGATTATATCCCTGGGTCAGCCGGGGTGCCCCCTGTGTCGGCCGGGGTGCAAGGGATATAAGGAATATGCCTGTCAACCTTCGGCAACCAAAACGTTAATTAATATGTATAACTTTAAATTACAGGAGAATCCAGTTGCAGTACACGTTGTTACAGTAATGCATATGGTATTCGGGCTATGTAGATGAACAGATGCGGTGCGTGGTAGTTGCGATTCAAATACTTGGAGCCTCGAATTTAATCCGGGTTAACTGCATACACGTAACAATGGGTACTATAGGTGCGGCACGCTATGATGGCCATTTTGACACGACTGCTTATGCTCGTTTTCTCTATTTTGATGTATGAAGTTTATTTTCTTCTGTGCCAGACTCACCATAGTTTTCTTTAGTTATTCGTCTAACAGTTCGTTGTCCATTATTAAGTCCAATTTTATCCCTATCAGATTTAAGATGAGCGGAGGCATTTGAAAACAATCATATACCTACCTAGTGGAAATAATGCGGTAGCAGTTTCAGCTTAGCCTGAAATTGGTACCATAATATTATTACCGTAATAACTACCAATTTACACGTTTGGCGAAAAATAAGCAAATTTGAAATATGATAACTACCAAATAAGTGGTTACATAAATATGCGCTATCACGCTGATCAAATTCCTGATCAAACTTGTACCTAAGTAAAGGGTTTCGTATAATGAATGTACCTACATACTGCTAATTTATTTGTGTGGAATTAGATATTGTGCTACGCAAAACTCGACGATATTGACAGCTTACTCTTAGCGCAGCATACTCTTCACTTGCTTCGTTCTGCCCCTAGAGACAAGTGGCACAATCGTTAAGTACTAAAAAAATAGAATAATCAAAGTAGGGTATTGACACGTATTTTGATGTTCAACATATCATAAACATCATAACATAAAACATAACATAAACTCACGCCTATATCCCCGAAGGGGTAGACAGAGGTGCTAGTACCCACATTTTGCCAGTTTATGTTTAGGTCCCAATGTAATAGGTGATGAGCCTATTGCCATTAACCGGGCACTTATAAACCTGCGATAAATACACACATAACTTCGAAAAGCATCGAAAAGTCATTGGTGTGTGCCATGGTAAACCTGGGCTCGAACCCGAGACCTCGTCTCAGCAGTCCATTACCCATACCACTAGGCTACCGCGGTTCATCTTTTGTTTGATGTTCATAACAGTCGTAAAAATACGTCAATGTCAGTCCCATACATTGATTGTTCAAGTAACGAATATTGTTGGAGCAAAGCGATCATGACAGTAAATTATTTGTAGAGATGCAGCATAATTAGATATTTGACTGGTCAGTCAAATTAGTTACTTTTTACCAAACATCAAAACGCTAAGTTATAAGGAATATACATACATACATGTAATCACACCTTTATCCTCGGGGGGTTTAGGCAATGGTGAATTGACACCCACATTTCACCAATCACTGTATTCGTTCCCACGTAATAGGGAGTGAGCCTATTCCGGGTTCTATTGTTGACTCGAGTCATGCATCTTAGGCTGAGGCTGGACTGTATATAATACTGTTAAACAGCCGTATCCTTTAGTCACCTTGTACGACACCGCATGGGAAGAGATGGGGTGGGCCAAATTCTACTATGCCGAGAAGAACCACGCGGCTAAGGTATTTAGTTATTGGCTAAGTTATAAGGAAACTTGTATGAAATAATTTATTGTGACGTCATAATATTTAATAATGAAATCATTTCAAAGAAGAATCAATTTTATTTATTCAGTTTAGGCACACAAAGAGCACATAATATGAACGTCAAGAAATAATATAAATATATTAAATAATGTAAAAATAAACCATTGGAAAATGACTCTTTTGCTGGTTCAGTAGGTTAGTTCTACTGAGAAGATACCAGCAAGAAACTCAGCGAACTATATTAGAACTAGATTATTTTTCTTTTTTATGTATTATTATTAGTATAGGTAGGGTGGATGATTAAAAATAAATAAAACTATACAATAAGAACCGATGCCACTTTTACAGCTCTTACCATTCTTAATTGAATTAGCCAAGTTAAATCATTTATTTTAACTACTGAAAAACCAACTAAACAGCTGTGATAAACAAGCAGTAAACAACATTCGTATAAAGGTTTTGTTTTGTCAATCGAATGCACGGAACCCTAAAGAAGAAAAACGATTATATGCGTAGAGTTTTTATTATAATTATACGAAGTACCTACACAAATTCGCAAAGAAACTTGTTTACCAAAATTACATTATTTTTTACTATTCTCTAATAGTATTGTCAAACATGATTTTTGTACATCTATTTATTTTGATGACTAAGGGTTTTCAGGTATTCTTACATAGCATTTTTTTTTTCATTTTATCAAAGCCTACTTACTGGCGTTGGTTTCGTGTAGATGGACTGTTGGTTGTGTTGAACGAGTAGGTATATGTTATGTATATGTAAAGTATAATAAAGTAACTAGGTAATACTACGCTAATACTAGGTAAAATACTGACTACGAGTATTATTGATTTGATATTGCTGGCGACTCGAGAACACACTCTCTGCATGAATTGAATTAAGTGTGAAAAGTTTGAATGAAAGTCTTTTTTATACCACTCAGGTGGCAGACAAGCACACAGCCCACCTGATGGGAAGTGGTTACCGTGGCCAATGAATGTGTGCAACAATCGCGCTGCCGACACATGATAAAGCATCGTTTTGGGCTATACATTTTGTCTATTATTTTATTATTTTGACATACGCATGATAATCAAATTGAATGCATTTTAAAGTCAGGATGAGGAGGAAGGCGGAGGAGGAGTACTCGAAAGTAGATGAAGCGAAACATGTATACCAGGATTCTAGCAAGCAGCACGTGTAATCTCTGCTTGCCCTACTGAGAAAAAGACATGACTGTATGTATGTATGTGGTATAATAGTCTTACTGCGCAATGAAATATCTTGTATGTACAAACAATCGTTCTTGTCTTATAACATCAGTTTATCGTTACGTACGTTAAAATCGTAACTTTTTAAATGATTTTGTGGGCCAGACCGTGACTATATGATTATGTACATTAAGACGTCAACACATGGTATAAAATCTATTACTGTTTCAATCAATTAGAACATAATAATTTTAAGATAGTCAAGCAATATTTTGGAGAAGGTCTGTATTTTCCAACTATTATATACTTTTTTTATCGTGAAAAAATTCCCAAGGATAAGTCCCGACCGGGGTCAGTGGGCGAGGTTGTATTGGACTTGAATCGACAAAAAGTTGACAGACGTGAAGTTGCTGGAAGCATATTCCACGCATTACAGCACTATTATATACCTAGAAATAGAAGAAGCAATGATTTCTATACTGCTCTAACAAACTTCAAAGTCAACACATAAATTCATCGCTCATTTTAGAGTAAATAGTGCACAGTATACTGACTATTATACTAATACTGTAACTTTGTTTTCTAAGCTTGATTTGGCATGCATAAGTTATCCGTCTATTCATGTGCGACCATATATGTACCATTAGGGAGCCAATAACAAGGACCTTTGATCAATTAATCAATCGCTACACGTCATACAAACGTGAAATCTTATGATTTATAGGTGTTTAGTTATTGGTAACAAATTAATACCTTCATTTCTAAGATTAAGTTTTTATCATAATATATGTAAATATAATTCAAGCTGGACATTAATTTTATTTATACTAATGTTATAAAGCTGTAGAGTTTGTTTTTCCAGTACAAACAAACTCTACAGCTTTATATTACGAATTGAAAAATTATTTTCGTGTTAAACAGTCCGTTTATCGACGAAGGTTTTAGGCTTTATATCATGACGCTACTACATAAGGGAGCGGAACAGTGATCACAAATGTCATGAATTTTACATATAACCGTTCGTCACTTTGGTAACTTAGTAATCTTTTAGTAGTGAAATTTCCAAATATCCTGTACAAGTGGATGCTGCACTGTAAAAAGTGTCAGCTATCAACATTTCAGCGTACAGCGTTTTTTTCTTCTTTTTTTTTACGTGCGAAAAATCCCCACGGATACCCCCACCACCCTAGCTGGTGGGAGAGGTTATGTCGGACTCGAATCGACTAAAACTCAGAGCCATTTCTCTCGAACTGGATCTCTCCTCTAGGGGGAGACAGAGTACCCTTAGGTTCTGCCCTGATAAATCGGTCAGTCGGGACAAGTAATTTAAGATAGATTTAATTAATTAATTAGTAGAGTAATTTAAGTAATTTACGTCTCCTCGGGTCCCCAATCCTAGAAGATGCCTACACCTCATTTATAGAGGAAAAAGTTCAAAATTTTAGTGACATTTCGGATCGGCTACTCAAAATAAATATACACTCGGCTTTCACTATTCTTCGGTATTGCCTATTCGTTCCAAAATTCACCCATGCCTTACGATCGACGCCATTTTTTAAACATATTACAATTTTGAAAAAAATGGACGAAATTATAGAAAATACCCTCACCAAAATTTTAAATGTGGCCTTGGATGACCGAGCTTTACTACAAGCGACTCTACCGATTCGCTTGGGTGGGCTCGGTATTCGCAAAATTTCAGATGTCAGCTTACCAGCGTTCCTGTCTTCAGTCCACAGTACGGAAGAATTAACTAGGAAAATCCTTGCACCTACACTAGTTAATTCTGAAGTATTGTGTAAGACTGATGCAGTGAACGCTTGGAAAATTGCATGTCCAAACACCGATTTCCCAAGGAACCTTTTCTCACAGCGTCAGTGGGACGGGCCGCTCTGCAGCTTAGTTGGAAAAAAATTACTAAATACATGTTCCAATGCTGCTGAGCGTGCCCGTTTACTGGCGGTTGGAGTGTGGGAATCGGGTCTTTGGCTACAAGCTCTTCCGTCATCTAACGTAGGGACTATGTTAGATGACACTACCTTCCGCATCGCAACTTGTCTCCGTTTAGGTGCGCCGTGTGTTTCTCCGCATCAATGCCGTTGTGGAGAAGCCGTTGACAGACTCGGACACCATGGTCTGTCGTGCTGCAGGAGCGCTGGGCGAATTCCACGGCACGCCAGCCTCAACGACATAGTCCGCCGTGCTCTTGTCACCGCCGGTGTACCAGCTGTACTAGAACCAAACGGTTTGGCGCGTGACGATGGCAAGAGACCGGATGGTATGTCGTTAATGCCATGGAAGATGGGTAGGACTCTGGTGTGGGACGCCACATGCGTTGATACCATGGCTCCTACCCATATAACTAGCACGGCTGGCTGTGCTGGTGCTGCTGCTGCTTCTGCAGAGGCTCTCAAGCGGCGCAAATACTCCAATCTCATCGGAGATTATGAATTTGTGCCGTTTGGAGTCGAGACTTTGGGGTCATGGGGTCCGAGCGCTCGCAACCTCTTCCGTGAGATTGCGAAGCGAATGGTCGACGCTTCTCGTGACCAGAAGGCTGGCCTCTTTTTAGGACAGAGAATAAGCATTGCCATACAACGTGGCAATGCTGTCAGTCTTCTGGGAACGCTACCACAAGAGGCATGCGATGCGGAGGAATTCTACGACGCATTTTAATTGTTCTTAGCTATAAGTTGTATAATAGTTATTTTATTTTTATTGTATTTAATATTTATAAATTATTTCTTGATTTGTTTATTAAACTTAGTACATTATATTAGAAAATAGATATGTAACAGTCAATAATTAATTTGTGTCACAATAGATATAAATATAATTATTAGATAGATTATATTATTATTGTTATTTTAGGTATGGAACAATATCACGGGGGTACGGAACTATATGTAACCCGTACATGCGTTGATTTTTTATGAATAAATAAATCCCAATATTTATTTTTAGTGCATAACACTAATCGTATTAAATAATATTCAGTTAAATTAAGATTTAAATAAATAAAACCTTCGTTTGCAAATAAAGAATGGATACGCCTGCAGTTTATAAATTTCAATAAACTGTACTAATAGGTATGCCTACCGAAGATATATATTGCTAAGAATAATATTGCAGGCGCTTAAAGTATTAAATCGCGTTATATATTTTTTTTTACAACTTAGGTGGCAGACAAGCACACGGCCCACCTGATGGAATGTGATTACCGTGACTTATGAACGTGTGTAACACCAGGGGGATCCCACCCGTGCCGCCGACCCTATTAGAACAGAGATTGTCTGTGTATTCAGTGCGAAACACAAAATTTATCGAGTTTATAGGAGATTTAGAGATTTTAAGCTTTGTACGGATAGTACAGATTTTAATGTGAGAGTGAGAGGGACTGTCATCTTCCTTTACGCCTCATTCCAACTCAGTTGAGGTCGGCTTTCCAGTATATCTATGGTGCAGCTCAGCTTTGAAATTTTACGTGAAACTACTGTCACCTGACCTCCACAACCAATTCATAATTTTAAAGTTTTATAGTTAGACTAGACTGACTTTTGTGGACTCCAATTACCCATAAAGTAACTATATTCCTTTAAAATCAGATCTTTTAAATGGCATAAACTGCGGATATGATTACTTAATTACTAAACAAGACAGTCGTTTAGAATCTTACGATGCATGCAAGATAAGTGGCTAAGCGGTTTCCGTTAAGTTACAATATGAAATTCATTACCCAAGCATTAATAATTTAATTAAATTTCTCAAGTAATAACATTGCACTAGTGCTTTGTGTTTTGGCAATTCATGGTGTTGTATTAACACTCCTAATGTAATTAATTCAGCACCACTTGGGTAAATGGCAATAATAATAATAATTGTTTGAACATGGAATCATTTGATGAAGCCGTCAAGCAGTTCACGACCATTTTAGGTACTATTATTATTGGTATATTATGATGATGAATATTTTTTGTTGAGGATTCACTTTTGGCTCAGTATCAAATGAGATGAAGTCATAAAGTAGATACATATAAAATAATTTAATCAATATAATTGCAATAGTCAGATATTTTTATTTTTATATAACCTAGGTGGCAGAGAAGCATATTGCCCACCTGATGAATAGTGTTAACCATGAGCTATGAGCGTGTGCAACATAAGGGGAGCCTCACTAGTACTGCCAACCCTATAAAAACAGAGTTTCTGTGCCGTCAGTGCAGAAGACAAATCAGGACAATCCTTTGGTCTTCCCACTGACAGCATAAAACTCTTCAGTGAACTCTGGCTACCCTAGTCAACACCGGAAACACAACACGATGTTATTATGGCCGCGGTATTCTGTGAGGCGGAGGTACTTGCCCATGCGGTCTGCTCAATTGGGAAGGGTATTCCCGTAGTTTTGATATCTTTGAACATGATCGTGAGATACATTTTTATTCTTGATCTGTGTTAGGTACTAATCAAAAACTAATCTAAATTTTAGTTTCAGAAGTTTTGAACAATTTATATATTCAATGATTAAGAACAGAACTACCTAAAAGCCTCTAAAGATAATTTCATTAATGTTCCTTCCAATTTCACAGCCCTTACTGCGCTTCAAATAACTACCTTTAGTTAGTAAAGCGGTAGTAAAAGCATCACCTTCCTTATGTACTGTGATGGGTTTCCCTAAAAGCCTCCAAAAGCTGATTATATTAGTTTCTCAATTGAATAACTCAAGACAATTTTCATCACTCAAATTTTCTATTTATGTATACTATTATAAAAACGTAAAGAAGTCATGAATAGGCGTTTAAGATTGCTCATAATACTGCAAAAATAAAAACTGAAAAATCACGCGCTTAAAAATATTTAACAAGAAAATATCAAGGATAGCCGTGGTCGTACGTCACTTACTCTAACAAAGCAATACGTTTTAGGGAAACGCGTTATTACTACCCGACTACGGCTAAACCAAAGGAGGGTTATGATTTTGACAGACTATGTATGTATGTATGTACGTAGGTTCATCTGTTCCCTCATAGCTCCTGAACTATTAATTAGAACTGGATAAATGAGGTATCATTAGAAGTTTCTTGATCGCCCGCTGGTTATAAGCTATTTGACGTATCTCTGAATCTAATTTAGCGTTCTCTAGTGGTCATAAAGTACTGTGTTAAAATAAAGTTGAGATAAATATGACTGTAGTGTTTGATATCAACTGTAACTGAAGAGCTTTATTAGCACATTTCAAATATGTATAAACTATACCTATATACGGTATAAAACCGCGCTAGCCTAGTGGTATGGGTAATGGACTGCTGACACGAGGTCTCGGGTTCGATCTCAGATCACACACCCACCACATACACACACACACACACACACCAATGACTTTTCGAAGTTATTTGTATATTTATTGCAGGTTTATAAGTGCCCGAGTTTATAATTAATGGCAATAGGCTCGCCACCTATTACATTGGGACCTAAACATAAACAGGCGAAATGTGGGTGCTAGCACCTCTGCCTACCCCTTCGGGCATATAGGCGTGAGTTTATGTTATGTATACCTATTGCTTGTGCTAATCATCTACCGATGAAAGTTATCTACCGATACTTGAACGAACAATCAGCACCAATGAGTATCCATCCATCATTTCAAACATTGATTTTTGATGACACCGCCCAAACAATCGAATGAAATTTTAAAGCATTTATTTATTATTATTTACTATGTACTTTATTGTACACCATTAATACATAATCATTACTTAAGTCTATATAACAAGGGATCAGTACAATGGGCGGTAACCTTTAGTATGCTAACCATTCAAATCGATTAACATAGGAACTTTTTTTTACCATCGCTGTAAGATGGATTTATGTAGGAAGATTTTAATGGCTTCAGGCGAGGTTCGGTGGCTCAGTGGTCAGAGCATTCCGAGCACCAGAGCTCCCAGTAAGGAAAAGATCGTGGGTTCGTATCCCACCAGAGCTGATTGAAAATTGTTTCATGTAGATTCGGTTAATAGAATGTGCGTAGTCAAAAATATAGAAAGGATACAATAAATATAGAAGTAATTACATAAACCTCGGAGCTCGGAAGATATTTCTCGAAATTAAACTCAACAGTATCGTACATAGCAACAATCCCAGCATTCTAGTAAGTAATACTGCTTCGCATCTGGCAGCTTGCAAATAGTTTGTAGCCAAACTGCAGCCATGGAATATCTTATGTTTCTGCTCGTATTGCATTGAGTAATGAACACTTACCTAACAAGGAATTTTATGAGAAGAATGGACACTAGTTATATAGTTATCGCTGCATAAACTTACAATGTATTGATTATATTGAGAGAGTTTGATGAATTGAGTGAGGTATATCGCGATAAAGAAACTTTGTGTTTATTGCCATGCTTTTCCAAGACGACTAAGGGATAGTGTTGTTTAAGAGACAAATATATATCGCTCAGACAGATACATGGTACAATACTGCCCGGAAGACGGCAATAGGCTTACCCCCTATTATGTGGGACCGAAACAATGATTGGTGAAATGTGTGCGTTAATTACCTCTGCCTAACCCTTCAGGTATAAAGGCGTGATTATATGTATGTGTGTTAAATTATTAGTTAATTTACTTGAACACAAAAACATACCAGAACGGTCGCAAGTTAGACTTAAAATTTTATGCTATCGCCATTGGTTGAGCAGAACCCGAAATACGACTACTCTACCAACTTGTCCTACTGTAAATCTGTTGGTGTATAATAAAGAATTATCTATCTATCTATCTATCTATTTATGAGCCGCACGTATTAGCTAGTTTGCAAGAAGGGAGGTAGTAAGTTGGCCACCATTAAGGCCTGGAATTCATTACCAGCTCACGTGTTTCCTTCTTCCTACAGTCCCGGGTCCTTTAAGCGGGGCGTGAAAAAGCATATGATGAGGCCGTCAAGCTGAGTGTCACCATTGTCACATGGTATGTTTACACATACCCTGTGACAATGACTTATGACAATGACAATGACTTACGTAATGGTGATCCTCTTTTCTGAGACTTTGCCTTCAGCTTACCAAGACTTTGACCAATGTAACTGTTGACAATCGACAGCAGATTTATACTATACAACAATTTTTTTTTCATATACATATACAACATATTCAACAAATTTGAAAACAAAAAATTTGATTTGGATAAATATAATCAGTATTTAACTGTCGTCTGCAGTGACGTAAGCATGTTGATTATATATCTTTTCATAGATTATGAGAGCGATTACCATTAAATCAATATGTTCAATCGATGACCTAAACGTTACCCTAAAGGCCATGCTCAAGGAGAATAAAGAGCGTTCTGCGACCTCCGCCGCCCGGTGCCCTTTCTACGGACCGGGAGGGATCCCATCGCTGCCTCGCAAAAGAAGGTGGTCCTACTCACTTTTGCTGATGACTATTGCCAGTACCATGTGATTTTTATCGGTTCGATGAAACTACACTCGCCGGCTGCGGTGGTGGGGTATCCGAGAGGATTTCCGCACTATGATAAAATAGTGTGAGGCTTCCTGCTCCAAGGGCTACTCTGAGAACACCGTTCTATCCACTTTAGGCATTCTACCAGCGTGTGAAGTGACCTGTCCACGTAGCAGCTAGTCTATTTAATAGAACCTTTTTTTGATCATTCGTGCAAAAAATCCCCCTGGATACCCCCCCACCAGAGCCGGTGGGAGAGGTTATGTCGGACTCGAACCGATTAAAACGCATGCCTTCTGAGGGTCTTAAGTTGATGGAGGTGAGCTTGCCGGAGGTATACGTATAATAGTTAAGGTTTAGGCAGAGGTGAAATAACACCCACATTTCACGAATCCTTGTTTTCGCCCCCACGTAATAGGGGGTATGCCTATTGCTGTCTTCCGAGCACTATTTTTGACTCGAGCCTTCTGTGCTTGAGTTTGATCTGTACATATCTGTCTGATGTTACACAACCTTATCCCTTAGTCGCCTTGTACGGCACCAGATGCACCAGATGGGGTGGCCCAAATTCTACTCTGCCATAACGAGATAAGGGAACGTTGTGGTGTGCTTGAAAATGTAGTGACAAATAGAGAAAGGGATGCTTAGATGGAATGGACACGTGGAGAGGAAGGACGTAAGAAGACTGACGAAACAAATTTATGAAGCGAGAGTGAATGGACAATCCGGTAGGGGACGGCCTAGACCCACGTATGCTAATAAGTACCCGAAATCGGCGAGCATGTGTGAAAACAATTTATTAAAGTATAAGAAGCGAAAGATGTATGCTAGTACCGCGGCAAGTGGAAAACTGTAGTCTCTGCCTACCCCACTGAGAAAAAGGCGTGACTGTATGTATGTTTTTTTTATACCACTAGGTGGCAGACAAGCACACGGCCCACCTGATGGAAAGTGGTTACCGTGGCCTATGGACGTGTGTAACACTAGAGATGAATGAAGAATGGACAATCCGGTAGGGGACGGCCTAGACCCACGTATGCTAATAAGTACCCGAAATCGGCGAGCATGTGTGAAAACAATTTATTAAAGTATAAGAAGCGAAAGATGTATGCTAGTACCGCGGCAAGTGGAAAACTGTAGTCTCTGCCTACCACACTGGGAAAAAGGCGTGACTGTATGTATGTTTTTTTATACCACTAGGTGGCAGACAAGCACACGGCCCACCTGATGGAAAGTGGTTACCGTGGCCTATGGACGTGTGTAACACTAGAGAAGCCACACACGCATGTCCCTCGCACCACCTCGCGGCCGAATAGAATCTTTCATCCTGTAGAGGTAGTACTCGTAGGCCGTAAAGATAATCTTCGTTGGTACCGCGAGTGACATTATGCTCCTTTTCATTTACCTCGATTAAATGCATGGTATACCCCATTTGAAGGATTTAAATGAAGTTGAGCTATATGTATAGAGTTTCGAAGAGTATTAAGTTTCCGCTTACATGGTTGAGTGACCTGCTAAGACGCATTAAGTGAAATAAGTAAGAAGCCTCGTTAGGCGAGTAAACTTATCCAGTTGGATTAGTCTTACAACGGTAATTTGTTTTGCTTCTTAACATTCTATAAGTTTTCCAATAAAGTAATAATGTTCTTATAGCGTGACGGTACTTACGGGAAGAAGTTGGTTGATCATTTGTAACCTGCTCCACTGACGGCAATGATTATTATAAGAACTACGTACTTTATACAACAGTATGTTTTTGTATGATTTGAGATTGACATGGTCATTCACATTAATCGTGTAAAACTAGCCGGGATATTTACCATTTTGATTATTTTCGCTGAGTAACCGATATTTCGGCGCTGTTACAAGCGTCATGATCACGGTGTACTGACGACCGCCGAACTAGTTGTTGTTGCAGACCATATCGGTCCACCTTCTTCGGCACTCGTTTGTTACGCGCTTCGCCCCTACTACTGTCCGCGTTCTCGCACTTAATAAATATGCAACATAAATCGCCACGTGATCGAGTACAGTATATCAACAAACTCAGCGGCTGTTGTATTTAACTGCTGCTGTATGTTTTTGATTTAACAAATGAAATAAACTTTCAAATATTCGATTGTGTCCCAGTAGTTCCATAATAGAACTGGACAATGGTATTACTGGGACCTCTCCTGTCCTAATTCCATCTTTTTGTACGAATAGGTAATTCTTGACGAAGCGATTCTAACAAGTATGGGTTTTTCGGCGTCTTTTTTATATACCTAGTCTAGCCATAAATATTGCTACGAAGAAAAAACATTTTTTTTTATTGTAAATAATATTTATTACTTTTACAGTGTGTTAGTTTAATACATAAATATAAAACAATTTAAAATATAAAAAGCTTATTCGAAGTGGTCTCCATTGGCTGCAACACAGTCCTTTAAACGTTGAGGCCATGGGAAAATTCTTCACTGCCAATCGTATGGATTGTTTTAGGGACTCCAAATTATCATGGCGTTTAGAGCAAGCCATACTCTCTAAAACTGACCATAAATCATAATCCAGCGGATTAAGATTGGGACTAGACGACGGCCAGTCTTCAGCTCTGATGAAGTCCGAAACGTTCACTTCCAACCAAGACTGCGTGGACCGAGCTTTATGACCCGGCGCTGAGTCTTGTTGGAAGGACCATACTTGGTTATTGAACATGGTGTTGTTAAGGGGTTTAACTACCTTCTCAAGAATGGTATCTTGATACACTTGTGCCGATGTTTTGATACCTTTTTCACAAAAATATGGCTCAGTAACTCCTTCACAGCTAACACCCCACCAAACCATCACTGAAGTCGGATAATGCCCACGTTGCACTCTGTCGACTAATTGGGAAGCTTCCTTAGAGCTTTGAGCATAAATACGGTCATTTTTTTTGTTAAAATGTTGCTCCATTGTAAAGATTTTCTCATCCGTAAACAAAATTTTTCTGTGACCTCCCGCTTCAGTAGTTGCTTCGATTTTACCACCCTATTCTTTTTTAAATTATCAGTTTAAAAATGACCAGTGCGTCTCTTATAGGCTGCAAGTCCTAAGTCATCTTTTAAAATGCGCGACATGGTTCTGGGTGCTATCTTCATCTCCCGAGATAAAATCTTTTGCTTTCGGACAGGATTTCTTCGAATTCTTTCCCTTACTGCTTTGACCACCTTTTTCGAACGAACACTACGTGGACGGCCAGATCTTTTTCTGTCACAAACAGAGGAGGTCTCATTGTACCTATTAATAGCCCGGTACACAAACATTTGACTAATACCAAGCGTATGGAGAGTTTTAAAAATTACATTCGGCTCCATACCAACTTTGTGTAATGCAATCACAGCGATTCGGTTTTCTTTATCACCCCACTCCATTTTAATATAGCAAAATATTGTACAATGTATTGGCGCCAAAATTAGAAAACACAATGAACAATCGTATAAAGATGACAGATTCCAAATTCAAATGTAATATCTTTCTTATTTTAATTGTAACAGTATTTATGGCCAGACTAAGTAATATTGATTAACTTTAAATCAATAACCACGATTATTAGTAGATTTATAATTGGATATACGGATCCTAACAATACCTTTTAAGATCTTAGGTTAAAATCAGATGGTAGTCTGGGAAAAACCAATAATACAGGAGTAATACAACTTTCAAAAACAATAAGCGGGCCTGAGGTTCCATAGTGCAATATTTGAACGCAAATGGAAATGAAAAAATAATTGAAGTATAATGCAAAACTTTGTATAACTACAACGTACAACTTCAACAAATTTTGGTTCGGAATGCTTCTATCCCAAGCAGTTCATCCGTCAGTCAACTTATACTTAACAAATGAAACATTTTGTACAAGTTTGATTAAATCAAAAGTTTCACCATCTTAACGGAGAAGCAATGTTCGCAATGAAAAGTAAAATTGTTGTGAGTTATAACGGGTTCCTTTGCTAAGTTTAGGTTTAAAATGAGATTAGAAAAGAGTTTGAACGGTTAGGATATCAAAATGAACTAGACATGTCTTTTGCTTATAAATTTCGGGTAGGTATTTAAATCTGTTGTTCCCTTCTCGGGTGATGCAGACTTGCTATATACATGTGGAGCTATATTACAGACTATGGCCCCCTGTAAACGTATGCTGCATGCTTTTTTTTCTTTTTTTTATACCACTTGGTTGGCAGACAAGCAACCGGCCTTCCATATGGAAAGTGGTTACCGTGGCCTATGGGCGTGTGCAATACCAAGGGAGTCACACTCGCGCTGCCAACCTTGTAAGCACAATAGTTTCTGTGCCGTCAGTGTAAAAGACAAAGCAGGACATGCTTTTGGTCTTCCCACTGACACACACAAAAACTACTCAGTACAGTACAAAAACTGTCCAGTGAGCTCTGGCTACTCTACTTACCGCTGGGATAACAATACGTGGTTATTATGGCTGTGGTATTCTCTAGACTGATTCATATAGTAGGCTATGACACGTAGTAGGTCGGCTTTCACCCATCTGATCACCAGATAAGATATTTTTTACCATGAATTTTTCATTTACAAATATGTCTATGATAACTTGATAACTTACCCATCAAAAAGTGTTCATGGCTTTTTTATATACATACATACATATATACATATAATCACGCCTTTTTCACGTTAGGAAGAGGTGAATTAACACCCACATTTCACCAATCATTGAATTCGGTTCCACATAATAAGGGGTGAGCCTATTGCCGTCTTCCGGGTACTATTGTTGACTCAACTGAGTCTGGGCTGTATATATGTGTCTGATGTTAAACACCCCTATCCCTTAGTCGCCTTGTACGACACCGCATGAGAAGAGATGGGATGGTCCAAATTCTACTCTGCCAGGAACCACGCGACTAATTTAATCAATATTTGTTCCATCACCTTCATTCTCTTGATATGTGAATGAATTTCGGAGAAGGAAAATTATTTGCGATGATATGCTATATTAATATGAGTTTATTTCGTAAATTCACAATATACCTAAATACTAGAAATACTTTTCGATTAAAATTATATATATTTTAGATACCTTATTAAAAACTAAAGATATAACACAAGTTTAATTTTGACTTAAAGTAATTTTCACAGTTGACTAAAATTTGTGTTATAAACTAGTACATGAACTATGTTTGTCAACTGAGAGCAGAGGTTATTTTGAAAAACGAATGCTGTCATCATACGCTATCCTCAGATTGACTATTTACCTTAAAATGGGTAATTTCTTCTGGTATTAATGCGGTATATTCCAGATCTAAAAAAAATAGAACATTATAAGTAAGTGTAACACAATTTTTCTACTAGCGCTTGAGAAGTGATGGTAGGGTAATAAGGTATAATAATACTGAACTAAATTATTGTTCTTTAGAAAATCAATGTTACTAAATTGAAATGAAGTACCTATTTACTTAAATCAGTAGATTAATAGTAATAGTTATATTTAGTAAGATAAAAACCTTACTAAATACTACTCTGCGACTTTTAATTAAACATTTAAATAAACTCACCCAATTTTGCTGAGCTCATTTGTGCCCATTCTTAATGTCCGCCCACTGCATCTATTCAAAGATAGTTGCAAACTTGATGAACAAGGGTGTCCCACTAGGTTTGGATTCGTCATCGATGCTGCAAATAGCTCATGTGCACGATTATGTGAACAAGAATAAGAGAAACATCCAGGCTGATTGGAGCCACCATTAGCAAAGAAGTCTACTTGACCAATGGCTTCACCTATTCCGTTTGCGCCGGGTCCACTGCCATCTGTGTGGATTACTTCAACATATTTAGCGTCAGTGATCCTCAGACGAAGAGAGTTAGCTCCCCATTGAGAGCCTGATGGATCCAAGCCTAAAAGTAAACAATATTTATTTGTAGTTTTTAAAACACTGAAACCCATCAAATTTAACAAGAGAGTTTGCTGCTCCATAGCATTGTTTTAATAGAATTATTAAAAACAAAGCTCTCATTTATTGCGTAAATATAACCTATATACATAGATATAATCACACTTGTAAATCCCCGAAGGAGTAGGAAGAGGTGTATTAACACCCACATTTCGCTAACTATGATGTTTGGTAACATGACTAGCAACAACTCCCAGCACCCATAGTTCCACCCGCATTTAATTGTGATTCAGTTCCCACAGCCCTGCCATTCCAGAGATTCCAGGGACTATATAACATATCCTTTTCAAATCTCAACCAGATTTTGTTTGAATAATAATCATCCAAGTAACTTTACAGACAAAATATATTATCGACATTAGAAGGATAACTCACCAGTGACTCTTGCAACTCCATGTAAATTTCTGCTAGCAATACCAGCGACATGTGCTCCAAGATTAAAACCAACTATGTGGATATTGTTCAAAAAGGCTACTCTAGCAAAGATCATCTCAGCTATGAAATTCTGCAAACTTTGAGCTACTGGGGGTACCATAGTTACGGCAACTGAGTAACTGAGGCTTGCGAAGTTTGACCAATCAACAGATATCACGTTTACATCCTCCGCGGTTAACAAAGCTGAGAAAAAAGTGGCATTATAGTTATTTGTGACTTAAAGAAAAAACAGGAACACAAAATATTTGTACACTCTCACGGCAGCAAATTATTTAATTACGTAACAGGACTTTATTTTACGGGATAAATCCCAATTACATTGCACCACTGTAATTTGTGTGTACTAGAAAACTGTAGTGACACATAAAACACCGAGCAATGACACCCAATAAGTCCCAGGGTAAAATAGACTGTCGTGGAACCCGCATCGAATGTAATTGGAAGAGAATTGGAGACGTTAGAAATATAATAAATCAATTTCCCTATTTAGCAGATGTCTCCCATCTGTTCTATTACATTATAAAGTTATTCATTTTCTTTCAATTAGGCTTTATTAGAATTCCATGTTGATATTAAACATTTACGATAAAAAGAACAAATAACATAATGTTCAACCCAGTAATCGAACCCAGAGTCTATAAGTACAGTCGACAAAGTACATTTTAAAAAAGTGCATGAAAATGTATGTAATTGCATCTTTTAACGAATGTTGGTATATTTTTTATAAATGTGCAGTTTCACCAATTACTTCGAAATGTAACACGCTTTTCACCCCCCATTTGCATATGAAACAATTACGTACTAGCAACATTTTATTAAAAATGTTCATTAATGAGCATTACTTGTTACACATATTGAGAACTTAATTGTACTTTTCCACATTATTTAACAAGTACCATCAATCAGTATAAATAGCATTATGTGACCTTTTAGTTGTACATGTTTCAGTTATGAAGAAATAAAATCATAAAATATAATCATAATAATGTAGTCAAACATCATAACAATTATAAAAAAATGGTTCTAATCTCTCAAAGTTTCAATAAACCCTCCATCAAGTTGTATTATGTCATAAATAACATACCACTTCTGACATCTGGGTTGAGAGATGTGAATGCACTTCCTCCGTGGCCATGCACTAAAATGACTGTTGTTCTAAACGGTGCAATAAAGGATGACTGTAAGTTAAACCTGTCTGCCAGCACTGTTTGTGGGGTTACTGGATTGTTTCTGGAAAATAATAAACGCATTATTTTACGAGGAATTTTTATTTTTATAGATAAATTAGGTATTAGACTGACTAGTCAAATTAGTTGCTTTCTACTGAACATCAAAACGGTAAGTTATAAGGAAACTTGTCTAATATAAATTATTGTGACGTCAAATAATTTATTATTATAGTTTGGGTGGATGATTAAAACTAAATAAAAACGATGAAATAAGAACCAACGCAACTTGTACAGCTCTTGTATCATTCTTAATTTAATAAGCTAAGTTAAATAATATATTTTTCAAGACATTTGCATGCAAGACATTTTTAAAGGGGTTCTAATTTGAGTAATACCACAAATAGGCGCATAATGACACCTATAATCAAACAGTTGCTTTTCTCCGCTACAATTCACGAGTGAGTTATAGCTTTTTTTAATTTTATTGATTGAGTTGCTTTATTCTTAAAAAAGTTTCGATGCAAAGACCTTACCACAGGTTGGTAAAAAATCTACGGAAACACCTTAGATTATTAGTAACACATTCAAATACACTTAAAATACCTTGTGTACACGTAGTATTGACATCTTTCCTCTGGTCTCACATTTCTTGATAGTTCAGGTGCAGCATGGCATCCTAGAATAATATTAGCGTAAGTATACAGTATAACTATAGATGTGTAATATTTTCGTCACCATTAGCAGGTTATAAAATATTATAACACCATAATTAAATTAAGATTTTTAGTAGTCTGTATATGTATGAGTTTAATGACTTGGTGTTAATTCGAATGACACACTTAACTGTTTGGGAAATCTTTAGACTTAGAAGATTTCTAAGTCTAGGCAATGCTTCACTTAATCCCTTTTCATGCTCATGCTTTAAATACAATCATGATAGTAGCTCAAGTTCAATACTGGTTGAATCTGAAGTCTGAGGGTCTTAATAGTTCAGGATTCGCTTTCCTTCGATAATAATTTGATATGATTTTTTATTATGATTAGGCTTCCGTGAGAGGTAGGACTCGGCGGTATTTTCGCCCAATTGAGCAGTCCGACTGGGGTAGTACCTCCGCCCTACAGAATACCGCGGCTATAATAACTTCGTGTTGTGTTCCCAGCGGTGAGTAGGGTGGCCAGAGCTCACTGGAGAATTTGTGCTGTCAGTGGGAAGACTAAAGGTTTGTCCTGCTTTGTCTTCTACTGACGGCACAGAAACTCTGCACTTACAGGGTTGGCAGCGCGAGTGTGACTCCTCTGGTGTTACAAACGTCTATAGGCCACGGTAACCACTTTCCATCAGGTGGGCCGTGTGCTTGTCTGCCACCTAAGTGGTAAAAAAAAATAAAAGATACTGTCATCAAAAATCGAGAGGAAAGTCAATGCCACAGTCCCATCCTTTAACCATCAGGTGTAACGTAGCTTATGTAGCCTTACATAAGTTACGTTACTTTATAGTTACCGTAGGACACTTGTGGTAAAACGTTTTTTGTAGCTACTTTCCGTTTAAGATTCTATACACAAAAAGAGTTTATTAAACCATCGACCTTCACCTTCACAATTTAGGACATTCACCGTAAATATCAGTGTCTTATCATATCGCAAAACACTATGCACTACTGGTTAATTTAGACATTAATCATAAACCTTCACACCAAAATATATTACACTAGCCGACTCGCTCCGTCTTTGCACGTGGCATACTTCAAAATACCATATATATATAAATTGCGGCCTATACATACTTATAATCACGCGTTTTTCCTAGTGGAGTAGACATAGACTGTAGTATTCTACTTACTACAATCCTGGCAAACGGATATATACAGTCATATCATATTCGCTCGCAATAAAATTTATTAATATTCAAATAACGTATGGAAATCTGTCAGATTTATGACGTTTATAATTACTGCTCCACACCCTTGGGCACTAGCGTGATGATACAATATATAGTCTGTAACCTTCTTTGATAAACAGACTATTCAACACAAAAATATTTTTTCAATTCGAACCAATAGTTGCTGTGATTATCGCGATCGAATAAACAAACTTTTCTACTTTATGATTTTAGTAGATATAAATTTTGTAATCGAACTATAAAATGTACGACTATGCACAAAGGAGTTGAGTAGTTGAAAAATGAAACATGACTTACCGAACACCAATGCGAGTGTAATTATAATTTTGAACATTCTATCTAGTCGATGAACTTTTCCCTTTCTGATGACCATTCACAACATCGTTTGTTTTTATAATAACTGATTATATGAAGATAATCTGATAAAAATGTTTTCGTGAAGTAATTTAAGTTACTTTAAATAGAAATGTAAGATTATGCGAAATATTCGTAAGTAGAGGAGATATTTTGTCGACATCAATCATCAGTACATGTTAATAAGATTATAGATAAGATTAAAATTTCAGTATAATTGAATTTTATAGTAGTTTTGCAATGATTAAAGCAAAGATATTCGCAACCAAACTATTTTATCCTTGTAAACACATCCATGTTTTCACGTCACACACGTATCCTCGAAGGTATAGGCAGAGGTGTATTAACACCTACATTTGGCCAACTATGCATTTCAGTTCCACTTAAGTCAAGCCTATTGTCGTCAAGGGGGTACTGATCTTTGTATTTTTAACAAATGGGAAAACGATGTTACTCATTTAATTTCAATCAAATCAATCAATTAACCAATCGCAGTTTACTGCTGGACTATGCCTCTCCCAATGTTGGGAGAGATTGGACTTCTGTTTCCATGCTGGCCAGACGGGTTGGTACATGGTTTTATTTCTCGCGCAGTGATATCGTCAGCGTATTTTTCTGTTCGTCGCCTCTTAGGACACCGTTCAGATGAGATGGGGTGGTGATACTTGTATTCATTCTCCGTCACCACACGTATTAAATACGCTTTCACTACTAAAGAAAATACCTCTCATCAGTTGGGGTCGGCTTTCCAGATTAACTTTTTTTTTTTTTTTTTTACGTGCGCAAAATCCCCACGGATACCTCCCCACCGGAGCCGGTGGAAGAGGTTATGTCGGACACGAACCGACTAAAACGCACGCCGCCTGTGGGTCGTTTTGGTTGCCGAAGGTGAGGTTGACAGGCATATCCCTCGCACCCCGGCCGACCCAGGGCCATCTCTCACGATCTGGCCCTCTTCTCGGGTGTGGGGACTACAGAGTCCCTCCAGTCTAACTTAGATACGGCTGAACTTCGAAATTTTTCGTGAAGCGACTGCCATCTGGGGGCCTACTACAACCGTGTACGAAACAGTCTTATTGCAGGAGTGTTTTGTTTCAAGCTTAAAGCAATCTTGCTTATATCCGTACCACAACCGTACATTATGCATACAATGTATTCCTGCTTAGTGCTTTTGTGACGTCACTTCAATTTTAGTTCATTCAATTCGTACCATGATGTGATTTTGGAGTAGTATTGTTTTTTATGTCAAATTGAGCGATTTTAAAGAAGTTGCTAGGGGTACCACGGATATATTATTTTTATGCAAAATACTATTCAAGAAATCATTTTCACAACCCAAAAAGCAAGTAAACCGTATTTATACACATTAACTTATAGAATTTTCTATAAGTGAATGTTTTTTTAATATAATTTAAGTACCTTTTTTTCGTGTTCCACGGGAACCCCACTACGTGGTCAGCGAGGCCGTTATATCGAACTCAAACCGACTAAAACCGCACGCGATCTCATTAAAGTGGATCAATAAGGCAATTTCGTCACCCACGCTGGGCCATCTCTAGGCTTTAGCTAGACCCCTCGATGTGGGAACCATGGTATCCACGTCTTCTATCTGCTTCTTTTAGGGTAGCGTCTACCTCAAGTCCGCACTCACAGAGGACGGAGGTCACTGAGCTATCTCCAACGCATGAGTCGCCTCCGCCGGACACCCATTTAGCAGGCTCGACAAACGGAATTGAAATTGTCTTAATTTTCTCCCGGACCTCCTCCACCATCTTCTTCTCGAGCATTACTTGCTCGTAGCGACAACCTACGCGCTTACATTACCCACCGTAACTGCTGGCTTGTCGCCCAGTGAGATTAAGTACTCGCATCTCGAGATACGCCTATAAATGCAGGTATAAATTTCATAGTAGAGCTCATAGAAATTTATTCAATATTTAACAAATAAATTTAAAAATAAAGTACCTATAAAATACGAGTATTTTACTTCAAAGTAAAAACTTATTATCTAAAATCCTTTTTTGAAAAAAAAAACTCCATGGTTTTTTAAAAAGAAATTAGTGACATTAGGTACAGGGCTTGAATACAGAGAAGATTTCAGTATCCGGTGATTTTCCCCCGGTTTTAAATTATCTTCGGTAGGCTCCATGGATACTCCAGTAATGTCGAACTTATATTTAAAAGTCTAGAAAATTGTATTTTCAAATATTCATCCGTGAACATTAAAACTACCAATAGAGAAACAGTGCTACTATTATTAATATAATAATCTTATTAAAATATGTGAAACGTCCAAATATTCAAACAAAACTATATTTGAAATGTTTAATTAATTCTTGTTTAATGATTATTACACCAACACAATCAACTTATTACCCACATAGTGCCCGGAATACAGTAATAGACTCATCCCTTATTACGTGAAACTGAATATAATGATTGGTGAAATGTGGGTATTGATCCTCCGCTGCCTAACACTCCGAGGATTTAGGCGATTAAAATGTATTAATGTACATTTTAATGTACCTACTTATTAATAGTGTATTTATAAACAAAAAAATACAATTGGATTGTATGAAAGAAAGAAAAATACTTGACTTGAATCGCCAGAAGATTTGATAAATAAAAACCGAGTTTTCGCAAAAACTTACGGAAGAGCTCTGACTTTTTTGTCTCCGCAGCACAGCTCTAATGTGAAACAGGGAATAGACAACTATTATAAATAGTTCATTCATTTCTGTCAATAGGCAGGAATCAAACAAAACTTTGTTATACGCTCATAGATTATTATATATAGTAGAGAGGTACCAATTTGAGTAAGGTTATTATTGAGCCTGGAAACAAGAAAAAGAGACACCGCTATACGAACTGTATAGCACCATCTCTTTTTCACACTAAATGGATCAACTTTTAAGTAATTTGTTAAACGTTCTAAGGAAATACTTACCTTTTTTAAATAACTGGCAGAATATTTATTTAAAAACCAAGGTATTAAAAAAAAGTAAAAATAGCTGTCATCTGACAATGTAATTTTAACTCATGGACCTATAAAAATCTATGTAACACTTTATTTTCCATCGCAAAAATAAAGCCATTAGTCAGTAGGTAATTTATTATGTTTATGTTGTGGGCATTTATGAGCATGTCACGCAAATATTATAACAAATGGTAGCAGAGAATGGTTGTAAATTGGGAATCCAAGAAGCAAGGAGTAACTGCCATTTCAACTGCTGAAGCAGAATTTATAGGTACCTATATCGCCATCAGAAGTTGTGAATGAAGCTCTCCATCTGAGGCTACTGATGAAAAACATAACAGCAATGAAGCAAGATAACATAATGATATTCAATGACAACCAAGCAGTATTGAAGCTATGGGAAAATGCTATCATAAAGTATCAAACGAAACATCGCCCTTAAATTCATTTTTTGAAAGTGCATTTACAAAGTGGAATTATTAGTGTGCGTACAAAGACGCTTCAAATATGTTAGCCGATGTGTTAACGAAAGGAGTACCAGGACTTCGACATCTGGAACTAAGTAAACGCTTAGGCTTAGGAGTGTTGTGTTGAACCCCTGTGACAAAATTCGATTCATATTCAATATCTTCTGACAATTGTGAATTTTAGGTGTATTTGTAACATTTTATTTTCCACTGTAATTTTTTTTCTTATACTTTATTAACTAAACCTTACAAAATATAAAGCCATTAGTAATTAAATATTTTTGTCTGGGTATTTATAATCACATCACATAAATATAACAAGTATAAAGGGGTGCGAGGCACCGGCGTTCAATCCCACTAGTAGGGGCACAAGGTCATTGGGGCAACATTGTGTTATTGCTTGCGGCATGGCTGTACACGGTGTAAACGGCTTGTGTTATTTCATCACATCAATGGCACCGACTCAAGTCTTCTTCACTTAAGTAGGAACCACTGCTTCATAAGTTGACGGCATTCAAGGCTCTGACTAAAGGCTCTCTGGTCCAGATTAAATAGCAATCTCACCCTCAGCAATTGACAGCGGGTCCGACATAAAACCATCCACAGGATTTCTATATAGGATGTCTATATTTGCACCATAGTGCAGCCAGGACGCGCAGCTAGTTTGGTAAATTGTTATTTTAAAAATTTGATGACGTTAAAATAGACATGCGCACTAAGTCTCTGTCACATCACCTACTCACTTTGAGACCATGCATGCTTGAGACTTCATTGACTTTGTCTTACGTAGTATTGTATTCTCTTTGACTTTGTCTTTTGGATTGGCTTAGCCCTACCTCATTAAGACACCATGGTGACGTCACCAGGCGCAGGCCTAGTTACTCCCAGTACAATGACTGGCGACTGAGTGAGCGAGGTGCAGTTCACACGTGTACATTATAGTGGTAACACTGGCAACGTCGCCAGGCCACCAGAGTATCCAGAAGTCACGTAGGAAGCTGTAGTACGTTGCCACGCTTCCAACTTGGCGGCGCCGCTGTTACCGTACAGTCGTCGCCAAGTGCCGGCGCATGATACGTAGCTGGCGACGTCGCTATGGTATCTTAGTGAGGTAGAGCTCTTATAGATCATCGATATAATAGCTCGAATGCTAATTAAATAAGCCTAATAGATATTTGCCCTGAACGGTAATCGAAACCGCGGCCGAACCACAGCGGTAGTTAGATGATGATAATGTCCCCATAGTTTCAAATCATACACAGTTTGTACTTACGTTAATAATTTAAAAGAACTTGTTATTTTAAATATAATAAAAAACAATTATATTTGTAAAATATTTAAATTAGTATCTGGATCATAATGCAGCCTTTTCACCAACCGCTGAACTCTTGTTATTGTTCTTGTTCCCTCGGTTTGTCCTGTGACTCTGAATGTATCCGACTTCACTAATCATATCCGTATATCCGACTTCGCTAATCATATTGTTATCTTCGAATCAAAATGGTAAATAAAATGGTAATACAATCAACACCTAGAAAAAATAACCATGTATAAGATTATATATTTACAATAACAATAGTGGTTTAATCACACATTATAATGCTTAAGTGTGTAGGTACTTAATTCAAGGTAAATATGGGCTTACCTTAGTCTTTATAAAGAACTCTGTAGATTTTCTAGGGCTTATCAGCAGAGTGGCCTCTATGCATCACTCTGTGCGAGTCTGTTTTGCTTAATGAACCAGCATCGTGAAATGGAAGGAGTCGCATTCCTCTCGTAACTCCATACGATGCCGATTACGTGAATTGGCTTTAAGTATTAAGTATAATATTATTTATTCAATATTATTGTGCATATGTATAACGGGTGACTTTTTAAAGAATGTCATATTTGACGCTGAATGAACAAAACATATGGATGACGTCACAAAACTGCTAGGTTAAACGACATTATTGTAATACTGTTTTAAGACGTCGTGGTACCAAAACACGAAATAAGACTTTTTTTTTTTTACGTGTGCAAAATCCCCACGGATACCTCCCCACCGGAGCCGGTGGAGGAGGTTATGTCGGACTCGAACCGACTAAAACACACGCCGCCTGTAGGTCGCTTTGGTTGCCGAAGGTGAGGTTGACAGGCATATCCCTCGCACCCCGGCCGACCCAGGGCCATCTCTCACGATCTGGCCCTCTTCTCGGGTGTGGGGACTACAGAGTCCCCAACTCGTCCCCGCGCCACCACCGCGGCCTGCTTCTGCCAGGGTGACAAGCGGCTTCACCTGTCACCCCCAGGCCGGCGCTCATGGGGGGCGGAGGTCGTTCATCGACCTCTGACGCCCGAGTTACCTTCGTACGCGGGCAACTTGTCTTGCGAAATAAGACTGAAATAATACTGCTTTGAGAGGTTGTGGTAAGGCCCCTGATCTCTACAAGCAATTGGCGATATCAAAGTTCGGTATTTAGACTTATCGGACTTTTGAGGGCTCCATACCCGAAATGACCGCCATATATGGCAACCATGTACCTATGGCAACCAGGACCGACGGCTTAACGTGCTCTCCGAGGCACCCTCGCCTACTATGAAGCGGTCACGTTCACTACCGCTAAATTTATTACAAGGCGACTAAGGGATAGGGTTTTCCGTTTCCGGTCGTTGTAGTGACAACAAGTCGCGGATATTTGTCAGCAATAAAACACTTATTAAAAATAGTTATAGTTACACTTTAAGAATTGTAGTGCTTCAAACATCAGCTAAACAACATCAGAAGACATAGGAAAGAAGGATCCTTGGATATTCTCAAAAACAACTAGTTAAAAGTGAAGCTCAAATATCAACAATTGAGGTTAGAATAAAATATTTTTATAACCTAAGTCAATTTGACAGCCGGGAAAATAAACAAATAAACAAATACCCGCAATACCAGTCAATACCCGAACTGACAGTCAGTTGACAACTACCCCGAGAGTTGCCATCACAAAAAATCTACTAAACAAATATTTTCTACCAAGTTGCATTTACGTTCCATTTCACATAACCTCATCTGACAACATGGAAGAGCAATTTCAATTATTGTTTGATAGAATGAAGATAGAAATGGAGAAACAGACAAATGATCTAAAAGAATCTCTGACACAGAATATAATGCATCGAATGGAAGAAAAATTAACTCCTATGATAGAAGAAAATAAAAAATTAAAACAAAAAATTTGTAACCTGGAGAACGAGATTGAGTATTTGAAAAAAGAGAAGAAAAGTAACAATATAGTTATTTATGGTTTAGAAGAGAGTGAAAAATCGGTATTGGAGCTATTTCAAACCGTTAAGGAGATCTTTAAACGAGACTTAAATTTATCCGTGGAAGAAAATGAAATAAACAGACTATACCGTATAGGGAAAAATAAAGTTGGGAGCAAACATAGACCTGTGCTGCTATCATTTATAAATGGATGGAAAAAAGACCAAATTATAAAAAACAAAAAAATGTTGAAGGAAATCTATCTATCGGAAGACTATTCTAAGGAAGTCATAGAAAAGAGAAAGGCTTTGATACCACAGCTGCTAGAGGAGAAGAAAAAGGGAAATATTGCTTTTCTCAACTATGATAAGCTAGTAGTTAAAGGACCCAACTCTGACAAAAGAAAAAGAGAACTATCTACTTCACCAATGTCGACTTCCACCACTAAACCTAAAAAGCAACAAACGATAAGTTCTATTAAAACTAACAGGACAAACGCCTTCGATTTGCTGAGAATTCAATCGAACTCTCTCACTGATATACCCACACATAAAAAACAATAGCAATCATCAACCTGCAAACGGACAATCCAACCAAAATATAAAAACCAAACAAAAGAAACTACACAATCTGGTTGCGCCGAGGTAGAAGCTGTATTTCTTGACGTGGAAACACACTCTTTCTATACCCGTCTCCTCTCCCGCACTAAAAACCATAGAATAGGACTAGATAGCTTCCGTCCGCCATTTGTGATATAAACACTCAGTGCCGCTTTGAACTAGCCAGCGTAAAGGCGATCGCGCGCGCGCGTCTCTCAGAAATGAATAATATTTGTTGTATTTTAACCGCTTCATAGACCTTTACCGATCGGATTGTGCCTCTCGTGTGTCCCTCAAGTGATCTAGTGATGTGGACGGCAGCTCCTGAGCAAGGAAGAGAGGATCCGTGTACCGGCTGCGATGAAAACACGTGTGTCGTGAAGGTTAGTGCATCCTCTCCTAATTTCTCGGGCTGCATTCACTGCCTGGATCGAATCCGCGGCAGCCCGGCCACCTGTCTCTTGTGTGTAAAGCGTCAATGGAACAGTTAGCTACTTCCCGCAATACAGTCCACTCGCGCACGCTGGGTCAAGCGCCACCATTTTTGGTCCTTCGAGCCGGATTCTTAGCCGTAGTTCGTATTTTGTTATTATTCTAATGGGAATGAGCGCACCGCACCTAAGTGCCTGGTTATTTTAGTAGAAAACCCCGCATCCAGACACTTAGGCTTAGAATTTGTTGTCCGTTCGCCGCTGGCTCGCATTGTACCTACCTAATACATAAATGGGTTAGGTATCATATCAACACTTAATCGTAGTTCGCAATTTTCGCATCGCACCTAAGTGCCTGGTTATTTTAGTAGAAAACCCCGCATCCAGACATTTAGGCTTAGATCTTAGGTATACTCAGACACCCTAGTGCATAGGCACAGTGTAATACCTAACGCATTTGGCTTTGTTTTGTTTTTTTCAATTACGTTGTTCTCGGCTCACGTCGTATTTGCCTAGTACCTGCGTGGGTAGACACGTGGCTGTGCCTACCTCGCTCGCATCTCATCCCAATTCATACGAAAGTATTTTAATTTGAATAGATATTACGCAATACTTAATCTCGGAAATAATAGTTGAATCTAGACAGCGACCATCGCGTAGGTACGACCTTGTTGCTATGCGCGTTTGTTCAAGCGTGCATTCACAGTTGTAAGCACCTACCTACCTACATAGTTAACGCTCGCGCCGCCTCGCTGCTCTGTACCGCTAGGATTAAGTCATTTCATATTTATTGTTTACCGCACTTTAGTTTGAGATTTAATTGTAAACATGTCCCCAAAGGTTGATAAGACCGGTAAGGTTCAATTGAAACTTTTATACGCTAAAAAGGAAATGATTTACTCTCGCGTACAATCGATTTATGATAGTGCACTTAAAACCTCTGATTTGGTCATCAGAGATTCGTTCTTGTGTTCTATAGAAAACTTAGATAGTCTACGCGCGGATTTCGAAACCTTAGTGCATGACATCAACGTTTTAGAGTTGAATTTGGATCCCGATTACTCAGTGAGTTATCAAGCCTTGTCGTCGTTTGACGATTTGTATTGTCGTATCAAGCGCGTCGCGAGGAGTTTGGAGAAGCCGTCTGACCGACCCAACCCCACTCGCGACCGACCTAAGTTGCCACCAATTCAAATACCCGAATTTGATGGTAACATTCGCAATTGGTGTCGATTTATAGATAGTTTTGAGAATACAATAGATAAGAACGATTCGTTGACAGATCACGAAAAATTGCATTATCTTGTTGAAAAATTGACTGGTAAAGCTATAACCGTTTGCGCTGGAATTACGTTTAGTGCCGGGAATTATAATTTAATTTTAAATACTTTGAAAGCTAAGTATGAGGATAAAAGATCGGTAGCTAACGCCTATTTGGATCAGATGTTTGATTTGAAATCTATTACGGCATGTAACGATCAAAACTTAGAGAAATTTCTAGACACTTTCGCGTCAGCTGTTCGCGCTGTAAAGAACCTAAAGATTGATGACCTCTGCGACTTCGTATTTTTGTATATGGGTTTAAGGAAATTAGATTCCGAAACCATTCGTTTGTTTGAGTCGGATCATCGCGGCAATAAAATTCCTAAGTTCGAAGACTTAGAAGGTTTTGTTCGCGAGCATATAAAAATATTACAACGCTCTTCATCGAAACATGAAGGCGCGAAGACAGTTGTTAGTCCCGCGCGCAAAATAGATGCGTCATCGAGGTCACTGAGGTCAACCCATACTTATGTTAATACCGCACCAGCACGTGTACAATCACCTGTTTGCTCTTTGTGTAGTACTCATCACTCGCAACTGTACAAGTGTCCTGGTTTCCTAAAATTGTCGCCTAGTGATCGTTATAAATTTGTTCGCGCTAATAATCTTTGTTTTAATTGTCTCGGTACTAAACACCGCGTTGTTTTATGTAATAGTAGAAATAGTTGTCGCAAATGTCAAGCGAGACACCACACTTTGCTTCATTTTGAGAATAGTAATGCCGCATCCAATGTGAGCACGGTTGGCTCGTCGAGCGGTGACACACGGCGGCCTGCGCCGCAGCCGCAGCCCGCGCTCGCGCGCGCTCCGGCCCGCCCGGTGACCGCCGCGGATGACGTCACCTTGTGTTCGTTCTCCGCTAGTGCTGCACTCACTACTGTGTGTCTTGCGACCGCTCGCGTTGTTATTGTTGATGCATTAGGTAAGCCGCGCATTGTTCGAGCGCTGTTAGATGGCGCTTCGCAGAGTAATTTCATTACTCAAGATTGTTGTCGGCGTCTTGGTTTCAATGTTGATAAGCGTTCAACCCGCTCAGTGGTGAAGGGTTTTGGAAGCTTACAGTCAGCTGTTCGTGGCACCGTTAAAACAAGGTTTAGATCTCGTTTTAATAATAATATTTGGTTTGACATGGATTCGCTCGTTATAGATAGAATAGCTGAACAGTTGCCTACCGTCCCGGTTGACACGTCTTTATTAACGAAATTTAAAGACTTGCCTTTAGCAGATGAGACTTACGCTGTTCCTGGAGTCGTCGATATATTGATCGGCGCTTCGATTCTCCCGCACCTCCAGTTATCACGTAAGGTTCAAGGGGGACCGACGTACCCCGCTCCGCACGCACTGGAAACAGTTCTTGGTTTTGTTATAATTGGTTCCGCACCCGCTTCTATGGATAGTTTTAGTCACTCGACTGCTTCGTTCTGTTGCACCGTCGAGCCGCCACTGGAGTCTACCATCCGCAAGTTTTCGCTCGGTGGCTCCCGTGTATCCGCTGAAAAACGCTTTCTTTGTTTGGAACGAAAGATGCAGGCGTCCCCAAAGTCGAAGCGGGCCTATGATGAGGTTGTTAACGAATATTTAGATAAAGGTTACATCTCACCTGCGCCTGCGGACACTGGCGGGACCCAGCCTTCGTACATTATCCCGCACCGCGGAGTTATTAGAGAAGATAAGCTTACTACTAAAACTCCGTGTAGTTTTGGATGGCAGTGCTAAGACTAGCACTTCCGTGTCGCTTAATGACATAATTGTAAATTTTCGCATTAATATTAGTAATTTTTAGCTTTTAGGACTCAACAGTCGCTTTGTGTTGGGCCCACTCTTCGCCCCATCGTTGGGACACATTCGTCGCTAATAGAGTGGCAAAAATTCAATCTGAATTGGCGCCACATAATCTCTTTCACGTTGCTGGCACCGACAACCCAGCCGATTGTCTCTCTCGTGGATTGCTTCCTTCGCAAATTTTAGATCACCCGTTATGGTTTAGTGGACCGTCCTGGATTCATGCCGCGTTAGATAAGTGGCCAGTTAGTCAATTCAATCCCACTACGGTTTCCGAACCACCCGAGGAGAAGAAGCACTCGCTTGTTGTATCGGTCCCACGTGAAGAGACCCTTATTTTGTTGTTGGCTAATCGCGTCTCGTCTTGGTCGAGACTGTTGCGTTGTGTTGTTTGTTCGCCTCTGCCCTCTGCCTAGCCAGCAGTAGGCACGAGCTCCAATCTAGGTTTATATTTTAGTTGTTATTTCCCAAACCTAGATTTAGATTAGACTTTATATTTGTTTCGCATTTGTCGTTTCGAAGGTAACCCTTCAAGCCGGGGGGAATGGTTGCGCCGAGGTAGAAGCTGTATTTCTTGACGTGGAAACACACTCTTTCTATACCCGTCTCCTCTCCCGCACTAAAAACCATAGAATAGGACTAGATAGCTTCCGTCCGCCATTTGTGATATAAACACTCAGTCTCGCTTTGAACTAGCCAGCGTAAAGACGGACGGACCGCGCTCGCGTCTCTCAGAAATGTATAATATTTGTTACATTTTTACCGCTTCATAGACCTTTACCGATCGGATTGTGCCTCTCGTGTGTTCCTCAAGCGATCTGGTGATGCTGACGGCAGCTCCTGAGCAAGGAAGAGAAGATCCGTGTACCGGCTGCGATGAAAACACGTGTGTCGTGAAGGTTAGTGCATCCTCTCCTAATTTCTCGGGCTGCATTCACTGCCTGGATCGAATCCGCGGCAGCCCGGCCACCTGTCTTGTTTTGTGTGTAAAGCGTCAATGGAACGGTTAGCTACTTCCCGCAATACAGTCCACTCGCGCACGCTGGGTCAAGCGCCACCACAATCTCTCCCAAGCCGACTGGTCCTCGTGGGGGAAAATGACCACAACCCTCCAACAACACAGGAAAACAATTGTGAAAACAATCACAGTAGATCAAAAATCTATGTTACAGCTCTCAATGTACTTACGCTTAAAAACGATGAAAACCTTACAGAATTAACACATGCGTTAAAACAGATTAAATGGGACATCGTCGGACTGAGCGAAGTAAGGCGAATGGGAGAAAGAATAATTTCGTACCCTGACTTCCTTCTATACCATATAGGCGCAACTCCAGGTCAGTATGGAGTGGGTTTTATTATCCAAAAATACCTCGCGACCTATGTGGAAAGCTTCATAGGAATATCAGAGCGCATAGCAGTGATGAATCTTAAGCTGCCGGGGTACAAAGACCCATGGTCCATCATACAAGTATACTCACCTACGGAACAATCAGATACAAGATTAACGGACTCATTCTACCGAGAACTAAATAAAGCAATCCAAGACCATGCTCACAAAAACCTCGTTGTAATAGGAGACTTCAATGGTCAAATTGGAGAACGACAACCAGATGAGGATACAGTCCTTGGGCCATTTATATATAAAAAAAAGGCCAGAAGTAAAAACGGAGAAAGGCTTGTACACTTTGCTCAGGAGAATGGTTTGAAAATCTTAAACACAGTCTTCAAGAAGAAAAAAAGTAAGATGTGGACCTGGTTATCACCAGACGGGCTAATTAAAAACGAAATAGACTTTATAATGACGAATAAAAGCAGATATTTCTCAAACTTGACAGTCCTTAGCAAATTCAACTTCAACACCAACCATCGAATTATCCGAGCAGAACTGATGACGAACCCGCCCAAAATCCCAAGACCAAGAAACAATATGATAAACACAAAACCTACCAAATACCAAACAGCACAAATGGCAAATTCTATAACGAAAAATCTTACAGAATACAACAAAGAGACAACAAACATGAAGGTGCAAGAAAAATACAACTGGTTAGAAAAAACAATCAAAACAGCTATTAAACAGGGAAGTAATAAAAAGGACCTACCCAATGAATGGATGACTACCAAAACCATTAACCTACTTAATCAAAGATCTGACCTAATTAATGGAAAAAATACTAACTATAATAGAAAGCAAATAGCAAAACTCAGTAAAGAAATAAAAGAAAGTATTAGAAAAGATAGAACACAGAAAAGAATGGAAACAATAGAGAGACACATTCTACAGACAGGAGGAATAAAAAAGGCATATAAGGAGTTAAATAGCAAAAAGGACTGGATCATACAGATGAAAGATAGCAATAACTTGAAGGAAAATAGAAGGCAAGGAATATTAGGAATTGTTACATCCTACTACAAGAAACTATATGAAAGCACTATTGTGGAAAAAGAAATAAAGTTGTTGGAAATCTCATCCGTACCCAGCATAATACAGGAGGAAATAGAATTCGCTATAGCAACGCAAAGAGACAATAAAGCTCCAGGACCCGACGGAATAAGTAACGAAGTACTAAAGCAAACGAAACATGCAATAACACCTGTTCTAAAAGACATATTCAATGATATTATAAATACAGAAACGATACCCCAACAATGGACTGAATCTAATATAATCCTTCTGTACAAAAAGGGTGATCAATATGATATCGGAAACTACAGGCCCATAAGCTTGATGTCCAACCTGTACAAAATATTTGCAAAGATCCTACTCAAGCGAATGGAAAGACAACTTGACGAGCAACAGCCTATAGAACAAGCAGGTTTTAGGAAAGACTATTCAGTACTTGATCATATCCATGCTGTTAGGCAAATCATCGAAAAATATACGGAATACCAACTCGAATATTACCTAGCATTTGTCGATTATAGCAAAGCATTCGACTCATTATTACATACAAACATTTGGGAGGCGTTAAAAGAACAAGGGATAGCACAAAAATATATAAGATTGATTAGAAATGTATACAAAAACAGCGCGGCGTGCATTCAATTAGAAAAGAAAGGAAATTCGTTTAAGATACAAAAAGGAGTAAGACAAGGAGATCCTCTCTCTCCAAAACTTTTCTCCTCTGTTTTGGAAATGATTTTTAGAAATCTTGAATGGGAAAATCTAGGTTTGAATATAGATGGCCGCACACTAACACACTTAAGATTTGCCGATGACATTGTGTTATTCGCAAAAACGCCAGAAGATCTAAATAAAATGTTAAATGAGCTAGCATCGGAGAGTGAAAAGGTAGGACTAAAATTGAACCCTGAAAAAACAAAAGTAATGACGAACGGAAATAAAAGCAACATAAACATAGGCGAGATACAAATAGGCTACGTTGAAGAGTATATATATCTTGGACAGCTGATATCACCCAAAGATAACATAAACAAAGAAATCCAAAGAAGAATAGCAAACAGTTGGAAAAGGTATTGGAGCCTAAGCGAAATAATGAAAAACAAAAACCTTCATATAGCAACAAAAAGTAAATTATTCAATGTCTGCATTCTACCAACCCTAATATATGGAAGTCAAACATGGGCCTTATCAAAAAACACCACCGATAGACTTGCTATCTGCCAACGAGCAATGGAGAGAAACATGATGGGAGTAAAGAGGAGGGATAGAATAGGAAACATTAATATTAGGAGAAAGACCAAGGTACAGGACGTCACCCTAAAAATAAAAAGGCTGAAATGGAAGTGGGCGGGACACATGGCCAGAGGAAAGGATAAATGGAGCAAAATAACAACACGTTGGTACCCAAGGGAAGGCAAAAGGAAAAGAGGCAAACAACAAAAAAGATGGGACGACGATATAAGGCAAGTTGCAGGTACAACATGGAGTAGAGTAGCCATAGAGAGATCAGAATGGAGTAGGTTGGAGGAGGCCTTTGCCAATTGGCAAACGGACTTACAAAAAATAAAGAAGCATCAAATAGTCGAATATACTTAATTTCGGAAAAAAAAAACAGTGCAGTGGTTTTTTAAAACTTAATTGTATATTTTGTCCGAATAAAAGGCTTTATTATTATTATTATTATAAGGGATAGGGCTGTTTAACATCAGGCAGATATGTACAGCCCAGACTCAGCTTCAGATGCGGGGGCCTCGAGTCAACTATAGTGTCCGATATACGGCAATATGCTCACCACCTATTACGTGGGAACAAATACAGTTATTGGTGAAATGTGGGTGTTAATTCACCTCTGCCTCACCCTCCGGGGATTAAGGCGTGATTTTATGTATGTATGTAATTCGTATTATTTTCAGTTGAGTAAAATATTTATGAAAAGCAAGAGTTATTGAATAGAAAGTTGAAAGTTTTTGAAAGATTATTTATTTAATATATTCCAAATATATGTAAAAATATTATACCCTATTGTGAAGTTTGGATGATGGTTGCTTTTGCTTGATAGATTTAGATCAGAATAGCTATCATCTAAGATGTCACTTAAACATAAAACCCGGGTTAAGTCTCTTACAGGGGCAATACTTAGTTCAACTGACCTACTTGAACATATTTTCAAAATTCAAATTTTCCCATTCATTCATCTTGGTCGTGGGTTTAAGTTCCGTCTTAGATGTTGATAGCAAAAAATTGATTTTATAAATAGGCAGCAAGAGAGGTTGATTTGGGCCTCAAACATGTTGATAAGGCCATGTACTGGTATTGCACACGTCCATAGGCCACGGTAACCACTTTCCATCAGGTGGGCCGTGTGCTTGTCTGTCACCTAAGTGGCATAAAAAAAATCACATAAATACGGCATAAGAAACTAAAACCGGCAATTGTACACAATACGTACTATTCAGTCGTTTAAATATGGAACAATTTGGATCTCCCAATTGTAGGTCAGTTCAGTCAGAATTGACGCATACAGCAAGAAACTTGGCAGTCACTACATATAGCTCTTCCAAGTAGTATAAATTATTAGGGCCACTCACTTGCTGACCCAAAATTATTTGGCAAAGCATGTCGTTGCTATTGCTTGGAGAGGGGTTCAAGCTAGTCGTCTCACTTAGTAACGGCTGAGACTATTTTCAGTTTGCAATGAAAACCGACTTTGACTTAATATTCTGAAATACATAAAGTGTATCGACTTTGACATAGGTACGGGGCTACTACTAACAACAAGCAGCGCGTCATGTTGCGCGTCAACTGGTAACATCCCGTGTGTTGTGCAATATTGCGGAACTTGTTAAGCAACACGTATTGCGCATCAAATATTGGTTCACCCTTGTTTGGTCGAACAACTTTTGATCGAATATCACTTCGACTAATTTCAGTTGCACTAAAATCATTTCACATAATTATTCATTTGACCAAATATTTAATTGGTCGAATTTTATTTCGCAGAATTATTTATTTGGAATAATGTCATTCCACCGAATTTTCATTTGCACTAATTTTATTTAAACTAATGATTCATTAGAGTAATAGTGGTTTAGTCGAAAAATCATATCGAATATTTTGTTTATTTTTTTTCATAAACACCTCAACAAAGTCTAGGGAACAAGATGACCCCAATTATTTTTTTTCGTGTAAATCTTGTTTTGCAAATAACTGGCAGCAAATAAATAAAAATAGAATAAAGTAGATTACAGAGTTGTTCGAAATTTAAAAATAAATTTAAATAAGTAATGATTTTCGAATATGGAGAGAAAACTTTTAAAAGTGTTTGATTGTGCAGTTTCTCTGAGGCAAAATAAAAATTTTTTTTTTGATTGTAAATAACGTTTATTATCAATAATACGTCTTTTACGTATGGTTTGTGAATTTTTGTGACTGTAGTCATCATGTCACGTCGTCATTTAAGTCACGAAGAGATGTTAAGTGCTGTTGGTATGCTGCAAGCTGGACGAACTCAACGCGACGTAGCGGATGCTGTCAACACCCAACCAAGCGTAATTTGCAGATTATGGGCACGCTACAGGTCTACAGGGGATGTTGCCGAACGTCACAGGGGACGAAATAGGGTTACTACCCCGCGACAAGATCGTTTCTTGCAAAATTCCGCAAGGCGGCAACCCACGATTACTGCTCGTCAGTTGGTCGCAGGCCTCCAGTCTCAGCATCAAGTGGTTATTAGCGATCAAACTGTCAGAACAAGACTACACGAAGCCAATCTTTATACTCGCAGACCGCTTAGGGTTCCAGCTCTTCGACGTGGAAATCGAGGTCGTCGCTTATTGTGGGCTAACGCACATTTACAGTGGACCGACCATCAATGGGCACGGGTTCTGTTTTCCGACGAATCTTGCTTCGGTTTTCATCCTGATTCGAGAAGAGTGCGTATATGGCGAGTTCCTGGACGTCGGAGTCGTCTCCAGAATCCGCAAGAAGTTCATCCTTACCAAGGTGGAACAATCATGGTATGGGCTGGAATTCGCCTTGGTGGAAGGACCGACCTCGTTTGGATACGGGGCAATTTGAATGCAAACCAATACATTCAGGAGGTTATACACCCCATGGTAATCCCTCATCGACAGCAGTTCGGTCAAGATTTTATGTTCATGCAAGATAATGCACGGTCACACACCGCGAGGGTAGTGGTCAATGCGTTAAGCGAGCACAATATGACGACGTTGGAATGGCCTGCTCAGTCTGCCGACCTCAATCCCATAGAGCATGCCTGGGATTTGCTTGGGAGAAGAGCTTTCAGTGATTCTTTGGAAAATCTGAACACTGAAGAACAACTTTTTTTACACCTTCGCAGTGTATGGAGCCATATTCCACAGACGATGATTGACAATCTCATACTAAGTATGCCACGCCGTTGTCGAGCTGTTGCTAATGCTTTAGGAGGTCCTACAGATTATTAAAAACGTTTAAAGTACGGTTAATTACTGTATTTCTTACTACCTCGTTATTTTTGTGCCTAATCATAGAAGGTTGTAATACTCAATATTGGCACTATTCAATTCTTTCTTAAAAAAAAAAAAATTGGTATGAAAATGTTTTTATTAAAATTAAAATTAAAAACGGTATAAAAATACCCTTCTATTGATATAAAACACTCACTATTACAAGAAAGGGTTTTTAAATAAAAACTAGAAATGTCCTTGTTCCCTAGACTTTGTTGATGTGTGTATTTTGTTTTATTATGGACACAGTTCTAACCTAACCTAACCCTACCTATCCCTCTGAGAGATTTTCAATTTTACTTGTATTGTTTCTCATGTAACATACTCTTTGTAGTTTTCTTACATCAGTGAAATTCGCAGGGTTAGGTTAGGTTAGAACTGTGACCATAATAACAGTGGCCAGAAAACTGATACAAATAACATGAATTTTCTTTGGTTCACCCTTGTTTGTTAGAACAATGTTTGATCGAATATTACTAATTCGAACAACGTTTTCTACACTACATTACATTATATCAATTGAGTATTCGATGAAATACATATTATACCAAATGAATATTATATGAAATGAGCATTATAATTTTTGATGAATAGCTCAAACGTTGTTATAGCAAATAAACATTCGATCAAATGAAATTTATGTCAACCGATATTATGCAAAACAATTATTTTCTCAAACGTTGTTCGAATTTGTAACGTTCGATCTAAAGTTGTTCGACCAAACAAGGGTGAACCTCAAATATTACCTAGTGGATACCAGGTTTAATTTGTATTCACATATTCTAATATATCTTGTTGATAGTTAAGTTACGTTTACTTCTATCAGTATCAGTTGTTACAGGTAGTAGGAGAACTCGATATTACCCGTGAGTTGTGGTGGTCAAATGTTAGCCGTTATAATCGATATAATCCATATTATATATTCAATTATGAAACGGCCCAGCTTCGATATAATCCATATTATATCGAAGTTGGGCCGTTTCATAGTTGAATAGAGAACCGTCCCCAACTAAGAGCTATAATTAAGACCAGGAACAATAATTATGTCATCTATAATAAACATTTCTTTAAATAGTATATTCATATTAGTCAGGTTTAGATAATCTCTCATTTTCTGTTAATCTGTTTTGATAACTCAAGCGCATGTTTTTATCAATAAATTACTTCCCTCTAGGATCATTCTCTGATAAGCTTGTCATATAATAACCTTTCCGGCAATTCGTAGATATGACGTTTATTAAAGAATTTAAATAATCATACAAGGAAGATTTTGCCATTATAACAGTCTAGGTGTTTCAATAGTATCTACAAGAGAATAAAGATAATAAAGAATAAAGGGTTGAACCGTGATAACTATACAGTTGAAGTTTTCATAGATGATGGTATTTCTACTACCGCTATATCAAAAATACTAAAGTCAAAGTCAACGTAAAAATTCATTTATTCTGCATAGACCATTAAATCGGCACTTACAGAACGTCAATACCAAAAGGAAATATGAAAACTAGTTTAGCAAAGGACCACCGGCTCGAAACGCGGCCCCGACCTGAGAAGACTCCGGCAAGTACACGGCGGTACTTTCGCCCAATTGAGCAGTCCGGCTGGGGAAGTACCTCCGCCCTTCAGAATATCGCGGTTATAATAACTTCGTGTTGTGTTCCCAGCGGTGAGTAGGGTAGCCAGGGCTTACTGGAGAATTTGTGCTGTCAGTGGGATGACTAAAAGCTTGTCCTGCTTTGTCCTCTACACTGAAGGCACAGAAACTGTGCTTACAGGGTCGGCAGCACGAGTGTGGCTTCTCTGGTGTTACACACGTCCATAGGCCACGGTAACCACTTCCCATCAGGTGGGCCGTGCGCTTGTAAGCCACCTAAGTGGTATAAAAAAAATAAAAAAAACTCAGCGGGCATTTTTTTGGTCTATTTACAAACATATACTTAGTCTACTTAGTCTAACTACAAAAATTAACTTGAGTAGCATTGTTGAGCGAACAGCTCATTTCCAAGCTTCTTTATCATCCAAGTATTCTTGGATTTCATAATAGCCTTTCTAGCACAATTTACTTTTAATTACATTTTAAATTTATCAACATGTAAATCCTTTATTTCATTTGGGAGCGTGTTAAAAAAAGCGCATACAGTTGCCCTGGAATAATTGACAATTTTTTTGATGTCGACTACCACAGGCAGTTTTTGTGCCTGGTATTTATGTTATACATGTCACAAACTCTTAAAAATTTTGAAATATTCTTCTTCACATTAATTAGGTTATCGAAAATGTATTGTAAAATTACGGTTAGAATATCTATATCTTTAAACTTTTCTCTGAGGGAGACTCTTGGGCCTAAATTATAAATAGCTCGCATAACCCGCTTTAGTAACACAAATATTGTTTAAATCTGCAGAATTAGCCCAAAAGAGAAAACAGAATAAGTAATATGAACATCTAAGAGGGGCTTTCATAGATTATTTTATAAACAAGATTATTTTGTCGTTATTTGTTCGATAACGACATACCGCGGTAGCCTAGTGGTATGGGTAATGGACTGCTGAGACAAGGTCTCGGGTTCGATCCTAGGTTTTACCATGGCACACACCAATGACTCTTCGATGCTTTTCGAAGTTATGTGTGTATTTATCGCAGGTTTATAAGTGCCCGGTTAATGGCAATAGGCTCGCCACCTAGTACATTGGGACATAAACATAAACTGGCGAAATGTGGGTGCTAGCACCTCTGCCTACCCCTTCGGGGTATGGGCGTGAGTTTATGTTATGTTATGTTATTTGTTCGATATAACGCAGAATAGGCGAAACGAATGATGGATTATAATATAGTACCCAATGTTGTATATAATTTTACGATAATGATACTATAATGATAAAGAATGAAAATGTACCTGATTTAATTTCAAAACTGTATGCAGAGGAAAGGGCAGATTAATTATTTTATAAATAAGTATATGTCACGAAAATCGAAAACTAAAAATTTGAATTTCAAAACTTAATAGTATAATAATAAATATTTCATTCCAGGCAAGCCCATAATTTGTTAGTAACATTGTTCCATATGACCTAGTGTTAGTAAAACATATATCTTTTTTATCTATGTACGAGTAGTTTGGAGCTTCATCCAGTGTCGCAGCATTGGTGACCCCCATTTATCTGCGAAAACAGACAAGACAACAGCGAGGCACTCCTCTTACACATGATGGCCATAAAGTCATCTATACGTCTTTTGGCGAACATTGCCGACGCGCTCTACCTCCACGGCAGCCCCAACAGTATCCTGAGCGTATTGTTGTAAAATACTCTTAAAATCACTTATTTTGCTCGGATGAAAGTTACCTGGATATTAACATAAGTTTTCTATCAAACCCATTAACTAAATTTTTTCAACAGCCTCTGTGGCGTAGCGGTAGAATGTTCGACTGTTACGCAGGGGGCGCAGGTATGATTCCCGCTCAGTGCAAATATTTGTATGCATTGATATATATGTTTGCATTGATCTGGGTGTTTCTATCTAAGATGTTTCTCAAGGAGGTAGGACACGACGGTATTTCCGTCCAATTGAGCAGTCCAACTGAGGAAGTACCTCCGTCCTAAAGAATACCGCGGCCATTATAACCTCGTGTTGTGTTCCCGGCGGTACGCCAGGTAGCCAGAGTTCACTGGAGGGTTTATGTGCTGTCAATGGTAAGACTAATAGCTTGTCCTGCTTTGTCTTTTACACTGACGGCACAGAAACTCTCCATGCTTGCAGGGTTGGCAGCGCAAGTGTGACTCTCTTAGTTTTGCACACGTTCATAGGCCACGGTGATCACTTTCCATCAGGTTAGCCGTGTGCTTGTCTGCCACCTTAGTTACTTATATACTTATTTATTTTCTTAAAATAGTAACAATTTCCGCACAAATATTGCGACATACAGAATCTAATCAGTGAACAGGAAAGTTATCAACGAAATTACAATACTTACAAAATAACATGAACATATGCCACTAGCAATAGGCATATTGTATTATTGTTTATGAACAGCTAATATTACATATTGTAAATTATCATCGCTATCATCGTGTTTGGGTTATATTTCGTAGAGCGCGAAGATGTAAAAATAGTTTATACAGGAGATAAGCGAGAATTGTAGTTGGAATTAAAACAGACATGGCTACAGTATTTTGATAGTACGAGGAAAAACTAGAAACAAATATTATAGGACACAGTGGGTCGATTAATTTTATCTTTAGATACTTTAAAGAAACAACCCCAAAAAGTCGAAAATAAATTGTGTTAGTTAGCTCTATAACTTTGATATACCTAGTAATACATATTTTGATTCAAGCCTTGTCATGTCGGGGGACCCTAACCGGTAGAGAACCACGTCATAATATCAGAACAATCCAAGGTTCCCTCCGACAATGACAACGCTTGAATCAAAATATAATGAATAGAATAATTGAATCAATAAAAAAACTTTGTGAAAAAACTCCCACTAGGGTAATCATGTTTGCCTTCTAAATATCAAGCCTTTTAAAAAAATTAACTAAATAAAGAGACCGGGTTTAGCAGAGACAAAGGCTTCATCCAAATTGTTCCATATTTACATAATTTAATAAATACATAGGTGTGACCTGGTGGTGATAGGTACCGTGTCGTGTTGTCCAATTAGTGAATTATAATACGATACGTAGGTACATATTTTTTACCTGCTCATCTCTAAACAGTAGAAAAAAAGGCTGTACTCAAAAGGACAGAGTTTTTTTTATGTAGGACACGACAATTTTGTTCCCAGCGGTGAGTAGGGTAGCCAGAGCTCACTGGAGAGTTTGTGCTGTCAGTGGGAAGACTAAAGGTTTCTACACTGACACACACATAGGCCACAGTAACCACTTTCCATCAGGTAGGCCGTGTGCTTGTCTGCTACCTAAGTGGTATAGAAAAAAGACTGCTTAGCCTGATGGTAAGCTGAAGGCAAAGTCTCCGAAACGAGAGTCACCATTACATACATATACCATGTTATAATGGTAACACTCGGCATGAGGGCCTCATCATATTTTCAAGCCTCTTCCCTTTGTCCTTTTCATTTACGGCCCCGCTTAAAGAACCCAGGACTGTAAGAAGAAGGAAATACGAAGGAAGAAGGAAAGGCAGTTGCCTGAATTAGTCACACAGACTGTCTACTATATTGCTGGATACTGGACCAACCGGCGCACTTGGAAATAAATCTAATATCTGTCATAGAAAACATTCCGGAATCGAAAAAGTAGCTCATTTAAGTAGCGTATTTAGCTGATTTGTAATCAAACGTGATAATCATGCCATCTATATTATCAAAAAACTGTAGTCAAGATAAAAATGAACTCAGAGCTAAATCGTGTGTCTGAATCCAGATAAGGTTAATTTTGAAATATAGAGTGGATACTGAATAAAAGATGAACAAAATAAATAAAACTAAATTCGTTGCACAGAAAACAAGTCCATGTATTATTTAAATTATGAAATACGTTTCAGTTTTATCACTCTAATAAAAGGGAGGTCATTCGTACGCGCATGCGTGTCAAAAGGTTTTGAGTTCGTTCCTGCCCAATGACCACGGTAGTTCATCGCTGGGTACCGTTGCAGGCTGCCGTATCAAGTCGCTCTCATCCTAACACCGCGTAAAAGTTCCGGATTTGGATATTTAAAAGTTTAACCTCTAAGTTGCTTTACTTCTCTGATGTGTAGTGTGTAAGTTACGTGAGCTAGCAAGATGCAGTGGTGTTTGTCAACGTTAATTTTCGTCGGCTTAGTGTGTTCAGGTAAGTTTGAAAGACTTTTGCACTTTTATTAACGGTACCTCCATTATTAATTTTGATACTAAACACAATGTTTTTGTGTATGATTAGGTAGGTATATTGAATTTCCGTGAAACGAAAGCTCTTCCAGAGTGAATTATTCAATTTTTATTTTCATTCTTGTCACGTTTGTTTGTAAAAGGTACCCTCCAATGCATCTGTCAGGAACATCTTTTCTTTTGAATACATATTCCAGTAATGATTACGGTGAAACATTGGCATGTTCTTTTATTTAGTAACTTTTTGTTACAGCTAGTTAATTTGACTGTGAATATAAAAAATTACTGTATGTCAGGTAGACGTACAGCTAGTAATGATGTCAATGTAGGTACATTGACATGAATTTATATTGTATGATTAAGTTCACAGAATAAAAACATAATAAGTACATCTAGAACTATGTCATTTATTAGTTTGTATGTCATGGCCAGTACCAATAAACACACATTGTCGTGCTAGATTCGTTTTAAAGAATTAGCTATCAACTGAAATTGAGAGAGAGGACATATGGCCCGAAGGAACGCTTTTAGCGCTACCGGCGCGCTTCTAGCCAATCACAGACGGTATTAGCGCTAAAAGGCTGCTCACGGAGTATAACCAAGGCCATCAGATTTTTTGCTAGATTTAAGACTTTTTAAATATTCTTCTGGCATAATAATTGGAGTGCAAGTAAGGTATTAAATACCAGTAAAACACAAAAAGGAGCTTTTTACTCAGCTTAAAAAAAAAAATAGATGAAACGTATAGAACTAGAGAGTGAAACCTCATAGACTAATATCATCTAATACTAAAGTAGTAGGTACCATTTCACTCGCACTCGTGAGTGTACACAAAAAGTGCGTGCTAAATGATACTAATTTAGTGTGACTTTATACGGCTTCACTTGTTAATTCTATACGTCCCGTCTATGTTATTCTTTTTTTATTTTACGTGCGCAAAATCCCCATGGAACCCTCCTACCGGAGCCGGTGGAAGAGGTTATGTCGGACTCGAACCGACCAAAAGTTTTTGGTTGCCGAAGGTGAGGTTGACAGGCATATCCCTCGCACCCCGGCCGACTCAGGGCCATCTCTTACGATCTGGCCCTCTTCTCGGGTGTGGGGACTACAGAGTCCGCAACTCGTCCCCGGAAACGGGGAGGCGCGTGAGGCGCACCGCCGCCGCGGCCTGCTTCTGCCAGGGTGACAGGCGGCTCCACCAGTCACCTCCAGGCCTGCGTTCATGGGGGGCGGAGGTCGTTCATCGACCTCTGACGACCCGTCTATGTTATTCTTTTAGTCTTTGTTATTTTTAGATAGGTACTAAATGTTTTATCTTAAAATAAAAAATAAAACTATTATTTAGTGTACATTAAAAAAAATTGTGACACGAAAAAATGTTCAATTTAACGGAAATAAATTCACATGACGTATTAAAAAAAACCCGTGCATGAAAATAAATTAATTAATAAGACATAAAATTATGTTTTGATGTTCAATAATATTGTTTATTAATCACAATATAATGAAACATATTATCATCGAACCGTTTCAGAGAAAGAGCAAATATGCTGTGCATGAGCGTGTTTAATTGACAGGTCAGCCGGTGTGTCAATTATAGTTCGTTCAACTAATGAGGTTACGCACCAATAAAATTCATGGTGAATGACGCGACTACTTTATTAAAACGGTACAAAAATCATCGTTGTTGCAATTCATTGTTTTTGTTCGCAAAATATCCGAAAAAAATAACCTACGGTTGGATGAATGGGGCCAACCAAGACCTTTAGGACGAAGGCAAAGTAACCTACAAGCCCTCCTTGCTGATTGATAGACGAAACTCTGACATAGTACAGACAGCACTCGCTCAAAGAAAAGAAGGAGCGAGCGGCTTTTGAGTGAAAGCTTCGGTTGCAATCCAGAATAACGATAAGCTGCCTAAGGATGGCTCACTTTCGTCAATTCCTTCACGTTTTATTTTAATGGGGTCTGACTCAGAAGTCTTCTTACGAAGTTGCCATACTATGGACTCTCGGAGGGACTATGCGAATAGATCGCCAGTTCTTTGTCCAAAATAAGTATCAAAGCTGTCGTTGACGGCAGCTGCTAGGACCGCATGGACATAAACGCTGTTGTCCCACAAGGCTCCGTTTTGTCTCCGACACTGTTTCTGCCGCATATTAATGACATGCTGTTTGATGGCTCCATTCATTGTTATGCGGACAACAGAAACACGGGTCATGCAAATATCTCTCAGTCCGAGGTGGAGGAGAACCGAGAACAACTTGTGTCTGAAATCGAGACTACTCTCTCTGGAGTATCCGATTGGGGACGACTAAACCTAATCCAATTCAACCCCACTAAGACGCAAGTATGCGTATTCACCGCTAAAAAAACCTCATTCATTGTAGCGCCGCAATTCCTGCGAAACCCGTTTAGCATTTCCTCGAGTATATGGATCCTTGTCGATATCTCCAGCGACATCTAGTACCGCAGTCATTTGGAGGACAAGGTTAAGTTGGCATCAAAAAAACTTGGAGTGCTCAACAGGGCGAAGCAGTACTTCACTGCGGGGCAGCGACTCGTTCTATATAAGGCACAGGTCCGGCCCTACATGGAGTACTGCTGTCACCTTTTTGCTGGAGCGCCTGCATACCAGCCCAACCCCATCGACTCGGTGCAAAGACGGGCGTTGAGGCAATCCCATACTCGCAGGTGATGTGGAACCTCTCCGCCTTAGGAGGGACTTTGCTTCGCTGTCATCATCGCAATTCATCCTCACACATTGCGATCTAAGACGGTGCGCACTGGGCGGTATGAAAGAAACGTCATCCCCCGCATACTAAAGTTGTGGAATGATCTCCCTACTGCCTGCTGCTCGTGAGTAACCACTTCCCATCAGGTAGGCCGTGTGCTTGTCTGCCATATATATATATATTTATATATTTATTTTCAAGGGTCAATATTTTTGAAAAAACAGTGGTAGTTCTTCTATTTAAAATTCAAACTTTCATTTTATAAATTGATCAGTCCGGATAAATGATAAATATTTTCTAGGTACTTGGAAAATAGAATTAAAAAAAAGAGATTCATGATGTCATTCATGTGAGGTTATTCATGAGAAACTTATGTATATTATGAACCGTATACTAAACTATAGGAAAAGGATAAAAAATTTCACTTTTATGTTATTTTCATCACTATTGAATAACATACTATAAGAATATTTACTAATATGAAGTATTAACTAATAAAAATCTAAAAGAAAATATCTAAAAAAGTATGGGTCTAAAAAGACTACTGGAATTACAAATATCTTAAATTTCCTCTATACACATATACGACGATGCTCCTGTCTTCTATTGTCAGCAAAATTGCAGCAACTGCACTGATTTCTCAACTATCACAAAGACAAAGGCGCTGAACGTGGTAACGGAGACTTCTGATCTTAATATTTTTTGCCACATTGGATAGCTAAACATCTACGTAAAATGCTATTCCAAAATGACGGTGTAGTGTAATTTGGAAATTGTTCAGCTGACCTTATTTCTTCTCTCGGAGACACCCACCCGACCGATGCAAATCTTAGCACAATTTTGCGATATTCAAAGGTTTGCAAGTACACTTGTACAGTCGACAAAGAAGATACGGTTGTAACTTTATATCCAACTATATAGGAAAAAGTGCGACCGTATCTTCTTTGCCGACTATACTCACAGCCAAGGAAATAAGTATATACCTACACATAGCACACATATCTTCGCATATATATGTACTAATTTCCTTGTCCGTTTGTACATTCGGGATGATATTATAGTCTGGTTGTTATCATAGTCTTAATAGGAGGATGATATCAAGTTGCAAGCATGCAGTTCAATTTACAAGCATATATTAAAAAGTGCACTTAGGTCCGGTTCAACCAAACGCGAGTAGTTTATTCCTAGAATAAATAGCTACATATTTGAGAGTAAATGAATATCACATTCTACCATGCATAATATTAATCCATTGTGAACTCATTCAGCAATAGAAAATGTACCACCGTTGCTCACGGAATAAAGAACTATTCCATGAGTACCTAATAAAATCGCGTCATATTTAATTTTTTAACTTTACGCATGTAAGGATTATTAAGCTTTTGACAAGTTCTGTTACACGCTGTAATACGACAACGCGAGTTGACTTAACTTATGCTTAACACCATGTTTTTTGTAAAACAACTAATATTTGTTGGGTATTATATTCATTTATCATTCACGTTATGGCATATATATGGCAGATTGCATGGATAAACGTCTATTGATTTACTCGAGAATAAAATTATGAAATAGATTAATTCTGGAATAGTAACTAATTTATAAATTTAGGTTTGGTCGAAGACGCTTTTAGCGATACAAGATACCTACAATATTCTATTTCAATGTGAGTCTTAAATAAAAAAAACCTGAGTAAAACCTTATCATAAAGAATGCCAGTAGATTACAATAAAATATACATATAAACGTAGCATACTTGGTTCATTCTCATGGGAAATTGGCTTGATGTTGTCAGTATGTAACATAAGAATAACCAAGAAAAGAAAAAATAAGCTTACGCAATTCATTAGTATTTTCCCGCAGCCCAATTATTTCGAACTCACACTATATTAGATAATCATATAATTAATTTCACATCTCATTGTCGGTTAGATACAAGAAAGAGGAATGATATGGTTTTGTAGATTAACAATTTATTAATAATGTATGTCAACATAGCGATATCTATGAAATGAAGCTTGTAAACAAAATATAATATCATATATTTTACGTAATGTTTCTATATATCTACACATTAAGTATGATATACACACGCTTGGAACAGTCTGAAAGAGTAAATAGGAGTAGTTATGCTCACATGTCGCTATCTTACGTAATAAACAAGTGGGGGCCAACGTTAACGAGGCAATTTTTGATGAGTTTTTTTTTGTCATATGTTTTGTCAAATGACAAACAGACTTTTACTGTCGCTAAAGTGAAAAGATCATCTCACTTTTCCATAATAATCTACTCCGCGGAAATCACGTGCCATACATGATAGGTTGGGAAAATAAATCTGAGGCAACAAAATCTGTAAAAAGACAAAAGATTAAAACAATAAAAATGTCTTTACATCTGGATGCGGACATCTATCACATTGTTTTATCACATTTCGCCGGTTTCAGGGGAATTAACTTGAACATGAAATTTCCCCATCAGTCGTAAAGTGGGAGTGGTGCCGACCAAGCCCTCTAAAGATAATCTGCTATTATTGTCGGGCCGGGTCAATGTAACTTTCTACGTACCTAACTAAATTCCTAGTGTAATTCGTAGCGTCCCTAATTACTCATTTGCATATACACAGCGTTAGAAATAGACAATTGCAAATACTATTTACATACTAAAATATAACCTACTTTATTTCGTCAGTAGACAGTATATATAATTTTACTTAACATTTGAATGTTTCACTTAACCGAAATTCATACTAAACTAGCAGCCCGCGTTCCGGTTTTGCCCAGGAATGAAATTATACAAAATTCTGTGACCTGATAGCAGCAGAACCAATCCGAAAAATACATAAAAAATATTTTTTTGAAGCGATATTGAATGAAATTTTGAAGCATTCAGTATGGTAACTATTCAAATCGATTTAGGTATAGAAAAAATTGAATCGTTTCAAACGTGATTCGTACCCGCGATCTTTCCCTTTCTTTCTTTCGTTCTTGGTTTCGAATCCCGCCTGAACCGATTCAATTTTTTTATACCTTAATCGATTTGAATCAATATATTGTCTAATTAGCTCAAGCGATACAGAACTTTCTTTTAGTTTTTAAAACATACACAAACCGACTTTACAAGTACAATATGCAATATAATGTATTTAGTAAAATATATCTGTATATAGACATTTATCCTTTACTACCTGACTCAGAAAACGTTGTCATACCAAATATAAAAGAGGCGGGAAGATCAAAACACTTTACAACCTGTTGTTATATCTCCCAAATATACAAATAAATCATTTAATTCTGTTTAGTCGTTTCAGAGGAATGCGATCACAAACACATGACATGAGATTAGGAATAATATAATAAGAATAATATATCTTCAAATCGTTAAATTTCACAACATTATTAAACTTTTATTGGGTGCACTGTAATGTATAGAACGAGGTGTTGAGCGCGTGGTAAACTAGAGTACAAATTGAATTCATTTATGTTGCAGCACTTCAAATTGGTGACGTCTACAGGACAGCACATGTTCAACTTGATAGAGTATTGTATAAATACTCAGCTCTCTGTCTGTTATTAATCTGAGCAAAGTTTACTGAAGCAATTAAACAGACGCAATTTTCTCTTAGACACAATATCCGAGTAAACAATTTCATCTCGATTCTGCGGGTAATTTAATGTTATAATTACCCGGTAGATTCAATAAAGTTAGGACTTTTATGATTGAGTATACAACTTTTCATGGGTGATATTCGCGCAAGCATAATAATTTATCATTCTCTTATATCTCTGCTGGGATCAGGAGAGGAGTGAAAAGTATGAAGTCAAGAGTCAAGTATATTTCTTTCACTTTCTTTTGCTCGTTGGATTCATTAATCATGACTGATTCATTTATTACGTTATAGTATGACTTTAAATCAAAAGATAACCTTGGACCCCGGAGAAGCTCTTAAATGTTGATATATTGTGATGATATTGTTGCCTATTGTATTTGTAAGGGTCTCTTCATGCATGTTGAGATGCGGTTAATCCGATGATCCGGTTTAATCGTCTTAAGTAGATTTGTGGTCTGAAGCGGGTATTATGTATTGTGTTATTCGGGGACATTTAACGAAAACCACAATGACTTTGTCATATCATGTTAATATTAGATTGTCTTGCTTTCATGTTAGTTTCGGTTTAAATAACGTACTTTAATTACAAAACACAACTTAGAGGCATTACATATGCCTCTAAGTTGTGTTTTGTGGTACTTAGTAAATGCTTTATTTTTTACAAATTAAGTTTGTGCTAGTCGATGTTGTTGTGGATTAATATAGAAAAAATGAAACGATCCAGGGGGGATTCTAATCCGCGATCTTTCCCTTATAGGGGGAACACTCTGAGCACTAAGCCACCGAACCTTCGCGTGAAACCATGCGAATTCTTCCAAACATATATCCGTGAATAGTTAGCATACTAAATTCGAGGAACAGCGAAAGGCAAACCTCGACGCTAAACGCGATGAGCTGAAAGTCCGCCCACCTGCTGTCATTCAATACAATTATATAGGTGGTGTTCTCACAGGCCCACGGAGTGCACGAGAGTTCACCGCGAAGATCGGCTATGTTAGTCATCTTCGAGTGCATCAGCACCGAGCCAACTAGGAGTCGAAGTGGTCGCCATGGCCGAAATCGGTCGGAAGCATCATCATCGCTTAAAATTTCATTCAATCAATGTGGTTGTATCTCAGAGTCTTTCAAAAAATGATGTTTTTGTTTAAGATACCAATCATCATTCTTCGTGCCCTTTCACCCCAGTTGAGGTCGAAGCCGTCTATCTGCGAAGCGACTGCCATTGACCTCCACAACCCATTGCCGATATCGAAGTTATGTAGTTAGACTAGTTACTCTAAACTCCGGCAACCTATGACCTACAGACGAGACGTTGTGTGTTTTAGTCGGTTCAAGGCCAGCTGTACCCGTGGGGATTTTGCACACGATAAAAAAATAGACTAGTTATTGAACTTCTTAGTGGTTCTACTACATGTGACGTCTGCCAAAGATTTTCTTAAGACAACCAGGACTGATAACGTACTCTACGAAAGGGGTGTCAATGTCTTATGGTCTTATGGTGAGCAATTACATCCTTACTAATATTATAAATGTGAAAGTAACTCTGTCTGTCTGTCTGTCTGTGTGTCTGTCTGTCTGTTACGCTTTCACGCCTAAACCACTGAACCGATTTTGCTGAAATTTGGTACAGGGGTAGATTAGATCTTGGGAAAGGACATAGGCTATGTTTTGTCGCGATAACCGATCTACGCGGGCGGAGCAGCGGGCAAAAGCTAGTAGTAAATATATCTACTTTACATACTTCATTCATTGTAACAATAAAATGGGGAGATAGTTATTAGAAAGGCATACTTGGCATGCATTTTATTTTAGTTATTTCTCTTTTATTTTTGACAAGCACACGGCCCACCTGATGGAAAGTGGTTACTGTGACCTATGAACGTGTGTAACACCATTGGAGTTACATCCGTGCTCCCGATCCTGTAAGAACAGAGATTTTATGTGCCCTCAGTGCAGAACACAAAATAAGGACAAGCCTTTGGTCTTCCCACTGACAGCACAAAAACTCTCCAGTAAGCTCTGGCTACCCTACTCACTACCGAGAACACAACACTAGGTTACCTCCACCCTACAGAATACCACGGCTATAATAATATAGCCATGGTATTCTGTAGGGTGGAGGTACTTCCCCAGTCGGACTGCTCAATTCGGACGGGTATACCGTCGTGTCCTACCTCCTGATATTTCTTTTAATTATCGACATGTAATTATTTCTTCGTAATTTCCCTGATAAGCAGTTTTCAATATTAGCTCTTACCTCCGTTTTCACTCGCTCGCATCTTAATTATAATCTTAATGAGGTACTTGACATAAAGAATACTTGTATCGAATACACTTTTGCTTATTAATAACAGCATTAATATATATTTTGACTCTTACTTAAACTGACTACTTGACTTATTTAAATTATACATCATTAACATCCCTTCATCATTACTTCCTCATTCACCTTGACATTAATTTTACAAAAATGATTTTGTTTATTACTTTTGATATATCATGATTAATTAAATCTATGCTAATATTTACATTAATATTTTTTTTAAATAAAGCAAAAGATAAAATGCGTCGTGGAATTCCTCCGCATCGCATGCCTCTTGTGGTAGCGTTCCCAGAAGACTGGCACATCCCCCTTCATTACTATATGCTTCTCTGTTACTCAAAGGTTTGCTGGGAGAGAACTCATTTTGAGTTAAGCTCGCCACACACTTTCTCTTTTTTACATTTTCTTTGTAATGATTTTTTTTATTTATGATCTCCAATCCAATAAAGAATTAAATAAATAAAAAAAAATCCTCACACTTATTATCATTTAGTTCTAAACCAATTAACTTAAATTCAATTTTAATAAAAGCCAAATCTTGTAAAACTTTCTCCACATCTCCCCCTAGAGTCCCATTGTCTAGGTACCATACATTAAATTTAGAATTTACCGCTGAATAATGGACTGAATAGCTAAACTGAAAATTACCGGTCCAAGAGAGTCTCCTTGTTGACAACCAACAGCAGATTTCAAAAGGTTGTCCTTGTATAATAATTTGGAAAAATAATCAAAAAAATATATCAAAAAGCTTATCTATCTATCTTTAAATTTTAGTAAGCTTTCTAGATGGTATCGAGATATTATTTTCTAACATCATTTCTATATTAATATCTAGTTATATTATCATTTGTGTTTAGATTATTCCTTAGTTTAGATAATTATCTAATTAAAATTTAGCAATGATCTACAATCTGATAGTGATGTAAGCAAAAATATTATATTACAAGCAAATTTGTTATTTGAAAATAAAAATAAAAATGCTTACTTTAAATAATAACTAATTTTATATTTACAAAATGTGAAAATATGAAAAAATCACATGACATGACATGAATTAATCCATATTTTCCCAATTTGGATTAATAAAACTAACACGTATTTGCATCTTGATATAATTATTACATAATTTAAAACATATTTATTATATGTCTCTTATTGTTATTTTGTTGTTATATTAGAATATTATTATATATTCCATATTTTAGAATATTAAAACAAAATAGCAATAAGAAACTATTAATAGATTTCCACTATATTCATCGTCATCAACACGGCTAATTAATGAACAACAGACACAGGCTTCCTACACAATTGTCATTGGCGAATCTTAATTTGTTCAATGCTATTGCCAGAATTCCTTAATTAGGTCTAGTTGTGATGAAAATGTGTACTTTACAGAGCAGGCTAATATCTAGTTCTCAAGGTACAATATAGGTAGACTGATTGTATGTTCTGTTTACTTACAAGTTTTGTGTTTCTGCTCTATTTTAGCAATCTGATTTTTCCTAGATATTTGAGATTTTGAAATCCCAAATTAAATCAATGTATCCCATTCTCCTAAATGAGCACACGTGGTCCCTAACCTCGTTAGTAATAAGATATGAGGTTTGGGGACATGTTGAAAAGTTCAGAGACAAATTATAAGTACTGCTGTACCGGCATTCCTATTTCCAACCTAAAGCACCCTTGATCGTGCAATCGGTCTGAAAGGACCAGTCAAATGAATTTCAAATTTATTTTGCGATACAAATAGTCTAATTATCAACTTCATTCAGATTATGCTTCTTTATTCCCCCTCACCTTGTGTGCTTATTTTCATTGGCTGGCCATGAGTGGAGTTGCAAGAGCAGAACCAATGCTACAGGTTGGAAGTGTAAAATGTCATAACGCCGGGGGCATGCTGACTGGTATCCCGCGAACTTGCGCCCAGCAGACTCACCTCTCGACAACCTTAACCGCTCAACGGATGTTGCTCCATGGTCGCACTATATGTGGCTATTTTAATGGGGCCCATGCAAAGAGTTGGCAAGTCACCGTCCGTTATTCTCCCTCCATAGCCCATTCACCAGTTCATTCAATTCTTAATCCCATAGCCCATAATATAGTTTCCATCGCGGCCACAGCACCGCACAGCAATAGTCCCTGCACCTGGTGGGGACCATCTCCCGGTGTATCATATTGTGCGCTCGGGGATGATATCCACCATGTGTGTGTGTGTACTCCTATCATATTAAATTCTCATAAAAGGGACTCTGCGTCTTGTCTTCGGCCCGACGCATGCCTTCCAAAGGCCGGGTACTCCATAGTCTCGAGAGTCGTGGTACTGAGAAACAATAATAATAATAATAATAATAACGTTCATTGCAAAAATATTACACAGCTGACAATAGAAATAACATACATTTTATAAGCAAAGAGGGCTTCAGGAATCTGGAAAAACGCTTCAACGATCTGAACGAACCTTCGTATTTAGATACGGTGCATATTCTTTTTATTATTATTATTATTGGTGGCGCTTGGCAACGTGCGGTAATGGACTGTATTGCGGGAAGTAGCTAACTGTTCCATTGACGCTTTACACACAAAAGACAGGTGGTCGGGTTGCCGCGGGCGTGATCCAAGCAATGAATGCAACCCGAGAAATTAGGAGAGGATGCACTAACCTTCACGACACACGTGTTTTCATCGCAGCCGGTACACGGATCTTCTCTTCCTTGCTCAGGAGCTGCCGTCAGCGTCACTAGATCACTTGAGGAACACACGAGAGGCACAATCCGATCGGTAAAGGTCTATGAAGCGGTAAAAATGTAACAAATATTAATCATTTTTGAGAGACGCGAGCGCGGCCGTCCTTACGCTGGCTAGTTCAAAGCGAGACTCAGTGTCTATATTTCACAAATGGCGGACGGAAGCTACATCTATGGTTAGTGCGGAAGGGGAGACGGGTATAAAAGGAGTGTGTTTCCGTGTCAAAATACAGTTTCTACTTCGGCGCAACCATTCCCCCCGGCTTGAAGGGTTACCTTCGAAACGAAAAATGTGGAACAAATCTAATGTCTAATCTAAATCTAGGTTTGTGAAATAACAACTAAAATATAAACATAGATTGGAACTCGTGCCTACTGCTGGCTAGGCAGAGGGCAGAGGCGAACAACCGGGCGCAGATACGATCCGGTTGCAGTTTTAACCCGTACAACACGAGTTATCCCGCGGGCATCGGGAAAAATTTCCTCTACTACTCCCAGAGGCCAATGTAAAGGAGGCGCATTCTCAGTCATAAGGACTACCACCGTACCTACAGTAATTGGGTTGGATGGAGTATTCCATTTTTGACGTGACTGCAGCGTGTGCAAATAATCGGTTCTCCAACGATTCCAAAACGATTGGACCAACTTATCTAAAAGAGCGTGACGAGTTAGAAGGTGCATTCTATCGTCATCAACATCTATTGCGGGCAAATATTTTAGAGGAGTCGTATTCAAGAAGTGAGCTGGCGTCAGAGCTAATGGCTCTGACGGATCGCTAGATAGAGTCCGACACAGCGGACGCGTGTTCATCACTGCCTCTACTTGAGCGAGTACGGTACTCAACTCCTCGAACGAGAGAATCTGCTCGCCTATGACGCGAAACAGATGCGACTTAAGGCTTTTAATATTCGCTTCCCAATTACCACCAAAATGACTAGCGGCAGGCGTGTTAAAGTACCATTCAATGCGATTTTCGGCTAAGATGTGAGCGAATTCACTTTGGTAGTACTTAGACCGTAAGAATGTGTGCAATTCCGAGATACTACGTCGGGCCCCTACATAGTTTGTACCGTTGTCCGAATACATGCGCTTAACCGGACCCCGACGCGACAAAAAACGTTTAAAAGCGGACATAAAATTTTGCGTACTTAAATCACCGGTCAACTCTATATGAACCGCGCGAGTTGTCATACAAATGAACAAACAAACGTAAGCTTTCGTGGAGCGAATGCCACGACCACGAGCAATGGTGACTTTGAAAGGCCCAGCAAAGTCTGTGCCGGTGTGTACGAAAGGTTTTGCGGATTGAACAACACGACAAGAGCGATGATCGGCCATTTCAGGCGCGATAAAACGCGGGCGGAGCTTAAAACAAGGTACACATCTGTGTACTCTAGCGCGAATCAAATTACGAGCGGAAATTATCCAGTATTTCTGTCTCAAAATAGACATCAACAAATCGGGACCAGCGTGACAATTCACCTTATGATGATAATCTACTAACAAATCTAATACGTGGTCCTTACGCGGGAGAACTACTGGATGCCTTTGTTCAAATCCTAAACTTGAATTTCTCAAACGACCACCTACTCGAATGAGTCCATCCTCCAAAAATGGTTTCAAGTGTCGGAAAGAACGACTACAAGGTTTGTTAAATTCTAAATTTTTAAATTCAGAAGCAAAATAACCTTTCTGCAACTCGCGAAGTATGACCAATTCAGCCTTATCTAAATCAGCGGCGGTTATATGACCGCGTGTAGATAGAATTCTCAAAAATCGGCCCACATAAACAACACAACGCAACAGTCTCGACCAAGACGAGACGCGACTAGCCAACAACAAAATAAGGGACTCTTCACGCGGGACCGATACAACAAGCGAGTGCTTCTTTTCCTCGGGTGGTTCGGAAACCGTAGTGGGATTGAATTGAATAACTGGCCACCCATCCAACGCGGCATGAATCCAGGACGGTCCACCAAACCACAACGGGTGATCCAAAATTTGCGAAGGAAGCAATCCACGAGAGAGACAATCGGCTGGGTTGTCGGTGCCAGCAACGTGAAAGAGATTATGTGGCGCCAATTCAGATTGAATTTTTGCCACTCTATTAGCGACGAATGTGTCCCAACGATGGGGCGAAGAGTGGGCCCAACACAAAGCGACTGTTGAGTCCGAAAAAGCTAAAATTCTACTAATATTAATGCGACTACTACAAGCATTGGCGATAGAGGTGATCAATCTAACTAACAATAGTAAAGCGCATAGCTCGAGGCGTGCCAGAGAGACGACCTTACGGGGAGAGACCTTTGATTTCGCGCTTATAAGGCTAATTGAAACCTTACCTACATTCGAGACATGAAAGTAGACTACTCCTCCATACGCCCTCTCACTAGCGTCCGCGAAGCCTACTACCGTAACAACACTATGTTGCGATATACCTACATGACGCGGAATTTGTATTTGGTCAAGCACAGAAAGTTCTTTTCTAAAGCGAGCCCACAACTTAGCAATGTTGTCGGGCGCGGTGTCGTCCCAATCACAATTGGAAAGCCAAAGCTCCTTTATAAGTAGTTTGGCGTACAAAACGACAGGAGCTACGAATCCCATTACGTCCCATATCCGTGCCACACACGACAGGATAATGCGTTTAGTACAAGTTTGCGGGGTCGAACTAATTTTCAAACTAAACGTATCAGATGCGGGCGACCAGCTTAAACCAAGCACCTTGTGCGTATCACTTTCATCGAATTCCTTAACCGAAGACAATCGGTGCGACGGTGGAATCGACTCTAACGCAGTTTGCGAGTTGCTCGTCCATTTCACGAGATCAAATTGACCAGCCTTCATGAGACTTATAACTTGAGCGGCCGTCTCGACAGCCTCTGCCTCGCCATCTACACTATACACGAAGTCATCCATGTATAAGCCAGTCTCAATGGTGGCTCTCGCTTTCGGAAATGCATCGCCCTCGTCAGCGGCCAACTGCTTGACGGTGCGAAGTGCGTGAAAAGGGCTAGATTTAAGCCCGAAGCAAACACGATTAAACTCGTAAACCATTAAAGGTTCTTGCGGTGAAAATCTATACAAAAATCGTTGAAACCTACGATCGGGTTTGCGCACTTCAAGGCACAAAAACATTTGTCGAATATCTGCAGAGAGTGCAACAGCGAATAAGCGAAAATTTACAATTATGTCAAATAAATTACCTTGAAGATTTTGACCACAATACAAAATGTCATTAAGCGACACGGAAGTGCTAGTCTTAGCACTGCCATCTAAAACTACGCGGAGTTTAGTAGTAAGCTTATCTTCTCTAATAACTCCGTGGTGCGGGATAACGTACGAAGGCTGGGTCTCGTCAGTGTCCGCAGGCGCAGGTGAGATGTAACCTTTATCTAAATATTCGTTAACAACCTCATCATAGGCTTGCTTTAACTTTGGAGACGCCTGCATCTTTCGTTCTAAACAAAGAAAGCGTCTTTCAGCGGATGCACGGGAGTCCCCGAGCGAAAAAATATCTCCCTTGAAAGGGAGCGCGACCACATAACGACCCTGCTCATCACGAGTAGTCGTGCGACAATAAATCTCCTCAGCCATCTTGTCATCGGGGCTTAGGATTGGTGGGACATTGACCTCTTCAATCTCCCAAAACTTGCGGATGGTAGACTCCAGTGGCGGCTCGACGGTGCAACAGAACGAGGCAGTCGAGTGACTAAAACTATCTATAGAAGCGGGTGCGGAACCAATTATAACAAAACCCAGAACTGTTTCCAGGGCGTGCGGAGCGGGGTACGTCGGTCCCCCTTTGACCTTACGTGATAACTGGAGGTGCGGGAGAATCGAAGCGCCGATCAATATATCGACGACTCCAGGAACAGCGTAAGTCTCATCAGCTAAAGGCAAGTCTTTAAATTTCGTTAATAAAGACGTGTCAACTGGGACGGTAGGCAACTGTTCAGTTATTTTATCTGTAACGAGCGAATCCATGTCAAACCAAATATTATTATTAAAACGAGATCCAAACCTTGTTTTAATGGTGCCATGAACAGCTGACTGCAAACCCCCAAACCCTTTCACCACTGAATGGGTTGAACGCTTATCAACATTGAAACCAAGACGTTGACAACAATCTTGAGTAATAAAATTACTTTGCGAAGCGCCATCTAATAGCGCTCGAACAAGGTGCGGTTTACCTAATGTATCAACAATAACAACGCGAGCGGTCGCGAGACACACAGTGGTGAGTGCAGCACTAGCGGAGAACGAACACAAGGTGACGTCATCCGCAGCGGTCACCGGGCGGGCCGGAGCGCGCGCGGGCGCGGGGTGCGGCTGCGGCGCAGGCTGCCGTGTGTCACCGCTCGACGGGCCAACTGTACTCACATTGGATGCGGCATTACTATTCTCAAAATGAAGCAAAGTGTGGTGTCTCGCTTGACATTTGCGACAACCATTTCCACTATTACATAAAACAACGCGGTGTTTAGTACCGAGACAATTAAAACAAAAATTATTAGCGCGAACAAATTTATAACGATCACTAGGCGACAATTTTAGGAAACCAGGACACTTGTACAGTTGCGAATGATGAGTACTACACAAAGAGCAAACAGGTGATTGTACACGTGCTGGTGCGGTATTAACATAAGTATGGGTTGACCTCGGTGACCTCGATGAGGCATCTATTTTGCGTTCAGAAGTAACAACCTTCTTCGCGCCTTCATGTTTCGATGAAGAGCGTTGCAATACCTTTATATGCTCGCGAACAAAACTTTCTAAGTCTTCGAACTTAGGAATTTTACTGCCGCGATGATCCGACTCAAACAAACGAATGGTTTCGGAATCTAATTTCTTTAAACCCATATACAAAAATACGAAGTCGCAGAGGTCATCGATCTTCAGGTTCTTTACGGCGCGAACAGCTGACGCGAAAGTATCTAGAAATTTCTCTAAGTTTTGATCGTTACATGCCGTAATAGATTTCAAATCAGACATCTGATCTAAATAGGCGTTAGCTACCGATCTTTTATCCTCATACTTAGCTTTCAAAGTATTTAAAATTAAATTATAATTCCCGGCACTAAACGTAATTCCAGCGCAAACGGTTATAGCTTTACCAGTCAATTTTTCAACGAGATAATGCAATTTTTCGTGATCTATCAACAAATCGTTCTTATCTATCGTATTCTCAAAACTATCTATAAATAGACACCAATTGCGAATGTTACCATCAAATTCGGGTATTTGAATTGGTGGCAACTTAGGTCGGTCGCGAGTGGGGTTGGGTAGGTCAGCCGGTTTCTCCAAACTCCTAGCGACGCGTTTGATACGACAATACAAATCGTCAAACGACGACAAGGCTTGATAACTCACTGAGTAATCGGGATCCAAATTCAACTCTAAAACATTGATGTCATGTACTAAGGTTTCGAAATCCGCGCGTAGACTATCTAAGTTTTCTATAGAACACAAGAACGAATCTCTGATGACCAAATCAGAGGTTTTAAGTGCATTATCATAGATCGATTGTACGCGAGAGTAAATCATTTCTTTTTTAGCGTATAAAAGTTTCAATTGAACCTTACCGGTCTTATCAACCTTTGGGGACATGTTTACAATTAAATCTCAAACTAAAGTGCGGTAAACAACAAATATGAAATGACTTAATCTTAGCGGTACAGAGCAGCGAGGCGGCGCGAGCGATAACCGTAGGTAGGTAGGTACTTATAACTGCCAGTGCAAGCTTGAACTAACGCGCATAGCAACAAGATCGTACCTACGCGATGGTCGCTGTCTAGGTTCAACTATTATTTCAGAGATTAAGTATTGCGTAATATCTATTCAAATTAAAATACTTTCGTATGAATTGGGATGAGATGCGAGCGAGGTAGGTACAGCCACGTGTCTACCCACGCAGGTACTAGGCAAATACGACGCGAGCCGAGAACAACGTAATTGAAAAAAACAAAACAAAGCCAAATGCGTTAGGTATTACACTGTGCCTATGCACTAGGGTGTCTAGTATACCTAAGATCTAAGCCTAAATGTCTGGATGCGGGGTTTTCTACTAAAATAACCAGGCACTTAGGTGCGATGCGCTTATTCCCATTAGAATAATAACAAAATACGAACTACGGCTAAGAATCCGGCTCGATCCGGACCAAAAATGGTGGCGCTTGGCAACGTGCGGTAATGGACTGTATTGCGGGAAGTAGCTAACTGTTCCATTGACGCTTTACACACAAAAGACAGGTGGTCGGGTTGCCGCGGGCGTGATCCAAGCAATGAATGCAACCCGAGAAATTAGGAGAGGATGCACTAACCTTCACGACACACGTGTTTTCATCGCAGCCGGTACACGGATCTTCTCTTCCTTGCTCAGGAGCTGCCGTCAGCGTCACTAGATCACTTGAGGAACACACGAGAGGCACAATCCGATCGGTAAAGGTCTATGAAGCGGTAAAAATGTAACAAATATTAATCATTTTTGAGAGACGCGAGCGCGGCCGTCCTTACGCTGGCTAGTTCAAAGCGAGACTAACCCCCGTATCTATAAACAAGTCATTACTTGTTCTTAAGTAATTTCTCAACTAAGTCATAACTTGTTCTTAAGTAATTTCTTAAGTAAATGTTATTCTATAGACAAGTAACGCAAAATACTTACTTGAGTAAAGTTATAAGTATCACTCAGGCCGTAAGAATCTTTTCCAGCTGGCAATACTGCTATCAACGTTTTGTTTCTTTAATAGAATAATGAAAAACAAACAATTTTATATAATGCATCGCTATTATTTTTAAATTTAATAACACTTTATTTAAAACTGTCATATTTAATACAATATTCGATCCATTGCAATAAGTTTGTGATGAGCTGCGTGATTTTGTTTTTGTGATGGTTTATTGTGAAACTAAACGACTGACAGCAAAATAATCCTATTAAGGTGAAAAGTATTATCGAGTGTTTATTACCGTGTAGTAAGGTGCATTTTAAACTTGCATGGATTGTACGTCATTCACCTACAGTTAGGTTATACCGGTTCTATTTGTTGTATTGTAATTGTATAATAAACAACAATAAAATGGAGTTTTGGCGCCAACATGAAGAATGGCGCATCGCGGTATTTTTTTACTATCCAAAATTGATGTGATTTCGAAATTTTATGTATAAAAATGGTGGATTTTTAGATATAATATCTTTGACAACGCACACAAGTGTGGAAAGTGGCAAATTACAGTGAATTGTGACTTTTCGTGTTGGTTCCAAACCTCCCTAGGGAGCCTCTAGTAAAGTCCCCACAACTTTACTGAGGACCGTAACTTGAAAAACTTGACTCTGGCATCTCGCCATTAATAATTGTAAAGACATTTATTTATATATATACCTACTTATATTACTACTACTATATTACTTGACATTGGCATATATCTATTACTTGCCAAAAAGGAGAAAAAAAAAACAATAAAATGTAGTAAGTAACGTAAAATACATAATAAAATAAAAATTATCTTTGAGCCTTTGTTACCGTTTATGAAGGTGCATTGAAAACTTGCTTGGATTGTGCGTCACATTTAGGCCGGTTGTATTTGTTGTAATTGCACAACAAACAGCAATAGAAAATAGTAACGTAAAAATGCATAGAATACTTACACAATTACCAAATATCCATTCGAACATTCACTGTTCATTCATAAGTCGTCAGTCGTCAGTATCGCGTGTGAATATTTCGTTTAAAACAATACCTAATTTGGTATGAGTTCTGAAAGTGATAGAAAGAAACCCTTTTTATCATTAGAGAAGGATTTATTCCTTAGCATCATTCAAAAATATGATACCATATTGTCGAGTAAGCAAAAACAGTTATTTATCACAAAGGCTAACCTCGAAATCACTGATAAATGTTAGCAAAGTAATGCTTAAGTAACGGAAATGATGACTATGACTTAAGTGAAGAATTCGAACTTTGACAGTTCTTACTTTGGTCAATTTCTAAACTATAGAATCAAAATCGTTACTTAAGTAATTACTTTTACTCAAGTAATTACTTTCACTTGTCTATAGATACGAGTGTCAGTGTCTATATTTCACAAATGGCGGACGGAAGCTACATCTATGGTTAGTGCGGAAGGGGAGACGGGTATAAAAGGAGTGTGTTTCCGTGTCAAAATACAGTTTCTACTTCGGCGCAACCAATTATTATGATGCGGAAGTTTCTCATGTGATCGGCTGCTGAGCTGAGCAAGTGCATTTCTGTGACATGCAGCTCTTTTTTTGTGTCTGTCTTGCAGGATGCACGCTTCGTAGCCGTGTATAAGCAAAGGCCTAATGATGCTTTTACAGACCTGACCTTTCAACTTAACAGGTATTTTGGGGTCACAAATGATACCAGTCATATCACGCCCCTTGTCCTAAGTAAATTTCTATGCCAGATACTTGGTCTCCGCTACGTTAAACTTAAGATCGTTGCCTTTCACAAGCAAAATTTAATTGAAACGAAAAAGTGAACACGTCTAATAGTAATTATTTTGCCAAGGCTTTACTTTTGTTGTGGATGATCTCTGACGAGATTATTTCCAGTTTTTGGTACGGTTCCTCCCTGTAAAAATTAATGAGACTCTGCATTTGACATTTCCCACCATTACTTCACATTCGACCCTACAGATGTGGAACTCCATTGCGAATTTTTGAAAATTAATTTTGCAATACATGATAAAGAGTAAATAATACTGTAGCCTATATCTTATAATAATCCATTAATTATCTTTTTATTCATTAGTGTTGTTGTCTTTATTTTATTTTACTTAACTGCTATGTGTTTAATTAGATTTTGTTGATTTATGGCTTTTTACTATTTATAAAGTATTGTTTTGTGTGTTTAGTTATAAGTTCATTTTATTAACTGATTGTGTTGTTCTTGTAAGTCCATTACTATTCTAGGGTTATCCCTGTTAGAGCAGTGGATACTTACTATAAAGAATTAAATAAATAAAAATACTTTTACCATGCAAATTTTAGTTTATTAAAAAGCTTATTTAGTAGATAGAGAGAGAAAAGCTGAGACGAAAATAAACTAGATAGGACCCATAAAACGACAAAAACAGTAAACCACAGAAGATTGTCATATCTCATTTTATTACACGTTTGCAGGCTTCAGGAAAATGGCAAAATAGAGAAACAGGAAGAACTGGTAGGTTTTACTTGTCATTTTATAACGCAATAATTCGAGTATTGATAGTGTTGCTTCTATTTTTTAATATATAACATCAATCGCAATACGAATGTACGGATATAGCTTTCGAACAATTGTACAAAATTGGATAGTAAACAAAATAGCTGAAACGTAAACAACACCAAACAAATTGCAACAGCATGTTAAAATGGAGTTTTATTTCAATTGGGTAGTAAAATTAATTAAATTTATACTCGTTATTATTAAATTAAGATTCCTATAATCATTATCTATATGGAGACGTATTTTCCTGATTGCAATCGAGGTCTTCCTCCTCCACTTCACTCGTTTTTGAACGTCCATGGTAGTGAGACCATTCGCATGCATGTCACCCTCCATGACGTCAAGGCAAGATTTATTGGATCTGCCTCTTCTACCTAGACCCGCCGGGGGTGCCATTGTTAGGCATTTGTTACCCACGTAACCTGGCGGTAGCCGCAAGATGTAGTCGCATCAATGGAGGCGGCTCACTTGCATTTAATCTGCGATGTCACGGATATGACGGGTGTGGGATCCGTTGAGTTTACCGCCAAGTATTCTGTATTCACCACGTTTAGCTTCAAACTGCCATCCTCAAGCGCTTCCACTTTACGTATCGCACCAATCTGCTCCTGTCCGCGTTCATCAGCGCTATGTCATCAACATACATGTGCAACCATGGAGATTGCTGGTGCTGTCCGACAAAGCGTCTGAAAACAAGCAGAACAAATAAGGAGTAAGGACAGATCCTTGGTGTACTCCAACGGTGATGGGGAAGGTTTTCGTGTAGCCAACAGCGGTCCGAACCAAGATTCCTGTAACAACGGTCCTTTAAACGGGGCGTGAAAAAAAAAACCTGACGAGGCCGTCAAACTGAGTGCCACCATTGTAACATACTACGTGTCTTTAATGGTGACCCTCTTTCCGGAGACTTTACCTTTAGTTTACTATCATGCTAGGTGAAGTCAAATTGGCGTGTCCTATATTTCTTCTGCCGCGTGCACTTAGATGTATTGTTGGATTTTTTTGTCCTATGGCCTCATATAAAAAATGTATGTAGCCTAAATTTTATTTATTAACTATTTTGTCTAAATCGCAGTATAGCAAGGAAACCTCTATAAAAAAACTATACACACATAATTAGTGTTTTAACACGTACTCATACGCCATAAGAATCCTATATACATTCCGTTTCGATATTGAAAAGAATCACGAGAATGTTGGGCAGACATCCAAAACCTTCGTATTTTTCTCTATGTGCCATTATTAACAATGTTATTGCTTATTATAGTATAGCCGTATTATGTTCTACTTGACCTCCCCCGAAAAGATTAAGGAGTGATGTGATGACGCAACTTCTATATTTAGGAGCTTGTTTACTATATGCGTAATTATTTCCCTTTGTTCAATCACCTTGTTCGTCAGAGTGATCCTGTGTCCTTTTAGATATATATTCCAATATTTACCTATAAACGGCTTTGAAGCTTCGAATAATTATTTCAACACTGTAAATGAGCTTAAGGGTATTAGGTTTAATATTTACTGTAAAGTTGTTGTTTAAAATTAAGGATGATTACAAATTCTTTTTTATATCACGGCAAACCCCTCGGGCTTCACCTCAACGTAGTTAACGGCGAGTTTTTTGAGTCTTTTCCATCGTGTGAATAATCCTCACAGATTTACGGAGCCGGTGGGGGAGGTTATGTCGGACTTGAACCGACTAAAAAGCACGCCATCTGAGGGTCGTAGGTTGCTGAGTGCGTTGTTGCCGGAGGCATATCCTTCGCACCCCAGTCAGAGTTTTTCGAGTCTGTGTTGCTAGGGAACCAAGCGCCTTTCTTAGGGTATCCTTGGGACCTCAATCAGTATTGGCTACTTACGTCGGTGACACAAACGTGTTGTTGGGAAAGAAATTTTCTCTTCAGAGTCAAACTTCGTCTACAGAGAGACAAACAAAACGCACTGCCACATATATTACTTGCAAAGTTGTGGTAAATATACACATAATGAGTAACAATTCAAATTCTCTATGTTGAATTATTTTAGTTATTTAGAAAATATATAATTTTCTTAACAAACCACTAAATAATATAAAAAAATAACGAATGAACCACACAACAAAGTAATATGATAACACAAACAGGATTATAAATATACTATATGTGTGCCTATTTATCATAAATTTGTCATTGACATTATTATACAACAACCAGATTCAAGTCGCTATAAGGTTTATTATCATTATTTTATTAACAACAATATGAGTCCTAAAAACTACGTACACCTAATAAATGCCTAGTTTTTTTCTATGCTTAAGTCATTTTGAAGTAAAGTCAGTACCTATACTCATTAACATTTCAGCAAAAAACCATATATCTCTACACTAAGAAATTCTTGACTAAAAGTTATGAAATATATAGGAAATATCTTGATTGAATTGAAGACTCGTGCTCAGATAATCTAGGAATATTAAATTCTTCACGTAGTAGATGCTTAGCGCTCACAGCGAATGGTAAAAGTAAATCGTCTGATTATTGTAAATTCTTGGATGAAATAGTATGATGTAAGTGAATCAGTCTCATTTCACTGGAGAATAATCAAAGTTTTATAAGAGATCTTTAAGAATTTTATTAAAGTTTAACTTGTTTACTGACTCGAAAAATGAACTTCCTTGTTTTAACTTGTTAGTCTGTTCTTTGTTTTAAAGATGCAAATTAATAGTAAACATAAACTCAATTATGTTTCAGTAACATTTGAGTATTTTACGACGATTTGAGAACGTATATTTAAACAGTATTTTGTTTGTTTGAAATATGTAAAAATATATTATGTAGTATGGTAGTGAAAGTTGGGTGTGGCAGAAAAAGCATCAGAGTAGAGTGAATGCAGTAGAAATGCGTGCGTTGCGAAGTATGTGTGGCTTGACCTTGAGAAATAGAGTGAGAAATAGCGTGATAAGAGAACGATGTGGAGTGATAGAAGATGTAGTGATGAGAATTGAGAGAGGAATGTTGAGATGGTTTGGTCATGTTGAGAGAATGAATGAAAGAAGACTAACGAAACAGACGTATGAGGCGAGAGTGGATGGTACCGTCGGAAGGGGAATACCTAGGCGCACATACCTGGACCAAATCGGGGAAGTTTTAGAAAAGGGGCAGGTCAGGAGTACTCTAAACCGACGAGCATGCATGAAGAATGTAATGAGAGATGAATGTATTTTTATTTTGATGCAATACTACCAATTTTACCCATTCATAGAATTCGTACTAGAACAGGTATTACTTACCACAGTCTTAATAAAATAAATATGTAATATACATAATATAATAAGTGTTAAGTAATATAATATTATATAAATAGTTATTTTAAAGTTGTAACGATAAACGGTTTCTATACTAATTCAATTAATCACTGTGCTCTTAAAATTATTATTAAGGCACATGTTAGTAACGATATTTTAATAAGTTAAGTCGTCGCGAGTCCGCCTTCGGTGCTTACTAATGAAATTCTCGTCTTACTAACTTTATTACAATGGGTCAAGAGGTTAAATGGGCGATCTTCTAAGCGAGCAAACGTTGGAACGAAATGCTCTTACCGTCATGTTGGTTCCAATTAAAGTTGTACATTTAATTTTTACAAAGAAATGTTTTAAGATATTAACAGTATTTCTGATTTTAGCTTCATTCGTGTCTTAAAACGTGTTCGTGTCGGTCACCGGGGTCCTAAGCCACGAACCTTACATATAAGAATAATGTATGATGTGAAATAAAGAGTTTCAATCTATATTATATTCACAGTTGAATATTTTATTTTTTGATTTCAAGATTTATTACCATGTAACTAGTTTTGTATTCACCTATCATATTTAACGTAAAAATACCAGGAATTTATAACAGTAGTTAGAGCACTATTTAACGAACCAATTAAGAGGCCTTAGGGGTACAAAAATATGAATCATGATATTAATGCCAGGGAGAGAAAGAGATACATTGGTGTTCAAGTGCGAGTGAGATGCATAATAGGATCTGTTAAGAATATGATATATTATGATACATGCATGTGATTACCAGTATGCTCTAATAAATGTAACTGAAATACTTTCCACGCTTTTAAATGCATTTAAATAGTTTTTTTTCCTTTCACAAATATCATTTACTTCTATAACGATATTTTATTTATTTTTTGTTGACTGTATCTTTTACGAATATTATTTCAGGAATAAAATTGTTGACGAAATTTGTTCATTCTAATAAACAGACCTGTTGAAGATCCTTGTAGAATACTTTTAAAACTTAGTTCTCAGCAAGACTAGCTTCTGCCACACATCATACATAACATAAACTCTCGCCTATATCCCCGAAGGGGTAGGCAGAGGTGCTAGCACCCTCATTTCGCCAGTTTATGTTTAGGTCCCAATGTATTAGGTGGCGATGTATCAATATTAGTTAAAAATGTTAATTGAAAGTTAATGAAGTTCTTTAGAGAGGATTTTCAATTTCTATAAAATTGAAGACCCCATGTTATCCCATTAGGAGAGGTAGAAACCACACGTTTCCTCTTACTACGTTCTTGACCGCAATCTTTCACTTTTTCTACTTTCATACAGCAAGAAAACGGAACTCTTAATAAAAAATCCTGTATCCTACAACGTACTATATTACAAAAAATCCAGTAAAAAGACACATGTTTTTCTATTTAACTATTATATACTTATCTATTTTAATATTATAAAGCTGAAGTTTGTTAGTTTGTTTGATAGACCGTGCTAATCTCAGGATCTACTGGTTCGAATTGAAAATTTTACTGAGGACCTGTTTACCGAGGAAGGATATAAGCTAAACATCATCACGCTGCTAGTTAAAGGAATGGACTATCATATATAGTAGAGACCATCGATATCAAAAATCTTGCAAATTCCAATACATTATTTAAAAATTAATATTAGGTCCTTACATATGAAATTGCGGAAATTTTCGTACAGATTCATGAGTTCGTTATTCCTGTAATTTAGTAGCTATTTCCATTATTTATATTTTGTCTGGAAGTTTAATTCAAGATTTTACAACTCTGTATAAAATTTTATTTTTATTGGTCGCTTGATTAATTAAATTCGATCTTCACTTCAAAAACAGTACTTTGAGGAGGTAGGACACGGTGGTATTTCCGCCCAATTGAGCAGTCCGACTGGGGAAGTACCGCCCTACAGAATACCGCGGTTATAATAACTTCGTGTTGTGTTCCCGGCGGTGAGTAGGGTAGCCAGAGCTCACTGGAGAAGTTTTATGCTGTCAGTGGTTTACGTGGTTTCAAAGTATGACAAGGGAGAAGCCGAGGCGAGTCATCTATATAACATACAATGCTAAAAAGATATAAGCACAATTCATTCAGTAATAAAATTTGTCATTTCTCTAACAATCAGTTCATATCTATTTATTATCTATTTTATATTCTTATACGATATATATCACAGTTTGGCGAATAAAATGCTTCGCAAAAAAGGCGCATTTTATTTAAGTAAGCCTTTAAATATTTTTTTTGTTTTTTTTTTATACCACTTGGTTGGAAGACAAGCACACGGCCTCCTGATGGAAAGTGGTTACCGTGGCCATGGACGTGTGCAACACCAAGGGAGTCACACTCACGCTGCCAACCCTGTAAGCACAAGTTTCTGTGCCCTCAGTGTAAAAGACAAAGCAGGACAAGCTTTTGGTCTTCCCACTGACAGTATAAAAACTCTCCAGTGAACTCTGATTTCTCTTTAAATTGTCAATGTGTAAGTATTCTGGCATGTATGTTTATACTAACTTATATCGAAATCGTAGACACTTTCAACGCCACATAGAAATGACACTTGCGGCGTCTATAGGACTTGTATGTAGTCTAACTTTACACTCGTATCAATCTATAATAACTTTATATCCGCAAAACAATCGCAAAACTTTTGATCATTTTGATAGTTGATTATGTGAAAATTTATTTGAACAAACAATACCAATTTGTAATTTTCGGACCGTTTTAACCGTAGGTTTTAACGTATTAGGTATACGAAATCTATTGAAAACTTTTTTAATTGAAAGTTCATGTTTGATGAAAGTTGAACATTAAAGAACTAGTAGCCAAGTTGAGCCATTCGTTTTTAACTTTAAAAGAATATATATATATATTTACTATTGTCTAATATTCCTCATCATTTTTTTTTATACCACTTAGTTGGCAGACAAGCACACGGCCCACCTGATGGGAAGCGGTTACCGTGGCCTATGGACGTATCCAATACCAGGGGTGTCACACTCGCGCTGCCAACCATGAAGAAACCTTCTGATGCCCCTCTTGAAGAACCCCATATTGTAGGCGCGTGAGAAAACCGCAGCAGGGATCATTCCACAGCTTAAGTGTGCGTGGGATGAAGTTTCTTTCATACCGCACAGTGCGCACCGTCTTAGGTCGCAATGTGTGAGGATGAATTCCCTGCCTATGGCGAGAGGTGCGATGATAGAATGTAGCTACAACGAATGAAATTTTAAAGCATTTAGGCTCAGTGGTCAGAACGTTCCCCTGGTAATGGAAAGATCATGGTTTTGAATCCCACCTGGATCGTTTCAATTTTTCATCGATTATATTTACGATCTAAATCTATAGGAAAAGTTAGCATATCTATAAACTACTCTTAAATTTCATTAAATTTATAAAGTAAAAATAAAAAAATCAAATCCGTATTTTACGTCATCTATTATTGTTATGAAATATTATTATTGTTGTTGAATAGGAATTGGTTCGGCCCGGGGTACGAGGGATATGCCTGTCAACCTCACCTTCGGCAACCAAAGCGACCCACAGGCAGCGCGCATTTTAGTCGGTTCGAGTCCGACATAACCTTTTCCAACGGCTTAAAAAAAAGGTTCACCCTTGTTTGGTCGAACAACTTTTGATCGAATGTTACAAATTCGAACAACGTTTGAGAAAATAATTGTTTTGCATAATATCGGTTGACATAAATTTCATTTGATCGAATGTTTATTTGCTATAACAACGTTTGAGCTATTCATCAAAAATTATAATGCTCATTTCATATAATATTCATTTGGTACAAATGTAATGTAGTGTAGAAAACGTTGTTCGAATTAGTAATATTCGATCAAACGTTGTTCTAACAAACAAGGGTGAACCAAAGAAAATTCATGTTATTCGATATGATTTTTCGACTAAACCACTATTAGTCTAATGAATCATTAGTTTAAATAAAATTAGTGCAAATGATAATTCGGTGGAATGACATTATTCCAAATAAATAATTCTGCGAAATAAAATTCGACCAATTAAATATTTGGTCAAATGAATAATTATGTGAAATGATTTTAGTGCAACTGAAATTAGTCGAAGTGATATTCGATCAAAAGTTGTTCGACCAAACAAGGGTGAACCGAAAAAAAACGAGATGGTTAGATCAGTGCAAAAGTTTTATAATATTCAATTTTACTAAGTAAATTTTACTACCTACCTATCCTACCTACCCATGAAAATAAAAGAGAATGAGACTATAGTCAAGACATAGTCAACTATATTTTTATGGTATTTTTCTGGGTTTTTTCTCAAATTATCTTCAGGGGCGATAGCAATGTGTTCGCATCGATGAGTTCACTTCTAGCTAGTGCGATCTCAACGCTGGAGTCCCTCAAGGCGGTATTCTCTCTTCCTAATTATTTTCTATTCTTATTAATTTTGTTACTTACAATCTTCGATGTGCGTATCATCTGTATGCAGACGACCTGCATTTATACGCTTAAGCACCAGCAGATGACACTTCTCGAGTCATACACGAGAGGAATGAGGATCTGGAAGCTTTGGGAAACTGGTCTACTAAATTTGGTTTAACTGTAAACCCATCAAAGTGCCAGGCCATCATACTGGGCAATGGTAGGTTGATGAATGAAGTCAATACCTCGACACTACCACCTATTTTCTACAAAGGAACAATAATTCCTTTCAGTTCTTCATAAAAGGACCTGGGACTCTACCTCAATTCCAACCTTGACTGGCGCGTGCAGGTAATGAACTTGAGCCAGAAAATTACAGGTAGAGTTCTGTGAATTAGAGTTCTGTACCGCTTGAAGAACTTCTTCCCAACAAGGACTAAAGCTATGTTAACTCAAAGATTAATATATCCTCTGATAGATTGTGGTGATGTGTCTTCTCAATAACTGCATTCGATTCATCTTCAATCTTCGTAAATATGAGCACGTGTCTTCTATCTGCTTGCAGCTTAATTGGTTAACTATTCGTCCTCACCGTAAGTTGCGCGCACTTACTACTCTCTACAATATTCTCAACTCTCCCTTTATTCCTACTTACTTAACCTCTTATTTTTAACTATTATGTTCCAAGAATGATAGAAATCTTCGTTCTACGGACAATCGACTCCTCGCATTTTCTCATAGAACCAACTTTTAGGCTCTTCGTTCTTTGTTGAGGCCGTTCGTCTGTGGAATGCACTTCCTCGGGAGATCAGGAAGAGCACATGCCGCGATGTGTTCAAGTCCAAGGTACGGCAATTGATCACCACGGAATTGGCAGAGTTATCGGCTCAACAATAATGTTTTTATCACTCATGTATATTTGTATATATTGTATTTATGTTTATGGCATGTAAGTATATGTACTGTTTATATAAGTGAAGAAAAGTCAAAATATATAACCACGTGTCCATCAATCAATCAATCAGCCTATCGTAGTCCATTGCTGGACATAGGCCTCTCCTAATCTCGGTAGTTCCTAATCACGTGTACATTTAGCTATCACAACGCAACGGAATTAAAAAATGTACCAGGTGCCTCGAAGGCTTTTATATAAAAAAAGACAAAAAGTTGTTTCGAACTTTTTAATTCCTTTAAACAAAAGTAAGTTAATCCCTTGACAATCCCACTTTAGAAGTAAATTTCTAATTACTGCGCGGTAGATACATACAGGCTTGTTATTACGTTTAGCTTACTGACTCACAGTTCATAGTTGCATTAATTAATGTGTGTTAAGCCCGGTTAATGGCAATAGGCTCGCCATCTATTACATTAGGACCTAAATATAAACTGGCGAAATGTGGGTGCTAGCATCTCTGCCTACCCCTTCGGGGATATAGGCGTGAGTTTATGTATGTATATTATATTATGTATATCAATCTGGCTAATATTATACATGTGGAATTTATCGAGGCTGGATAGAGGAATGCATATTTTATTACTCTTTCACGCATAAACACCTATATAAATTCAGATAAAAATTTAGATAGATCTACATTTTATTGAGATAGTGGATAATCTGAAATAACGTATACGATACTTTTATCTCGGGAATACACTTTTATGGGTTACAGCATCAGTATTTCAAGCAAGTAGAACCGCGGACAACAGCTAGTATTGAAATAAATGGGTTTATACATCTCACAAGGTAGCGCTTGACTTTAAGAACCATAAATATAGTCACCGCAATTGTTGCTAATATTACAAATGTGAGTTTGTGAAAAATTTTACAGTTGTTTGTTTTGAAGGTTTCCATGCTTGCTAATCGGACACGCTCAAACAGCTAAAAGGATCTCGCTGAAATTTGGTACAAGAATAGATTATAGACGGAAAAACAGCATGAATCTCTGATTCATGCTGTTTTTCCGTCTATAATCTAATACTAATCTAAAAATAATCTAAAACGGTCTGCCGTTTTCACTTTATTCGATACGATATCGGTGTCGAACGTCGATAGCCGATATCCGATAACCGACACCATGTCCTGTTTTCACTTATGTCCAATAAAATCGGTCCGATACGGCCATTTGCTCGATAGCACAGATTAGTTAGGGTTGCTAAAGATGACAAACTTGGCAAAAACCTGCAAGCTATTTACGACCTTATTGACATGACATAGTTTCAAGTTTCTTTCTTATATTCTTGATTAGCGTCATCTATTAACGTGAAAAGATACGTAATTAAGTAAATATCATTAAGGTCGAATGTCGTCGCTCTGATATTCGATATCAGGCCAAACAATTTGGATGTTAACTATAAACTATAGTACTTACTAAGTACTTTTCAATTCTGGTCGTGTAGTACTTTGTAAAAATTGCTCGGACTAATAAATTACAATGATAAGTATGCCTCTGCAAGGACATATAGGCGTCAACTCCAACTGTCACCCACGTTAATTTAAACATTAATTATCCACGAGCAGTACAATGGAAGTAGAAACCACCGCTTTGCGCGCGAATACTAACTCTGATATTCTATTCATCTTCTTATAATGTTTTTTTAATTAATTAATAAAAAATTAATGATTAGTTGTACCTGGTGGTCCTCTACAATAATCACAGTGAATATTAGGTATAATTACAAACTTGTGTTCAAACTTTATTACTAGTATAGTATTATATTATTTGTGCTAGTAGGGTTGTCAGTCCACGAATGTACGTTCTTTACACATTATTTATTTTAACATTTTAGGAAAACTTACAGCTAAAAAGTAATAGTGGGTGAAAATCAAATACACATATTTATAATCCATTATATTTATAACCCATTCTACCAGCGCATAGCATGTTAAGACATTATTCCCGATTGTCATACGAACATCTGTCATAGTTGTTACGTGTAGTAGCCTTAAAAAGTCCAATATTCTTTTTTTGATTCAGTCAGGTGCTTTCGTATGCCACGCATCTCGGGGCTGCCGCGTGGGTATGTGGGGTGGGGTTCTCACCGCACTAAAATATTCTATAATGCATCATACGCCGATCCAGAACTAACTACAAATCTTCTGTATCGGTCAGTTGGTTATGAAAGGCTTGGTAGATAGGTACCAAAAAGGTAGTTTTGTAATACCTCTCTAAATAAATAAATTGTCCTTTAAATCAATTTTGTCAGCATCAGGTGCATGGCTTGACTCAACAGTAGTACCCGGAAGAAGGCAATAGGCCCCTATTAAGTGGGTCCGAATTCAATGATTGGTCAAATATGGGTGTTAATTCACCTCTGCCCAACTTTCCGGGAATAAAGGCGTAATTATATGTATGTATGAAGTTTGAGTGAAAATTATATGAACTGACTTGGAAAAGAAACGATTCAGTGTCATAAAAGTTTAGCGTTCATGAGTTTATCTTCATAAGACGTATTTTGAGGAGAAGCGGTCGATCGGTCGGTCAGAGGTCGCGGGTTCGTATGAATATGTATATTTGCATTGTTCTGAATGTTTCTTTGTAGACAAAGCAGAGCAAATATATGCGTGCCTTGTTAGCGCCGTGTATTTATGACCTAGAAACTTTAATTTATTATTTTGTTCCTCCTCGACTTTTCCTCTAAATTTACTGAAGCGAGCCCTTGATGGGAAATTGGTTCTTATTTTAAATTATTATTTATTATTAGCATATAACCCTGCGTTTTCACCTAAGTATAAAACTCGTATTTGACAAGTTACAACATGTCACAGGCTGAGTGTGAACGCAATTGTGTTTTAAACTTGTTTACAATTTGTTGGCTATACATACTTTATGAACGAAAAAGTGTCTGAATACATGTAGAAAATATATGTATTGTGTTTTGACTAGTATTCTACAAGTTTCAACAAGTTTAGTATGAAACGAGTTTACAAATTGTTTCTTAGTAAAAACGAGTGGTTTGAAAGTAAAAAATAAATAATATACCAATACGGAATGAAAAAGAAACAATTCATCCCTTTATAAAGAAACAGCTAAAGATTTTCTATTCACATAAACCAAAAAGTCCATTCGTTCGAAGTAAGCAATATGTTCAGATATAAATATTGAGTTCCAACTCACGGCACGTAAGGACCGCAAAAACTTCTGCCGGTAGAATAATGGTAGGAGCCATCTATTCCAACAAGCTCTTATAGTTTTTATGTGAAAAAGGCCTCTGAATCTGTAAACAGGCATTTGCTCAGGTCGTGGAGGGATTACAAAGAGTTTTCCTCACAGATGTTACGCGGGCCATGACGCCAGATGGCGCTGCTATCGATAATAATAAAAACAGTATTATACGATGATTTACAATTTAACTTCTACAACTACATGCGAACATTCATAAGTAAATGCGTATACCCATTATTTTTTATATGTGAACTTTATGATTTAAGAGTGTTGGACGTGTTTTAGGTTATGCAAAAGTTAATCCGGTTAAAATAAATTCAGTTTCTACTTTCTATTACTTTCATTTATGTTATATTGAATGAAATTAAATATATTTATTTGCTGAAATATGGTAGGTACAGGGTTTTAAACATGAGTGTGAAAATCGCATATTTAGTCAGTCAATGTTCTGACATGCAAAATATAGTGTATTCCATTTTAGGCAATAAGTAAGTTTGACCTGCAAAATATAGTGTATTCCATTTTAGGCAATAAGTAAGTTTGACCTGCAAAATATAGTGTATTCCATTTTAGGCAATAAGTAAGTTTGACCTGCAAAATATAGTGTATTCCATTTTAGGCAATAAGTAAGTTTGACCTGCAAAATATAGTGTATTCCATTTTAGGCAATAAGTAAGTTTGACCTGCAAAATATAGTGTATTCCATTTTAGGCAATAAGTAAGTTTGACCTGCAAAATATAGTGTATTCCATTTTAGGCAATAAGTAAGTTTGACCTGCAAAATATAGTGTATTCCATTTTAGGCAATAAGTAAGTTTGACCTGCAAAATATAGTGTATTCCATTTTAGGCAATAAGTAAGTTTGACCTGCAAAATATAGTGTATTCCATTTTAGGCAATAAGTAAGTTTGACCTGCAAAATATAGTGTATTCCATTTTAGGCAATAAGTAAGTTTGACCTGCAAAATATAGTGTATTCCATTTTAGGCAATAAGTAAGTTTGACCTGCAAAATATAGTGTATTCCATTTTAGGCAATAAGTAAGTTTGACCTGCAAAATATAGTGTATTCCATTTTAGGCAATAAGTAAGTTTGACCTGCAAAATATAGTGTATTCCATTTTAGGTAGTAAGTTAGTAATAAGTTATTTGTTTCAGTATCAAAATAAACGGGATATTTACCATGTTTCATTGTTGTTTTATTTTGATACTTATGTGAGTGACCATGATAGTTTAAATACCAAAAAAGCTATTTGTTTTATGAAAGAATATCACTAACTGACATTACCATAGTATTGCCACTCATTCCAATGGCTTACTTTAATTTTTTGTATAGTAATGAAGCTCACATAGGTAGTACAATTTAAACCCTTGATCATAAGGCCAACTTCCCGATGCTATTCTTTCTCTTGCAGTAGTGCCTACCTCTATTTTTGTTTATGTTACAACCTAATTCATGGAACAATGAGTTATTATTTTGTGGTCATTGTATTCGGAGCAAGTATAACTAAGCGCTTACTTAATAATTGTGTAAGTACCCTGCAAGGGTTTACTTACATAAGTATTAATAAGTAAGTAAATCTCTCTACGGTTAGTAGGAGCTCTGGAAAGGTTATTATACTCTTTAAAAATATGTCTTGATTAAACAAAATGTTAGCAACTAACATTTTCACTATCAAAACATACTCTATTATTTAGATATATTCAAAATAAAAGAGTGTAGAGTTGGTAGCATGAGTATAACCTCACTGGTAATACACACGTGCATGGGCTACGGCAATCACTTTCCATCAGGGCGTCCTTCTGCCACCTAAGTGGTACAAAAAAAACTTTCAACAGAGCACATGCTTCTATTTATTATTTTCATGTAGGTATTGTAAAATATACACTCCCTTAATTAACTCAGTTCGAATACTTTGATTGAATAGTCAGTCTTCTAAAGAATGCACTTCATCAAACTATGGGATTGGATTGGTAATAGGTTATTCAAGCGTTTTGCTGTTTTTATATTTCAATTTCATACGACTTTTTTCATAGTTTGTGAATGATGACTAGTGAATTCGGTATATTTTTTCTCTGTTGATGATTACTGGCATGTAATAAAAAAAAGCAATGAAGCTGACTGAGGTTTGATAAATACTCGTATCATATTTGTGTTCTACAATTATTGCATCAAATTAACTATTCTAATCTTAATCAAATCAAATTTATTTCATAACCATTGTACACTATTTTACATGGGTTCTTAATTTAAAGTTTGTTTAACGTAAAAATATACTATTGTAATTGGAACGAGGAAAGGGTGGCTGACAAGTGAAAGATACCCTTGATGTTAATAAAACAGTCTTGAGCATGGTGTAGACCCGTCCTAAAATGCTAGAACTAAAGCATAATATTGTAGTAAGGACGCGACCTTCTTAACGTTTAACTTTGGTTAAATTTTTAGGTAAGGTTTTTTATATACCATTGATTATTTTGACACGAGATGACAATGTACATTCGTCCATATTTAGTCTTAAAGAAATCACTATTTATAAGCTGACGTCTCGGAAATGCCGCAGTGGAGTTTGTTGCACCGTATCTTCTCGTAAACGTAGTTTTAAGTAGAATTTGACTTCAAAAAGATGTAATTACGTTGCACTATTTTGAGAAATAATAAATTTGAATTTGATTTGAATTTGAAAAATGGTTGTGCATGTTTACCACCATGTGCACCATTGGGTAATTTTGAACACTTCTCTTAACCAGGAGCGTACCCACATTGAAGTTATAGAAGAATACAAACCCAGGTAAGGATTACGAATTTTGAACGTCATATTCTATTATTAGCGTATTACATTATACAATATGTACTTTTTTAAATACATTAATTAGTCAAGTATAAATAGTTTTTGCTGATAAAAAATGAGCGGTCATTGAATATAGTGGTTAGATTTCTATGGATAAAAACTTTCAAGGATTATAATATTTATATGCTACTTGTGTTTATCAACAACAAAGAAAATTTAGTATATTTATACACTTTTCTGAACATCCTATACTTATATAACTTGATCATCGAAAATCAATGCATCATAGACTGTTCAAGGAAAAAGACTCTTAACAATATTAGAGTATAAGACAGTAAATTGAATATCTTAATACTATTGATTTACTTTGGAACCTTTGAACTCTGTTAATCCTGTCAATGATGAGTTCTATTGTTGAATACTGTATGGTGTTATTTTAATTGATTGAAACATGGTGTATCAGAAATAATATCTTGGCAAATTAAAATATTGAACAAATTGAAAGTTAAATTATAACATTTTTTGTAAAAAACACCACGCAAACTCTAACTATTATGGTGATCTCTCTTTGCCTAAGTCAATACATCGAATAAGACAACATTTGCATATGCTCGTTTGCCACATTTTTCAAACCCCAACCAAAATAAAGACTGAGCCTATTGTTATCAACAGGAGACTTTTCATGAAGCGATTGTTTACCTTCGGATAAAACCACGAAAGACACGGCGTTAGTGTAGCTCTAGTATTTTTGAGACTGTGATAAGACAATACAATTATGTACCAATACCTACCAACGCCAACAAGCAATATATTTCATTGTATAGGATATCCTGTCAGCAGTTTCCAATTACCGTGGACGTAAATTGCTTATTATTAACCTGTAAACAAGACAATACTACCTCCTCTATAAATTTATATTCTAATTAAGTAATTTACTTATCATTAACAATATAATCTCTAATCATAACAACAACAATTTATATTTTTGTTGTATTTATTTTATTTTCAGTTGAGGGTAGTTACAACTTGTCAAAATGAGTGCGATTCAATCTACTATTGTATGCTTGAAATGAATTATAAAACCTTGAATGGATAAAACCTGAGTATTATACATTCAAGAGATCTCTTCCTTCATTCCAGCTATTATTCATAGCTATGCATTTTAGCTATTCATTAAAATTTAAATGCATTTTGAACCGAGCCATATTCAGATATTAAAAAAATAAGTTTAAAACTAAAACCAAACTACTGAAAACTCACGCTCTAAAAAAAGTATTAAACTAGAAAATATCAAGGATTACCGTGGTCGTATGCCACTTTTCCCTAGAATGTATTGTTTTGTTAGACTAAGTGGCATACGACCACGGCAATCCTTTATAATTTCTTGTTTAATACTATTTTAGAGCGTGAGTTTTCAGTAGTCGGGTTTTGGTTTTTAATTTTTTTTTTTTTGGGGGAAGCTATAGGTATAATTTATACATATTTGCAATGTACGTATGTAAGTCCTTTCAGTTGATACTATACACGACATATTTATCTCAAAATGTATTCTTTAACACAGTACTTTATAATCGCTAGCGGACTTTTTTTTTTACGTGCGCAATTCGAAAATTCCCACGGATACCTTCCCACCAGAGCCGGTGGAGGAGGTTATGTCGGACTCGAACTGGTTGCCGAAGGTGAGGTTGACAGGCATATCCCTCGCACCCCGGCCGACCAAGGGCCATCTCTCACGATCTGGCCCTCTTCTTGGGTGTCGGGACTACAGAGTCCCCAACTCGTCCCCGGAAACGGGAAGGTGCCACACCGCCGTGGCCTGCTTCTGCCAGGGTGACAGGCGGCTCCACCTGTCACCCCCAGGCCTGCGCTCATGGGGGGCGGAGATCGTTCACCGACCTCCGACGCCCGAGTTACCTTCGTACGCGGGCAGCTTGGCTTGCGATCCTTCGTCGCACCCGCTGTCGCTCCCGCCCCGAACCTCATTTGTCCAGGTTTAATAAGTGGTTGAGGATCTATGAGGGAATAGATGAAATTATATATATACCTATCATAGCCCTCCTTTTGTCTCGCCGTAGTCGGGTAAAAATAATGTTTGTAATTCCTAAAACAATCAAAACATCTAGATACTCGTATTGCCCAAGAAACTGAATATTCAACTTTACTCGTTATTTTTACTAAGAGGTACTCTCGCACCGATTCGTTTTTTTTCAAGGAATACAAATTACACAGTGGTACGTTCAACTTACTTGGCGTAAAGTTTCCGTTTCTGCTACTATTAGTGGTCGCAGCTATTTTACATAGTGCCAGAGGTCCTTAATTAATTCAACCACGATCTTTTAATGATTACACGTTGCGAAGAAAGTATGACTATGTTTTTTTATGCTTACTGCCAAGAACATTAATTGCAACTTTGCAACATTGAAACGTTATATAATGTTGATGAAGAAGTTACAGATATAAAACAAGGAAACATTATGTGTACAAATTGAGGATTCCTTTATAAATTTCATTGATTGGCATAAAAATTGTAAAATGCAATTAATAGAACTCGAAACGGCTACTTTTTTTTACGCGCGCAAAATCCCCACGGATACCGGAGCCGGTGGGAGAGATTATGTCGGACTTGAACCGACCAAAACGCACGACGCCTGAGGGTCGTTTTTGGTAACCGAAGGTGAGGTTAACAGGCATATCCCTCGCACTCGAAACGGCTACTAATTCTCAACTGTTAGGCACCCTATACAAAATAATCTTGGCTTATGCGTACCGCAATGCAAAACAATCCATTCAAAAAGAGCTCTGGAGCACTTCATACTGTCGTCCGAACCGCTTACGGTGTGAAACGACCCACGACTCAAGTTATTTGGACAAGTCATCAGAAAATTATTACAGCACCAAAGTTCTATAATGGTGGTGCTTTATTAAATTTTGTGTAAATAATGTTGATGTTCGTTACCGTAATTAGCGACTTTTCTAACCGACACTGTTCGAGTGAGAACTTGATAACGATAATGTTAGTACCTGAAAATACCTTTCACCAATGTTTTGTTTAGCAAGATGATTATTACAACAGTATATAGTATGTATTGGTACTTTTAAAGACGTGTTTTATTTTTTTTTTTATTTAATTAACTACATGCACAATTACAATGGCGGACTTAATGCCGTATGCATTTTCTACCAGTCATCAATAAGGTGGAGGAGAGCTATAATGTGGCAGGCACAAAAGAAGTCTACAGTTAATATTAATACACTAATACCAAAGTTCTCAAAGATGTGGGCTATTTTTTTATTTGCTATATCAAAGCAATGCTGTTCAATACGAGTATATCTATAACAAATAAAGGCGTTGCTTAAATTTGTTTAGTTTCAGTTTTTTCAGCTGTCTAAAAGGGAAGATTTCGATTAATATATAAATGTACCTAAGTGTAATACGTAATCATACAACTTGATCTATTTTCCTGAGTTCCCTTGATATATGTAGTTATGAGTTAAGCACTTTACATACCTCAATGAGTATTGATAAATAAAATACTCTAACGAATCATATAATCAATTAATATACCATAAGCTATGTCCAATTAATCAATCATTTATTTGTAAATGTGGGTATATAAATTAAAGAAAACATTTAGGTATTAGCAATTACATACATACATACTTAAAATCATGCCTTTATCCCCGGAGGCCTATTGCCGTCTTCCGGGCACTATTGTTGACTCAAGCCATGCATCTGAGGCTGAATATGGGCTGTATATATCTGTCAGATTTTAAAAAGCCCTATCCCTTAATCGCCTTTTTCGAAACCGCATGGGTAGAGATGGGTTGGTTCAAATTCTACTCTGCCAGGAGCCACGCGGCATATGAGCAATTATGTTCTACATAATCACAACATAAATTAGAAAGGCCGTAGAAAAACTATGTAGGGTGCAGTATTAAGTTAACTATTAATCAAAAACTCGTACGGTTCGCGAAAGTTCTGTAAAATCATATTAGACTATTTCAGTCGCTGCTGAATGTGTGTGAATACCAATGTGTGCTCTTACTCCATCCGCTTTTTGCATCCAGTCTGTTCCAGCCACCTTTTGTAAGTCGTCAATCCATTTGGATAGAGGGTGTTCTACCTTCCGTTTGCCTTCTCGCCGTCTTCACTTGAGGACATATACTCCAACGAACGTCATACATCCCTTGACAAATGTGGTCACTTCAGCTTGCTTATTCTGCGAGCTACGATTATGTTGCTAACTTCACTTCTTTGTTGGACGAATTCTTTAAAATTTAATTTTAATAATAGTGGTACTCAAATTAACTATACTAGAACAAATCATCTGATCGACGGAGAACAGTATCTGGTTATATCTGTACACATTATAGAACTACATACATATATACATACATAAAATCACGCCTGTTTCCCATAGGGGTAGGCAGAGATCACGGATCTCCAATTGCTACGATCCTGGCATAATACTCTCGCTTCATTCACTCTCATTATATTCTTCATGCATGCTCGTCGGTTTAGGGTACTCCTGACCTGACCCTTTTCTAAAACTACCCCGATTTGGTCCAGGTATATGCGCCTAGGTCCGACTGTACCATGCACACTCGCCTCATACACCTGTTTCGGTAGTCTTCTTTCATTCATTCATTTCATTATAGAACTATTAGTCAGTATAAGTTGTTTCCACTGCATTAACATTTCATTTAAGCTCTGAGTTCGTGCCTTAGTTGCACCGCGTCGAAGGAATATGAACAGAATAATAACAGTGGAGATTGAATTGCGATGGTTTATAGTATTAATAGTTACATACATATTCCGTTTCCATTGTCAGACTCGCTATTTGAATATCATTGATGCAACGGATCGAGTTATTGAATATTGCTTCCACATAACCCTGATGGGAAGATCCAATAACTACTGACTGGATATCGTAACAGACGACATGTGTTTCAATTGCCTTACTGCCAGAGATTCTGAAGGTCACTCGTAGTGGAGGTGTCAAAACCAGAAAGTGGACTTGGGGGATCCAAGGTGAAAGCTTGTTGAGAAAGTCTGAAGAATATTGTTTTGTACGTACCTAGTACTTATTTCAAATAGGATTGATATAGTCTTCTATGTATATATTGCACGTGGGTGACTTGTGTGTTTGAGTTGTGTATGTAGGCTATTTCCACGATGGTATTTCCGTCCCAATTCAGTCTGACGACTGAGGAAGTACCTCCACCCTACAGAATACCACGGCCAAAATATTTACGTGTTGTGATACCGGCGGTGAGTAGGGTAGCCAGAACTCATTGGAGAGTTTTTGTGCTGTCAGTGGGAAGATTAAAGGCTTGTCCTGATTTTGTGTTAGGCACTGACGGCACAGAAACTCTGTCCTTTCAGGGTCGGCAGCATAAGTGTGACTTCCCTGATGTTACACACGTTCACAGGTCACGGTAACCACTTTCCATCAGATGGACCGTGTGCTTGTCTGCCACCTAAGTTGTATAAAAAAAGGTTTGTACGTATGTGTGTTAGGCAATATCGCGAGTAGATTAATCAATAAATAATAAAAAGGACCATTTAATTATAATATATCTAGATTTATGCTTGATTGATTGAAATCATATCTGTCTCAATTAGATGAATGAAACTTATAACTTAAAAAACACTATTATATTCGAGAAATATCCTTGATACTGTGTACCTACTATCTGCTATTAAGTTTAACGACAAGATTAAGTCATAATATTGCCTTCCACGAAAGTTTAATGGTTGAATTTTGGTACAAGCACTCTCAAGTTATTTATCTTGCGAACCACGAAGATGTTTTATAGTCTCATAATTTCTGACTACTGAAGGATCTATAGAGAAAAAACTTAAGGCTTCATTATTAAATATTGTGTATTTCACAAATGATAACATAATTAGTTATTTTAGTACTTATTTTGTTTTGAAAAGGATCAACATTTCCTGTTGATATTAATAACATAACATAAAACGACTCTGGTTGTTCCCCGCTTGCCGGTTTTTGAATTAAATAAAGCCCACCAACAACAAAAATACCTACCCCTATTAATTATTTTATGAATAGCGGCTTTGGCGAAAGTGGAATATCTCCTTCAAAGCATTAATACATTATTATGTTTATAAAATCGCACAATAAGCGACTTTATCCCCACTGAGTAAGGTTTCTTGCCAAATTTGGGTTGGTTTGCCGTCAATGGTATGTTTGGCATGGAATGTCAATTCTTTGGAATAAATCAATATCCAAAATTCTAAACTTGTGAAATCTGTTACTCTTTTGACTTAACCTACTTTAACAAATTATTCATTTTCTTTGAAGTATCACCAGTAACGACAATTAATAAAGTTAAACGTAAGTAGAATCTTGAAAGTTTATGTAATATGATCTTATAAATGGGCCACATTCCTTATCGGTACTAATAATTTTTAACCGACTTCGTAAAGAAGTGAACCTACTATATGGTTGTACCAAGATCTTTGGGACCAAAACCAACCTCATATGTTTGCCAGTATTCCTGCTGATTAATGAACGAAGTTCTGGAGCAGGCTGGAAACCTGAGACGCAGGGATACTGATTTAATGCGGTGATTCTATTCAAAAAGTCATCAGTTCATAAGCGTGCCGATAGATGGCTCTAACTATAATTTTATAACATGATGTGGAATAGAGCGGCCCTCTAAACAAGCGGCAATTCATGGGCCAAGTATTGTATGTATGGAATTTGATTTTTTTTTTTTTTATACCACTTAGTTGGCAGACAAGCACACGGCCCACCTGATGGAAAGTAGTTACCGTGGCCTATGGACGTCTGTAACACCAGAGGAGTCACAGTCGCGCTGCCAACCCTGTAAGTACAGAGTTTCTGTGCCGTCAGTAGAAGACAAATCAGGACAAGCCTTTAGTCTTCCCACTGACGGCACAAATTCTCCAGTGAGCTCTGGCTACCCTACTCACCGCTGGGAACACAACACGAAGTTATTATAACCGCGGTATTCTGTAGGGCGGAGGTACTTCCCCAGTCGGACTGCTCAATCGGGCGGATATACCGCCGTGTCCTACCTCCTAGATGAATGACGATATATCATAAACGTCTAATTCCATAAATTCGTCATTCTATTCTAAAATACGCTGCGCCGACCAACGAATTGTCGGAGTGGTTCCCCTATTGAGTAGTAGGCAGAGTATCCCAATGTATGGACTTCTTCTCGTTTGAATCTCTAATGGTTGTTAACTTATACTTATAAAAAAATATAATAAAAGTTAAATATGATGAATATTTTTGCATAAAACAAACATTAAAAAATACACAAAAAAAAACTAAAGTCAACTTACAAACACATTTTAAAACAAAAACCCAAGTCGGTAATCATTTTGATTGCAAACGAAAGTTATTATATGGATAAGTTTTAAGTAATCGCTGTAAATTTGTAGACAACTACCTTCAAGACGTATATTCAGCAGACAAGGATAAATTCGAAAACTTCTTTATTGCATGACGCAACACAATAGATTGACGCGTTTAATGTAGATATATCATGATAGTGCCAAGATTTGGGGAAATGGAATGATATGTTGGCATTATATTGTGTGTTTATTTCCCAACAACAAAATGGGAAATGTGAACTTCATTTGGGTTACAACATTATCTTTATAGGTACAGATACGATTGCACTTATATGTGCTAGTTACATTGTGATTGTGACTATGTACTTGCTTGTTTGTTTTATTTTATATTATTTTGTTTTTTGTTTGTATACTACTCGGGGCTTATAAATAAATTAATGGGGAAAGAGAATATGCTAGGTACATGTGTGATACTTGCAAAAAGTATTTGCTATACTTACGAGTATCTATTCTTTGTATCGTGTGATGGTATTCCGTGTGCGCATAATGTGTGTATTGTGTATACCTAGTACATGTTGTGTGTATGTACAGTACGGGTACGTGTATAATGTACTTTGTTTTTCTTTTTAATAGGAATAATGGCAAATACAGTAAGCTACCTGGTTTGGTTAGGCTACAGTTGAAAACCAGCGCTGCAGTTTAGCCTAATCTGCAGCATCAGCTGAACTGCGGCCTTTTAAACACACACACTCCACACTGACACATGGTATTAATAAAGTAGACTATACTAGGAAACCGAGAGTAGATGATAAAGTATAGTTATGTGTTTTTATTCTATTTTTATTTTGTATACATGGTCTATTATGGCATTTATGGCATTACAATTTTTTTGTGTGTGTGTTTACATACAACTTTATATGAAAAGCTTAACCGCAACACCTTTGTCGATTGTACATATTTGGTCTATGTCTCTCAGTGGACTGCGATAGGTTTGATTGATTGATTACGTTGGTAAAACACTTAATAATATTTTACAATATAACAATTAGATATAACAATTAGATCCAAAGGTGTTTATCCATCTTCGTTCAAAATGTAGGCGCAGACCGGTGTTTGTTTGTGTTTCGGATACAAACCTAGATTCTGTCTCTACAGATATGTTACCCGGCATGTTGATTTAATGTATAGCATCCATTATAATTGCAATACATTGCAAAACTACTATGTATATCTAGTGACATGACACTATTTAAAATATGACGAAATTATTTAATGAAGAAGTATCAATATTGGCATTGTTGGGATTTTTATGAAATAAAACCTTTAACTAAATGCAAACTTCTACTGTCGTGGATAAGAGAACGCTTTTAAAACTCGAAAGTTTATATAACAACTTAACCTACCCAACCTGTATAAAGGTTTGAAACTTATCCAATAAGACCCTACAAGTTGCAACCCACGCCTTATACTTTTCTCATTTTATTTAAGAAATGGTTAGAAAATCGACAGCTAAGATGTTTTTTGGACCATCAACTATCTGATAGAAACTGTCTAGTTTTATGAGTAAGATTTTATAATACTTTAACGTAGCTATGATAGAAAAATCCAGTGTTTTAGTATCTACTATTTTAGTATCCTCAAAGTCTTAAACTCTTGCCTTCGGAGAAATTTAAACATTTTAAAACGCATCAAGTGTACATTGAATAAGCGGTTTAATGCTGACCTGTATAAATGGCACATAATTTATTATGCGCACTTCGGGCGCCATTTTTGTTGGGTAATTTTTAAAATGTATGATTAATGACACTAGAACGAGGCGAATAAAGTCAGAAAGGATAATCCTAAATATTTTATAAAAAGTTGGTATTGTTCACAACATTTACCTTAGGAAGTTTGTATTTTTAAATATACTTGTCATTTGTATTAGCTGTTGCTCCATATGAAATACTGATCCTGTTAACATGATCCACAAAGATATATTTTTAAGGCAAAAAAAAAGATAGAATAGGTGCACCCATAGTTGTCAATCAATTACTTTCCTCGCTTTCATTCCCTTACTGCGAATTTCTTGCCTGTAATTCTCAAACTATCTGGGATTAAAACCCGTTTCACTCCGCCAACGGGGTATTTAGAAAGATCTTCGTTAAAATATATTATTACCCAAGACAGTATGATTATAATTTTGGTTAATATCGTTTTGATACTTAAAGAGGTGTACCTACCACAGAATAATGATCAGTAAAGAACAAATGCCTACTTCACTTCTCATTTTATATAGATACTTACACGCCTGTCATGACTCATAGCACTTATGATATAGGTACCAGGTGTTAAGATCGTTGATTACTTAATGTGCTGCACACGATCCTCCCTGTTTTCCGTTTAGTTAGAACATGTACATTCGCAAAGTGAGCGACACGGTAATTTATATGTCACAATTATGTGCAATTCCATCCACACGTGGTCACACCGCACGATATGGGACGTTAGTTACCATCTAGGCCCCTAATTCTGCTAATTTTATGTCATAGCAATACCACGTTATACCACTGACACTGTATGATATGACATTAAATTTTAGACATTAACAGCATAACGGTAAAGTCCTAAATAAAATGACATTGTTTGCAGTTTCGGTATGACAATGATTTTCTTTAGAATCAGAAGAATGCAGGATCGGGGCTCAGTTCACATGTGATGGTTCCACTTCTCTGATTCACGGCATTATTTATTTCACATAGAGGGAATGAGAAGTAATGCAACTGCCTCTATGTCCCATAGATATAGGTTTCTACTATCGCATCGTAACAGGGTTCCGACGTTATACTACCCATACTGGTAGCATGGGTGGCTAGTGATATCTTCCAATCTTCCGCTGCCATCATGATCAACAAGCATCATATCTGTAACCATGGAATTCTTCGAGCGGATATTCGGTGGATTGTCTTTATTGTCAAATCATAGATTACGGTGGCCATTTCAAACTTCACCCTGGTTTTTCCTTAATTAAGCATGAAGATATAATATTGACAATATAAGATTAGTGTATTTTAGTAAATATCAATTCCAGAAGTTATTTTACCTTATCTGAAAATAAATATAAATTCTGTAAGTGTGAAAAGTGTCTTTTAGCTGTGTAGATGGCTATAAAAGTTCTAGATGAAGTATATCGATGACATACCTACTTATTTTATCTGCAGTACTTATACTGAGAATTATATATAGGGTATTCCCCAGTTAAAAATATGGGACATTTGCCAAGTACGCAAACAAGTTCCAAGAGATGTATGGTGTATCATCTGGGTTGTTATCGATTGGTCCCATGACGTCATGGGCGTCAGGGTGGCGCGCCAGGCCGTCGCCAACGCACCCCGCCAGATAGGGGATGAATCCTTTGACCCCAATAGTCTACATTTATAATGGGAAAGGTTGTTATTTGCAATAGCAATAATGTGGAAGCTATAATGTTTGAAGGTTTTAATTTTATGTTATTAATAATATTATAATTTGTAGGGTATAAATGTAAATGATAATGATTTTGTTTTAATTGTCTTAAAATGATAATTAATATTTGCTTTGATTGATTTGAATTTACAAATTCGGTACCCATCATCTGAAATCTTCATATTTATGATAATATATATTATATTATGAAAAACTATACTCACGCTTTTCTTCCTCTAATATAGGATATAGGCAGAGACAATAACTTATCACTTTTCATAACTACACGTTTTAAGTTTTTGCTTTCAAAATAATCTCAAAATAAATGTAACACTCTGATAGATATTACACAAGTCGGAGAGCGAAATTATTATGAAATTTAGCACCGACAGAAATTATACATAGTTTTTAATACCATATAGTTAATATTAACCTAGGATTATTCCTTTCTAATAGTATGTGAACGTGAACGAAGTCACAGGCATCAGTAGGTTTTAATTACTAAATACTAAACCATAACGATATTTTTCGACAAATTACTGTGTTATGACTACCGTTATGCAGCCTATAAATATTATGGACAGCAAAAATATACTGTTTATATTTTCAGTAAATGTTTTATCCCTACAATAATATTTCCTTATTGAGTCGGCTTAACTTTGACAAAATCGGATTGACGGACTCCTCAGAAGTTAGTCCTCCTTTATCGGTATTGTACCTCAATAAATACCAGCAAAAGGTTAGTGAACAAATCAAACTGTCAAACTGTCTTGCGGATATTTGGACCTTGAATGTGTGAACTATCTTGTTTCTTTGCTCCAGTGACCTCGGACTTTCACTATGACGTCACACTTTCAGCGCCGTCGAGTCCCGCCTGGGTGACGCCTCTCCCACACCTATAAAATTTTGTGTAAACTTGTCATGTCAAGTTGGAGAAGTTTTAGCGAAGTAAAACTGGATCAGTGGAAACTAGGTGATTTTATTAGTGATATTTTTCAACTATTAAAGTGGCATTGTGTTGAAACTACATACTTGAGTTCAACTCTTGATAAAAACTTGATAAAACCGTAGCTTCAGATGTGGGGTATTGATACCTTGGGAGCACATCCGATAGAAGTACAACCAGAAAAAGGTAGTTAGAAGAATACATGCACAGGATAGAAGGACCTGGAGGCCGCTTGATTGATAATATGAATAACAAAGAAAAATAGCTATCGGTTCTTACACTACTTCTACGTTTTCCAACAGTGAACTGTGAGTCGTCACTGGGATTAGCACTCTTAGTACCTACTAAGAGTGCTAATCTAAGTATACCTATACTGTCTCCAATATTATTTGCTGCATTATATTTTACACACATACATATAATCACGTCTTTATCCCCGGAGGGTTAGGCAGAGGTCAATTAACACCCACCAATCATTGAATACGATTCCACGTAATAGGGAGTGAGCCTATTGCCGTCTTCCGGGCACTATTGTTGTCTCAAGCCTCAAGCATTTGAGGCTGAGTCAGAGCTGTATATATGTGTCTGATGTTAAACAACCCTACCCCTTAGTCGCCTTGTACGATACCGCATGGGAAGAGATGGGGTGGTCCATATTCTATTCTGCTGGCAACCATGCGGCTATTTCTTTTTTGGAGTTTTAGTTATGAAAAAGGAATAAGTCGAATAACATTTCCTTGTTTTTATTGAATGTATGATGACATTCACGAGACAATTTGAGACAAACTTCCTCAACTTATCGCGACTTTATCCTAAATATGAGCATTATTGAGAATAAATAGTTGACGAAAATATTGTTTAATATGTGAACAAATCAATAGCATCATAACGGTATTGCACGTTCCTCGAATTTCCGTTATTCCCCAGTGATACACTAACTAAATATTGAATTTATCCCGGAACAATATACGTTATCCTGAATGAACGTAAATCGAATCGTATAAGGTTATTACTACACTACGGCTAAAGTTTTATCACATCTAATTCACACAATGCGGTTAATATTATAGTTTTAAATTGAATTTGCGGTATCCATTATGACTTAAATACAGGATTAATAAGTGCTAACTCAATTTGAGAAAACAATCAATGTACGTGAATAAACATAACATAGAGTGTAATCTCTATAAATTATCTAAAAGCTTGTTTTAATTACGTCATACGTCGACAACAGCGCGTCGTCAGTACTATGCAAATTTATGGAAAATAACTCTAATATGCATTCAGTTAATGACACTTTTATAGCATATGGCATTTAACTATTTTCTGAGATAATAACATAAGATAATTATATGAAATAATTTAAACTTTCCCAATGTTACAATTTTTATCATTAAATGATAATATTATCTTACTGAATTCTTTTCTTTCAGCGAGTAAGTATTTTATCAGTAAAAATAAGTTTCTATAAAAGTAAGCGTCATTACAACGATCAATTTAATAATTCATAGATTTTAGGAGGAGGTAGAACACGACGGTATTCTCGTTCCAATTGAGCAGTCCGACTGGGGAAGTACCTCCGCCCTACAGAATACCGCGGTTATTATAACTTCGTGTTGTGTTCCCAGCGGTAAGTAGGGTAGCCAGATCTCACTGGAGAATTTGTGCTGTCAGTGGGATGACTAAAGGCTTGTCCTGCTTTGTCCTCTACACTGACGGCACAGAAACTCTGTGCTAACAGGGTCGGCAGCGCGAGTGTGACTTTTCTGGTGTTACATACGTCCATAAGCCACGGTAACCACTTTTCATCAGGTGGGCCGTGCGCTTGTCTGCCACCTAAGTGGTATAAAAAAAATACCACGGTTATAATAAACTCGTGTTGTGTTCCTGGCGGTAAGTAGGGTAGCCAAAGATCTCTGGACAGTTTTTGTACCATCAGTGGGAAGACTAAAGGCTTGTCCTGATCACACGATCACACGAGTTTCTGTGCCGTAAGTGCAGAATACACATTCTGCACTTACGGCACAGAAACTTTTCGTTCTTACAGGGTCGGTAGCACGGGTGTGACTTCTCCGTCTAACATTTAATGGAATGATTTCCCCTGTTTTTTTCATGTCATACATACAATCATCTTAGCATATTTTATTTTTATTTTGGGACAGACTTAGCAGGATTTTATCAACACCATGGAAATTTGCACTCTTTGCTCTTCACTAACAAGGTACATTAACATTTTTTGCTTGAGTCAATATTTATTGTTCTACAAGGGCTCAAATCCAAGACTACTCATCTCATCAAAAGACCGTTCACTCTTACCCCCACTCACACACACATTATTTATCAATCATAGTTCAATTACACCAGAAAAAGAATTAAGTAGCAAAAATAAATATAGGTATATTTCTATGGAATCATACAATCAGTATTATAACTACAAGCATGGGAGTTGTAGATGTGATTGTAAGATGATTCATTGGTGGATATTACATTCCTAAACAGGAAAATCTGTCATCATATATTTTTAAATAAATAGTATTATGTACTACAATTAAAGTCCATTATCCATTTATGTAATATTTTCATAATACCAATCTCTTTTAAGAGTGAATACAATGTATTTTGATAATGAATTAAAACACATGAATGTACATAGAAACCATGAATATTATCTATCTAAATATGAGTGGGCGAATGAAGGACAAGCTCTGACAAGATTATAATTGAGTAAATGGGAACTTCGTACGGAGTTATCGGTCTCTTTTACAAAATATTTGATTAGGGTTCACTCATAATATAGAATACTTTGCTCTTTATACCATGATTAGAAATACCAAAAATTATTTCTTATAAGCTTTCAAATGTGCTTGATTAAAATGTTTTTACATTCCCTTTTCATAGATATACATACTAGATAGACTTATTTATAACTGTCACCTTCCGAACTATGGGTTATTCTCAACGGCCACCACCTAAACGACAACCATTGGTGGTTGTTGAGACATCATGATGATGATGATGATAACAATGATAATGATTCCATTGCCACTTCACCGTGCATGCATCATGCGCGTGAGTTCTCGGACGCGAGGTGGTTTTGGCGGTGTCCCTGGACATGGCCCGGTGTGGGAGGTGCCGAGGCGCTCCCTTTCCGGAGACATGATGGGAACACCGTGGTTCCCACACAAGAGCGGTCATCTCGTAACCGGGGATGGTTAGTCAGAGTGCAAGGGAAATTCCTGTTGGATAATCTAACATCCCAGCATCTGAAGACCCGATGACCGACACGTTATAGGCCGTGAGGCTAAGGTAATAATTGCACACGCGCGACAAATAGGCTAGAGACACCTCTAACGGAGATTCTCACTCGCCAACTAATATCAAATACAACTCTTAAAATCATACATAAAACACTCATGCCCGCAATCCCCGACGGAGTAGCCAGAGGTGTATTAATATCCACATTTCGCCGACTATGATTTCCGTCCCACGTAGAGGGGGCGAGCCTATCGTCTAAAGGTTTGTACGCTTCTTTGTTAGGACATCATTTCTAAGTTTATTATATACTAGCTGTTTCCCGCGTGGACTTCTGATCGAGTTCCCTCTACTAACCCCTCCCGACTTCAATCGTGACATAATTTCGAACCCCTGTTCCACTCCATTAATCCATATATACCTATGCCAGTCAATAGTTTTCAAATAATGTACAGGAATCTACACGATTCATCGACATTTATATCCCTGAGCGCCTTTAGCTTACCAGCATGGGAGCATCATATTTATGTAAACCTTATTAATAAAAGAAAATAAAAATTATATATTCTGTTCTCAACGGCCACCCCCGCGGGGCGGTTAAAACGAATTTTTAAATGTTTTCTCAACGACTGCCGGCGGCTGTCGTTTCGGTGGTGACCATTGGGAATAAGCAGTTAGATACGAGTACAATAACTGTATTTCTTTTAACATTACTCCTAACTATAAAAAAATGCTGTAAAGTAGGGCTGTTTAACATCGGACAAATATAAACATACAGTCCAGACTCAACCTCAGATGTTTGGCATGAGTCAACAATAGTGCCCGGATGACGGCAATAGACTCATCCCCCGTTACGTAAATGTGGGTGTTAATTTACTTCTACCTAACCCTCTGGGGATAAAGACGTGATTATATGTATGTATGAAAAAGAAAAAGATGTGACTCATAGTGACTGAATGTAAGGAGTCATCGTGTTGCTATTATCACGTGGAAATATGTAAACCGACCTTTATATACGAGAACTGTGTATAGGTACTAAATTTTGTTATCTTTGACAGGGCGTGTGACAGCCCAATATGTTACGATGCCGCAAAGTGTAAACCGATGACATCCATTTGTTACACGACGGACAGACTTGACGCGTCACAAATAACCTAACATCACATATTAGACATTTTTACGTGACACTTCACACAGTATCTTCACAAGCGGAATTGATTTGGTAATAGTCACATCCGGATTAAATGTATTCATTAGGATCACTAAAGAGGTGTTAACCTAAATCGAGAATGTTAAGAACCATTCGCAGGTATGGAGGTTTTCTCTAAATATTGACCGAAATGTATAGAGTAAAATATATAGACTACGGTACCTTCTCGTGGATTTTACGATTTATCACAACAATTGCGTTTCTTCACTAATGTAAAATACGTAATATTTTCATGATTCGGGTATTAAGTTAGCATGCATTAAGTAATATTTACCATTTCATTCATTTGGCTCACAGACTCATTAACCAGTTATCATTATATTAACATAACCTATTTGATGAAATAATTTGAAACAGTATTTTTATTTTAGCATGCAGAACTATCTGCACTGCACTTACTATCATCGATACAAACGCATTAAACTTTTAAATTCATAATATTAGATATTATACTTTTTACAATATTTTAGATATTAATTGAAAATGTGAAAGTTAATTGAATTTTTTTTTGCTATGGACACTTCATTAGCGACAAAAACAATTATTCCAACATGGTTCATCGTAAATCCTATCAACGAACGAAACATTACTAGCAAACATAACTACATAGACTGCATCACGACGTCATAGCGGAACGGATGGCACAGTGTACATGCAAATGTGGCAAACGTTCTAAAATTATGCAGTCGATTCCGTAGAATGAGGTGCACCCATTGGTACTAATTAATTAATTTACGTCATTGAAACTATCGTGGTTAATGACATCGTAATTAATTTTGTGTTGTGTGATTTTCTTAAACACGGAAGTTGCCGCTTAATTACTTGGCAGTAACTCTTGTATTATGTAAAATTTGATGAATTAAGTTATATTTGACATGAAAGTTTGAATGAAGTTCATAACATCGCAATTATTTTTGTTTTATGTTATTCAAGTACTACTTATTACAGAAATTGTTGAAATATTTGAATTAACTCAAATTCAGTAAAATAATATGGCAGTAACTGAATTAAATTTAAAAAATGCGATCTATTCATTCAGCCATTAACCATATAATTATAACCTCGGCAATAATAACCTCGTGTTGTGTTTCCGGCGGTGAGTAGGGTAGCCAGAGCTCACTGGAGAGATTTTGTGCATTCAGTAGGAAGACCAAAAGCTTGTCCTGCTTTATCTTTTACACTGACGGCACAGAAACTCTTGTGTTTACAGGGTTGGCAGCGCGAGTGTGACTCCCTTTGCGTTGCATATGTCAATAGACCACGGTAACCACTTTCCATCAGGTGCTTGTCTGCCAATCAAATGGTATAAAAAAAAATATAAATTAGTTGTTCGTTCAAAGTACAATCACTTACAAATTGAAAATGTGGAACCTGCCTTATTCACTTACTTTCGAAGTCAGGTTACAAATGTATCTGAGAAAGGTTTTACAGAATCGTAGCAAAACAACTACCACTTTGAAAATGTATCCACCATTTTTTTATACTATGACGCCGGTACAGCGTATCACCATTCCTGTCACCACTTTCAAACTATGTTCTTGGCACTTTATTTCAACATATTCCAATAAAATATTTACATCTACACTCAAAGTTTACATACGATACCACACTCCAAAAAGCATAGATCGTAATGAAAAAGCTTGAATACGAACTCACCTTTACTGGAGTTTCATTATTTTAATCGGCATATTTCGACTGAATGGCAAAGATCGCATCGTAATCTGCTACCCAGTCAATGGTAGTGACGCTCGGATATTCAGAACGCGGCGCTGCCGTTATGTTTCAGAACGATATTCGACAGCATTACTGTCGGAACGTGCTGATGCATGTAGCCGAGGAGTAATCTAACGTAGCAAGCTTCCACACTGACGCTACGAGTTCTATCGGTTATCTCTGTTTAGAGACATCAACAAGGTGCCAGAAATAATGTGTTTCCTCTTTCAATATAGCCTTAAATTTTATATTTTGGCTACTGAACTTTCAAAACATCTGGTAATTGTACATTATTAGAATCATGTAATTGTTTAAAATAATTGAATTTGTGCGGGACTTTAATACACATATTTATTTTCTCATACGATATTCTCTTATTGTCGTTGAATATACGCATATTGTACTAGAAAAACCAATTCCGCTGTACAAAGGCGGCCAATTTATGACCCGACACATACGAAATCCGTAGGGAACGAAATGTCGGTACCTCCACACAGGATAGCGTCCCTAACTTTCAAATTAATTTCAAGATCCGTAAATGATGGCCAAAGCTCGAATGTCAATAACGAATTATTATTTTCGCACAAATTGTGTTCCCTTGTATAGACGTCAAATATAAATCGCAAAAAATATTTCCCTCTGGCGCTCCCTATTGAGGCGATATCTACGTCGATGTCAGGCCAATCGCGTCGGATTGAGTCGGGTCAACGCAACGTGAGTCGTTTCCTACACTATTAGGAGTTTTATTAGCTGTCAATTCATTTTCTTTTTTTCGTAAAAGTTAACCCCAGGCCAAATCTTCGATATTGTTAATTGAGTTCGGTTAGAACTTAAATTTTAGAAATTAATATTAATACTTTTCACTTCCGTGAACTGAAAAGTTTAATATTAATCTGATCAATGCTGGCAACTGCGCGAATTTTATTGAATAATGGTCTCTTTTTTACTTTTCAAAATAAATTTTTATTATTATAGTTAATCTGTCACTCAGAAAACGCCTACTTCATCTATTTATGTATATATTCATACAATGATATTTGATTTGGTAGGATTATAGTTTCGTTTCTCTATGTATGCGATATAATCAAAACGTTACCTGTTCTACTAAACAAGTGGCAATGCGTTGGCATTGTATTGTATATTGTATGCATTGGTATTGTAGACTGGAATGCCGAATGTATGGAATTTGACGTTTATGACATACGTTGACGACTGTCAAATACATCGAATCCCATACATTTGTCATTTTATTCTATTATAGGAGCTGGGCATGAGAGCTAGAAAGCTAGAAAATAAACATGTAAACTTGCACATTATATATATTATATATATATATATTTGTACTTTTATTGCTTAGGTGTTTTAGGTATTATTCTTGTCTTAGTATTCGCATTTGTGAATTTCAGACTACAAAACCAATTTAATTAAAATCGAATTCTATGTAAATTATAGGTATTGAACCCAATACAGAAATAATCATCAAAGCCAGTTCATTAACAGAAAATCTACGACCGAACAAAAAACATACAAATACCTTTTTTCGAATTGTTTAATAAAAGGGCCGAGGCCAGATTAATAAAATTATCGGCAACCTATCTACGGAGCTCAGTTGGCAATAAAGCAAGAATTAAATTAATTATGAAGGATTTAAACAGGCTTCATTTGAGCGGAATTCAAATTATTGTAGGTCTGACGAATTTAAATTATTCATCGGAGTATATCTTGTAACTCTTTGAATCTCTCACAAATGTACTAAATAATTTGTAATTATTATTTGTATTTTAATTCAACGTTTGAAATATAATAAATTATTTGCATATAATTATTAAGGTTCTACGTCTATATTATTACGTTATTTAGTAATGTAAACAAAGATTACAAGATTGTTAAGAATTCCGAAATGGCGCAGATATTTTGCATGACATTTGACATGGCACAATTATATGAAGCTTTTGTATCATACATTAAGATACCTATATCTATAATAAGGTATATAATATCATATACGTTTAACATAACGTAAATATTGAACTGTTACTTCCCAAAATAACTTTATCTAAGTGATTTATTTCGAGAAAATATTCGAAAGCGTATCGACAGAGAACGCAAATACCTATAATATTATGGTTTGGTTGTTTCAAATATAACATTGACAGGTGAAAAGGGTATTAACCTGTCAATGCCGTGAATGAATGAAGTACTTCGAAGTATTTCATCCACGTTCTGTTCAACGTTTCAAACAATGGTTCTTTGATTTGATCCGAGTTTAGATTTATACGTACTACATTTTTTCTTTATTGAAAATATAACCTACCTCCCCTGATGTTGCGTACGCCCATAGGCCACGCTAATCACTTTCCATCAGGCCGTGAGCTTGCCTGCCACCTTATTGTATAGAAATGGTAGAAAGACGGAATAGAAATTGCCAATTTTTTTTTATACAACTTAGCTGGCAGACAAGCACACAACTTTCCAATTTCTTTTTTTATATATAATTATTACTTAGTAACAAATATATTCACAAATAATTGTAACGCAAACGTTATGTTTGGGTAGTGAACGTTTAAACAATAACTAAACTTCCGAACACAATACCGAAGTCATTTGCACGAAAAGGTTAAGTTGGCATCAAGAAAACTCGGAGTGCTCAACAGGGCGAAGCAGTACTTCACTGCGGGGCAGCAACTCCTTCTTTATAAAGCACAGGTCCGGCCTCATATGGAGTACTGCTGTCGCCTTTTTGCTGGAGTACCTGCATACCAGCTTGACCCCTTCGACTCGTTGCAAAGACGGGCATTGAGGCTGGTTGACAATCCCATACTCACAGGTAGAGTGGAACCTCTTAGCCTTAGGAGGGATTTTGCCTCACTGTGTGTGTTCTACCGCCTATACAATGGTTTGTGCTCAGATGAATTGTTTGACATGATGCCCGTAGCTACATTCTATCATCGCACCTCTCGCCATAGGCAGGGAATTCATCCCCACACATTGCGACCTGAGACGGTGCGCACTGTGCGGTATGAAAGAAACTTCATCCCACGCACACTCAAGCTGTGGAATGACCTCCCTGCTGCGGTTTTCCCAAGCGCCTACAATATGGGGTTCTTCAAGAGGGGCATCAGAAGGTTTCTTCATGCTCGGCAGCACGAGTGTGACACCCCTGGTGTTGCATACTTCCATAGGCCACGGTAACCGCTTCCCATCAGGTGGGCCGTGTGCTTGTCTGCCAACTTAGTGGTATAAAAAAAAAAACTTATTTGCGAACTAGTACTTTTACCAATTTTTAGTTAGTCAAATGTTTCAGTTGGTTTACTCAAACTAAAATAAGACTTGAAACCATTTCGGAGTTACACTATCGAAATTGGTGTTAGTGTTGAATTAAAGAAAACAACCACGAAGGCTAATGAGGCCTTCTGACCTAACCTATTCAAGTCGGGGCGCGCAGTGTTCGAGTTGGAAAAGTTTCGAAGTCACACCAGCGAAATTGGTAATTAAATTGGAGCATTCAATAAATGATTATATTAAAATAAAATTGCATCGTTTAATAATTTAATTCCCAAAAATTCTCATTGTTTCGTCATAGCCAATCGATTTACTAAACTTTTATTGTCCAAAGATTGTTTTCTGTGATAAACAATTTGATTGAAGATCAAATGTCATAATAATATTATCCCTAGCAATATTCTCCCAAATACGAACTTGACGAAATCAAAAAGTACGTACCAGAATTATTTCAACCATGGCACATGTATGAAAAAAATGTATCAAAAATATGTTTTGGTCGTTGGAAAAATCTGCGGCGGGCTCCCATAAAAACATAAAATGAGCTAGAAACGAATATGGACAGGATATCAATTAAGCCCTTGGTTCACAACCACAGTTTGCCTATTACATTACCTACCTATTAATTTCATTTGGATATAAATGGCTCAAGTCGTAAGCATAATGTAGCAAAGTTTCGCGTTGACCTCGTATCGAAGTACACACTTTAAACATGACAGGACTCTATGCAGTCCTTCTTTTTTTGTAGGAGAGCTTTTTCAGTCCAGCATCTCATGTGTTGCTGTTTGCGGTGTGTTCGATGATTTAAAGACAATAAAGTACACGGTAAAAGAAATTCCTCGAGGTTTATTAATATATGAAACATAAACTCCGCCTCTTTCATTAGTGCAATCGGACCAAGCAGCTGTTGTGTTCAGTATCGATGAAAAGCCCTTTTAATTAAACTTTAATGTAACGTACATAAATATAACGATTGTTTACTAATACAATGAAATGAGATAATAAGAAGATTATCTCATTTTATTGTATTAGAAAACATAAGATTACTTAGAAAAAACCACCATAGGTATCCAGCTAGCAAACGTGACATGAAAATTGAACTACAACTTACGAGAGCTATTTGTAGTTATAGAGGCACAGGCATTTTCGCGCTCTCAATATGGTCTTGAGGTTGGAAAGGTGCGAAATAAATCATGATCGTGATAAATTTAGTGTGAATATTTGAATGAATTATATTACTAGAATGTTAGGTAAATTATATTCTGCGATTTACTAAGGAAGGAAATAAATGAATGAGTCACAACATAATAAAGTTGAACAAATGTGTCATCCGTATGTAAAAAGCCAAGTGTGAGTTCCTTCCTGGCAAAAGCAGGTCGCGGCGGCGGCGCGCCTAGTGCGCCTCCCCGTTTCCGGGGACGATTTGGGGACTATGTGGTCCCCACACCCGAGGAGAGGGCCAGATCGTGAGAGATGGCCCTGGGTCGGCCGGGGTGAGAGGGATATGCATTTCAACCTCACCTTCGTCAACCAAAAACGACCCACAGGCGGCGTGCGTTTTGGTTGGTTCTAGTCCGACATAATCTCTCCCACCGACTCTGGTGGGGGGAGGGGTATCCGTGGGATTTTGCGCACGTAAAAAAAAAGTGTGAGGTCCTTTTTATATTTTGTTAGTTGTATTTTAACAAAGCAAAATAAAAAAGTACCGAATGTGACAATGATTTTGTATATTGCATTAATGATTGTAGATTCAATAAACATACATTAGTAGCATAGATTAGATAATTAATACATAACTAATACTTAAACAAAGGACATTAATGGAATTTTCCTTTTCCTGTTTTTTAGCAAAGACAATCTGCTGAAAGCTACGCAAATCCCAAAAATGTCAACGATTTTATTATTAATGCGCGTTGGAATATGAAGCTACTTCCCTGACTTACAATACTAGCTATATTGTATATTAAAATAATTATTTGTTATTTATTTGTTTAAATAATTCTTTGATGCTTGAAACTGTATGTTTGTTTAATGACTATATTGTGTAATATTTTTATAAAGGTTTTAATTATTTAATATAATATACATCATGTGAAATTTTCTCTCTTAATAAATTCAATTTACAAATCCGAGGCACAATAATCTGCACCCAGCTGAAAGTTGACAGGATTGTTCAAAATACTTTCATAAATGAAGTCTAAAAAGTTCCCATCCATTCGATACCTGGATTTGTTTTATTCGGAGTTAAAGAGCAAAAAAATGGATGTTCACGATTTTCAGCAAAGCGGTAAGTTTCACAACAAAAATATGTGAGACAAAATAAGATCATGTAATAGGCATGACGATAGATTCAGAAAAACTACTACGTTACTCAAAATAAACTCTATTTCTGAAAATAAATAAAATTTACAAGGAAAAATTATCTTTTTTTAAATAGATTTTAAATTTGGATCTTACACATAATAATATGACAATTATCGTACGGTTCCTAATACTGGCTGAAGATGATCAAACGTTATCAACGATATACAAAATGTCAAAACAATATTAACGAAAGCTTGACGTCACGCGCTTCTGATTATGATTTGACCTAATATGGCAGGTTGTTACGATTTATAATTTAATTTTTATTAAAATAAATCGAATATACCTGTAATTAAAAAATAAGTGATTTTTTTTAATCTTGCTGTGATTTTTTTTTAATCTTGCTATCCAACGAAATTATTTAAAATCATAATTTCAGTGATTCTTAGCGACTGACATCATGTCTATTATTTATAAAATCATATTACTTTATAAGTCATAAGAACTTGAATTCTGACTACATTTTTGCATAATCATTTTATTTTATGAAGTAAGCAACAACTTCCTCCTGTAATAATAGATATAAAAGACATTTTGTGATTTATGAGCACAACCAGTACTCCCAAGGCACACCATAGGGGTGATAGCACTTCTTATATTTTTCATGAACTAAATGATACTATGATGAATGATAGGCTGCAAGTCCTAAGTCATCTTTTAATATGCGCGAAATGGTTCTGGGTGCTATCTTCATCTCCCGAGATAAAATCTTTTGCTTTCGGACAGGATTTCTTCGAATCCTTTCCCTTACTGCTTTAACCACCTTTTTCGTACGAACACTACGTGGAAGGCCAGATCTTTTTCTGTCACAAACAGAGGAGGTCTCATTGTACCTATTAATAGCCCGGTACATCATTTTATTTTATGAAGTAAGCAACAACTTCCTCCTGTAATAATAGATATAAAAGACATTTTGTGATTTATGAGCACAACCAGTACTCCCAAGGCACACCATAGGGGTGATAGCACTTCTTATATTTTTCATGAACTAAATGATACACACGTATATCAAATGTCTTACAAGATTTTTCAACACATGCTTATAAAGAGATTTGATTTTATTACGCCGCAATATCCTATACCTTTTGTCAATTTTAATCACAATACAAAATCAATTATATCAAATATTACAAAATAATCAAGTAAATGTTCAACCGATAGAGTGCTAAGCAGACTGACGTTAATAGATTTAGTATATACACTGGTTCGTAGTGTAGTTAAAAACATTGCAAGTGCTTCATCCGATTATGATGAAGCGAAGATGTGTCTAATGAAAGGACAAAAGATGCTCAAAATTAAATTATATTTGTCTTTTAGAAACATAATAAGTTTTCTCGTACTGACTGAAGGAATTAAAGAAATAGCACACTGTATTTTTAGAGATATGGCGTGTGCCAAATAGCGTGGCGTAGCCAACGGGGCCTAAAATACGGATAATAAAATATAAATACGGTACGATAAAAGGAATACGGATAACCTAAGTTAATGGGTAGATTAGACCCATTTTTATACCACTGACACATTAAACTATTTATAATTGCTTGTAGCACCTTTCTAGTGACAATCGTTATTTAAACTATTTTTATATCCTTTTTAAAATGCAATCTACAATCGCAGAAGAAATTAGTAGTCATTATATAATGTGGACGTACAATTCCATCCAAACCGCACAGTAAACGACTATTGTGATTATAAAGTGTGGAATCTTTGTGGTCCTTTTTTAGTTTTTTAGTTTTAAAGCAGTGAATACAATACTCCTAGGGGAAATGAAATTATCTAGCGACATACATACAATAAGTGATTGCCAATGTATTAGTTCTGACTAATACAAACTGTTTTAGTCATTTGATGCGTTTTCTATTGTAAAATTTCACCCCATATAGCGTGAACTTATAGAAAACTGACATGTTCAAAGTATGTAACATGAAATGTTGCTGGTTGGAAATAAATGTAGGCACCTATATATCGGCATTTCGTCAAAATTTTATCCAAGAGGTTGAACGTTAATATGAGAAGTTCAATGTGTGTCAAAGTGTTAAAGTTATGTAAATATCAAATGTGGGTGTTGGAGGCTTGTTTAGGTACTTGATGTAATTTAATCGGGTAGATACTTGGTGTTGAAATCGGAAAGGATTTTTTTAAAATTATTTTGCCTGCAAAGCTGGTATAAGATACGTCTTATTCACACCTCGCTCTTATACGTAAACCACGTATTTTGACACGGGTGTGACGTCGTACCGTTTGATTCAGTAAACTTAATAAACTCACGTTTGCATAATAAAATAAACAGTTTCATAATAACTCATACGTGGGCATCAATCTTGTCAAGCATGTCTTCGTCATGAATCCGCGCCCTGTTTATAATGTAGGTATAGTCAGCGTCAAAAGTAGATGATCATTTTCAGATTTTTTTGCCGCAGGGGTCCATATTATCACTCACTATTTTTCTTCTGAATATCAACAATATGTTTTCTACCGGCAGCATACATTGCTATGCTGACGATAGCAACTTACACGGGAGTTATCACGGTCATCCTGCGGCAAACAGTCTGATGTCGCGGAAAAAACAGCGTCTTGTCACTGAGCTTGACCGGATCCTGATTCATATTTTTCTATGGGGCTCTTAGAACCTGGTCGAGTTCAATGCCAAGACGCAGGCATGTGCGTTAATGCATATATATAAATAATGGTGACCCTCTTAACAAAGACTTTCTTTTTAGCTTACAAAAATAGTTAAAAAAAGGTTATTTATATCTTGAAATGAAAATGCATTCGTAGTAAAATATTTTTAAATATTGGTTTCAATTTTTAATTTATGATTTCCATAATTTTATATTTGATATCGTGCGGAAATGTTTAACCAAAACTATGATTAATATCATTGTATAAGTACACAGTAGAGAAATAAGTAGTAAAAGCAATAGTCGATTTAGTTCAAGTAATAGGTTCTGAAGCAATAACCCCGACTTGCGACAGCAGGTGGCGCCACTTAGCTGCATAATATGCTTTTTTGATTTCAGCTTTTGCAATACAGCCAAGCAATTCCACCCGCACCAAAGCAATATTTCAAAGATTTATTTCTTTTAATAGCCTTTTTTCTCGATTTCTCAAATGTTTCCATAACTTTTTTAAACTGAAATCATAAACTGTTTTTATTGCATTATGCAATGGAATGAAAGACGTATTTTCTATTGACCAAAATAGATAACCGAGCGTTTAATATAATCAATATATCTCACCAAATAAATAGAATCACTAAATTTACATCAGCTTGCCCTCAGCCGGGAAATTAATGGATCAAAGATAAAAAAAAGAAAACGACAACTTTTCCATGTTACTAACATGGAATTTGAGTAACTACTTAACATAATTTAACTAAGCAGTAAATATAAAAGCAAAACAACAACAATGCAATGTACGTATTTTACAATAAATATTCTCATTTCGTTTTATCTTACAAAGCATAAATATTAAATGAGTTACCGGCTCAAGAATAAACCCTAATTTATTAATGAGTCAATACCACGACATAGGGAATGAACGATGAACGATATTATCGCCCATAAAGTTGTCTGACAAGTTTAGAAAATGGAAATACAGGCAGTACGTAACAAGACTAATAAAATAGGGTACATAAATTCAAGTTACAAACGGTTTTGGGTTGGTAAAATTAAGAGTTATAACTGCGGATAAAACGAACAAAAAAACTATGTAAGATGGAAAATCTGGGATAAGTAAATGAACTAAACTCGTATTGCTAACGAATTGCACTGTGATTGTAGGATCGAAACGATTGTGTTCAACTGATTTAAAAAAAACTTTGTTACTTAGAGTATTATACAAAAAATTACGCAGGCGATACATGTTGCAAGAAGTATAACTGTAGATTAGATTAGATGAATCTTTATTGTACAGCAATAAATTACATTAAATGTACAGACAACATACGTAATATAAAAAAAATGCGGCCTTATCGTTATAAGCAGTCTCGTACAGGCAACGTTTGAATGGAGTCTAGGTATGTGTGGTACTTTGCAAATTAACACTTAAAGTTTCTGCATCAAAAATATGATGCCTAATTTTCCTTCACGATGTTATATAGGTAACTACTATCCAGAAAATAGCTTCTACTTCTTATATTTTGTAAATTTTACAGCGGATTTGTGGCGTTGCAATGTACTACGTTGTAATGAAATCCAGGCAACACCTGGCAACAGCCTTTTATTAAAATGCAAAAACTTCATAATACACATTTGCATTTATGTCAACATTATTTTTATATTAATAAAGTTTTCATACTTCTTTATACATGAATAATACAACGATACAGGGAAGAGCATTATCATGAAAAAATTCAAAGATTTCTTATGTCCTTTTTTATTTAAAAGACAAAATGTATGTGACTGTTTGACTTACAAAAGGCTATTTGACAAGGTCGTCCGATTCTCCCCAATACTGATTAATATGTTAGTTTGTTCTGAAAAAATATGCCTTGCTATATGTATATGATATGGCCTTGCTAAACTGAAACTATGACTTGTCTTTATTTTTAATTTCCAAGGTAAGTCAAAATATATACAATCAAATTCTGTCCCCATTTTAATTTTTTTAGATGCCTCGATTATAAATTATTTTTATTACAAACTACCTAGTCTAGCCATTAATATTGTTACGAAGAAAAAACATTTTTTTTTATTGCAAATAATATTTATTACTTTTACAGTGTGTTAGTTTAATACATAAATATAAGACAATTTAAAATATAAAAAGCTTATTCGAAGTGGTCTCCATTGGCTGCAACACAGTCCTTTAAACGTTGAGGCCACTTATCAATAGAAGCACGCTCTTTTTCCATGGGAAAATTCTTCACTGCCAATCGCAAGGATTATTTTAGGGACTCCAAATTATCATGGCGTTTAGAGCAAGCCATACTCTCTAAAACTGACCATAAATCATAATCGAGTGGATTAAGATCGGGAGTAGACGACGGCCAGTCTTCAGCTCTGATGAAGTCCGAAACGTTCACTTCCAACCAAGACTGTGTGGACCGAGCTTTATGACCCGGCGCTGAGTCTTGTTGGAAGGACCATACTTGGTTATTGAACATGGTGTTGTTAAGGGGTTTAACTACCTTCTCAAGAATGGTATCTTGATACACTTGTGCCGATGTTTTGATACCTTTTTCACAAAAATATGGCTCAGTCACTCCTTCATAGCTAACATCCCACCAAACCATCACTGAAGTCGGATAATGCCCACGTTGCACTCTGACGGCTAAATGGGAAGCTTCCTTAGAGCTTTGAGCATAAATACGGTCATTTTGTTTGTTAAAATGTTGCTCAATTGTAAAGATTTTCTCATCCGTAAACAAAATTTTTCTGTGACATCCCTTTGCGTACCGCTTCAGTAGTTACTTCGATTTTACCATCCTATTCTTTTTTAAATTATCAGTTAAAAAGTGCGTCTCTTATAGGCTGCAAGTCCTAAGTCATCTTTTAATATGCGCGAAATGGTTCTGGGTGCTATCTTCATCTCCCGAGATAAAATCTTTTGCTTTCGGACAGGATTTCTTCGAATCCTTTCCCTTACTGCTTTAACCACCTTTTTCGTACGAACACTACGTGGAAGGCCAGATCTTTTTCTGTCACAAACAGAGGAGGTCTCATTGTACCTATTAATAGCCCGGTACACAAACATTTGACTAATACCAAGCGTATGGAGAGTTTTAAAAATTACATTCGGCTCCATACCAACTTTGTGTAATGCAATCACAGCGATTCGGTTTTCTTTATCACCCCACTAAATTTTAATATAGCAAAATATTGTACAATGAATTGGCGCCAAAATTAGAAAACACAATGAACAATCGTATAAAAATGACAGATTCCAAATTTCCAAATTCAAATGTAATATCTTTCTTATTTTAATTGTAACAGTATTTATGGTCAGACTAAGTATATATGTGTAAAAACAATATAGACCAAGATAAATATGATATTCTCTTGTACTCTATACATTTGCACTGTATGACGGGCGTGTGACGTCACTCGCAAGTACGATTTTGTATGGAGCGTTTTGAAATTGAATTTTTAAAATCAAATATCTTTAAAATTATTAATCGTAAGAATATTTCACTTTAGCAGTTCATTATATTATTAAACAGTGGTCATTTCTCGAGAGTAAAAAAAAATTGTGAAATAGAAATAGTTCATTACGAACTTGTTCATTTATTTCTTACTTGTAACCATAATTACAGAATACTAAACTAATAAGAAATAAACAGCTTACAACTGTAACTTAAAGTTATTAAATACATAATACTTTCGAACTTCGAATTTTCATCTAGAATACCATGGACATAAAGGGCAACCCTCGCTCGCATAAACGCAAAGCTCAACGAGAACCCAAAAGGGGCTAATGAGAATACAAGTACCTAATGTGTGGCTCATACGTACATGTTACTAAGACCTATGTAATCTTTTCAAAATCAATTCACGGCTTTCGTAAGACGGATATATAGGCAGAGTTTCTTTGACGATGAGGCGGTGTGGTTCCAGGAGGCCATGACTCGTGTCTGCGATGCGGGTATGCCTAGGGCTCCACCCTATAGTCCGAGGCGTCGGGTCTACTGGTGGTCTGCGGAGATCGCGAGGCTACGGCAAGCCTGCGTGATCGCGCACCGCCGGTGGACCAGACTCCGTAGGAGGCGTAGCCGAACCGCAGACACGGAGCCCCGAGTGACGGAGCTTCATGTGGGATACAGGGAGGCCAGAGATGCCCTCCGAGCGGAGATTAAGCGGGCGAAAGCCGCGGCTTATAAGGAGCTCATGGAGACGCTGGAGCGGGACCCATGGGGGCGGCCTTACCTTATGGTAAGAGGAAAGCTGCGCCCCCGGGCCCCGCCGTTGACCCGGGTTCTCCAGCCAGCTCTGCTCGGTGGAGTGGTCGAGTCCCTGTTCCCGGCGCGAGCGGAACACGTTCCGCCGCAGATGACTCCGCCACCTCGGTCGCCTATGGCGCCCAGTGTGGTAGTTGACGACGAAGTCCCCGAGGTTACTTGGGTAGAACTGGAGCTGGCGGTGCGAAGGCTTAGAGCCAAGAAGAGCACCGCCCCGGGACCCGACGGCATTCCAGGCCGCGCGTGGGTCCTAGCTCTGGGAGAAGACGGTCTCGAACCCCGACTGAGAGGGTTCCTCAGCGCATGCCTGGAGCGGGGCCAGTTTCCGAAGATGTGGAAGACGGGGAAACTGGTCCTCATCCGAAAGGAGGGTCGCCCGGCGGACGAACCGTCCGGCTACCGGCCCATTGTGTTGCTTGACGAGGTGGGCAAGCTCTTTGAAAGAGTTATTGCGAAGCGCCTCGTCGAGCACCTCTCTGGTAGGGGGCCGGACCTGGCGGATGCCCAATATGGCTTCCGCCGGTGGCGGTCCACCGTGGATGCCATCATGCGCGTGAGGACTTTGGCGGAGGAGGCAGTCGCCCGGGGCGAGGTGACGTTGGCGGTGTCCTTGGACATCTCCAACGCGTTCAACACCTTGCCCTGGAGTTGCATCAGGGAGGCACTCGTGTACCATGGTGTGCCTCTCTACCTCCGCCGCATAGTCGGGGCGTACCTGACGGAGAGAGCCGTCATCTACCCAAGTGCGACCGGCGTCGGTCGGCGTGAGATGTCGTGCGGTGTTCCACAGGGATCGGTTCTTGGGCCGCTCCTGTGGAACATCGGATACGACTGGGTGCTTCGCGGTGAGCTCGCGGACGGCGCCGCCGTCACGTGCTATGCGGACGACACGCTAGTGACGGCGAGCGGGGCTACATACCGCGAAGCGACCCTGAGGGCCACGACCGCGGTTGCTCAAGTCGTGGAACGGATCCGGCGGCTGGGCCTTGAGGTGGCTCTGCATAAATCCGAGGCCATGTTCTTTCATGGACCTCGGCGCACGCCACCACCTGGTTCCAGTCTCACAGTGGGAGGCACTCTCATCGGCATCAAGCCCCAGATGAAATATCTGGGGCTCGTGCTCGACGGCCGGTGGGACTTCGGGAAGCACTTCCGAAGTCTAGGCCCCAAATTGGTGGGCACAGCCAACGCTCTGGCGCGGCTACTGCCTAACCTAAGGGGCCCGGAGGACTCCTGCAGGAGACTCTACGCGGGTGTCGTGCGGTCCATGGCCCTGTACGGGTGTCCCGTGTGGGCGGACACCCTGAATGATCGGCACATGCCCCTGCTGCAGCGTCCGCAGCAGAAGTTGGCGTGCCGCATCATAAGGGGGTACCGCACGATATCCTTCAACGCGGCGAGTCTCCTCGCCGGATCGCCACCATGGATCCTGGAAGCGAGATCCCTTTCGGCGCTATACCGGTTCCGAAAGGCGGCGCGGGAGCGAGGTCACGATCCCGAGCCCGAAGAAATTCGGGCCGTGAGATCCCGGCTCCACAGGGAAATGGTGGCGGAATGGGAGCTACGACTTGGGCGACCAGGCGCAGGGCGCGCCGTAGTAGCGGCGGTAAGACCCATCATGGGGGAGTGGCTAGAGAGGCCACACGGCAGCCTCTCGTACCGTCTGACGCAGATGATCACCGAGCACGGATGCTTCGGAAAGTATCTGCGTCGGATGGAAAAAGAGCCAACGTCCGAGTGCCATCACTGCGACGCGAGCGAGGACTCAGGTCCGCACACGCTCACCGAGTGTCCGGCGTGGGAGACGCCGAGGCGGGAGCTTGTGGCGGCCCTGGGAGTGAGAGTTCTCACGCTCTCCACCTTGCTCGCGGCAATGGTCCGCTGCGCGGATGCGTGGGCGGCCGGCGCCTCCTTCTGCGAGCAAGTAATGCTCGTGAAGGAGGAGGCGGGGCGGGAGCGGCAGCGGGAGCGACGAAGGATCGCAAGCCAAGCTTCCCGCGTACGAAGGCAACTCGGGCGTCGGAGGTCGATGAACGACCTCCGCCCCCCATGAGCGCCGGCCTGGGGGTGACAGGTGGAGCCGCCGGTTACCCTGGCAGAAGCAGGCCGCGGCGGTGGCGCGCCTAGCGCGCCTCCCCGTTTTCGGGGTCGAGTTGGGGACTCTGTAGTCCCCACACCCGAGACGAGGGCCAGATCGTGAGAGATGGCCCTGGGTCGGCCGGGGTGCGAGGGATATGCCTGTCAACCTCACCTTCGGCAACCAAAACGACCCACAGGCGGCGTGCGTTTTAGTCGGTTCGAGTCCGACATAACCTCCTCCACCGGCTCCGGTGGGGAGGTATCCGTGGGGATTTTGCGCACGTAAAAAAAAAAAAAAAAAAAAGGCAGAGTTTCACAATTTAAGTCAGTTCAGACAGTTCAATCCCGCCTGAATTGACTTCATTTTTTTCTTATCTTAATAAATTTTATTCAAAGTCATTCTAAATGAACTTACATAGTCCCAAAATCTATGTAGTAACACTCGCGTTTATTTTGTATATAACGCAAAAATTATAAATTAATGGCTCAAAATAGTTACGCAGCAGTAGAAAAAGTAATATTTTTATTCATTATGTCGACAAATGATCATTAATTGTATCCGAGAGAATTTATTTAAAAAACTCATTTATTAAAAAGTTGATCGTCTGTAGCATAGCAATATAATTACCTAATGTACAGTCTGTTTTGCTGATTTGGTAATCAAATAAGGCTTTACGGTCGTCCCTCCAGCCGGCCTAAGTTGTTATTAGCACTTCAGGACATTAACGTTTATGGGGCTTGAGCAAACAGGTAGTGAAAACGTTGTTAGGTTTTTATGGGCCTTAGAGTAGAAACATGTATTATAATGACAATATAGGTTGTCTATTCTGTGTATTTTTATTAATAATTAAAAAGCATAGGTTGATATAACGGAATATTGTGCGTTCTTAGTCGGTTCAAGTTCGATATCTCCACTTCATCATTAGCTCTAGTAAGGTGAAGCCCGGGGGGTTTCCCCGGTTGTGTTCTGAATAAAACCAATATCACGTTTGCAGTATTTGATTGGTGAATATCTCAATTTGAATAGGAAGGCATGATGAGGTGATATTGGCTGAATTTGATATAGATCTTCGCTATATATATAGACTACGTACGACCAGCTATGAATATGGTATTATTTTCTTGTCACAAACTAGCTACAAAACAGAATTAAATTTCTGTTTTTGTAAATGGTTGCTGCCTCGATTATGTAATTCGCACCATCGTAGAAGTTTCAAGAAAGATGGTGTAATAGATCAGTATAGTTATTATAAGCACATATCACACCCATTCTTAAAAATGATCTTAGTATACCTACCTTATTTGGCTATGGTTATTTTTAATTAGGTGTATTATCAGATATTTGATAATTTTGTTGTAACATTGAACTGGTCCATAGTTTCACTTAAAAGAAAATAACTCCAGAATTAAGAATTAAGCTGACCCTTTGATCCCTATTCATCCCGTTTTAAGTTAGTTCTTTTGCCATGATTGTACTTCTAATTACTGCATTTCGTCCTAGTCAAAGTTTGTCAGAACATCCAAGTATTTTTTTAATTTATTGTTTGTGAAACATAGTTATTACAAAAGATCTTAACATTAAATATAAGCGCACTATGTTCTACCATTTAACATGGTATACATTTAAAATAGACACTAAAATCTAACAAAATAATGTTTACATACATATCTACATCAAATTTTTTTACTTCTACATTTACATTTATAGCCAAATTTGCAAGTCAATATGTAAAGCTCGTGAACAAAAATCTGGTAATAAAATCTCACGGTCACTGAATAAAAAATAACATACCCACACAACAAATCACAAGAGACAATAGAATACTTGTCGATAGTAACTAGTAAGGTGCTACAAATAAAATATTGCACATGAGAAAATGAGTAATGTATTAAATAAACGCAGAAGACAACTGGAGGCAAAAAAAAAAACGACGGGTAATTTAATTATCATAAAGATTTATATCTCAAACAAAAAAACTGACTTAAGTAGGTATTTTTTTGTTTTATATACCTCTTGGTTGGCAGACAAGCACACGGCCCACCTGATGGAAAGTGATTACCGTGATCTATGGACGTTTGTAACACCAAGGGAGTCATACTCGCGCTGCCAACCCTGTAAACACAAGAGTTTCAGTGTTCAGTTGTCAGTGTAAAAGATATAGCAGGGCAAGCAAGTATAATATCCACTAGGCGTTTCCGTTTTCATCCCAGGACTGTTTTTCCCGAATTGAACCCAGAGATCTTTCCATTTTTTATCCACCCTATCAAGGGATGACACTGACCAAACACATTTAAAATACCCTTGTGTAAAAGTAGTAGTTCCAGAGCTTGGATACATGTCTCACTCATAACATATTGTTCTCACATACAACGTTACTCCATAAATACTGTTTTGTTACAGCATGAGGAATATAATAAGATTATATGATTTATGTAAGGAAATATTCAAGTTCTCTTTGGTTGGATGCGTGGGTTTCGCCGAATGTTAGAATATACATTTTTTCTTTGTATTATAGATATCGCAAATAATAAAGTTGCCTGTCAGTTTCCTCGATTTGTGTAGCTCTTGAATGTTTTAATTAGCTGTCATTTTAGAAAGAAAGATAGAGCCATTTATCATACACTTTTAGTCTACATCTTGAGTATAAGACAATGATTTTAGAATTTTACCATGTTATAAGGCAAATATATCTACAGCCTTTACGACTTATAGGTATAGAATAAAAAAAACTCACTATACATTTGGACAGTAAAATTGCATGAAAGTAGATAAAAGTAAACCAAACTAGAATTGTATACGATATTTATACCTTTTATGTCTACAAATTTACAGGAAATAAAATTGTGTTAACAGGTATTTAGTAAGCACATTAGAAAATGTACGCTTTTTGTCATCACTTCAAACCAGACGTCTGTCTTTACAGCTCTGCCCAAGGACGGCTACCAAGCTAAACTATAATGGACCTTCTGTCACTCGTTAAAGTCTTCATCAAAATATTTTTTTTTAAAATTGCTAAACCCATTTCTTTATGAATATTTTAACTTTTTGTGTTTTATTAAATGAAGTACACACTGTTCACTGAAGTAGCTTACTAATTGAGTTCACTGCTATAAGTAATTCGAGTAAAAATATTATATCAACAGTTAATTTTAAAAGTAGACTTACAATATCTTTCATATCGTCATTCTGGTAGATTATTATTCCTACCACAAGGTGGTAATATTAATTTGGGGTCTATGAATATAACAATATCATTTTACATTTTAGGTATATTAATATTCTACTATTCGTACACCGATATTTTGGTTAATTGAACTAATATAGTTGTACGGTCAGGGTTTCTTACTAACACTACTTTCAATTCTCCAAAAACTTCCAAAAACTTTAAGGGCGGGCGGGATGAAACTCAGACTATTTCTTCTATAATATCTGTTCTACTATCATTGATGTTTTTAAACTAAATGAACCCTGGTAACTACATTGAACTATAATTCTTTGCATACTTGATAATATTATTAATAATAAACTTTTCTATGTTGAAACTGGTATAAGCGTCATAAAACGCTTAAATAATTTTGTCTAAAGAGCACCAGACACTTAAGAAAAAGGAAGACAAAAAGCCTCGATTTCTCTCTCCTACTATAATACGACCCCTTACAAAATTCATGGACTCTTAAAGCAATACTACGTGGAGTTTGTAATGGCGTATAATGCTTGAAAAATGTTCTTAAGACTCGTTCAAACTTTTCAATTTCAAAGCAAAATGAAAGAAACCTTTCTTGATTTGACTTTTAAGTGAATTCATGTAGTTCATATTGACATTAGTTATCCTAAAAAAAACTTAACATGTATAAGTTATTTTGAAATGTGAGAAAAATTTTGAGACCGGAGAAAAATAGGCTATAGTAGGAATCCCATTTGGGACTGGAAAACCTAACCACCTTAACGACTTCAACTTGAAAGTGCTCTATAGTCAAGTTTTACAGGCTCCTAGATTACTGTATGTCAGTAAAAGAACTATTTGGGCCTAGTGATTATAAATGTATACCTATTAAAACCTAAGAAATTTTATTTTGAAAAGTCGCTGTCGCAATGCCAGCGCTCACCCAAAGATGGCTCCCTACTGGACAGGCCGGGAGTGTACAAGATTGACTGTAGCTGTGGCAGTTCTTATATAGGACAAACAAAAAGAACGGTTACATGCCGAATCAAGGAACACATCAGGACAGTCAAAAACAATGAACCGCATAAATGTGCAATCGCTCAACATTTATTGGAGTCCACCATTTGGTACGGACCACTGGATCGAGCTACATAACCCTCAGATGCTCTCGACAGAACGCCACTATATACCACGACTGGTTAGGGAAACGATTGAAATCAAAAAATATAAATATGTCAATAGTGAGGATGGGTTTCAACTGTCGAACGAATGGCATCCAGTGGTCCGTCTTCGCAAAAACAACCGGGAGCAAGCCAAAACAAAATCAGTACAATCATACAGTAAGCACCGTGAGCCGTGAACGTGATCGAAATTGGGTTCGAGTTTGTAGTGAGAGTGAAACCAGTGGTAGTGCAGATACGTGTAGTAAAAAAACTCGATAGAGGGTAGATCGATATAATTACTCCTAGAAAAAACTTTTTCTCTATTCACCGCCACTCACACGAGGATTTGGAGTAGTTCCTCCGTGATCATGGTGCTTACCAACAGCGCCGAAATATTGGCAACTCAAAACAATGAAACATGGTATTCACCATGTTTCATTGTTTTGAGTTTCCTGTTTATTTTGATGCTGATGTGAGTGACCATGATAGTTTTAATACCTATACAATTTTATATTGGTCTAACAAAAGAGAACAATATCGATACTACCCAGAATTCAATACATGACTTTGACAAACAACAATTTCGTAGAAGCATAATTATGTTTCTCGTAACGTGACGGCGTCACATAGGTACAAAATATTAAATTTTACGATGTTCATAGGAGAATTGAACACGAAGTCACGTTATTAAATCGAACGAGTACAGCAGGTGTGCCCCTACATAACTCTGTTCGTCTATGATTTAAAATATACACAGAATATTGAACTACTGTACGTACTTACATCGTATACCTTCGTAACTTTGGAAATAGTGTTACCTCACCGCGGTCGCAATAAATGGTTTACATAAATCAGTTTAAAGAAATATACATCGAAAGTTGTTTATAATTTCAAAATTGCTGATTTTGAGCTTTGCAGCCAAATCGCTTGAAGATTAGTTAAACTATAATGCTGATGTACTTACTTTCGATATTAAAACTATAAACAAAAATGATATTGTTTTAAAATTTGAAAACGTAACACGTAAGTACGAAACCATTGTAACATAATACGTGTCTATAATGGTGACCCTCTTTCATGAGACTTAGCCTTTAGCTTACCATAGGTCCATGAAGTCAAATTAGCGTGTCCTAGAAAAAATCTAATAAATACATGATGAAGTTAGTCACGTTTGTCTAGAATTTGCTAACCCAGCTAAATAAACCAAGGACAAAATGTAACGGGACCAAAATATGTAAAATATTACTTATTCATGAGTTCATAACCCCGAATTTGGCGAACTAAATTAGCAGGTTCTGCAACTAAGTCAATTCTGCAGGGCAACTTTAAATGTATTTTGTTTGATATTGCATTTCAACTGTCGACTTCTGGGTATTACTGGGTAAATATATTTCCGTTTCTTGTATAATTTCTCCATGCGTCAGCGGTGGATACTGCATTGGTAACTTGACGGTTGATTTTCAACAAAATTTAGAGTCGCAGATACATCGTTATTCAAATTATGATTTTGACTCATAAAATGTATATGTTTGGGTAAATATTGTAGTGTGGCCTATGTGGACTATGAAAAGTACTGTATGAAAGTGTTTATACTTTAGAATAATATTAACATGTATAAATAGTAATGATCAGTGACGTATCTGAGCAGTTATGAGTATTCTCGGAAAATACTAATCAATCAGACAGGGTAATTATTTAGTTAAGGTTTCTATTCAATCAATATTTCAAGTACTGAATAAAATTAGTTTCGTAACAAGCCTTCTAATTAAACACATTGTGAACGTGTAAAGTATGTGATACATAATACAATTAAAGCCGTATAAGTTTGACAACGTGAGGATTAACTTCGTTCAATCATATAGGCGATTGACCCACTAGGTGATATTGGATAGGTTTCTTAGAGGTACTAAACACACAGAACAACATCGTAAACGTTTGTCTGAAATAATAGATATTCACAACATTCAAAGCGAATAAGTCTTGATGGATCGGAAAACATCTTCTAATTATAATCTTAAAACTATGTAATAAGTATGACAAGGATAACTTAAGCGTAAGGGCTAAGTTTTACTATCGAACATCTGTTCAAACTAAACCGAGATCTTACTTTTTACTCTATGAAATTCAATAATTGTGGTAATTTAGTTTAATTCGCCTTATCACAGTTCTTATTATAGGTGACATCCACTCTTAGAAAATCAATGCTTAAAATAAGTAGCTATTGTGACTCAGCCTTATTCCAACTGTCAAATTAGTAGCTGTAACCAATTATTATAAAAGATAGCTGGGATAAATTGGATGCGGAAGACGGAGGATCGGGAGCATTGGTGCATATTGGGACAGGCCTTCAACAGTGGCATAGGCTAATTGATTGATTTAATGCAACCAATTATTGTTCAACGCTCAGGTTCTCACTCAACGTATTCACCCTGGGGCCCATAGATTACTCTCATCTTCCTTGTCTAGATTTGACTTAACTAGGCTTTTTTAAATAGATCTATTAGTTTTTGAGTTTATTCCTTACAAACATATAAGAATACAAATCTTTACTTTTATAATGTTGAATGACTTTGTAAATTAAATATTATGTTTGTTATAATTCAAAGTTTTCATTAAAATCTTGTTGCACTCTCATTAAGTATTATGAACCTTGAGAGATATATGAGCAAAACAAATTTCAGTGAAACCATATTAAATACGGTAGCAAAGTCAAAAGCGGGCAATTATGAGTTATGTCGTTTTGCCCCGCCCCGCCTGCGACTAAGTGCACCGTCGCTGCACTGCATTGAAACCATACAAACCACACAGCCATACAATTTACTATAAATCCACTGGAACTGACGCTGTTGTCAATAAATAAAGACAGAATTTTATGTATGAATATAAATGGACCGTGTATACAGGCACTGGTTTTATTTTAAAAATGAAATTCAAAGCGTCAATGGCTTGAGTGGAGCATGAAACTCAGCAATATGTCAATATTAATATGATGATCAATGGCGATGTTATCTGTTTTATTTAAAATAAATTTGTACACATTATTTGCTTCATCTTCTCATGATATTAGACTGATGATAAAAACCTAAGTCAAAGATACAAAATCCATCCATCGTTTATAAACTTACAGCTCACTAAAAAGGAAAAGAAATAACAAAAAGTTAAACTAACTTCAAGAAACAAAATAGAGGCTCTGAAAAGCGAAAAATTACTGAACTTACAAATTTACTGATCTGTTAGAAGTCAATGCCTACTTTGTTTGCTGTGCCTTAACGCCCTTAACCACCATAACGCAATCTATTTAAATATGGCCTCTCGGGGTACGCACCGACTACACATAGATCAGTAAATCTGTAAATTCAGTTATATTTCGATTTTCAAATGTAAATGTAAATTATGTTTGTCTCTTCAAAATCTCTATTATTCTTGAAGCTGGTTTCAGCTGTTTACCTGGAAATTACTTAATCATTTAATTTGTATATTATCTAAATTTACGGAATTCATTGATATTATCCTAGCGAACTATGACTGGGTGCATTTTTGTTTGAATTCGGAGCGTCACCCTTTACGCATATTTCTTCTGAAGTGTCTTGTTGGTTTTGTAGAGAAATACTGCCGTCTGAACCCTTAACCCCGACAGGGAATCCTGTGCACGAGCCTCATCTGGTAAAGCTACAAGATGAGGTTTTATTACCAAGTAAAACTGAAAATCAAGTATACTCTATAGACAAAACTTAATTATTATATGTACAGCACAGCAAACAAAGTAGGCATTGACTTATAACAGATCAGTAAATTTGTAAGTTCAGTAATTTTTCGCTTTTCAGAGCCTCTATTTTGTTTCTTGAAGTTAGTTTAACTTTTTATGCTTCTTATGTGCTTCGCTCTCCCGAAGATCACATACTTGCCGCGGACCACCCCTACTTGGCTCTGTCCCGAGGAAGTTTCGTCCTTCGACGATGCCTTGAAATCGGTGGTGGAGTCAGTACTGAACGTTTCCCTAGATGGTGCTCAGTGGAGTCAGGTGGCTCAACCAATCCGATGTGGTGGTCTTGGGGTGCGTTGTGCGCAGGATGTCGGTCTGCCAGCTTTTCTGGCGTCGGCACATGGGGTTGGTAGCCTCGTTACTAATTTAGTGAATCCTAATGGTGACGGGGTGATCATACGTTTTGTGTCGGATGCTGTGTTAGCTTGGTCGGCCCTCAATGCGGGCGCTCTATCCCTGAACCAATGCATCTTCAGCGAGCGTGGGATGATGTGGGAGTGAGGCGACTCCAAGTTCAATTATTAGAGGGGGTGACAGGGGCCGATAAGGCTAGACTGCGGGCTGTGTCACAGCCTGAATCTAGAGCGTGGTTACAGGCATTGCTGTCCCCTCACCTAGGCACCCTGCTTGACGACGACTCTCTGCGTGTAGCGGTGGCTTTCCGCCTGGGCTGTAAGGTGTGTGAACCCCATATATGCACCTGCGGTTCCACGGTGGAAGCGAATGGCCATCATGCTATGAGTTGCCGACGGTGCACTGGGAGGTTTCCGCGACACCACGCTCTAAACGATATCGTCCGCAGGGCCCTTGTATCCGCAAACGTCCCCTGTGTGCTTGAGCCTCCGGGTCTGTGCAGGTCGGATGGTAAGAGGCCAGACGGACTGACTTTGGTGCCCTGGAAGAACGGCAAATGTCTACTTTGGGACGCAACGTGTGTCAGCACGGTAGCCACCAGCCACCTTTGGTACAAAGGCTGTCAATTGCCATCCAACGTGGCAATGCAGCAAGTGTTATGGGCACTTTTGCACCGGGAGCGATCAGGGGCGGGTTATTTGATTAGTAGTTTTAACGTATTGTATTAAAATAAATGTATATATATAATACTGAGACTTAATTATGGATCGAAGATGAATGAATATATTTTGTTGGTGTTATTTTCGTAGAGAATAGGGACCGTTTGTCTATAGTATAATATCATTTTTCTTAAAATTAATTATAGTAAAAGTATGAAATATAAGAGGATATCATTCATCTTGATTTTGTTTTAGAGGTATAAGATAAAATACATACATACATACATAAAATCACGCCTGTCTCCCATAGGGGTAGGCAGAGATCACGGATCTCCATTTGCTACGATCCTGACATACTACTCTCGCTTCATTCACTCTCATTATTCTTCATGCGTGCTCGTCGGTTTAGAGTACTCCTGACCTGCCCCTTTTCTAAAACTTCTCCGATTTGGTCCAAGTATGTGCGCCTAGGTCTTCCCCTTCCGACGGTACCATTCACACTCGCCTCATACACCTGTTTCGTTAGTCTTCTTTCATTCATTCTCTCAACATGACCAAACCATCTCAACATTCCTCTCTCAATTCTCATCACTACATCTTCTATCACTCCACATCGTTCTCTTATCACGCTATTTCTCACTCTATCTTTCAAGGTCAAGCCACACATACTTCGCAACGCACGCATTTCTACTGCATTCACTCTACTCTGATGCTTTTTCTGCCACACCCAACTTTCACTACCATATATAAGAGTCGGCACTAATACTCCTCTATGTACAGCCAGTCGTGCCTTTTTGGACACTTTCTGGCTGCTCTTAAAGTTGTGTATAAGATAATATAGGTAGTCTTTTAGGCTCAATAAATGTGTAGGACAACTTGTCGAACGATATTGTCCAACTTCATAATTACCTTCAATTAACGGAAGATCACATTTAATTAGAAATTATAATATCTTCATAAATACATACATACAATCACGCCTTAATCCCCGGAGGTTTAGGCACAGGTGAATTAATACCCACATTTCACCGTATTCGGTCTCAAGTAATAGGGGATGAGCCTACTGCCGGATTCTGGGCAGTATTGTTAATTTGAGCCATGAATCTGAGGCTGAGTCTGGGTTGTATCTGTCTGTTGTTAAACAGCGCTATCCCTTAGTCGCCTTGTAATCCAAATAAATTAAATATTTTAGCTTGCATATATTCGCATAAAGTTGAAAATTTGCGTAGGACGTAGAAGGTAAAATATGGGATGAAAATTTGTATAGAAGTTCATTCCCGTTCATCCCTTATTTAAGCCCCTTAGTAACAAAATTTACAAGAATCTTTTCTTAGTAGATGTTAGCAATATGAATAGCATATACTGCCAAAATTTCAAGTTAATAAGACCAGCAGTTCTGGCTCTGCGTTGATGCATACTATGGGAATTCTAATTATTTTATACGATGGATATGACTTCTTTCAATTTCGAAATTACGATATCTCCAAAATGCCAATTTGGAGGACTTTTTGAATTAATATTGTAAAGAAACAGTGATGCCCGGTTCTAAACATGGACCTAGGTATGAAACCTATCTTCATACCTAGGTATGGCGCGTCTCCATTTTTCCAAATTTCATTAATTAATTTATGTGATTTCTTCGTCTCGTACCCTCCCACAGCGTGTCGAATCCTTAACATTACATTGAATTGAATATTACAGATAGCTATTAATGTAGGACAAATAGCTACCATGTAGGTCTTTAGTTTATTACAAAATGTAATTTGTAATTAATTTTGCCTACGTAAGATAAACTACGGTTCAGTCCAAATCAAGGATTAGTTTTATGCAACCTTACAAATCGGCTTTACGTACTTTGCTGTCGCCGCCTAAAACACGACAGAAGAGTATTTTCAATTTATCCTTAATCCGGTCTTCATTAATAAACTTAAAGTTAAAATACCCTTTTAAGATACCATCTCAAATTATAATGTTTCATCAATATCCATTCATAAAGCGAAAGGTGTTAAATAAAACACGAAACTTATTAAAACTTTACCAGCATTGGTATAAAGAGTTAATGAGAAATTTAATAATTTTCCGAACAATATTTGTGTTATTAAAACACACTTTGAAAGTACGATTTACAGAAGTCGAAACTTTAAGAGCAACTTAAATGGTTTGAGAGAAATTGACGAGTGTACATACGATAATGAGGATGAAATCGAAACTTAATCACTGTGATTTTTATAACATACATATATATTTAGGTACAGTCGCCATCGGTACTAGCTTAACATTGTTCAAAGTTACTGAAAATTACAAAAATATACACCAATTTTGATTGATTAACTTCGTTATAAAGATCGGTCCTAAACGTTTAGTGTTTAGTAACTTCTATGGGTGAATGTACTCATAAGTGACGCAGTTTATTCACACATTAAAAGTAGTATGCATAAGAACCTGGACATGTAATTGTAGATCTTGAAAAAGCGTATCGTAGTTAATGTACACCTAATGGTCTTGCTGAGATAAAATAATTGACAGTGAAGTATACCGTTACTTCATGCTATGCATGCATCACATCTGTATGCGAGTGATAATTTGCACTCAATGCGGATGTTCTAAAGTTACAAGTGCTATTGGTAGCAAACATAACATACTACGTAGTACCAAAACTGTTGCTAATATAGCTATTGCTACGAGAGCTGAGGTTAACATGATGTTGTGCAGAACAGTGTACCAAATATTATGGAGCCGAGAATCATGGTAGTCTTTACAAAAAGTCGTTTTAATAGGAAAATCTACGAAGTGGAGGTGTGCTAAAATAGGGATTTTCATAATCAAACCCTAAGACCAAAACGCACTTTCTTATTAGTCAAAAACTGTTGAACATGTTTTCATGACTTTTGATTTTTAAAATTTTTCTATGTTGCCAAATAACAATTATTATCACAATTAAAATTTGTATTAAAGAAAATACTATGCCTTATGATGCTAATATCCCTTATAAATTGCTGTCATGACAACGGGAACTAAAAGTGACGGTGTCAACGATATAGAAATACGGTCACTTTTGATCTGTCAAATGATAATATTCATATGTCATTCTCTGTCACGTAGTTATGTACCTACTGCAGTTTCTCCTGTATCATGTCAATTTAACATCCAGCGGTGCTTAACACCTAGGTCATATAGCGGTAGTGTGGTGGTAGTGTTTTCCAAACAAGGATATAAAACCGTTCTGAAGGGTCATATTTACAAGTTGTTCTTGAGAGTCGTCATGAATTGTCTCGCGAAAAAGCTCGACAATTTCCTGCCACCAGAGCTAGACAGGCTTTGAAAGGGTATCAGTATTGTAGCCAACTCTGTTCAGCAAATTATAAAAAGATCTAAGAGTACAATCAACAGTGGTGTATGGTATTTGTAGACTGCGAGATAACCTCCAACTGAAAACAAATCACGTTTCAAAATTTTAAATAATTAATGTTTTGACTAAATATATTTTTGGGCAGCCCTATAGGAATGTGTTCAGGAACACATATTATTCTCTAAAATATATTTTTCATTCGATAAACGGGTGAAAGTTAATGTCACGTCGGATAATATACCAATATAGGTAACTACTTAGAATACTTTGAATTTAGAAAATAATACTTACATTGCAATGTTTTAGAAAAGGGGCAGGTCAGGAGTACTCTAAACCGACGAGCATGCATGAAGAATGTAATGAGAGTGAATGAAGCGAGAGTAATATGTCAGGATCGTAGCAAGTGGAGATCCGTGATCTCTGCCTACCCCTATGGGAGACAGGCGTGATTTTATGTATGTATGTATGCAATGTTTTGCTTATCCTTGATTACTTTATCAAATATAATAATAGCGGAAACACGAATCTGATAATACTTTTGAAAGGGACTTTAACGTTTTTTTTTATATAATCGCATTTTAAAAACATTTTGATTGGAGGATACTGTTTTATCGCTCTCATTATTCAGGTAGGTGGCTGTTTAGCATCGCTTTCCAATCGTTATTAGCCGAGATTAAGCTTGTAACAGCTGCCTTCCAAAGTATCGAAGGAATTATTGCGATTATAGAAACGAAATACGCTCTGGCTGTAACAGAATTGTTCACTTATTAAAGCCGATGGATTTGCTGGCGAAGCAATTAAGCTCGAAAGTAAAGATGAAATAAGCCTGCAATAACAATAAATTTATTTTTCATTTCACGAATATCGTACTCAATTTATTGGTAGTAACAAATAAATTATTGATCTGAAATGTCGAGTTCCATCATTTTTAACGAAAACGTACCTATCGAGGGGCGAACTGTAATATGAAGTATTTACAAAAATACAATTGTTGATAATGTACTAATTAAGTGAATTTTGAAGTATTTTTATAAGATGCTATTCTGTTTTATAATAAAATCACTTAGAGTAGAAAAGTTATAAACTATAAATTTGTACTGACTGGTCGCCTTATAATATAATAGTAGGTACTTATGATGGCTGTCGGTCAATCTCTCTCACAATATAACCCAAATAGAGGCATGGGACTGTAAAGATAAGCCGGTTACCTGTCAGCAGTATAGCTTCCTGATGCGCAATGTACAATATTATCTAACATCATAGTTTGAATTTTGTTTTTCAAATTATATTGTTGTGGTCGAAACTGTTTTAAAAACTTGCAATAGCGTTCAGAGTGTACATCGTTAAAGGAAGACCATGGAATGAAAACTACCTGCCTACACTTCATATAGGTATTCTTATTGATTCTTAATTTTCAATATCTTCTCTTCTTCATTCGGCTTCACCTAATTGGTAGTTCTATTATTAAAACTGAGAGGATACTTTACTTCTTACCCGACTACGGCGAAGCCAAAGGAGGGTTATGTATTTGCCAGGCTATGTATGTATGTTCATATGTTCCCTCATAGATCCTAAACTACTTATTAGACCTGAACAAATTAGGTAGCATTAGAAGCGTCTTGGTCGTCTGCTGGTTATGGGCTACATGACTACCAACTGAATCTAACGTGGCGCCCTATAAAGTACTGTAAAAATTTATTTGAGAAAAATATGCCGTACTTGATATCAAATAATAGGGCTTAATAAGCAAATTTCAAATATATATAAAATACAGTTATTGATTGCTCCAAAATAATATAAATTAAAAAAAATAAGTTTCGAACTAAAACCCGGCTATCAAAACTCACGCTTTAAAGTGGTCGTATGCCACTTACTCTAACACAACAATGCATTCTATAGATAAGTTTTTAATTTTCTTGTTTAATACTTTCTAAAGCGTCATTTTTGGTAGCCGGATTTTAGTTTTTTAATCCATTAATTCTGTGACTTAGTATCATCCAGTGCACGTTTGTCAATATTTGATTATTATTTAGATGTTTTGATTTTCATTTCTTCAAATAAACATACTAAACAATTTTGTCATATACTTATTGGGGCCAAGCACTTTGTCAAAGCCCTTAAGAGGTCAAGACACATATTTATATTAAATGCGTTAGCCTTCGGCAAAATACCATACTCACAACCTTTTAAAGGGATTACATTTGAGGAAGGAAATCTTCTATTTACATATCCGAAGAAACATCTCAAACATTTTATAAATATTTTATTGGCAACTTGCCTGAGAGTGCATTTTAAATCATAGTTGGTGTTTATTGGCAACTTTTACCAATAAAATTCCCGACGAAAATGGGTAAAATGATATTTGAAGTGTGATATCTAGTGAATAAGTATGCTAAATCTAAATAAATATTGGAATTGTAGTAAAGTTTATAGCATTTGAAAATTGATTTGTGGTTTCATTTTGAAACTGTAACGTTTGAATATTTTTAAATCAATATTTCAATGTAATCAGGAAGTTCATAAGAAAATCAGTGTCTACATTCATATTTCAGAATACAAATTACAATAAATACTACTTGCTTTTTAATAGACCCCATAAAATGAATAGATTCATAATGAATTTATTAACGGATTTTGTTGTACTTAACGTGAAAATATATATTTTTAAATCGGTTCATATGGACTAATAATGTACATAAAAAAGATTCTGGCAAATTGGGGACATTCCTCATTTTTGAAGTCTGTTAAAAAATTCTGTCAATAACTGAAGTGTCATCAATTTCCGGGTCTCAAGTGTTTGATGTTAATTCTCTGACAGCCGAAGAGGTTACATATATACATTTTCCAGCCTTACTCATATATTTTGTATCTCTGTTTACGCGTAAATTATAATGGTATAACCGTAGAAATACTAAATTCAGTTTCAATTAATATTTGTAACGCTTGTAAAATAGTATCGATTTTATATATGGTTGTTTGGACTGCCTCGCTTATTTTTAACTTACTCTGACATGAACTGAAAGTGGGGCGTTTATTCTAGCTCAAGACTTGCAATGCCTGAGCAACGGCACTTTACTCAGAATTTCTTGTTTTAATTCAGGCCCTGACTAAGGCGGCACTTTTTAGTTCTATGTACTATCAGCATTAGATCTAACTTGTCTACAAAGTTTCAAAATAATTATTAATACTGTTGATTGATGGTACTTGGTGAAACCCGCTTCACATATTGAATAAGACACTTTGTACTTTTCTACTATCTTTATTTTTGATGATAATGCCGTGAGGCAAACCCTGACCAGGTGAAAAATAAAATATAGTGGAAAATAACAAAGTGTCTGATTAATCAAACTTCAAATGATCTTATGTATTAAGAGCAAGTTAAACAGCTTTGTCCGAACTAAAGGTGTGTACCAAATATTAGAACAATAAGTCAACAGGAAGGGCAGAAAACAAGGTCAAGATCGATCTGATACTTATTATAAGTAAAACGTAAAAAAGATGAAAGAGTTCCTAATTTGAATACTAATAACATTTTCGTCTCCTTTCTTACAGGTACGTGTTCATGGTCCAGAACCGAAAGGGTACAATTTTTAAGATGATGCTACAAAGATCATATTGTAGCAATATGTAAGTACACTATACTATCATTACTTGCCCGTTATCTTCATATAAGGTACACTACCTCGTACGTAGGATAATTAGAGGTAAAGGATCATGTTTATGCATTAATATGGTAAACAGCGTCATTATGAACGAAGCTAATAGGTACGAAATGTGAGTTCACATTCCCTAATCTGAGTTTTAATATTATCTTTATGATATACTTAATAGTTAACGTGAATTTAACATATACATTGAAATAAAACTATTTTCGTCAGGTTTTATCGCGATTTATGACGATACTCCTGCGAATACTCGTCACTGGTCTAGTTGTTAAGGGTCAAGAAATCCCTTGCGTGAATCCTATCGAACAGTAACGACGTGAATCTTCTCCTAACACAAGTAATTTAGCCCACGTACAGAGTTTAGCGGTAATACTAGTTAATTCTAAAAGTACACACGTTAACAGGAATAATAGTCAATTCCGGTACTAAGCCGGAATTATTTCGTATTCCCGCTAATATGACTATTTTTTGCCGCATGGTTTCCGGCAGAGTAGAATTTGGGCCACCCAATCTCTTCCCATGCGGTGTCGTACAATGCGCCTAAAAGATATGGCTGTTTAACATCAAACAGATATATACAGCCCAGACTCAGCTTCAGATGCATGACTCGAGTCAAGGGGTGAGCACGTGGGACAGAATTCAATTATTGGTAAAATGTGGTTGTTAATTCACCTCTGCATAAACCTCCGGGGATAACTTAAGAAAAGTATAAATTTATACGAATATTAAATTAAGTAACATGCGAATTCGTAGTGTATTTAATTTACTAAAAGCCTTGATCTTGCGAGAGGGCGTGTTGGCCACATAATTTACCAAAGAATATGATTCTTTAGCATTTGCAACTAGATTAGTGTACGATGTTGGGCAAAAGAAAGTTCATTTTAGTTTACTTTTTATTTTGAACGAAAACAGAACTCTGACTAATTAGGTCCCATTAGACTTGTAGCACATTTTTAAAATATAAATATTCTGAAATATGATTAATATTCTGAATATTATTAATATATATTAATATTCTGAAACCGCGGTAGCCTAGTGGTATGGGTAATGGACTGCTGAGACGAGGTCTCGGGTTCGATCCCAGGTTTTACCATGGCACACACCAATGACTTTTCGATGCTTTTCGAAGTTATGTGTGTATTTATCGTAGGTTTATATGTGCCCGGATAATGGCAATAGGCTCGCCACCTATTACATTGGGACCTAAACATAAACTGGCGAAATGTGGGTGCTAGCACCTCTGCCTACCCCTTCGGGGATATAGGCGTGAGTTTATGTTATGTTTATGTTATGAAATATGATGAGAGAAATAAATGCTATCAGAGTTTTAATTATATTCATTATTAAAGAGTTTGTTTTATCAATATTGTTGAATATTTGAATTATTATTTGTCAATAAGGTTAATTGCAATTATAACAAAATTGAATGTTGAATGAAAATTGAATGGCTTGTATGGGTGGAATCATTGAAATAAAACTATTTTATCGGATATCATCGCGTTTTATTTAGTCTAAAAAACCGCGGTGGCCTAGTGTCATGGGTAGTGGACTGCTGAGACGAGGTCTCGGGTTCGATCCCAGGTTTTACCATGACACACACCAATGACTTTTCGATGCTTTTCGAAGTTATGTGTGTATTTATCGCAGGTTTATAATAAGTGCCTAGTTAATGGCAATAGGCTCGCCACCTATTACATTGGGACCTAAACATAAACTGGCGAAATGTGGGTGCTAGCACCTCTGCCTACTCCTTCGGGGATATAGGCGTGAGCTTTTTATTTATTTTTTTATTTAGTCTTATCTTATTATTTAGTCTACTCTCGACAAATCACGCGAATCTATGGAAATTGGTTTTATTTCAATGATTAATATTCGCCTAAACTGTCAACAATCTTATCATCGATCGGTGAGAACATCGTCATTATTAAGTCTCTTAATTATTTTCTATCTACAAATTCATTTACACTTCATCATTTTTGGTTTAGTTAGAAATGTTTCATAAAACAGAATAAAAAAAGAAGATTAAAATATGTTTATATAAAACTTCTATCGTCCAGAGATTTATTACTTGTTTAAAATAACCATAAAACGTGTTTAGAAATAAAGTAAGTTAGAGGTTTGTTAATCTCATCCAATAACGACCCAAACCCACTTATTACTAATAAGCATTAAACGTTACTGAAGGGATTAACCAGAATGCCTACTAAATCAGACGGGCCTAAGCAGTCCCGTTGCGTAAAGGTTTTTAATTAATTAATATAACACAATAATTACTCTACTTATTCTTTACTTTTCGTGGTTTACAACAATGCTTTGCAAAGTAATTATGAAATACCAAAATTTAAATTGATTTAGCAGACTTCATTATGATCACTAGTAGCCTGAATACCTACTGTTTTGATCTTGAAATATTTATAAACAGCATCGATTACTGTTGTAGAGTTGTAGAATGTATTAACAAAATGCATTTTTCTATCTTTCCCGGCAGAGTTTAATTTGGACCATCCCATCTCTTCCCATGTGGTGTTGTAGAAGGCGACTAAGGAATGGGTCTGTTTAACATTAGATAGATATTTAAAAATAGCCCAGACTTAGCCTCAAATGCTTGAGTCAACAATAGTGCCCGGAAGACGGCAATAGGCTCACTCCCTATTACTTACAGTTCAACACAATTTTATTTCGCTTTATTGATTGATTTATTGAATAATCTCAATATATTTAGACAATAGCCACTACTAATAGTGGCTTCACCTAAATTTTACTCTTACCATAGTGGAGAAATGGTAAGAAAAGAAAATTTAGAAGATTTAACTGCACCTATCAGTAATAGTAGGTACTAGATGCAAAGAATTTGAGTAATATGATAACAGTTGTAGTTAAGATAGTATACTCTACGTATTCAAAACCTAACACCTAATTGTTCAAAAAAGTTTATGAGTTCAGTAGTACAATAATAATGTGAAGTGAATTTAGAAACACATATTTCCACATAGTATATTTGGTCTTATATAAGTAACATTGTGGTGAGTAAGGTTAAACTATTTAACTTGAAGAGTAGTTTAATTCCTCAATGACAATAATGTTTGCATACAAAGCATCCGTTATATCACTTGTGAACCCGAACTAAACTTCGGGTAAGGCAAACAAGATAAGCAGTGAATTTCGTTATTTTATGGGTGAACTTTCTTTCTCTGAGTAAGACAGATAAGACATTAATATAGAAAGATAGAGAGAGATGGAGAGAAAAAACCTAGCTTTTTTAAAAATCCTACTTAAAATTATAAATATGAAAGTTTATGAAGAAGGTTAAATGTTTAAAATTTATTCAAATACGCTCTATCGGCTGAATCTGCCTGCAATTTGCTTAAGGGATAGATTTGTAGTTTACTAGAATAACACAAGCTACTTTTTAACCCTAGGAATTAGTTTCCATGGGTTACGACAGGATTAGACTACCACGTGGAGCTACGGGCAGCAGCTAGTTCACTTTTTTTTTCAAAAAAGAGTGAGAAGCCTCTACAGTTAATGTTTTAGAGCTGCTTTCACATTACTAAATTCTTCGATAAAATGATATCCACTCTAATATTACTCGCAAAATTTTCATCCTTTAATCGCAAGGTACAATAGGCTTGCCCTTCTCTTACTTGGACTGAACTCAGAAAATAGCTAGCAAACCGTTTGCGTATAATTACATCTCTGCTTATTCCATCGGGAATAATTTAGAAAATTTCGGAGTACGGGTTCTCTGCCACGTCCTGTATTTTTCCTCCTAAATGGCTTTACCACGTTTGATAAAAAAAGTTGATTTAAAATTGAATCATGACATTAACTAGAAGCAATCGAGTCAAATTTGTCATTTCATCACAAATTTTGGTTAGAAACGATTTTATAAAATTATGCTTAAGTCTATTTTATATAATGGTGAATATAGGCCTATCCCAAATGTACACGGGGTATACTCGTATTATAGCAGCAAAGCCATCACTTGTTGTATTCCGTCCTAACTACTATCTTTGCAGGTTGTCAGTACAGCCACTTTAGGTCTTTATCTTGATACTTTCATTTTGAATTTTATCCTTTCAGCGAAAATAATTTACTCTTCTGCTGCGCTTCTTTTGGTCAGTGCTTTGTGATTTTATATATTTCACTAGTTGCAACTATTACTTTGACATTAAAGTTATATAATATACAGCAATTTATTCTTGTCACAACTCATTTTTGATGATAATGAACTACTTATACGACTCTTCAATAAGTAACATCCCAGGAAAGCTATAGATATATTGCAAGGTGGAACAGTTGATACAGTTAATGTTAGACTTTTGTAACTTATTTTTACGAATCAATTTACTAAGATTGAAATAATTATAAAATACACATACATTTAGGGTCGAGGATTATTACAATGATTGGTGCTATGTGGATTTTACCACATTTCACCGATCATTGTATTCGGTCCCATAAAATACACAATAAGATATCTTTCTATGTTAGATGAAGTCGATTTTTGATTTTAAAGATTCCTTTTGAACAAATATGTATAGTTGTATAGTTATAGTTTTATACATATGTTTAGTTTTCATACCTGCTCATAATTCATACATTTTCAACTACAATTCAGCTTACATTTACACTGAAATATTAATTGATTGATACAGGTTATAACGCTGTAGTAGTAGTGAATACGACTCTTACATAGTATAGGATCCGAAGGAACATTGACCATCACCCATTTGTTTACTGATTGGGAAATATATTTTAGCGAATAAAATGTGTTACTGAACACATTTTGTTGCCCAAAAAGTATGTTCAAAAATAATTATTTAAAATTTTAAAACGTGATTTCTTTTTCCAATTTATTGACTTGAATGCCAAAAAAATTAACATTCAATGAAAAGTATACAATATAAACTATGGATAATTATTTTTACGAACATATTTTTTGTTCATACAGAATATACAGAGTAGGGAAGTATGCACAGTATACAATGTAATTTAGATATCCTATTGGTTAGTAGCCCCTAAACAAATATATCAGATGAAGTCTGTATTTCTTACCGCCTCCTTACCACGTAATGTTAAAATTGATAGTACTCTTGGCAGAGTTCTATTTGGCAAGTAACCAGAATGTCTTTTTGTACGATAGTGCTGGCAATTGACGTTAATATTAACAGCGATTCATTTCCTTTATCCATGAAAATTCACTGAAAAGACTAAACAATGTATCTACTACTATATACATAATTATACTAGGTATCGGGACTTCTCGCGAGAAGTCCCGATACCTAGTATAATTATGAATTCACACTGCGACAGTTTAAAACTACTATATTTCTTTAATATATTTTAATAATTTTTTTTTTTTACGTGCGCAAAATCCCCACGGATACCTCCCCACCGGAGCCGGTGGAGGAGGTTATGTCGGACTCGAACCGACTAAAACGCACGCCGCCTGTGGGTCGCTTTGGTTGCCGAAGGTGAGGTTGACAGGCATATCCCTCGCACCCCGGCCGACCCAGGGCCATCTCTCACGATCTGGCCTTCTTCTCGGGTGTGGGGACTACAGAGTCCCCAACTCGTCCCCGGAAACGGGGAGAATATTAGGGTCGGAATTATTCTAACCCCTCTAATCACTTCAGCTAAACTAAATAGTTTGTGTTAAGAGTGGGCTTACATTGGCAGTGTATTAATAGCCAGGATTACATATTGGGACCTCTCGATCGTAAGGCCGACTCCTTAACCACTAAGATATCGACTCTTGACACTATCTGAATTTTTTTTTTTTTGAATTTATTTATTTATTGTTTATTTACACCTCATTAGGTCACATTACGTTCAGAAAACCTCAACGGGCTAAAGGAGTTCCGCCCGTATGGAATTTCTATCCCATTCCACACCCATGTGTTCGAGCGATATAAAGCAGAAAGTGATGGAATAATGAACATCCAAATGTTTAATCATTCAAACGTCCAAACGTCTAAACATCTTCACAAACTTTCATATTTTTAATATTAGTAGAATAATATTACAATTATGAAATACAGCTTCACTTTTCTGTCATCGCTTTTAATGCATATATAGTTACGCTTATTTATTTATTTATTTACTCAATTATACTGTAAATATAGGATTGGTAAAAAAGTGTTTTCATTATAAAGTATCACTACATTTGGCCTTGCGGTATGCAACAGTGTCAGTCATGCATTACATATCATACACATACTCAGTTATTATATAATAATAATGAAATTTGTCGTTTTATAATAATTATCATATTTATAATACATAATAATGTTATTTAGAGTTAATCCTCACTGAAAGACAGAGAATATTACACAAACAATTTTGAATCTTATTACTTAAATTTATCATTAATAATTATCATTGCCGCGTGGTTCCCGGCAGAGTAGAATTTGAACCACTCCATCTCTTCCCATGCGGTGGCCTACAAGGCGACTAAGGGATAACGCTGTTTAAGCTCAGGCAGACATATACAGCCCCGTCTCAGCCTCAGAAGCATGGCTAGAATCAACAATAGTGTCCCGAGACGGCAATAGGCTCACCCCCTATTATATGTAATATAGGGATTATATGTATGTATGTATAATTTTCACAAGTAATAGTCAAAATAAAAATGTAATTAGAAAATACCAAAGTAAATATATTTAAAATTATTAAATAAATTAGTTGTGAAGTTGATACAATAATAATCTATTGGTATATTATAAAAACATAATACTTATCCTCATTGATTGATTTATGAACACATTATCCAATCGCTGGAACTACGGAATCGAAACTTTAGCTGTTTGTTTCGAAAGCAACCAACTACAGAAGGATTCTTGGAAACTTCAACACCAAGATGATGAAATGAGAGAAGAACGATATTTGGAAGTACACCATTTTCAAAGAAAGTATGATATCTAAAATATAGAGTTGATTTTGGTTACTAAGAAATTTTAATATATCTGCTTATTATGATGACCTATTATTACTACTACTATTATTTTAACCTATTTTCATGTAGGAGGAGTATGGAGGTAGGACATGGTGGTATTTCCGTCCAATTGAACAGTCCGACTGGGGAAGTACCTCCGCCCTACAGAATACCGCGGCCATAATAACTGCATGTTGTGTTCCCAGCGGTGAGTAGGATAGTCAGAGCTCACTGGAGACTTTGTGTCAGTGGGAAGACAAAAGGCTTGCCTGCTTTGTCTTCTATACTGAGAGCACAGAAACTCTGTGCTAACAGAGTTGGTAGCGCGAGTGTGAGTCCTCTGATATTACACACGTCCATAGGCCACGGTGACCACTTTCCATCAGGTGGGCCGTGTGCTTGTCGTTGTTGTAAGTGGTATAAAAAAATGTTGCATTTGTTGGTAAAAATGTACATTGCACGTATCGTAAGTATAAAATAATCTGAGATTTTTAGAATTTCATCCCTAAGATGTTGATTTAAGGATCAAAAGTTTATATGAAAAGTTCGTCACTTTTGAGTTCATTCATTAATAATACCTACTTAATGCCCAACTTATGTTCGTCACGTTGACTGACTTATGGCCATGATATTGCTGATGACACACAGCATACGAGACATCACACTAATGAAACTGTCCTCTACATCTGCACACTCAAACCACACAACAACACGTTACCGTTTCTGCTGATAGCACACACATAATACTTTACTGGCTGCTGCTAACGTCAATTCAATATCTAAGCAACAGAAATCACACTATCAAACCAACCCCTGAGGAACACTATCTACCGTCTTGATCCTTTGAATTCAATCCTTGCACAAATGTTTAACTAAGTTGAAAGCTTAACAAGCATCAACGTCATGAATGCCTTTAGTCAGTAATTAAAAATTCAAGATAACACACATTAAACATACCTAAACAGTATATATAGTAGACTGTATGCATAGGCCCTGGATATGTGGGTCAGCCGGGGTGTGAGGGATATGCCTGTCAACCTCACCTTCGGCAACTAAAAACGTCCTACAGACGCCATGCGTTTTAATCGGTTCGAGTCTGACATAATCTCTCCCACCGCCTCCGGCTTTGGGTATCCGTGGGGATTCTCGCAGATAAAAAAATGACCTGGATAAGTTTTGAACTCAAAAACGTCTAAAGGCAAGGCTCGAAGGCGCCTTACTCATAAGGAAAGGGTTTATTTTTATTTATAGAAAAAGAAGGCATCTTTATAATTGGTTATAGCATATGTTTTTACTGAATGTTTGCTTATTTAAGCCACAGGATTTACTTGATTATTCATGTTAACTGTGTTGCCCAGCTTCAGGCACTAAAGGGAAATAAGTGCAGAGGTGCTAAGTCTCAGCATATCATTTTTTACGCACAGGAATATCGAGCATACTACGGTTTTTTATTTAGTGTCATTAATTGTCATCATATTGTAGCGTATATTAGAATTTCTGTCTGAATATCCCTGTTGTTCAGAAGGTTCTACCTGTAAGGGACTGATCTTGGAATCAAGGCTCATTTATCACTTTTCCGATTTAAATCAAAAATTTCAATTTTACATGAAAAAAATTAACATTCCTCAATTTATATTCATTGCTTAAAGTTTTAGGGCCTATGGTACTAACTTGGAATTTGTTAAGCTTATACTGATGGCTTACACATTGGAAAAGGCCTATGTCCAGCAGTAGACGGTGGGCTAATTGATTTATTGATTAATTGAAACTGATGGCGACTATACATATAAAGTAAACACAATTCTACCGTACTGTTTTCGGATTGTGTTTGAGAGATGTGAACGTTATTTCACACGTTGGTGGCGAGACTACGAGAAACAACCATCCGGTGACAGCGACGCAAAGCCTACGTACATTTCTACTCTATTTTCGTAGAATTAATTATTTTTTAACTAGAATTTATTTTCTTGGGTTTAATAATATTATAGAGAGTGAAATAAAAAGACGGTATGAAGGGTTCTACTAGGGGTCTTTTATTTTATTTACAATTTAGACTTCTATTAATTTATCAATAGTAATAGAAGTAATAACTACACTTTCTGAGCTGATTCCTATTCCAGTAACTCCACTGAAAGTATTGAAGAGATTTTAAAATATAGAAATACTATTTTCAATATTATACTGGCTACAAACTTACGAGTTTATTTCAGTGTTTTGTCTTCTTCAGACTCATCCGAATGATCTTGTTTATTCTCTCATAAAATTTTCTTTTTCATCCAAGGGCCAATTTAAATTGCATCCATAGCGGTTGCGAAAATCCTGATGGGGTCCATTTCTGTGGAGACACCCAATATTCCTTCAATAATTTGTATTTTTGAATAAATTGCGACACACAGAAATAATAAATGAAGGAACATGAATGCTTTGAACCACACCTATGCTTACACGGTGTACACTATCCGTTTACTCAATACGTATAAGTATTTTACGAAATGAAACAAAGGTTCGCATACATTTAGCGAGGTTAGAACAACCTCATTGACGCACACCCTGCACAAATATTTGTACAACTACGGAATTGTGGAGGCTAAGCGGTATACCTACACATATACCGGGGATGGATATGTCCTCTATATCAGTTTGTAAAGACGGTGTTAACATTTTTAGGTGAAATTGTTTTTTTACGTGACGTAATTGTTTATTTAACTACAGTCGTTTGTTAAAACTTTTACTATATATCTTACTGCTATTATAAATGGGAAAGTTTAAATGGACATTTATTACATAATCATATACGGATAACCTACAAAAGGCAACTGGGAAACCACGTTTTAGCTTTTTAAAAAAAATATATTAAAACAAAACCCGAATTGATGCCGAAAAGATCGAAACAAGTTTGATGGCAAGCGGTATCCATCCTTCGGCAACCAAAAACGACCCACAGGCGGCGTGCGTTTTGGTCGGTGCGAATCCGATTTCCACCGGCTCCGGTGGGGATTTAGCGCACGTAAAAAAGGGGGTATCCATTTGAAAATCATAAATGGATGAAAATTAATAGTTATTTCATCTTCTTCATGAGGTTATGATATACCATTTTGTAATCCTCATGATAAGCTTTAATTTGATACCTATATTGCAGTATCCAATTTTGTTTTCCTTCAAACTTTTAGTGTATTACAGCGGGCATGTTGGTTTTTTTTTGTATCACCTATTTAAGAACACTTCGGTTTCCGAGACAAATCTAACTATATGGTAATTGAAGAAATCCGTCCCGTAGTTTAGAAGAGAATATTACAAACACACATGCAAAATACTCGTGAAAATCATAACCCTTCTTGGCAGTAGGGTAAAAATATTATTTGAATGACTTTACAGCTCAATCTCAAAGTACATACATACATATATTCACGCCTTTATCCCCGGATGGTTAGGCATAGGTGAATTAACACCCATATTTCACCAATCATTAAATTCGGTCCCACGTAATAGGGGGTGAGCCCATTGCCTTCTTCCGGGTACTACTTTTACTCAAGCCATACATCTGAGGCTGAGTCTGGGCTGTATATATCTGCCTGACATTAAACAGTCCTATTCTATAATCGCCTTATACGACTCCGCATGGGAAGAGATGGGGTGGTCCAAATTCTACTCAGCCAGGAACCACGCGAAATCTCAAAATTATTATCAATTATCTATTTGAATATTCACACCTCTACACCACTCTTCACCAAAATTTTACGCTTAAATTAGTTTCCACACTGGCAAATGATGAAACTATATTCTGAACCTACAAGACAGTTGTATATTTGCATTTGCGTACAAATTACCGTAGCAGTAATTCTTGCTGACAAGTTCCGACGTGTATCAATATTAGCATACAATCAAGGTACTCGATAATTTCATCCTGCTTTGTGGTATCAGATTATTTACCTAATCCGTTCTCCTTAAGACGGTGTATATATTTAGTTATTATATCTATGTGAATTGTATTTCAGTAAACTTCAATTTTATTTTATTGTTTTTGTTGTATAATGAAGTGTTTTGAACAATTTTATGTCTGACATTTATTTCATCTTGCAAAAATAAGTTCAGTACATTTTGTAAACATTATAGTATATGAATTCATCTCTAAAGCGGGTCAAAGTACTCAATCAGTCAGTTTGTACTCAATCGATAATTAACAGTACTTTTGAGTTTTTGAACTACATACTAAACTACTAAACACTAACCAACGTAGAAGTCCAACTTGTAAGGGCAAGGCTCAGTTATCTCTATTGATAATAAATAACATTGCGTTCGCATCTGAAGTAGGTGAAATTGAATCTTAAGCTATACGAAGAAATAGAAGTTTTTCGATTTGTAAGCTCTCAGTTACAATTTTAAAATGGAGCACTGATCCCTTTATTTTATTAAATTCTTACTTATAAACTTTCACATCATACTATTGACCATGCATTCTAGCAATTGCGGAGGATGCCGAATATCTACTTTGGGGAAAAAGAATAGATTTTTATTGTGTGCCGATCACTCTATGATAATATAATATATGCGTATGGAAGCCTACTAACGTCTTCGGGGACCAAGCCCACCTTCTACTGGCCAATATCTATCTACCTGCCAATAAACAAACGAGGTGCCGACAAAGATTTTTGTAACAACTTATTTAGGCGCGTTAAGCACTTTTGACGTGAAAACTTTTTATGTGAACAAAAATCTTGAAACTTGTGTCCCCGTCACAACGGTACCTTACACAAGTTTTCACTTCTATCGACAGTCCCCAAAGACTCTTCGTAATTTTTTAATTTTTTTTTAATAATGTTATTATTTCTTAAAATACTAATTCCAGATTAAAGAAACAAATAAACATGCACATAAGTAAGAATTGATGTTCTAAAAACGCTGCTCACATTTTAGTTCACAATTGATGTTTTAGAAGTCTACAGTACGTAGAGCTTGTTAGCGGTGACCTGACAGCACTTCACTTAGAGGATGTGGTTTTATACATATAGAGCTTGTATGTGTAAAAGTAACAAGGCATTCTTGTGGAATCTAACTACCTAATAACTGGCAATAAAATGTTCATTTTTACTAAAACTACGTCAGTGGTTTTTGAATGTTTTAAATAAATAGATAGATAAATATATAAATAGATAATTCTTTATTGTACGCCAATAGATTTACAGTATGACAAGTAGATAGCAAGTATACAATTTACTGTACAATGGACGGCCTTATCGCTGGAAGCGATTTCTTCCAGGCAGCCTTGGTATGTACAATGATAAAAATATAAAATATGGTGTAGTTATCGGATAAATTACAACGTGGATTAAAAACGAAAAGAAAGAGGGTGGACGAAGTACAAATTTATTATTTGTACACCAGACAATTTTTGAAAGCATCAAAAGGATAATGATAGATAAAAAAAATGCTCACAGTTACTAATAGTTTAACAAAAGGTATATGGTTATATTTATTTATTTGTTTAGAGGACCAGCAACTATAACAAAGGTATCGTTTACAGCCAATTATAGGTCCTCACTTATACAATTCAAACTATAATCATAATGCGAGTAGAAAATTTATATCACTTCATCGACTTGAATGATAGGTGATAATAGTATCAATCAATCAATCAATTAGCCCACCGCAGTCCACTGCTGGACATAGGCCTCTCCCAATGTGCGCCATTTTATCCGATCCTCTGTATTCCGCATCCCGTCTGTCCCAGTTACCTTTTTCAGGTCATCGGTCCATCTGGCCAGGGGGTGTGTCCTACCTTTCATTTACCTTCTAGCGGTCTCCATTCTAGGACTCGTTTGCTCCAGCGGCCATCGGTCCTTCGACAAACCTGGCCAGTTCACTGTCACTTCAGCTCGCTTATTCTGCGGCCTATTTCGGTAACTTTAGTACTTTAGTTCTCTGTCGGATAACCTTGTTTCGATATTTAAACTATCATGGTCACTCACATCAGTATCACAATAAACGGGATATTTACCATGTTTCATTGCTTTGAGTTGCCGATATTTCGGCGCTGTTGCAAGCACCATGATCACGGAGGAACTGGAGTAGTGGCGGTGAACAGGGAAAAAGTTTTTTCCTAGGGGAAATTTTATCGATCTACCCTCTTTCGAGTTCTTTTACTACGCGTATCTGCACTACTATTCTCGATTACGTTCACGACTAACGGTGCTTACTGTATCCACTCGCGATTTTGTTTTGGCTTGTTCCCGGTTGTTTTTGCAAAGACGGACCACTGGATGCCAGACGTTCGGCAGTTGAAACCCATCCTCACGATTGAAATTTTTAAACTTTTTTATTTCAATCGCTTCCTTAACCAGTCTTGGTATATAGTGGCGTTCTATCGAGAGCATCTGAGGGTTATGTAGTTCGATCCAGTGGTTCGTACCGGACTCCAATAAATGTTGAGCGATTGCAGATTTATGCGGTTCATTATTTTGGACTGCCCTGATGTGTTCCTTGATTCGGCATGTAATCGTTCTTTTTGTTTGTCCTACATAAGAACTGCTACAGCTACAGTCAATCTTGTACACTCCCGGCCTGTCCAGTAGGGAGCCATCTTTGGGTGAGCGCAGGCATTGCGACAGCTTTTTAAAAGGAGTGAAAATAGTTTTGATAGATACCTTCTTCAAGATGTTAGCGATCTTATCTGTCACTCCTTTGATGTAGGGTAAAAAGGTTGGCTGTCTTTCCACCTTACAACTCCGGGGTTTATTTGTGGTGAGTCTGGGTGGTCTTATCCGTCCATTGTATCCATTCTTTTGTAGGAAACTCAAAACAATGAAACATGGTAAATATCCCGTTTATTGTGATACTGAACCTTGTTTCGAATTCTATCTTTCAGAGAAACTCCAAGCATAGCTCACTCCATAGCCCGCTGTGCTACTTTTAAGCTATGAACCAGTCCCACAGTATGTTTCCACTTTTCGGCAGCGTAAGTCATAACAGGTAGGAATAATGTTAAATGTTATAAAATTCCTCTTTCAAGTGTTATGAATCAAGTAGACTAAAGCCTCGCGTAGCTTCAAACATCACAGTAAATGCCAGTGTCTATTAGCTCGCTGGTAAGAATCGCCTCTTTTAACTGAAAAAAGGAGCAAGCCTTTGTACCTGTCTATCACCGGTCAGCTTGTAAAGAAAGACAATCTACCCACAGTCGGCATTTTTTAACTTATTCAGTTGCTAAACGATGTCCACAGCTTCACCCACGCTATTTGTTTTTTCCGTTCTCACAGGAGCCTGCATTTGCTAATATCACAGATAACATAATACTAAAGTGCTAATACAGAAGATACCTCGAATCGAACCGACTAAATCACACGGCGCCTGGGGGCCATTGTTGGTTGCCTGAAGAGGTGCCGGATACCCCTTGTACCCCAGCCGACCCAGGGCCATCTCTCCCGATTTAGGCCTTCTCGGGTGTGGGGCCCACGGAGACCCCAACTTCTCCCCGCATACGAGGAGGCGCGCAACGCGCGCCACCGTCTGGGCCTCCTTCTGCCAGGGAGATAGGCGGCTCTACCCATCAGGCCTGCGCTCATGGGGGTCGGAGGTCATTCTGCGACCTCTGACGCTCGAGTTCTAATAGTTCAAGAGCAGAGTGGTTTACGATTCTCCTTCACTCCCACTACTGCTCCCGCCCACGCATACGCGCAGCGAACCACCACCACGAGTAAGGTAGTGGTTGAATATCATCTAAATAAATAATATAAAAATACACGCATGTATGTAATATTGTATTTCTGTAATATCGGTAAGGTAAAAATAAAACAGTTTTTGTAGGTAAGTTTGTAACAAGGGGAAGTATTTCACAATAGGTATTGTGTGATCTATTTATCGACTTCTCACAACTTGCACAATAACGTTAACAGACAACTTTTTCAGGGCAAAGTAGGTAGTGAGCATTTTAGCATTGAATATCTATCCAACAAAGAAAATTTCGTATTGAATTGTAACAAACATAAATAACTAGACGAGCCTTTGGTTGTTTATACAATAACAATTTTTGAACTAAACGAAGCTATCGATAAACAGAGTTGACGAAAAATATTCGTTAATACATCTCAGATCTGTTCTATGCTAAGATGATATCATAAATAATGCTTGTGTTTCTTCTCCTTTGAACCTTTTCCCAACTCAGTTGAGGTCGGTCGAAATCTGAATTAGACTTAAGTCTTCCTGAGAAACGGCAAAACTTCGAAATGTTCGCGTAATGACAGACATATATATACAATACAGGCTAATACCTATCTATCATCCAGTTATAGATTCAATGCTTCGAATACTAAGACTCCGTTAAAATTTCAGTTCCCTGAAGAATTTATTTTAAATTATAACTCACGTTTTTTATCACAAAAAGTATAAGTCACTCGCACCAAAAACTTAAAATATTAAAATTCAGAGCAGTTTTCTTAACTTGGAAGTTACCTAAGTTATTTAAGTAAAGAAGTCAAAAAGTCAAAGACACATCCTTTCTTAGCAGAAAAGTTGTGTCTTCTAGAAACAGAAAGTTGACAAACTAAAGGCACTGAAACTTGTGTACTTTTTGTCTACAACTTTGACAAAAGCAAATGGGAGTATATATTTCAGACAACATGACATTTGGTTAACTTTCTTTGTATTCAAGTTTATAAACAGTTTTAATTCATTTTCTCTTTGTTAATGAACAAATAAAATAAATACTGAAAAAAGCGCTTTGACTTTGTGCAACCAACAACTTTTTAAATAGATAGTGCATGAGTCAGGTAATTCATTAAAAAGATAACCTTTTTAATGAATTTTATTATCAACTCCAATATATAATAACTTATATGCATTTCATGGTTTCATTTTCATTCCTGTTTACTATGGTAAGCGTAAAGTTAGTATACAAAGATATTTAGATATACTTTAAATTAACGTAACGCCTCCTGTGTTAGCGTATTATAATATCAAATTCATTAATATCTACAATTCTGTACTTGGAATTAAAACTTTTTTCGTGAACCATTTTGGTATTTGTAATTTTAAAGATACTCTAACCTAGCTTTTAATTAGTGGCCATAGAAGTGGCGGTAAGTTTCGTAGAACCACTTGATCAATTTTAGCTTTATTAATAAAAAAACTGGTAGAAAATAATAAGGAGTTTGAGTATCTTCAGATATAGTAACAAACAAAGTGGATTTATTTAAACCATGCAATTAGTTGTTATTTAGAAAAGTTCATGCTCATGCTGCTCATGTTTCTGCACAAATGCAGAAACATGAGCAGCCAATATCATGATCAAAAGAAAATTAAAATGATTTTGATTATGGTAGTTGATTATAACTTAAAAATGGATGTTGTCTATGGCGCCACCCGCGTGATATCCGATCCCGTGTCCGTAACCCATGAAATCTACTCGAGGTATAAAAATAAATTTGTGTTGTTTTAGATTACAATCTATCACTGTATCAAATTTCAGTCGGGTCCGTTTAACCTTTTGATCGTTATTGAGTGACGAACACTCAAACCGCTTTCAAACTTTCACATTTTATAACAGGTGTAAGATTTATAATTTTCGACTATATTTTTCACTTTTCAGACAAGAAAACCCTTTGATGCTGTAAAGTTAATCTTATCTTACAAATAATAACCATTACCACAGAACAGATAATATACAAGTCAGTTACGCCAACAATTACTAACAACAGTAAGTCTAATGCAAATATTTTCTATTCTTAATATTGTTTTCGTGGCTTCACACATTTAACAATTCACATTCCTGCCCTTATTTACGTAAATAAAACGGAAAAACAGGCTCGAACTTTGTTTTATTTTATTTCGTGTTTTATGGCCACACTCAAACGCCTGCTGCGGCTTGGTTTCCGCAACTCCGGCTCGTGTGGAGAAGCATTTGATGCGGAAACTTAGTTAGTCCGGCATGTTACAAATGACGGTTCCTAACGGCGGTCAAATGTTTGCAATACAAGAGTAATTACATAAATAGGATAACACGGGATTACCTTTTCTATTACTTCGACTACTTGTTTTTGGATAGTGGCTCTTGAAATAGACGTAGATATCTAATAATATTAGGGAAATCTTTGTTAGGAAGTCCTCAGATTTTATTGTATTTATGGAGTATTATGAACTAGTTTTGTTGGTAAGTGGTTACAGGGCTTAACTATAGTTGAAGTGCTAACGTAAAATAATTTGTGCTGTCAGTGGGAAGACTAAAGGCTTGTCCTGTTTTGTCTTCTACTGCCGGCACAGAAACTCTGTACTTACAGGGATGGCAGCGCGACTGTGACTCCTCTGGTGTTACAGACGTCCATAGGCCACGGTAACTACTTTCCATCAGGTGGGCCGTGTGCTTGTCTGTCAACTAAGTGGTATAAAAAAAAAATAATATAAACTCACGCCTATATCCCTGAAGGGGTAGGCAGAGGTGCTAGCACCCACATTTCGCCAGTTTATTTTTAGGTCCCAATGTAATAGGTGGCGAGGCTATTGCCAGACCAAAGGCGACCTGGTGTTACACACGTCCACGGTAACTAGTTTCCATCAGGTGCGCCATGTATCCATCAAGATAGTGCTACCTACGTGGTATAAAATAAAAATATAGCGTGCACATGTTACAGTTAGTACTGTCGCTATTATGAATCTCAATTTTAACCATAAGGCCCCTATACGTTACAATCATAACTAGGTATATTTTAATGCCACACACGGAAATATTTTCAGTATAGATATTGATATATAGATATTGGTAAAGCTGGCAGCTTAACGCACCCTACCGATATCTCCACCACCCAACAATATCCATCTTAATCTTGTCAACAGTTAGCGAAGGTCAACACACTACGCGATTGTTTATCAGACTTATAGAAATATTATTTCGGTATCAGAAGTAATGATTTGGAAGAATGAAGAAAGCAAGAAAATGCATATATATATTTTTGCATAGCTGCAGCATTAACATACATACATATAAACACGCCTTTATCCCCGGAGGGTTAGGCAGAGGTGAATTAACACCCACATTTCACCAATCAATGATGGTCCCATGTAATAGAGGGTGAGCCTATTGAGATCTTCTGGGCACTATTTTTGACTTGAGCCATGCATCTGAGACTGAGTCTGGGCTGTATATATCTGCATGATATTAAACAGCCCTATCCCTTATTCGCCTTGTACGACACCGCATGGGAAGAGATGGAGTGGTCCAAATTCTACTCTGCTGGGAACCACGCGAATAAATATTTTATAATGTAATAGTTTACACTCCAACGAATATAAAACTAAATTAGTAATAAAAAATAAAAAAATGTAACGGCAACAACACGGTGGGAAGGATAGGTAGCATCCTTCCCACCACTATCTGCAGCCATTATTAGCATTAGATTTGCTGTGTATAATTTCTGTTCGTGTCTCATTATCACTTCTTGTAAGTAATTATAAACCATCCAACAGCATCGTGAATTTTATTACACAGAAATATCACTTATGTTTAAATTTCAAATTAATTCTAGGTATAACTAAGATGCCTCCTCGTGAAATATAGGAAGTATTTAACGAGGAGAGATTGTTTTCGTTTAGTTAATTACCTTACCGAATGGTGTATAGGTGTGTATCTTACGAGGATATCTCATATTATTAATTCCATAATATTGAGTAATTTAAAGCTCTATTTAATTACATCACAATTAGAGAATCAAAACTTTATACGAGAATATTTGTTAAATGTTAGGATAATGTCTTAATTTAAGTCTAAACCGTATGTCTTTCCCACCTGTGTGGTGTGGTGTACCGCTGACCTTGCGGCTAACGCCACCGCAACACGACAGCACCAAAAGTTTTTATGTTTATAACTTTTTAAATTGTCTACATTGTTCTCTTTAAGGTAATATTTGCCAAAAAGCATAATATCATAGGTAAGCTTTTCAATGACAGTGCAGAGCTGCGACGGAGTAAGTAGAATGTGAAGATACGAAGAGAATGGTCGATCAAGAATAGTGACAGTGATAAATAACTGCACAGTTGATATTGAGATGTTGTATTGGTTATCAACCATCTAAAAATTGCTTGTAGTCGAAATTTTGAGATTTTGCTTTTATTTTGTTCAAAATCTCGCGCAGTTTCATACCATATCAGGTAATTGTCACCATTTAACATTGCATATTGACTCCATATACAACCCGCTTCACAGGGTTCTTAGCTATTTATACCACTTACGGTATGTTTACTACGGTAGATGACACTGCAATCGGGTTGTAGGATTTTTTACGAATAGGTATGTTCGCGAGCAAAATCAAGACTCGGGCCGCTAGTTATATTATGAAAACAAACCTATCAAGTATTTTAAAAAGTAGCTTTTTATTCTGAATTCAGTTCTTGTTGACTATGTTCTTATACGAGTAGTATATTCTGTTTATTATCTTACCTTCAAAATTGTAACACACAGAATAAATAAGTCGCAAAATTCAGAATGCAAGAGATCCTTTCAGGTGTTTACCTGTCGAGTTATGATCCACTTTAAGTAACGAGCGAAAGAAGCGGTAATATTCCCAGTCTAGTTTATCACAAGATTTAACTAACGTTATTTAAAATCTGGGAAAACCTGTTTCTGAGGGTTTTCTTAATTGACTTAATTTACACGTTTTTCGTATTAACTTTCAACATTGTACTTTCCAGCTCAACTCATGCATAAATCAGTGTACAGTTCTACTGTTTGTATCAAATACACACAGCTCGCTGAAATTTATTTAAATAAAGCTAATCAAACTTTTCATGCATATGTAAGTGTTAGCACAAAATAAATAATAGTACCAGGTACAGAAGTTCTAGTTTAAGAAATCCGCAGTTTTGATTTTTTTATACCATGTGAGTGGCAGACAAGCACATAGCCCACCTGATAGGAAGTGGTTACCGTGGCCTATGGGCGTGTGCTAGGGATAATCATTCCAAGAAAATGGTTTAGTGTAATTTTAATTTTACAATATATATGTTTACAGTTGTTTAGTTTTTATATACAATATGAAATTGCTGTCTTTTTGAAGAAATTGGAGGGAACCCAATTTTCAGTACTAACATGTTTGCATTTTTTTTAAGAATGACAAATCCAAATTTTATGATTTTTTTGTGTATGAATGAGACAACATTAAGCTAACAAACACTATTATTACATTTTTGAAATGTGACAGCTGTAAAAATGTAATACGAAATTTATCATCAAAATGGATAGCATTTAGGAAATAGATCGAATCTAATTAATCAAGCGGTCAATAAAAACAAAACTTAAAACATAGTTGTAAAATCTTGAAATCAACTTTCAATCTATTAAATTTAATATAATAAGGAATATTATGTCTGATGATTTTTTACCTCCTCCTGTCATTAAATTTTAGTTTTCGAATCTTACAAATAATTTTAATGTTCTATAATAAAGTTAATGTTTTTCAACAGCGATAATAGAAGTCACGAGACAGACTACAATATTTGCTCACGCGTGTGCTCGCAAGCCCGTGCAAACCCTGCTTGCTCTTGCAGCCCGGGGCTGAAGCGCGTAGTAGGTACTTATCTGTAGTAGGTACGAGTGAGTGATGGATACCTGGCATTATAGATACAACTGATGTTGCATCTGGAGCTGGATAGCTATGAAAATGTTGGAAAGGTATATATTATATATGTTATGTAAAGGGGATTGAAATGAATCAACAATATTTTAGTTATATAAATATTCCTCCATTGTGAATGTGAGTCCCCCTTGTGAGTCATATGTGTGGATTTTTGGATGTTTGTTATTGAATCACGCTTTAACGGTTAAATGGATCTCGCTAAAATTTGGTACAAGGATAGATTAATCTGGAATAACACAAAAGCTGTTCCCGGGAATATGTTCAAATGTGTAGCGGGAAAGGGATCAATATTTCAGGTGAGCGGAGCTGCAGGCATCATAAGACATATTTTTAAACGACTTCAAAAAAGAAGAAAATTATATAAAACATATTTGATTTCATTGGTATTACACCATATTCACTTACGTAGTCATCTACTATGGCTTCCAAGCAAATATGCATTTTAACATAACCAAACATAGTATACAATAATGTTAACGGGAATTAACGCGATCATATTATAGACACCTACATTCCTTTGATTTTACCTGACGTTGTATGTACCTATACCTATACCAAGATCGCGTTTATTTCCGTTAACATAATCGTATATCATGAAACGCGAAAGTTATAAACCAAACCGAAATAGAGTTCATAAAAATACAATTTAATGTTGTTGTTTGTAAGAGTAACACTCTTTCGGCATTCAATCACTATCTAAATCACTCACTTAAGAGTCACAACATGTAAGAGAAATCAATATCACTTCAGTAATGGCAGTATGATTGAAGTGGGAGATATTGCTCGTACCTACATGATTTGTTTATGGTGTTGTGTTCCAATTTTCTTCAATAGCGAATAGGTAACCCAGTTATTGTGGAATAATATTGGCATAAAACGTTATATTGCTGTGTTGTTGACTCAAACAGCTGTTAATAGTATCGTTATGAAATTAGAATAGAAACTTCTATCTTAAGTCTATTCTTGTATATAAGTATTTAGTAATTACATGTAAACAAATAAATTACTTGCTCTTGATGAGATAATATATTAGGGGTGTTTGCAGCCTCACTAAGATGATGCGATAGGGTATACAAGTAATTCTAGTATATCAATAACAACTAAGATATATTGGCTCTTACATGCCATCTCGTGACGGTGTGAGTTACCGAACGCTGAGGGAAGCTATCAATAGATACTTCATCATTACGGCTTACGTTCAAGATATACTAGAGTACACTGGAACTATCTCATCAGTTTTTCTCCAACCCGTTTCATTCGACAGCTCCTCGGTTATTAATTATCATTAATTGCCAATCTGAATCTGTTACAGTTTCCAATCGCAACATACCAATACGTTTTAATGATTATTCCAACATTTAAAGAGCTACAGAAAAGCGAAACGATTTGAACTCGAACAAAATTTCCACGTCTGGTTGAAATAAATTCATTGGTGGAATATAAAAATGGGTATTGTCCCGGAAGTTCAATTTTGTTTGTGCTTACAATTTACAATGGCTTTGATATTTTTGTACGGTTTGTATACAAATGAGTTTTACAAATGTATGTATAATATAAATAAAAATTTGCTTTATTTATTGGAATAATAAATAACGATACCGCCATTTTAAATCATTAATTTTTGTTCGATATTTGATGTCGTAAAATCAAACTGGTGAATTACATTAGCTCCTAAACTCGATTATTGTAGGACCAATATGGTAACCGGAGGATGAGATGCACGGGCCTATGAGGTTTTCTGGAGCCCAAGTCGGTGGGTACACCTACTGATTAAAGAACAAGACTCTGACGCAGGCTTTCCTGTCGGGTTTGTCGGCATTAGTCTGTCACTTACGTAGAAGCCAAGATGGATCAAGATATGAATTGAAGGAATTGAAGAGCGAACCCTAAGATTCATATAATAGATACCTTTTTCACATTTCATCGTTTGCCATGGTAATTTATAAAATAAAATATATGTTATAGAATGTAAAAGGTCTAAAAGCTAGACATGTATTATTTTCAAGTACTGGAAGTCTGACGTAATCCAATTCTAACTTAGTTAAATAAAATACCGTAATTAAGAAGTAAACTTTAAAATACTGAGGATAAACGGTTTGCGAATACAAGTCTGCTTTGAAATAAGTTTCCCAGAGCCTGATTTATCATCCCACTTCGGCGATAGCTTTAAGACTCGGTCGTAACACAAAAATGTTGCTGGATTTTCATTTATTGTATACATTTTGTTCAGTAAGAACACTGAATACCTATTACTTCTTGTGTAAAAGCTACCTTCTGATTTTTATTGATGTACTAACAATATGAGTAGCAATCATGTACTTTCTAAGAAAATTATATAATAATAATAATAATGTCTTGTTCATTTACACATTCAATAGGAGCCTATATTTATTTTTTGTTATATTCTATAGTCAGAGACACTGCTTTTATGTATGGGAAAAAAACAGTGACTATACGTGATAGATTATACCAAAAAGTAAATACTGAAGTACAAACATGAACATTATTATTATTATTGTATAATTTTCTTAGAAAGTACATGATATTCAGCTTCTCATATTGTCAGTACACCAACAGCAATCAGTAAGTAAATAGGAACTCTACCTATAGCAGAGTCACTGTTTTTCTCCATTTATGTATGGAGAAAAACAGTGACTCTAACTATAGATTATAACAAAAAGTAAATATGGGCCTCTATTGTATATATACTAAAGTATTAAAGAAAACTTTCTGAACCTTGATATATTAAATGTTGTATTTAATTAACACCCTTCCGCTATTTAAATATAGCATGATATTTATCACACATTGTCATACATAATAAATACTTTCTTATCCCGACCTTCAGCCATTTTAACATATTGTGATAAATGTATTTTGATGATATCCTAAAAACGAGGCATATTATATAATGTCTAGGTAATATCTAAAATATATCATTATGCCCTCTTAAATACATTCTATCGCTTAATTTATGTCAAGTAGCTCTTACCTATCCTGTTAGCGTGAACAATGGCTTGACAAGACGTTGATTGACGATCAAAAGGTCTTAGTACTCTTGGCCTAAACCTATTGAATAATTTCGATGAACCTACTAATGAACCATCGCTACTGCTTACATACTATTTGTAGTTATGTGTCAAGTAGTATATATTATATAATGGTAATGGTACCTTAAGAGGAAAACACGGAACCTGTATAGGATCACTTCGATGTCCGTCTGTTCGTCTGTCTGTCTGTCAAGTACTTTTTCTCAGGAAAGTGACTCCTGCCCTTATCCCAAGTTTATTTGGGGTCGGCGCAACACGTGTTCTTTTTCCATTCATCTCTAGTAGCTGTCATCTTCACATTCACCCCCTTCTTAACCACACAGTTCAACCACCGCATTTTAGGTCTCATTCTCGCCTTGCAGTCATTCCCTTCCATAGTTCGTGACTTCCTTACGACATTACATCTGCAAGCTTTGTTGATATTTATGATAACTACTTGACTCCTTTGGTATAGCCGTTGATAAACTGACTATTTAAAACAAAAATACTTTTTAAATTCAAACCAGTAGTTCATGTGATTTCTAGTGAAAAATTATCACTGCAGTTATTTTTAATGAATTTTAAATATTGCCATTCAAACTTCTGGGTACATTACCGGTCGGTGATGATGAGGAGGACGCATTATGTATGTAATTTTAATTTTAATTTTATTTTAGTGTACGTTAGTAGGTACCTAATAATAGTTTTTAGTTTTAAATTTCACTTAGTAGCAAATATAAATTGAAATCGGAAAAAAGTAAAAAAAGAAAATAAAAATACGACCTTGAGTATAATTTATATTTCTCGCCTGTTTGTTGTAGAAAATTTCAACCTATGTAGACTTAAAAAAAACACCAAAATGCAACGAAAATGCAATTTTCGCGACTTTGAGTTACAATGCGATACTATTTCAGTGATTACTACAAATCTGGATTAAATCTACTATTTAAGTAACCAAATAACTTTGATTTTCATTTTTTGTTTGAGGACCAATATTGGGTATAAAAATAAAAAAAAAACACTAAGGTACACATATACTCACAACATTTCCCTTCGGGGTAGGCAGAGACTACAATCCACCATATACTCATATCCTTACTCACGACTGCATCTCCTATCATTAAACGTTTTATGCATTAAGACTGCCAGTTTTGAGTGCTAAAAATAACAATTTCAGGTTTATGCAGAACCCTCGGTACGTGAGTCCCACTCGCACTTTAACTGGATATTTTATAGTGCCAAAATCTCCTTGGACAAACCCCGTCGGATATTCTATATTTGACATACTGATAACTTTATCTACACTCAAAGTAACCATAGCTTAACTACCTTGTGTTATAGGTTCTAGAATGCAGATATAGTATACACTTGGATATATTTTCTTATGTAAAATCATACATACCCATATAGAAATAGCAAAATTAAGGCAGATAGAATACTCATGTATTTAAACATCAACATCGGTAATCAAACTTGCGACGTCCAACGTAGAAGTCGAAAACTCTACCGCTACGGCACAGAGATCGTTGTCTATTATATCCCACTCGGTTGTCCCATGTAACCACTAAAACTGATATATTTTTAAAATTAATTCATCTACTATAATAATATGCTATCCATTAACAAGTAACTCCTGTTTACTGATCGATTTACTGGCAATTAGTGTAGATTAAATACACATTGATGTTCCTTAAACTTATTACGTTAAAGAGGAATGGGCTAGCGCATATTAATTAAGACAAAACGTCGCTTAGTTTAGTCGGAGCTATAAAGTGGGCGTTCAAATTAATTGTTTGTAAATAGTTATTTCTATGGAATAACATACTTTAATTAGATGAAATGTAATACTCTATATTTAGAATTCACGTTTTATAGCTCCAGTCATACATTTTAAATTCGCATAAACCATAATTATAGAAAACAACCTCTAGAACTCCGGCTGTGCCGACAAAAGTGAAGACTTGACTACTCTATATGTAGATATTTATATACAGAATTGTCACAAACTGCCACAAGAGGATGATGTCATGAGATCAATGGTTCTTCCCATTTCAAAAAAATGGTCTATGAAAAATCCGCACCTAAACCAGCTCACGTGTTCTCTTCTTCCTACAGTCCCGGGTCCTTTAAGCGGGGCGTGAAAAAGCATCTGTTGAGGCCGCCAAGCTAAGTGCCACCATTGTAACATTACTTAGTGTCTGTAATGGTGACCCTCATTCCTGAGACTTTGCTTTAGCTTAACATCAGGCGAGGTAGAGTCAAGTTGGCGTGTCCTAGATAAAAAAAAATCGACCGAATGACAATGAATGACCTCGCATATATATTTATATTTCAAAACAATTTTCTAAAAATAGCGACCATTCAGATGTTATGTAAATATAACCATTAAAAATGCTGCTGAGGACTTTGACCAAAAAGCTTTTAGTTCTTACTTCTTTCTTAATTATTTTAAGTTGCATTACATGTCTAATCTACTAAGTACCTTTTAATTTATGTACGGTGTATGTTCGGCGCAATAGATATATGAATGAATCCTTTTTAGATAAAAAATAAGATAATATGTAGATTTTTCAAACAACCAAACAGTTGATTTAAATTTAATGCATTTCTTCAAAAGATCGAATACATATTAAGAAACAATACTTTACCGCAAAACAGGTTTAACAGCTGTTAAAGTATACGAGCTTATATTCACATCAAATTAAAGTGTAATGTCATTAATATTTCACTATACCTGGATAATGTGTCCCCACAGGGAATTTCAATGACTTTTAATTATCTTTTTTCATGGCCCCACAGCGATATCGTTAGCGGCCTGAGTGATAGTTAATTGTTAAATGAAGAGTTTTAGTATCCAACCTTCTAATTTCATGATAGGGGATCGTTTTTGGCGTCGCAATGCTGATGGTCGACATAATATTGTACTGTCGCCCCTTTTGGCTACGTAAGTATGCGTATGATTTCAAATTTGGAACTCATCTATATTTAGTGTTCTGATGAGCTCTTTCATCTAATCCCACCCTCTCCTTTCCTACACAGGACAACACGTGCAGGGCTTCGATGTCACCCTCAGACTGTGCAGAATATACGACCAAGAACCAGCGGTTCGGAGACTCTTTTCTTTGCGCACTACCAAGACCTGAAATTCATTACCAGCTCACGAGTTTCCTTCATACCCCAATACCGGGTCCTTTAAGCGGGGCGTGATTTTTCACGCCCCGCTTAACACTCAGCTTGGCGGTCTCATCAGATGCTTTTGCATCTGATGAGACCGCCAAGCTGAGTGCCACCATTGTAACATTACTTAGTGTCTGTAATGGTGACCCACTTTCCTGAGACCTTGCCTTTAGCTTACCATCAGGCGAAGTCAAATTGGCGTATCCTAGATAAACAAAATTAACCACAAAAATTTATCAAATTATTTGTAACAACCATGTAGTTTAGTCTTTATCTTCTGATATTTATCCTCATCTATACATAATGTATGTTCTATGTGTACGTGTTTTATGATTTATTAACTATTATAATATTATATAAAAAATATAACAATTACGGAACTCCTGTCTCATTCCATAACAAATAATATGTACCAACTAGCTAAGTAATAAAATAAAGGCAATGGAATCATAATCATTGAGTTCCAGAAGCACAATATTCCAACCGTTTTATCCGTACTATTACAAAATGAAATAATGTTAATCTCTATTTTATTCTTCCACAACAAAATACATAATTATTCAATAACACCCTCGCGTATCTACCTATAGAAGTAAGTGTAGGGCAAGATACGCTTATAAACTTGCAACTCATCGGCTATTTATCAAGAGCCTTTTCCAACGTCTACTTTTCCCAGTGAATCCATTAAATATATTAAATAGGCATTATGTTAACCGTTTGGCTCTCCGAAATTTGTATCTGAGTCTTTATCGTCTCATATCATTTTATTTGTCGTTAATCGAATCCTTGTAACATTTTTTGAAGATTTTTTTCTGTAATAGTGTTTACTAGACCTTACATATGTTAAAATGACGATGAGTCTCTCGATGAGGAGATGTAGTAATTCTCGTACAATAAGGCACCTATTTCTTGGAACCAAAAAACAGTGTGTGAAATAGTAGGTTTGCCACCCTGCCCTTAAAATCTTTTTTTTTTTTGTTTGCTGAAATAAAGAATTTTGTAAAGACTTATAGGTTCAAATAGTAGGTAATATAATATAATTATGTGTAATAAATACTTAAAAACTTCAGACGCATTCCCGGGAATCGTTATAAAGTGATTAATTTATAATATCTATGAAAACCGTAATTATTCAACAATAATATTTACCGATAACCTAAACTTTATCGGGATGAAACGTAATTGAAATGAATCCACAAAGTTATTTCGTCTCTGTGGATTCAATAGTTGTTTGTTATATGAGAAATAGGTACTTGTGAAAGTGATTTTATTCACAATAGACAGGTTAATGGGGCCTTATGGAGATCTTTAAAGCTCAAGCTAACCTCATCTTATCTAACTTCTCAAAATGTAAAATGAAAATATTTACTACAAGTGTAATTTTATATTTAAATTTAAATAATATGTTTATTCTTTTCGCCTTTCTTCAGTCTTCAGTTTACATAATATTCTACAAATACCATACACCCAATGTACATAAAAACAATACTATCTAAAGTTCGATCATCACATTATTAAGGCTCAAATATCTCAGTACGTAGGTTTATTCATACATATTGAAAAAAAATCTTGAAAAGAAAACCAAACCGAAAGATAACACTAAATTTTCTCGGTATCTCGCAACATTTAGCAGTAAATGTTTATCTAACGAAATACAACCTCTCGAAGTATATTCTCGCAATATTTTTCAAACCTAATGAGTCTCAAGAGATCGTTGCAATATTTAAATAGTATACCTATTAAATTTAATGAAACAAGTCTTCCTGTTGTAGGATCTTGTTAAATTGTACGAAAATAAGGATTATCTGTAAATAAGGACTTCGATTAGAAGTATTTTATTGAAGAGTTTTATTAAGTGTACTAGCTATTGCCCGCAGAGCTCCGCCGTGGAATTTTGATCTATACATGAAATTGGACATCTGGCGGATTTATTGACATTTATGATCACTCTGCTCCACTCCCTTTTGCAGTAGCGTGATGTTATATAAAATATCTAGGATTCAAATAGCATTTTCCGATTTCAAGTTATAAGTCTATTATTTTACTATACTAAGGCTATCCGACGTTAAATAAATCTGATAAGAAAGATATAAAAAGATATTCTATAACTTTGAACATTTGAAAACAGATTTCTTCTTCCTCTCAAAGTTTATCCCAATCGCATCCGAAGCTTTTAGCTCAGAGTTTGGGATCTGCTTTACCAGACCAACTACGGATTTGCCGTGAAGCTAATTTTTTAGTGCTCCAAGTAACGACTGCCATAGATGTTGGTATGGCAGCCGTAACCGACGGCTTAACGTACTCTCTGAGATACGACCAGACAAAGCAAATACTTATACACATATTAATGCATACAAATATTTGCAATGAGCGGGGATCGAATCCTTGCCTCCCTTATAGGGGCCGCGTTCACTACCGCCACGCTACGGAGATTGTCATTTGAACACACTATTGTCGTTTTAATTTCGACAAAAAGGATTGGACAAAGTGTTATTGACTTTCACTACTAAGAAATACTCATTAGCACCACGGAGTTCGTAAATGTGTCCGGCAGAACATCCGTATTTGTATAGTCACCTACTTTTATTTTCTTTGTCCACACAAACTGTACAAGCTTGGTCTTCAAAGCTATATCTTCCATATACACGTTTCTATTACTATGTATGTTCCTTTGTGGACAGGCTTGATAAACATTGCACACATAGCCTTCTGCAGAATTGTTTACGTTTTGTCCTATAACTTATGACGTATTTTTATTCGCTGGGTAAACTTTTGAGTAATAAAACTACTTGTTTTTTAATAAGTTGAGCAATAAATCAGAATATCAGCTTTTATGTTACTGATCTACAAAGGGTAATATTACTTTTATAATTCGAGTGTGCATTCTCGAAACCTAGTAAGAGATGCGAGATTTTTTGGTTGATTACATAATAATAATTATGTATATATGTATTGAATGAAGTTTTAAAGCATTAAGTATGTTAACTATTCATTTCGATTAAGATATAGAAAAACCGATTAATTTTTTTCTGTATCTTAATTGATTTGAATAATAATGTAAATCAACTAATTCATATGTGTTTGTAATGAACAATAAAATTATAAATATTCTACGATAGCGTTACCTAGGCCCAAGTAAGCATATCCTAGACTATTTATTTCTAATATTTATTTATTTATTCAACTTTATGCACAGTAATTTTGTACAAAGGCATTATCTAACAGTCCACCTTAGGGTGATGCAGAGACACATTGAAGTAGGTGCAGGCAAAATAATAATCTATTTATTATCATATTATCTATGTTCACAATAATAATACATACATTATACATAACATATCTTAAATATATTTCTTAACCAACTTTTGTTATGGAATCTAGAAAGCGGATAAACGTAGATACATACTTCTTTTTACAACCTTATTAACTAAATATGTTTATGTTTTTAGGCAAGAAATTCTCGTTATACACCTTTTTGAATATTTTGATAGTGCGAATTTGACTGAATGACCTAATAACCTATAAAATGAAAAAAGGTTATTTCTTTTATATAGGTTTTGAAATTGCACAGCCAAACAGAGACCATAACAGGAAAGTAGTACAGCCCATTAAAGTGTTCATTCCATATCTTAATTAAAAACACACATTGTTCTACTTACTGCGTGTATTATGAGGGAAGGTTTTTAATAAATAAAGTTTCTCCATTAAAATTTACACAAAACAGAATTGCAACTGACGGGCACGGTTATGAATTTTTGTTTACGTGAAAAGCCGCATTACTTTTAAATTATAAATTTAAACTTTTACATTGTAAGCAGTAAAATTTACAAATTGAATATATATTTTACATAATTCACAAAATTATAATTTAGTATGTACAGCAATAATGTCGAAGTTATATTTATCATAATCATAATCAGGATGTTTAAAACAGCTCGCACTTTTTCGCATGGGGTCCAGTCTTCTATACAATTTAGCTTGTTCCAACTACTACGGGCGTGGCTGTTATCTAATCCCCTCAAAATTAAGGGGAAATCATCTGAGCCTTCTCTCCAATCATCGAAGCTTCTAGGAGGCTTCATACAACAGCAGAATATCGTTTTCTGTTCAAATTTATGCAGTTTACGATAAACCCCGGCTTCGCACGGGTGTAATTTGATTTCCCGATCATTCTTCTTCTTATATTATTTGAATAGCTCCTTGCATAGGTGATTTCCCGATCATTTTCAATTATGTATCCAGTATACAAAACTTCCCACAGAGAAACATATAAGTACAGTGGAAACGTCGTTTGGAAGATCGAAGTGTAAAGACAGCAGGAAGCGACTGGTTTTATCCTCAGACTACACGGAACTATAACTATAAAAAAGTTGATATTATTTAATAGGTGCATTTTGACAGTTGTAGCCTAAGGATGTGTTGTGACAATAATTGAGTCAGGTAACCAACGATTAATCGTTTTAATATATCGAATATCGATATTAGGATAAGGATATGTGTTAGGGTTAAGAGAAACATAAAATGGGTACTAATAATTATTATTTATTCACTTTTAGTGCTGCTTTCACATTTATTTTCATAAAAAATAATAATGTATGGTAAAAGTAACATCTAACCAACATTTTAAGTTGAGTAACATAAGAGGGTCAAAAATAACGTAAAATGTAACAAAAGTTATACTCTAGCAAAACTGACCACAAACGTAACGAGATAACCTTCAAACGATTAAAATGTAACAGCCAAAGATAATACAGCCACACCATTAAAACAAAACACAAAAACCATAAAACGTTGCTGTCCTACCTCGTGCTCGCAGAAATAAAGAATCACGTCATATTTTAAATGACTTGTAGCAAATTAAAAATGTCACAATATATTCTTTAAACGTACTATATATTTGTAAGTACTGATTTCACTTAAATCATAATACAAGTAATTTTTTTTTTTTACGTGCGCAAAATCCTCACGGATACCTCCCCACCGGGGCCGGTGGGAGAGGTTATGTCGGACTCGAACCGACTAAAACGCACGCCGCCTGTGGGTCGTTTTGGTTGCCGAAGGTGAGGTTGACAGGCATATCCCTCGCACACCGGCCAACCCAAATACAAGTAGTTTTATGTTTCATTTCAATCACTGATTAAGTTATTTCAATAATAGCGTGTGAAACTGTCATATATGTAATATTTCATCTCGCTCACACTCGTGCGTGCAACCAAACATTTCGAGCGAAATATTTAAACGAACTTTAGTGTTGCTTTGTGCGGCTTTACATGCTAGTTTTATGCGTTCCGTCTATTCATTTAGTCTATTTTATCTTACTAATAATAAAAGACTAAAGAGTTTGTTTGAACGCGCTAATCTTAGGAACTACTGTTTCGATTTGGAAATTCTTGATTGAATAGTCAGTTTATCGACAAATGTTTTAGTTTGTATATCATCACGTTATTACTTAAAGAAGTGGAGCAGTGATCATAAATGTCAACAAATCCGTTAAATTCCTATACATTATTTAAAAACTAAACAAATACGGGATGCAATAGGTGATATGAGGTATAAAAATATTCCACCGTACCTACTTCATAAAAATAAATGTTCACTACAGTCATTATAAAAATTATTGTAATGAACATGAACTTCAGTTCATGTAATTGCACGAGACAAGCTTGGGAGAAGTTTTAATTAAATGCTACAAAATAAAGGACTAAATAAATGTTTCTAACAAGTTTCCGCGGTATAATGTGCTCGTCATTTGTAATCTTAAGGTAGGAGTTAGCGAAATTAACATAGAGTTAATAAAGATATGAGAATATTCTGTTTTATCGTCATCATCACCTTTTGCATCAGCGGTGATCCAGGTTGCATCCAATGTTTTAACCTACGAGTCTGGGGAGTCATCTCCCAATGCAGAGAAATAAACCTATGCTCGACCCTCATCCGCAGGTATACTGGTTAATAGGTGATGTTGGCCTAGGTTCCGAAGGATGGAGGGCTTTACAAGATTTGATACTTACACTTGAATCAAATGAATTGTACTTAATATTGTCAAACATTATTTTACTTGTAACTTTTCTTTCAGTAGCAACCTGGTTTATAGAGTATATATAATTTCAAACCAAAATAAAGCAAACACTGTTCATGTAACTGGCGGTTCGTTTGTTTGAAAGCTCATGTCAATTCCAGTAACTATGCTACATTTAACTCACATCGGATTAATTCACAACAAATTTTGGAATCAACAAATTAAATTAGACGTGTTTAAATTGTAAACAAATTAACTTTCTACGTAGCTACTATTCGTAGCGGTAGAGAGCTATATAATTTCAGCAAGTTTACTAACTACTGTAACTATGCTTGTCCGTGAGAGAACTAAAACGACACAGTGCACGTTCGTAGCAATTCGTAGCAATATTCGTAGGCTGCTACGAATCGAAAGATTAGGCATCATTTTGAGACACTATATTTGCATATAGCTCTGAAGTTTGTACTTCCGCATTTATTGACGATAGCATACGACTGCTTACGACTCGTATAATAAATTGCATTGCAGCTCTGTTGCTGCAGCCTTTCATGCGTGGGATGCTATTACATGTTCTCTACGAGCCACAGTTTTTTTTTTCATATTGTTTCAATTGTCAATTCAAATTCACAAATAACAAAATATTTAAGTTAAATATAAAAAACTTGTTTCAATACTTCATAATTCATTTAAAAATCCTTATAAATTATATTTTGAAATACATTTACAATGTACTACATACATACATACATAAAATCACGCCTGTTTCCCATAGGGGTAGGCAGAGATCACGAATCTCGACTTGCTACGATCCTGACATACTACTCTAGCTTTATTCACTCTCATTACATTCTTCATGCATGCTCGTCGGTTTAGAGTACTCCTGACCTTACAATGTACTATAAATACTATAAATATAATAAATAATTATGATAAAAAATATTAGAGTCATTATTGTTTTCATTATATAAAGTTATGCAATATATAAAGTTATATAATATTGTAACAGTAAAGTTGTAACAGTATGACTCGTAAAAGTATTACTTGTACATACTTATAATACAAGTATTAAAGTGCCTTGTTAGTATTAAAGTTATTGGGATAATTTTATCATGTTGTATTGTTCTGAGGTTCCGATATTTCGGCGCTGTTGCAAGTACCACAATCACGGAGGAACTCAGAACAATACAACATGATAAATATCTTGATAATTATATATGATAATTGTATATATGATTAATAGTAATGTGAGTGACCATGATAGTTTAAATACCTATATTCTGCCATGTGTTCTCAACTTTCCCTTGGAGGCAGAGACCCGAGGGTATGCAATAGAGATGATTAGCATTAGTTTAGTATGTTTTTCTACACGACAACGTAATTAATATCCAACGCGGACGGAACCGTAGGTAAAAGCTAGTAAAATACAATTTCCATTTTAAAATAGTTCAAACAATTTCCTCATCAAGTTAATTACTTCAGTTTCATGAAACGGCTGGCACTATTAAAAATTACTGACTTAATAACTAGTTGAGTACCAGCAATGGGTTAACATGTTATAAAGTAAACACAATTATCGGCAAACTGAGAGTTCATTCTACAGCAAAAATATATGCGTAAATAAAATAAAGAAATAATATAGTCAGCATCAAAATAGGTGGCCTTTATTCGAATTTAAAATTCGTATAACCCATAATCACAATTTCTTTACAAAAATGCCGTCGAACTAAAGGTTCTATAAATCATTTTGAAGTAGATTAAAGTAACGTAAATAATTTTAAAGTTAGTGTAGGTTGTTCTATTTTTAAATCTGAACTTCGATATCGCCAGTGGTTTGTAGAGGTCAGATGGCAGATGCTTGCCGAAAAGTAAAGGTACTCGTAATGAGTTGAGAAGCTCGTAGAATGATATATAAATAAAAAAATACACAGGAAATAATTTATGATGCAAACTACCGGAGCGTAAAGTTATTTTCGACACAATTTTCTTTTGGAGTTGCAAATACCATATTACATAAAAATATTACTTTGCCATGGTTCCCGGCATAGCCGCGTGGTTCCCAGTAGACTAAAATTTGTTCCACCCCATCTTTTCCCATGCGGTGCCGTACAAGGCTATATTCCCTGGTCGCTGTTTAATATTAGACAGATATATACAGTCTTAGACTCAGGCAATAAGCGCACCCGCTTTTACATGGAAGCGAAAACATGGGTGTTAATTCACCTCTGCCTAATCCTTCATGGATAAAGGCGTAATTATATGTATGTATGTATATATGTTGCCTTTTCTAGGGCAGGAATTCCTGTTTACTTTGGAATGGAAGACGACAGCTGCCCTCCATAGAAGCTAAAAAAAATAATAAATGAAGGAGTAAGAGAATGGACCCCAAGGTCCAAATGGTGAACTTTGGCTGTGACTACAACCAGATAGAAAAGACTAGTAGTAACTATTCTTGTTAACCTGTACAACATACTTGCACATAAAACCGCAACTAAGCTAAAACTACAAGTAGGTAACTAAAATAAAGAAAAAAACATCTGTTCCTCGTGTTGGATACTGCTACTCGTGGGGTGCGTCTAAGCTCTACAGGGAACGAAGCAGACTTAATACGGAGTGACATTTCCAGTTCTGCGAAAGTTTTAGCAATGTGACGAGAATTTCACGTAGGCTGTCTGACGATAGTGTTTTAAGTCTATCGTCAGTAAGAGCTTACTTTCTCTTCTTTCTGATGTGCCAAATAAAGCTTCTAGTTCTGTATGAGTATATTTCGTAATTTTACGTCGCGTGACTTGGAATTTTTTTCTAATTTTAGCAAACAGTGACTAAACAAAACCCTAAGTTAACAAATCTTATTGGGAGAATCGTGATAACAAAAATTTAACAACACTAACTGATTTACTCCTAAATAACGTATTTAAAATAGTTTATTGATCGATTAAGATATAGAATAAATCGGTTCAGGTGGGATTGGAAACCGCAATCTTTCCCTTTCAGGGGAACTGCTCTGACCACTAAGCCACAGAACCTTCTGTAAGGGAAATATCGCGGGTTCTAATCCCGCCAGAACCAATTCAATTTTCTCTTTTTTTTTAATTTCATTCAATAGTTTAATGACGTTCATGTTACTTCGTTTGAATAAACTAATCAGCTAATTGAACGCCTAGGCCATTCACTAAATACCGATATCCGATCGAAATGACTGAAGAACAACTCTTCGTGCGGTATCTTAGGTAACTTAACACAAATGGTATGGTGATTACCTCGCTAACCTAATCCAGTCTAGTGGCTCACGAAATCCACTAGGTCACTTCGGTCGCTCCCACGGCGTTTAATTAACAATTTAGACCTACAATTAATTATCTAGTGTAACCAAATAGAAAATTGCAGGTAGCTTGAAAGTTATGTTGAATTACATTTTACAACACTTAAATAGGTGATAGATTCATGGACCACAGGTTATTATCACAGCCTATCTTATCATATTTAACACTCTGGGTGTCATACTAATGCTGCCTACAATGTACAGTATTACTTCATTGATAAAATATATCACCGCCTACTTTTTGTCTACGAAGTTTGACTGAAGTGAATGAAACTGAGGCACAGAGCTGAATCTAATGGAAAAATGTAAAAAAATGCGATCATTTTCAATACTGCTAGTCTATGAACAGATATGTACTTCTTTGCTAGATCTCTGTAATACTTAGTACGTAGTTAAATGCTTTTTTGAAGCCTTAACTAACTTGATTTAAAATGACGTAGGAAAAAACATAAACTTCATATATTAGTGTAAACGTCTGTCGAAGAACCGATGGCCGTTGAAGCAAACGAGTCCTAGAGACCGCAAAAATGTAAACGGAAGGTAGGCCAACCCCTAGCCAAATGGACTGACGAAACGACGATGAAAAGGACGAACTGGATGAGGACCGGATGGAATGGTGCTCTCCCAATGAGAGGCCTATGTCCAGCAGTGGACTACGGTGGGCTGATTGATTGAGATTAGTAACATACAGAGATCAGTGACACCCTACGTGGCTTTTCTGTGTCGCACGGTACGCGAATATGTATTGATCCACATTTTTTTCCTGTCAAATAAAAAAGGGCCCCTAAGATTATGGTGGGGCCCCATAAACACCTAATTAATATGTTTAATAATGTGCACGCTGAGCATATTATGTGAGATTATTTATACAAAAAAGATTTTTGCGAATGAGAAATGTACAAATAAAGTAGCAATAGACGCAGTATGAGCCATATTTTGAAATGAATTATGCGGGTGACTGATGTTTTTAAAGCCAAAACTAAACCAATTACAAAGTTTCTAGAGACCACTTGTCGACTCGAAGATTACAACTTACTCTTCATAGCATATGAGAATAATTTTCTAAGAAGCTCTTAGTTATGTCACATGCACAATAAGCGATTCTATTTTATTTAACGCTAGACTACATAGATCCCTGTAGACCCAAGGATTTTTATATTGCTGTAGGCTGCAGATATACAAGCACACGTCTATTCATGATAATGAACCATCCTTCACACTTCTCCTTTCCATAAATTATTTAGATCTACTTTAATTAGAGCTACGGTCGTCTGATGTCTACGCTTAGTCAAACCAAGCAAATCATTTATACTGTCCCGTCCTTTAAGCGGGGCGTGAAAAAATATCTGATGAGACCGTCAAGCTGAGTGCTACCATTGTAACATAGTACATGTCTGTAATGGTGACCTTATTTCCCGTAAATTTACCTTCAGCTTACTATCAGGCGAGGTGAAGTCACATTGAAGTATCCTATATACATATTTCAAAAAATATATAATTAAGTTGTACATACTATACATACAGTGTTGGAAGTACACGCGATTATAATATATTGAACTAAGACTACTTTTAACGGTTTCTATCGTGGTTTGTCTGGTGTTGCCTTGTCTAACAATAACATATCATATAACCATGGCATTTTATCCATGATTGCAATAAGGGGGGACCACACATATGCGTGGGCGGCCGGCGCCTCCTTCTGCGAACAAGTAATGCTCGTGAAGGAGGAGGCGGGGCGGGAGCGGCAGCGGGAGCGACGACGGATCGCAAGCCAAGCTGCCCGCGTACGAAGGCAACTCGGGCGTCGGAGGTCGATGAACGACCTCCGCCCCCCATGAGCGCCGGCCTGGGGGTGACAGGTGGAGCCTGACACCCTAGGCCTGCTTCTGCTAGCAGAAGCAGGCCGCGGCGGCGGCGCGCAGGCGCGCCACCCCGTTTACCGGGAACGAGTTGGGGACTCTGTAGTCCCCACACACCCGAGAAGAGGGCCAGATCGTCAGAGATGGCCCTGGGTCGGCCGGGGTGCGAGGGATATGCCTGTCAACCTCACCTTCGGCAACCAAAGCGACCCGCAGGCGGCGTGCGTTTTAGTCGGTTCGAGTCCGACATAACCTCTCCCTCCGGCTCCGGTGGGGAGGTATCCGTGGGGAATTTGCGCAATTGAAAAAAAAAAAAAAGGGGGGTACACACACCAAAGCTGCATTTGCTACGCATACAACTGCATAAACGCTAATTTGGCATGTGGTGTGGTGAGTCCCTTACTCCAATCATGGATAAAATGCCATGGTTATATGATATACTATTGTTATTATGTATATTCATGCTAATGCTACGTGGCATTTTGAATGCTAAATAATTAATTGAACATCATTTGCTCGACCACTATAAATCGAAGGTCCAAAAACTTGAACATAAGTATTATCGAAGAGGCGAGGGGGGGGGGGCTCAGTCAGTTTATCTGCTGATTGACGGATGAGGCTCTAGTATAGACTTTCTTCTCAGACGGTAGTCACTCTCGTAAAAAAACGAATCTATGAGGAAAGGAGTACAATAGCGGACTCCGGGCTACAAAGTGCTAAATGATGCTGATAGTGATTTAGAATATAGCGGGAACTACAATTTACAATAGTTTGTAATCAATTTTTCTCATGCCTACTACAGGTAAAAAATTGACGAGAAACATCATTCATTGATTCCTATAGTTTGTTCGAATTTTTGTAGATGGCTCCCGCCGTCACCGTAAGACGAATATTTGTAAAGAAGAATTTGGATATTATTTTTTTTATACCACTTAGTTGGCAGACAAGCACACGGCCCACCTGATGGGAAGCGGTTACCGTGGCCTATGGACGTATGCAACACCAGGGGTGTCACACTCGCGCTGCCGACCATGAAGAAACCTTCTGATGCTAACTAATGATGATAATTTCAGGCCAAGGTCCGGTGGCTTAGTGATCAGAGCGATCCCCCTGTAAGAATTCCGCCTGGACCGTTTAAATTTTTCTATCGTAATCGAAATTGACGAGAAATTCTACAAAGGTGTATTCTGGGTATAATCTTTAGAGAAAATAGAAATTGTTATAAGGCATTGGCATTGTATGACAGTCACGTACACACAACTGAAAAGTGTTTAACCACTGAGAAGGAAAATAAAAAAGAAACTATTTATACTAGAAAATAAAATATTGGGATTTTGTAACGTTGTACAATTATAACATTGGTTTGATCATCATTGCTTAACAAGATTATTTGCTGAATAATTCTAAAACAAATGTTTCATACTATGTCATTGTTACTAACTTGAAAGTCTCATAGTTTTCAACCACAATTTGCATAGAAATAAATCAGGTCTCGCTTCAAGCGCACATGCACCTCCGTTCAGAACTCCGCCCGTTTATCAACTTCACTGTTTCTTCACGAATAATTAATAAAATTATTGTTATTATATACAATATTCAGTTAAGATAATAGATCGTTTACTGCTGGTCTATACCTACTTAGAAGCATTTTAAATAACGCCTCCATTTTCAAATTATTAAAAAAAGAAGGAATTAATTTAGTGTGTCAATAATTAAATGGTGCCACTTCAATCAACGATATGTATTTCTTTTTTAATTATTAGAAGAATAGAGAATATGTGAGTATAGCGCAGTTCCAATTTCCAGTTTCCAATTCATGCGTATCAGATACATAATCTCCTTTGTTGAAGTCTATTAAAAATCTGTTCATAAGGCAAGAACGAGATTGAAATAAGCGGTTCTGATTTCCTTTCGTCGGCGAAAGATGCAAGAATAAAATAGGACTATTTTATCGAGACCAATTTACTTGGAAATAAACACAAACATTTCAAATAAATAGTTTCATTTAACAAAACTACTTTGATACCGTTATGGTTTATAGTTTAAAGCAACAGGAAATCCATTTAGAAATTGTTTTTATGTTTTCGGCAGGCAACTCAACAACTATTCCGTTCCTCAGTAGTAGTGAATAGTTCACACAGACCTCCGTTCAGCTGTTTATTTACTTAGCTGAAGGAACTACGAGCTATTGGGATAATGTCTTTTGAACTATGTGAAACTTATGCGAGGGTTTTCATTCAGACATTTAATTTGTTCTCAGTCCTAAAAAAGACATGCCTATCTGGAATAACGCGTATAATATATAAACTAATCTGGAATATTCTTTTTATCCCAGGAATCGATACCCATGAGTTGCAGGAACTAGATAAATTCCATAAAACCGCATGTAATATAACTCAATCAATAAGCGTATTGCAGTCCACTACTATATTGGGAGTCTTTGGCCTACAGTTTCCATGCTGGCCAAACGGACGATTTACAGACCAAATACGACCAACACCTTCTTGAAAAAGAATTATGTCGTCAGGAAAAATCAAACGATAAAACAATGGCTCAGGAAAACTACATTGTTGCATGTTATGGACCTCCAGGCAGTACTGCCTCTTCCGAAAGGAGATGTATTTAGCTTATATTATAAATGTAAGGTCAATGTTTACAATTTCGCAGTAAGTGAATTAGCGAAAGATTACTGCGAATGTTTTTTGGAGCAAGGTCGAGGCACTAAAAGGAGCTAATGAAATAATAGCTTAGTGATCTTATACTAAAACTGGTAGGTAGTTCCGTTAGTGTGGAGTTCTGATCCCGTTTCCTCAAGACATACTATTGTATGCTAGGGATGAAAGTAACCTATGTGCAGTGTTGGTTCCCGGTAGTAGAATAGGGCCACTCCATCTCTTCTTGTGTGTGTCGTAGAAGACAACTCAGGGATAGGGCTGTTCTCTATCTAACAGTAAACATAAAGCCCATGACTAAGTTCCAATTACATGGGACCGAAAATCATAGTTGACGAACTTTGGGTGTCAATACACCTCTTCCTTGATTTACAGGCATGAGTATAAGTATGCATATTTACACTATTTTTTAAGTGCACAGAATTCCTACGGATAAACCCCTCCCCCTCCCTCTCCAACGGAGGGAGAGGTTGTGTCGGACTCAATCCGACTAAGACGCACGCCGTCAGTGGGTCGTTGTTGTTTACCGAAAGTGAGGTTAACAGGCATTTCCGCCGCTCCCCGGCCGACCCAGGGCCACCTATTTTGATCTGACCCACCTCGGGTGTAGGGACCACTGAATCCCCTTCTCAACCCCGGAAATGGGGAGGCGCGTAATGCGCACCGCCGTCCCACCCTGCTTCTGCTAGGGTGACAGGCGGCTCCACCCGTCATTCCAAGGCCCGCGCTCATGGGGGGCGAAGGTCATTCTGCGACCTCCGATGCTCGAGTTACGGAGTCCCCGGGCAATGCGGTTTGCGATTCTCATTCGCTTCCACTGCCAATCACATTTACAACCTAATTAGCGGTTGAATGAATTTTTAGAGCATTTAGTATGCTTAGTATTCAAATCTATTACGATAGAAAAAAAATATCGGTTCAGGCGAGATTCGAACCTGTGATCTTTCCCTTACAGGGGGACTGCTCTGTTCCAGTGGTTCGTGGCTCAGTAGCCACGAAACTCACCTGAAGCCATCCAAATTTTCTGATATACTTATATATCCGTCTTGCAGCGACGATGGTGAGAGCCATCTACTCGTACGAACTATCGGAACCAGTGAATGATGTTGCAATAATTTTTAACATTGATTTTTGATTACTCCGCCCTAACAATTGAATGCACTTAGTATGCTAAGTATTCAAATCGATTAAGATAGAAAAAAAATAACTGATCTTACACGTTAAGATCGCGGGTTCTAATCTCACCTGAACCGATTCATTTTTTTCTATCTTAATCAATCTGATTAGTGTAGTATTTTTGTTTACATTGAGATAGGCTAGTTAGGTTCTTACGTTATGCATAATACTTTTTGTACCTACTCATCATTCTCGTTAATAATCTAACCAATCGGGTTTACCTACATCACATTTCATTGTCATTCATTTGCACATAATGAAACATTTACTGGCTAATCTAATTAGCCTAACCAATGTCCGTAAAATCCACGAGTATTGCGCTTAAAGCCATTACTTAGCGTTACTGTGCACTGTGCCACATATCAGACGCGCTGTGTAATTTATGCACGACATCCATTGCTGCGTCACCCCTCCGTGTTTGATGTTCCAACTGTTCCGACCGGTAATGTGACTGTAAATAGATTTATTGTAGGTGAGATGGTTTTGGTGCTTTGCAGCCGGTTTGTACCCGAATTATTAATTTAAACTATCGTCAAACTTTTTGTTTGTAAAGATGAAAAGTTCAAGATTTACATCTTACTATATATTTATGAATGTAAAAATTTAGACAGATGTTAAGACATTTGTCACTCAATCACAGTAAGGTGTGTACAGACGTGGTTCCTGATTTTATCCGCTAATAATAAATTATGTATGTTATACAACTTATTGAATTAGTCACCGAAAATACTAGCATGCCCAGACAAGTTAAATTGCTTAAGCTATTAGTGAGTTCATGTCGGTTATGCAATGACCAGCATTCGTGCCCGGGACCTTGCGATCGTAACAATACATATAAAGATTTTAAAACAATGAAGAATAATTGCTACGTTTTATTTCTGAAGTAAATTAAAACTACTTAAGTGCTAACAAACAAACATAGAGATATTTTAATTATCTGCTTTTGTGATGCTTTTTTTCATTTGTTTGCGTCTCCAACAGTGCGGTAAGAGAAAAATGCTTTTACAGATGAAAATGCGCAGTTGTTGCAAATCAAAGGACAATAAATTACAATTTGAATAAAAGTAAATTAAGTTTAAACCTGTTCAGGTGCACGAATAAGATAAAACAATAATTAAACATTGTTTTCGAGTTCCAGATTCAACTGCAACTTACATAGGATAAGCATTCCTAGCTGGCAAATGAAGATTATGTAAATTATTTAATTAAGTATGCACGGGCCTCACCTAAAATACCCACTTGATTAACAGACGTGGCCAGAATTTGGGTTAGTTTACGTGAATAGCCAAATGCGCAGGGTTGTAACATATTGATGGAATTTGATTTAAATTTAACGTATAATGAAATGTTACTTTGCGAATAAAACATCGTTTAAGGTTCATCTCAGTATATCTTATATTCATTGATAAAATTCAGCTTGAAACTTGGAAAAATCAACCGGAGCTTTTTGCGACCTTCAGCTGCCACTACTTTCGCCAGTATTTTCGAATTACAACAGTGGTTTTTTTCAATAATTTGATGATCTTTCAGTAGAACTTGGTTTTTTCTGGTAATCTTATCATTAGATACGGTTTGTTTGGTTTTTTCGGTTTCTTTTTTAAGCGTGTTTGTATTTGGTACATATTGACATTTTGATCATAACTATAAATAGAATAGAATGTTGGTTTCTTAAGAAATAGCCATTCTTGCTTTTCAACACTTGGGTACCTTTTCCCCAGGGGCAACCTCTGTCGCTCTTCATCTTTTACTTCGAACTCCTTTCCGTAATTCCAGTTACAATAATGATTCTTTTACAGTTTCTGCGGTATGGTTCGAATGATTTGGGCAGTTTGAAGAAACAAATTGGCGATAATTCTATGTCGTAATATAGTTTGGAATAATAATGATATTATGTACAATGTATATTGTTGTATATTATAATTACAATTATTTTATAAAAATTATCAGTCAATCAAAATAATCATGATAAAATGAGGATGCCTTGAAATCGTTAGTTATTCATTTCTACACTACGAAGATTAATTGGATCAATATTAAAGCTGCAAGTTAAGGCATATATTTAGATATATTTACCATTTACAAACATATTATATAATCGAAAAATCCTGATAATTTTAATATTAGTCCCGAGCGCGGATAGAACCCGCCACCACCTTCTAACTTAGCAATGGAATGATATAAATTACAAAATTAAAAAATTGCCAATATAATGCGACTTTGTATGGTCATTATTTACGAACAAATACACAAACAATTTATAAGCTCGTTTACTGTTGTCTGTTCAGAACTGGAGTTCACAAAATAACATTGAGATGTCGTTGACATGACCTGAATATATCGTGCGTGGGTATACATGCAATTACTTCCCCTCATTTTATGTACTCGACCTTCTGTATAGACCTATTTATTTTGCGCTAGCACTTTCCTATTATACCGCAATCTTACCTACAAATATGTTGTCACTACACAAGACATCTTGCATTTCAGTGGCTCACTTGCAAGTAGATGCATTTGCTAAATAAGGGCTCTGGCTTACCTTTTAAGGAAAAAGGTTGGGGGCTATCATTTCCGGAGAAGCCGATAAACAAATTAAAGTCAGTAAATGGACCTCAGACTTCAAAGTGAAATATTTGGATCGAAATGGAATATTACTATTAAACTGATAATAAAAAAGAGCAACAAGCATCCAATTAGGTATTTGACTGACTGTCAAATTAGTTACTTTTTACTAAACGTGAAAACGGTTCGTTATAAGGAAAATTGTATGTAATAATTTATTGTGACGTCATAATATTTAACAGTCAAATAATTTATTATTATCAGTTGGTTGGGTGATTAAAAATAAATAAAACGATTAAATAAGAATCGACGGAACTTTTACAGCTCTTAATTAATTTAGTAAGCTCAGTTAAATAATTTATTTTAACTGCAGGCATTACAATTGAAATGAAATTCTATTTCACTATTGGTTGCGCCGATGTGGAAACTGTATTTTTTGACATGGAAACACACTCCTTTTAGATCCGTCTCCCCCTCCGCACTAACCATAGAGTAGGGCTAGCTGTAGCTTCCGTCCGCCATTGTGTGAGATGTGGACGGCCAGTCTCGCTTTGAACTAGCCAGCGTAATGACGGACCGCGCTCGCGTCTCTCAAAAATGATTAATATTTGTTACATTTTTACCGCTTCATAGACCTTTACCGATCGGATTGTGCCTCTCGTGTGTTCCTCAAGTGATCTAGTGATGCTGACGGCAGCTCCTGAGCAAGGAAGAGAAGATCCGTGTACCGGCTGCGATGAAAACACGTGTGTCGTGAAGGTTAGTGCATCCTCTCCTAATTTCTCGGGTTGCATTCATTGCTTGGATCACTCCCGCGGCAACCCGACCACCTGTCTTTTGTGTGTAAAGCGTCAATGGAACAGTTAGCTACTTCCCGCAATACAGTCCATTACCGCACTCGGCCATGCGCCACCATTTTTGGTCCTTCGAGCCGGATTCTTAGCCGTAGTTCGTATTTTGTTATTATTCTAATGGGAATGAGCGCACCGCACCTAAGTGCCTGGTTATTTTAGTAGAAAACCCCGCATCCAGACACTTAGGCTTAGAATTTGTTGTCCGTTCGCCGCTGGCTCGCATTGTACCTACCTAATACATAAATAGGTTAGGTATCATATCAACACTTAATCGTAGTTCGCAATTTTCGCATCGCACCTAAGTGCCTGGTTATTTTAGTAGAAAACCCCGCATCCAGACATTTAGGCTTAGATCTTAGGTATACTCAGACACCCTAGTGCATAGGCACAGTGTAATACCTAACGCATTTGGCTTTGTTTTGTTTTTTTTCAATTACGTTGTTCTCGGCTAACGTCATATTTGCCTAGTACCTGCGTGGGTAGACACGTGGCTGTGCCTACCTCGCTCGCATCTCATCCCAATTCATACGAAAGTATTTTAATTTGAATAGATATTACGCAATACTTAATCTCGGAAATAATAGTTGAATCTAGACAGCGACCATCGCGTAGGTACGACCTTGTTGCTATGCGCGTTTGTTCAAGCGTGCATTCACAGTTGTAAGCACCTACCTACCTACATAGTTAACGCTCGCGCCGCCTCGCTGCTCTGTACCGCTAGGATTAAGTCATTTCATATTTATTGTTTACCGCACTTTAGTTTGAGATTTAATTGTAAACATGTCCCCAAAGGTTGATAAGACCGGTAAGGTTCAATTGAAACTTTTATACGCTAAAAAAGAAATGATTTACTCTCGCGTACAATCGATTTATGATAGTGCACTTAAAACCTCTGATTTGGTCATCAGAGATTCGTTCTTGTGTTCTATAGAAAACTTAGATAGTCTACGCGCGGATTTCGAAACCTTAGTGCATGACATCAACGTTTTAGAGTTGAATTTGGATCCCGATTACTCAGTGAGTTATCAAGCCTTGTCGTCGTTTGACGATTTGTATTGTCGTATCAAGCGCGTCGCGAGGAGTTTGGAGAAGCCGTCTGACCGACCCAACCCCACTCGCGACCGACCTAAGTTGCCACCAATTCAAATACCCGAATTTGATGGTAACATTCGCAATTGGTGTCGATTTATAGATAGTTTTGAGAATACAATAGATAAGAACGATTCGTTGACAGATCACGAAAAATTGCATTATCTTGTTGAAAAATTGACTGGTAAAGCTATAACCGTTTGCGCTGGAATTACGTTTAGTGCCGGGAATTATAATTTAATTTTAAATACTTTGAAAGCTAAGTATGAGGATAAAAGATCGGTAGCTAACGCCTATTTGGATCAGATGTTTGATTTGAAATCTATTACGGCATGTAACGATCAAAACTTAGAGAAATTTCTAGACACTTTCGCGTCAGCTGTTCGCGCTGTAAAGAACCTAAAGATTGATGACCTCTGCGACTTCGTATTTTTGTATATGGGTTTAAGGAAATTAGATTCCGAAACCATTCGTTTGTTTGAGTCGGATCATCGCGGCAATAAAATTCCTAAGTTCGAAGACTTAGAAGGTTTTGTTCGCGAGCATATAAAAATATTACAACGCTCTTCATCGAAACATGAAGGCGCGAAGACAGTTGTTAGTCCCGCGCGCAAAATAGATGCGTCATCGAGGTCACTGAGGTCAACCCATACTTATGTTAATACCGCACCAGCACGTGTACAATCACCTGTTTGCTCTTTGTGTAGTACTCATCACTCGCAACTGTACAAGTGTCCTGGTTTCCTAAAATTGTCGCCTAGTGATCGTTATAAATTTGTTCGCGCTAATAATCTTTGTTTTAATTGTCTCGGTACTAAACACCGCGTGGGTTTATGTAATAGTGGAAATGGTTGTCGCAAATGTCAAGCGAGACACCACACTTTGCTTCATTTTGAAAATAGTAATGCCGCATCCAAGGTGAGCACAGTTGGTTCGTCGAGCGGTAACGCGCGGCAGCCTGCGCCGCAGCCGCAGCCCGAGCTCGCACGCGCTCCGGCCTGCCCGGGGACCGCTACGAATGACGTCACCTTGTGTTCGTTCTCCGCTAGTGCTGCCCTCACTACGGTTTGTCTTGCGACCGCTCGCGTGGTTATTGTTGATGCATTAGGTAAACCGCACATTGTTCGAGCGCTATTAGATGGCGCTTCGCAAAGTAATTTTATTACTCAAGATTGTTGTCAACGCCTTGGTTTCAATGTTGATAGGCGTTCAACCTACTCAGTGGTGACGGGTTTTGGAGGTTTACGGTCAGCTGTTCATGGCACAGTTAAAACGAGGTTTGGATCTCGTTTTAATAATAAAATTTGGTTTGACATGGATTCGTTCGTTACGGATAAAATAACTGAACAGTTGCCTACCGTCCCGGTTGACACGTCTTTATTAACGAAATTTAAAGACTTGCCTTTAGCAGATGAGACTTACGCTGTTCCTGGAGTCGTCGATATATTGATCGGCGCTTCGATTCTCCCGCACCTCCAGTTATCACGTAAGGTTCAAGGGGGACCGACGTACCCCGCTCCGCACGCACTGGAAACAGTTCTTGGTTTTGTTATAATTGGTTCCGCACCCGCTTCTATGGATAGTTTTAGTCACTCGACTGCTTCGTTCTGTTGCACCGTCGAGCCGCCACTGGAGTCTACCATCCGCAAGTTTTCGCTCGGTGGCTCCCGTGTATCCGCTGAAAAACGCTTTCTTTGTTTGGAACGAAAGATGCAGGCGTCCCCAAAGTCGAAGCGGGCCTATGATGAGGTTGTTAACGAATATTTAGATAAAGGTTACATCTCACCTGCGCCTGCGGACACTGGCGGGACCCAGCCTTCGTACATTATCCCGCACCGCGGAGTTATTAGAGAAGATAAGCTTACTACTAAAACTCCGCGTAGTTTTGGATGGCAGTGCTAAGACTAGCACTTCCGTGTCGCTTAATGACATTTTGTATTGTGGTCAAAATCTTCAAGGTAATTTATTTGACATAATTGTAAATTTTCGTTTATTCGCTGTGGCACTCTCTGCAGATATTCGACAAATGTTTTTGTGCCTTGAAGTGCGCGAACCCGATCGTAGGTTTCAACGATTTTTGTATAGATTTTCACCGCAAGAACCTTTAATGGTTTACGAGTTTAATCGTGTTTGCTTCGGGCTTAAATCTAGCCCTTTTCACGCACTTCGCACCGTCAAGCAGTTGGCCGCTGACGAGGGCGATGCATTTCCTAAAGCGAGAGCCACCATTGAGACTGGCTTATACATGGACGACTTCGTGTATAGTGTAGATAGCGAGGCCGAGGCTGTCGAGACGGCCGCTCAAGTTATAAGTCTCATGAAGGCGGGTCAATTTGATCTCGTGAAATGGACGAGCAACTCGCAAACAGCGTTAGAGTCGATTCCACCGTCGCACCGATTGTCTTCGGTTAAGGAGTTCGATGAAAGTGATACGCACAAGGTGCTTGGTTTAAGCTGGTCGCCCGCATCTGATACGTTTAGTTTGAAAAGTAGTTCGACCCCGCAAACTTGTACTAAACGCATTATCCTGTCGTGTGTGGCACGGATATGGGACGTAATGGGATTCGTAGCTCCTGTCGTTCTGTACGCCAAACTACTTATAAAAGAGCTTTGGCTTTCGAATTGTGATTGGGACGACACCGCGCCCGACAACATTGCTAAGTTGTGGGCTCGCTTTAGAAAAGAACTCTCTGTGCTTGACCAAGTACAAATTCCGCGTCATGTAGGTATATCGCAACATAGTGTTGTTACGGTAGTAGGCTTCGCGGACGCTAGTGAGAGGGCGTATGGAGGAGTAGTCTATTTTCATGTCTCGAATGTAGGTAAGGTTTCAATTAGCCTTATAAGCGCGAAATCGAAGGTCTCTCCCCGTAAGGTCGTCTCTCTGGCACGCCTCGAGCTATGCGCTTTACTATTGTTGGTTAGATTGATCACCTCTATCGCCAATGCTTGTAGTAGTCGCATTAATATTAATAGAATTTTAGCTTTTTCGGACTCAACAGTCGCTTTGTGTTGGGCCCACTCTTCGCCCCATCGTTGGGACACCTTCGTCGCTAATAGAGTGGCAAAAATTCAATCGGAATTGGCGCCAAAAAATCTCTTTCACGTTGCTGGCACCGACAACCCAGCCGATTGTCTCTCTCGTGGACTGCTTCCTTCGCAAATATTAGATCACCCGTTATGGTTTAGTGGACCGTCCTGGATTCATGCCGCGTTAGATAAGTGGCCAGTTAGTCAATTCAATCCCACTACGGTTTCCGAACCACCCGAGGAAAAGAGGCACTCGCTTGTGGTGTCGGTCCCGCGTGAAGAGTCCCTGGTTTTGTTGTTGGCTAATCGCGTCTCGTCTTGGTCGAGACTGTTGCGTTGTGTTGTTTATGTAGGCCGATTTTTGAGAATTTTATCTACACGCGGTCATATAACCGCCGCTGATTTAGATAAGGCTGAATTGATCATACTTCGCGAATTGCAGAAGTGTTATTTTGCTTCTGAATTTAAAAATTTAGAATTTAACAAACCTTGTAGTCGTTCTTTCCGACACTTGAAACCATTTTTGGAAGATGGACTCATTCGAGTAGGTGGTCGTTTGAGAAATTCAGGTTTAGGATTTGAACAAAGGCACCCAGTAATTCTCCCGCGTAAGGACCACGTATTAGATTTGTTAGTAGATTATCATCACAAGGTGAATTGTCACGCTGGTCCCGATTTGTTAATGTCTATTTTGAGACAGAAATACTGGATAATTTCCGCTCGTAATTTGATTCGCGCTAGAGTACACAGATGTGTACCTTGTTTTAAACTCCGCCCGCGTTTTATCGCGCCTGAAATGGCCGATCATCGCTCTTGTCGTGTTGTTCAATCCGCAAAACCTTTCGTACACACCGGCACAGACTTTGCTGGGCCTTTCAAGGTCACCATTGCTCGTGGTCGTGGCATTCGCTCCACGAAAGCTTATGTTTGTTTGTTCATTTGTATGACAACTCGCGCGGTTCATATAGAGTTGACCGGTGATTTAAGTACGCCAAATTTTATGTCCGCTTTTAAACGTTTTTTGTCGCGTCGGGGTCCGGTTAAGCGCATGTATTCGGACAACGGTACAAACTATGTAGGGGCCCGACGTAGTATTTCGGAATTGCACACATTCTTACGGTCTAAGTACTACCAAAGTGAATTCGCTCACATCTTAGCCGAAAATCGCATTGAATGGTACTTTAACACGCCTGCAGCTAGTCATTTTGGTGGTAATTGGGAAGCGAATATTAAAAGCCTTAAGTCGCATCTGTTTCGCGTCATAGGCGAACAGATTCTCTCGTTCGAGGAGTTGAGTACCGTACTCGCGCAAGTAGAGGCGGTGATGAACACGCGTCCGCTGTGTCGGACTCTATCTAGCGATCCGTCAGAGCCGTTAGCGCTGACGCCAGCTCACTTCTTAAATATGACTCCTTTAAAATATTTGCCCGCAATAGATGTTGATGACGATAGAATACACCTCCTAACTCGTCACGCTCTTTTAGATAAGATGGTCCAATCGTTTTGGAATCGTTGGAGAACCGATTATTTGCACACGCTGCAGTCACGTCAAAAATGGAATACTCCATCCAACCCAATTACTGTAGGTACGGTGGTAGTCCTTATGACTGAGAATGCGCCTCCTTTACATTGGCCTCTAGGAGTAGTAGAGGAAATTTTTCCCGATGCCCGCGGGATAACTCGTGTTGTACGGGTTAAAACTGCAACCGGATCGTATCTGCGCCCGGTTGTTCGCCTCTGCCCTCTGCCTAGCCAGCAGTAGGCACGAGTTCCAATCTATGTTTATATTTTAGTTGTTATTTTCGCAAACCTAGATTTAGATTAGACATTAGTTTTGTTCCACATTTTTCGTTTCGAAGGTAACCCTTCAAGCCGGGGGGAATGGTTGCGCCGATGTGGAAACTGTATTTTTTGACATGGAAACACACTCCTTTTAGATCCGTCTCCCCCTCCGCACTAACCATAGAGTAGGGCTAGCTGTAGCTTCCGTCCGCCATTGTGTGAGATGTGGACGGCCAGTCTCGCTTTGAACTAGCCAGCGTAATGACGGACCGCGCTCGCGTCTCTCAAAAATGATTAATATTTGTTACATTTTTACCGCTTCATAGACCTTTACCGATCGGATTGTGCCTCTCGTGTGTTCCTCAAGTGATCTAGTGATGCTGACGGCAGCTCCTGAGCAAGGAAGAGAAGATCCGTGTACCGGCTGCGATGAAAACACGTGTGTCGTGAAGGTTAGTGCATCCTCTCCTAATTTCTCGGGTTGCATTCATTGCTTGGATCACTCCCGCGGCAACCCGACCACCTGTCTTTTGTGTGTAAAGCGTCAATGGAACAGTTAGCTACTTCCCGCAATACAGTCCATTACCGCACTCGGCCATGCGCCACCAACTATTATAAAAACATGTTTTGTAAAATAAAATTATAAAATAAAGAAATAATAACATTTTTATGAATTCTAAGCCAATATGAAAATTATTAAAATTATGTCATATAAATAAAAATAAAAATATGTGTGTATTTGGGCTCTTATAGGACAGCCCTATAGGCGTTAGACCTCAGTAGTGTTTAGTTCATGTATTAAATAAACAAGTCTCGACTGGATTCTGCAAAGCATTCAGATTGTATTTGGCCAAAGAAGGTAATTTATTCGCTTAGGATAATCAAAACAGGCAGTTCTTTGTACGTGGATAGCAGCTGCCTTGGGCGATGTCTGAAAATAATTATCTAAGCTTAACAAAAAGTTAAACATAATTTTAATAAGATTTAATTTATAAATAGCTGTGCCCGCGATTTAAAAGGTTGCCAAAATTTTCGCTATATGTAATTGTACAAAGGTTCGGGACTTTTCACTATTAAATCATGGAACTTACAATTATTACCGACGTTTCGGATGCGTTGCAGCACCCACGAATAGTCTCGAACCATCGTACAAATATGAATTTACACCGCGATAGTTTAAAACATTTCGGAATTCATTTTGATATTTAATTATTCGCAAAGGAGCTTATAGAAAACTTGTGAATTTGTATATTTTTTCTGCACTATTGTAGCCATATATATGTTATTTAAGGAACACATAACTGTTCCGCCATTGTTCACTTGTTCCGCCAACTACGATACTGCCTCCACTACTTCTAAGTTTTCACGTCTTGCACTTCTAATGCCTCGATCTTTGCAACATCGCTTAGTTAGTTATGTCATCATTGTAAGGAGCACCTAGGATATAATAGAAAGAAGCTATTTGTATGAAATTCCAAATTTATCAGATGCCCTTCATGATAGCTCACATCCCCAGGAGAACCTGAATTAATAAAAATGCATTTGTACGCTATGAAATTTGTAGGACATAGTGCACTTAATTATATTATTTTAAAATCTTTGTTCGACTATTTAATAAATAAATAAAAACATTTTGAGTGAATGATTCTTATGTTGGTTTTATAATAACCTCACGAATACTTATACTCCATTCGGTTAGGTACCTAACTAAAAGGTAAACAATCTTTTAGCAACATTTTATGAAAACTATAATTTGATTTTACTTTTTATAAAATAATAAACTCTGCTAACTAACTAACTATTGGTTAAATTTCGGTTTTTAGTCTTTAAAATTACGTTCTAAACACATAAGACATTGTAAACTGAGATTTTAAATAAAATTTAATTAAAAAGAAACGTCACGATTGTTCACGTTTAGTTAAGTACCTAACCGAATGGATCCATATGCTTTTTTTAGTGACAAATTCTTTTTTATTTACAATTCGAAATGAAATCACGTGTTTTGAAAACTTTGCGTTACTTAATTGGACCCCTGGTCGTTCGGCGAGATAAAGCTACTAAAATCCACCTGCAGCTGTTCGTCAGTGCAATCACAGATACCGATGTCTCATACATCTCGACGTCAAATACGTAGCTCTATGAAATTATACATACTTATTCGCTCGAATTTTAAACTTGAATGATAATTTAGTTGTTTTATATATGGTGTGATAATAGGAGAACGGATAATTAATTATGATATTATTATTGTTACAGGTAAATAATCATAAATACGCGTGCTCGTTCATCTATGTCGACTGACGTGCCTCTACACCCACTCACAGCCATTTTTGTCCGTAGTAAGTGCTAAAAGGTACTGATTTTATTACCATAACATACATAAACTCACGCCTATATCCCCGAAGGGGTTAGGCAGAGGTGCTAGCACCCACATTTCGCCAGATTATGTTTAGGTTCCAATGTAATAGCTGACGAGGCTATTGCCATTAACCGGGTACTTTCAAACCTGCGATAAATACACACATAACTTCGAAAAGCATCGAAATGTCATTGTTGTGTGCCATGGTAAAACCTGGGATCGAACCCGAGACCTCGTCTCAACAGTCCATTACCCATACCACTAGGTTACCGCGGTTTTATTGCCGATTCTAATTAAGAAGATTTTTAATCTTGTCTTGTGGTTAGTAAAAGTTACTAAAAATAGACCTCCACTTTGAGATTTAGATGAAACAAACAGTAGGTTATAACAACAAGACAAACAAATATTGCAAACATTAATACCTAGCAGGTACATATCGATGTTTGCAATATTTCCAAGATTTGTTTAGGAATATATTTGTTTATTCAATTATTATTGTGTATTTATATTACTATAGGTACAATACAATACTATAATTAGAAAAAAATCACTTAACATAACGGCGTTCTAAACTTTATGGCACCCATCCATAAACTGATAATTTTATGATATCAAACAGAAAATTACTTTGTTAAAATTACTTTCGTAAAAGGTCAACAATGTCTTAGAATTTAATCTGCCACTTCCCTAGAAAATTCCTTAGACTGTTATTCGATGTTAGTAACACACTATTTCTGTTCATAAAAGCCGGTCAAGTGCGAGCTAGACTCGCGCTCGGAGGTTTCCGCACAAAATTGGATGCAGAGATGTATTTGTAATACATATAAACCGCAATATATTTTGATTGCATTGACTTAGAAGGTTCTTTTTTTGCAGTTTCACGACAGTTACAGACTTGAGTATGTGGTATGAATTTCAATTTGATACCTCACGCATTCTTGAGAAAAAGGTCTTGATAGACAGACAGACGGAAATCTTTTTTTCCTCTTGTCGTACGGAACCCTAAAAACAATATCCACAAATTTGATTTAGAGAAATATCATCATTAGAGCATGATACTTTTGAAACTTAGAATTGAAAATGAATTTAAACTTTTTTTATATACAACTTAGGTGGCAGACAAGCACTCGGCCTACCTGATCAAAAGTGGTTACCATGACCTATGAACGTGTGTAACACCAGTGGAGTCACATCCGTGCTACTGACCCTGTAATAACAGAGATTTTGTGCCGTCAGTGTAGAGGACAAAGCAGGACAAGCCTTCGGTCATCCCACTGACAGCACAAAAACTCTCCAGTGAGCTCTGGCTACCCTACTCACTTCCAGGAACACAACACGAAGTTATTATAACCGTGGTATTCTGTAGGGCGGAGGTACTTCCCCAGTCGGACTGCTCAATTGGGCGGAAATACAGTCGTGTCCTACCTCCTATAACCATAACACAACCTGGGTTACCTCCAGTAATATCCAAAGTTTACACTTTAGAGCCCAACGTTCACTTATTGATTGTGATTAATATGTTGGCGTTACCAAGAGCGACTGCCATCTGTCTTTTCAATCCTGAGAGGAAATCCGCAAATGAGGTGGACTTGAGCCTCAAGGAAGTTCATTGTGTCCTGTATACCACTGGAATTTAAACAACTATATTTTTCACCTACCACGATCAACCTTATCGAGATATGTATGAATAATGTAATCCAAACAAATCTTTTATGAAACTATGATATATTATTAAAGATTGTCTGGAAATAACTCATGAACCTTCAATATCCGGTCATAAATCAAAGGCGGTGTGTATAAACCGAGCTTTTAGACCAATGTGCGAGCTTTATTAGTGGCCAACAAATTGTTTTATATATCGCCAGTACGGGCTCGTGTTACGTAGCACATTTAATCAATATTAAAGCATATGTATTCTTTACGAGATTATTTGCAGAAGCAATATCTATGTCGAAAAAGTATGAGTATTTTTTTTATTTTTTACAGCTTCTACTCATTCTATTTGGCCAAAAAAAGAGTGTTGTTATTGTTTAGTAAATGTTTAGTAAAATTATTCATGAGGTCAAAAACACACTTTGTAAAAGATATTCATATCTATTATTATAATCATGAGTCCTGTTAACTAATATAATAATACTTATAGATAAAATATAAAACTACTTTGTAGCACTACCTAATCCCACAGTTTTTACTATTCGTTGGTCTACCTGAATTATACTTATATAGATAAAGCAAAAGGCATAAGACAAGTTTAAGACTGCGTTGCACAAACAACCCACTGGCCTTCAAAATATTTTTATAAAGTCGTCAAGATTATTTTATTATCTTTTTATTTTAATTGTTTTTTCTTTCTTTCTTTACCTTTTTTTTTGTAATGTACCTACACTTCACATCCCCCTTCATTTCTATATAAAAAAAAAAAAAAAATTGTTTATTTCTCACCACAAACCAATAAATTCAAAATATGACACAAAAGGATTACTATATGCACATTGGGTTGTGGATCGCTGGTGCCTGTGGTAGGTAATAAAAACCTGAATTACAGGTCACCAGGTACCCACGAACTGATACAATTCAAAAACTTATATACAGATACTTATACATTGCTTGTTATGCCAATAAATCCATAGGAGAAACATAAACTCCACGAATAAAGTTAAAAAGGATGTGTGAGATTGTGTTTGTGTGTGTGTATGTGTGTGTATGTGTGTGTGTGAGGTATGTGTATGTGTGTGGGGGGGGGGGGAGGGTGTAATAAATAACTACACTATGAAGGCACTTCAAGCAGTTCTTCTGTTGTTCGATAGTTTTGCTGGAGTAGCCATGCTCGAACCCTCTGCTTACAGTTATAGAGATTGAGGTCATTTAGTGTCAGGATATGGTGTAATCTGTTATAGAGATAAGGTCCAAGAAAAGCAAAAAAGCTACGAATAAACGACGTGCGTATGGGCATAGATCTAGCAACCAGGTGATTACGACGGGAGGATTCTCTATTGCACGGTGTTTGGGAGTGTTGTCTGACTATCACGGAAAGAACAAATAGTTGTCTTACCGTGAGTAATTGACAGAGTTGTGTGGTTGGAAAGAGGCGGGGTTTGAAATAGGAAACCTTGAGTATGGCCCTTTGCGCACGCTCGGCTAACATAAGATGACTTTGCGCGGCCCCTCCCAACGAGTCAATACAATATGCCAATATGGATTGGCAGAGTGCTAGATACGCCATCTTCATAACCTCCGCATCAGCCGAATAGCGTAATTGCTTGAAGATGTAAATGAGTTTACGAACTCTCTTGGATAGTTGGACGACGTGTTCCTTGAAGGTGAGATTACTGTCGATCACAACACCAAGGTATTTTATAGATGATACCTTCTCAATATACACGGGGTTACTTGATGGCGAGCCGTGGTGGGTTAGGTCAGGGCATTCTTCCACAGTTACTTGTAAGGTGTTGTCCATAAGCGCGGGACGATTGCGCATACTAAAAGCGACCATTTTGGTTTTACTGATATTTAGAGTCAGTAGATTATCCTGAAGCCAATCTCTGACTCTGTCAAAACCTTTTTGGGCCAGCCTTATCAGCCCATGTGCTTGAAGTGAACACAAGGGCCGTGTCATCTGCATACGCGAACAGTTTTCCATTGTTGAGGTTGATGCTGCACAAATCATTTACAAAAATCAAGAATAGACTTGGCCCCAAGATGCTGCCCTGGGGTACGCCGCACTCTATCGGCATATCAGTGCTCATGTGTGGTCCCAATTTAACACACTGCTTTCTATTTGTTAGATAGCTTCGGAACAGGGAAAGCTGGGTTCCCCTTATGCCCAGAGCCTCCAGCTTTGATAATAATATGGAGGTCGAAACCGTGTCAAAAGCCTTAGCAAGATCAAGTAAAAGTGCAGCGCATTTTTGTTTTCTGTCCAGACTTGTGGCTATGTGATCTGTAAGACTGTATACAGCATCCGCAGTGGAGAGATTAGCTCTAAACCCAAATAGATTTTCAGACAAAATATTTTGTTTTTCTAAGTATGACACAAGCCTAGAATTCAGAATTTTCTCTAGCACTTTAGACATGGCAGGCAATACCGAGATAGGCCTATAATTCTCAACTAGGTTTCTATCTCCAGATTTATAAATAGGGTGTAGCAACGCCTTCTTGAAAAGGTCGGGGAATACGCCGGTAGTTAAACAGAGATTGCAAATGGAAGTTAGTGGAGGGATAAGTACTGTTTTGTGATATTTTAGAAATGTGGAAGATATACCGTCCCATCCCGTTGCAGAATTATATTTAAGGGACATTATCAAACGGTCCACCTCATCCTCGTCTGTTTCAAGGAGTACAAACGATTTTCCAAAGACGGCCGTAGTACTGAGTGTCAGGGTGTGTGAGTGCTGTTTTGCTTGCTGTTTATCAACTAGTGATTTACCAATGTTAATGAAATAGGAGTTGATATTATCGACGGCACACTGACTGTTAATATTTGTATCTATGAGATCAAGAGCAGGACTCGACGTTTTTGTAGTGTTTGTGATAGATTTTATCACCTTCCAAACTTGCTTTGAATTCTTACCGGCTTTTTCAAGTTCCATCCTTTCATAAGCTCTTTTACTTCTTTTAAGAAGTGCAGTGCAGTAATTGCGATACCTTTTATAAGAAATTTGCAAGACTACACTGGATGAATCTTTCATAAGTTGTTTATAAAGATTATCCCTATGGCGCATACACCTGATCAACCCGGGGGTGATCCAGGGTTTGATAGGTCTCCGTCGTCGAGATAGAGGGACAACAGTTGTGTTATTCTTTATTGCTAGACGCACAGTTTCTATAAGGAAGTGGGTTGCCATATTGGGATCTCTTGCAGAATATACAGGGTCAAAACTAATTGCAGACAAGTCACTAGCCAACTTTTCTTCATTTATTTTAGATATAAACGAGCGACTTGTTTTGGTTTTCTGCATTGAGATTGCTATAATGATTGCAAAATGGTCAGTGACAGTGGAGTCCAAGACTAAAACCTTGGTAGGGAATACAGTCCTTAGGTTAGCGTGATCAAGGCATGTCAACATATCATGTGTCTTGAGAGTATGACCTGGGCTAAGGCCATGATGTGCAAGAAGGTCTAGGTAATCCAGGGTACTAGACTCTTGACAATCTTCGCAGATGTCAATGTTAATGTCCCCCGTCAGTACAACGTTCTTATACGACTTCAACTCGTTAAGGACCGTGTCTAAAGAGTGAATGAAATTGGAAGGACTCTTGAATTGACTAGGCTGGTAGATACCGATTAATGCTAGATCTGATCCAATTGACAATATAAGACAGCTCGCTTCAGCTAGATCTGGTTCTCTTACGCGTACATCAGTCAAAGTAGCTTCTCTGGTACTGAAAGGTTTGCTGGGAGAGAACTCGTTTTGAGTTAAGCTCGCCTTTGTACATTTTCTTTGAAATATTTTTATTAATGATCTCTGTACTGTGTGTGTGCAATAAAGAATTAAATAAATAAAATAAGAAGCGTGCTTAGGGCGGGCAAGAGACATGCTATCACAACAAATATACCGTCTCCTCTCTTTACATCTTAACCTCTAGTTTTCTAGATAATTCACATGGCCTTAATTATGTTAGGCTAGCCTTATGTTTCTTGTATCTTCTGTTTCATTTGGGCTTAACGTGCTTTTTCTATACCACTTAGTTGGCAGAAAAGCACACGGCCCATGATGGGAAGCGGTTACCGTGGCCTATGGACGTATGCAACACCAGGGGTGTCACCACTCACGCTGCCGACCACAAAGAAATCTTCTGATGCCCCTCTTGAAGAACATATTGTAGGCGTTTGGAAATTCAGTATTAAAATAAATTATTCCAATCATAAGAATATCTGTAAGATGATCCAACAAAGGAAAAAGGGTCATCATGAAACACCTTTTCTTATAAGATAACAATTCTCTGACAGGTCAACTTACTAGATATATTATTTTATTTCAATAATCGCTCACTCGGCACACCTTCAAACGACTTCGGGAATCAATAAACTTCGATCATCTGTCGTCGATAGTTGGTTTTACTAGCTAAATATTATCTTTACACGCGATATAGACCTTAATGGACTTTCAGAAGCTGATGTCACGAATACGGAAGTCAAATGAACTCTGACTTTTCATTCATTTGCAATCATCAATCTGACGTGGCAATCTCATGAACGCATACGTAAATGCTAATATTGCATATACCGTTATGTAACACATGCTATAAATATTAATATCTCACTACTCGGGAAAAAAATCGTAAATGTAAAATACAAACTTTTCAACAAGAATCCACGTTACGGTATTATGCCTTTTAGAAAAAAGTAAAGTAGGTAGTCATGTTACGTATTACTACAGTATTCAGTTTTTACGATTACTTAGTGCATAAAGAATTATGTTATTCGTCAGGAAAATTCAACTAGGTGCCAATATAGGTACTCGTAGCTAGTTTCGATAATTAATAAGCTTAAAACTTAAGCCCGACTACTGAAAAATCACGCTTTAAAAAGTATTAAACAAGATAATATCTAGGATAGCCGTGGTCGTATACCACTTTTTCCTAGAATGTATTCTTTAGTTAAACTAAGTGGCATACGACCACGGCTATCCATCATATTTTCTTGTTTAATACTTTTTTTAAAGTATTGTGACTTTTCTGCAGCCGAGTTTTAGTTTATTTTGGGGCAAGCAACACCTATAATTTAAATAAATTTGTAATGTGCTAATTGAGCCCTTTCAGATGATATCATTACACGGTAGATTTAACTCAAGTTTATTATTTAACACGGTACTTTATGACCGCTAGAGGACGCTACATTAGATTTAATGATACGACATATAGCCTGTAACCAGCGGAAGACCAAGACGCTTCTAATAATATCTCAGTTTTCCAGTTCTAATAAGTAGTTCAGGATCTATGAGGGAACAGGTGAAACCTACATACGTACATACATAGCTTATCCAAATCATAACCCTCCTTTAGCTACGCCGTAGTCGGGTAAAAAACAGACACAATTTCACCTAGTTCACGTATGTAGTACTTGTTTTTATTTTGCTGATGTAGAATCGCTATATCAATAATTCTACTGAATGGAAGCCAAGTCGAGGTCACAGGGGCGCCAGCGCGTCTCGCCAAAACACTGTCCAAAAAATAAACTGGAGATAATATAGGTACTTACAAGTATTACTTATCCTAGTGACCTTATATTGGAGCTTAATGGTACCAGAAGCCTTATTTCTAGCATTACTTTAATGTAATATTATTAGAATCAGATCGATTTTGATGAACAAAGCACTCAAAATGATGTTAATTATTTGCTTTTCCCCCTTCCTGTTGACTGATTATTCTGCTATTTGGTACACACCTTTAGTTTGAGCAATAACACAATTTAAATCAATAAAACAGTTTGATTTGCTTTCATTCATTTGATTCATTTTGAAACTTTATAGTCAAGATCATTTTGACCCTGACTGTACCTAATGTAGCGAATCAGTTCATACATAAATAGCTAAACTGTGTGTTTTTGTTGACGATAACAACACCAAGACTTTGTATTAGACTCTATTATGGAAACAGTATCAAATAAACTATCGATGATGGCTGAAAATAGGGGCTGGAAATCGGGGCGTTCCGATAATAATTAATGGTGTGATCTAAGAAACAAACAAGAGTGATCAAGTCTGACAAAGTAAATAAGTTGTGAAATGTTGATAGTACAATATTAATGGTGTACTATTAAAATCTCGCTGTCCATGATAGCCATACAATAATATTAACGGGAATCAACGTGATCATAGTCTTGGTATATACATCCTTTTGATTTGCATTACGTATTTGAAGTGTTGTATCATTTTGACAATCAAAAACTTGTTCTTTAGACATTTTAATTTAGAATTATACATATACAAATCAATACAATTCAATTGAAAAATAAAACTAAAACTATTATTAGATAGCTACTAAAATACACTAAAATAAAATAAACAAAAATTACATACATAATGCGTCATAAACTTATACTACAAAAACTGCATCCTCTATTATCTATTTTAAAACTGTGACATTCTATACAAAAAAAAATTTTTTGTTATCTTTTGTTTATTTAAAGAAATGAAGAAGACAAGGTTGGTTTCGTTGCATTCTTACAAGAAATTTCAACATGAAAAATGTACCAGGAAGTCGTCCAGAGTAATGCACTAAAAGTATCGATGAAAGCTAATCTGAAAACAACCAATGAACTATGGTTTGACTTATTTGAACCAAAGCACAGTTGAAAAAAGTAGTAAATAGAGTAAAGTACAGTTGTAAAATTTAAACAAGACATTTTTTTTATCTAATGTGTATTTAAAGAAGTTAAGAAAATTAAACAAACAAACAAATTAGTAGCCAAATTACTAATTTTCCCTCTTCAGAACGTCTCGAACGTAAATCCGCTTGGTAGTCAATCGTTCATCAATCTTCCCCATTATTGCTCGGTGATAATACTGCACGACAAATCATTAAAACATCAAAACACCTGCAGTTAAAACGATACGTCATTCTCCGCACTCGCTGGATAATTCACTTGGACAATTTCCTTCAAGCGAAAATTATTTTCTCTCAAGAAGCGTAATAAAAATGCCGTTACAGACAATAAAGTTCATTTCCTAGATTTCCATTGCAAAAGTATATGTAAATGAAGTTACCTCAATGTAGCAGAAAATGTATAAATAATGAGGAATCGGTTAAATTATGGTTTGGCTTTTTTTGTGTTAAGTCAATTTGGTAATTTAATACCTAGAATGCCGTTTAATACTAGCACAATTAACCACTAAGGACGCAAGCAAACTAACCACCATGACTAAATCCTTGTAATACCCAATAAGTGTCTACTTAGCACTTGTTTAGTAGTTTCAGACAATTAGTGGCATTTACCTTTCTTTCCATTATCCTTTGCAACTTCCATTACTCTAGTATAATGTTTCTTTTGTAAAATACTGACACTTTTGCTACACAACAATACAATTATATTACAATAATTAGCAACGAGGGTACTACATAAAAGTGCTATATAAGTCCCAGAAGTAGACTACATCCCTTTAAGTGCTCCAGAAAATGATGAATCTTTTCCTGTCACCGTAGTAGTTGGTTGGTAATATTGCGAAATCCTTTAATCCTCGTTGCTATAATACACTTAGAATATTATTTTATGAGAAATATCATCGCAGCTAAACTCATTAATCTAACTTGTACTAGCTTCCTATTTCACTAACTTCGGTAGGAAAAAAATATACCTCAACTGCAGAGCGCTCGGTAGCGAGGCAAAGTGGGGAATATTTTTAACAAAAATGTACAGTATTAATTAGGTAAAATATATGAGAAAGATATTTCACATTATTTTCATTTCATGTTATTTATATCATTTATTTTATTTCATTTTATAATATTCGTTAACTAATTCCTTACCTAAATAAAAAAAGAAACCTGTATTGAGTACAGTCACTTCGAAACATAATTATTTGCTTTTGATCAGCTTAGTAAATTAGTGTGAGAATTTCGCTAACATATGACTTTTGAGGTGTTTACCATAATTGAATATAAAGAAGTCACTGCTTGATTTTGCTATATGCTACTTATGTTTTTCATTAAATAATATTCACTACAAATCTTGATTTAAACTAATTTTAGCCTCAAGGAGAGCAAAGAGACGAGCCAAGTCTCGTAAATGAACTAATCTCAAGCTAACATAAAGCATGTTAGTGCTTATAGAACTAACTAATGCGACAAACTCAACTTTTTATAAATCAATGTATGGTATTATATGGTAGTATCCCAAACGCCATACAAATATCTGTGACATTAGGTACCAATAATTGGAGCCCAAAAAGTCTGACAATCTGATTAAACTACAGAACTTGGATCTTGAAAGTGTGTTGTGGAGATCATATGGCAGCCGCTTCACAGAAAATATCGAAGTGCTAAATTTCGTAGTTAGGCTAAAAGTCAACCCCAACTGAGTTGATGGAAAAGGCCCGGCAGATTATAATGTAACCGTGTGTTTCATATCGCTTAGATAGTAGACAGTGGACCCTCGTAGTCATATTATTTATCAAAAGGCCCTCTAATTTAACTGCACGCAATACAACATGACGTCATACACAATATTGCTAATGTAATAGATTGCACATTGTATTACCGATAACGTAGTTCCACTTTACCCTATCATAAATACTACAGTGACCCAAATGATTACATGATTAGCAGGAGGTAGGACACGGTGGTATTTCCGCCTAATGGAGTAGTCCGGGTGTGTGCTGTCAGTGGGTCCTGCTTTTTCTTCTACACTGACGGCACAGAAACTCTGTGTTTACAGGGTCGGCAGCGCGAGTGTGGCTCCTCTGGTGTTACACAAGTCCATAGCCCACGGTAACCACTTTACATCAGGTGGGCCGCCACCTAAGTGGTATATAAAAAAAAATGTGTGTAGACATAGCTTCTTGGAATTCATTTTTGTTGGAATAGCTTCTTGAATTTCAAGTATTGATAACGACAGTGCTATTCAGGGAAACATCTGTAATAATATTTACACACTTACGGCTTTTTCCGCCTTGGTAGGCAGGGACTATAGTCCGTCCATCTGCTTCTGTTCTTACACATTCCTCTATCTGTCATTAAACTTTTCATACAAGCCGGTTGCATGTGCTTTTGACCTGATTTTTCTGCCATACCCACCTTTCATGCGAATAGCAAACCGGTATAAATCACCACTCGTGCCTTTTTCGGCACTGACTGATCACACACAAAAGAATGTAGAGCACTATTCACACCTTAAACTATTTTAGACTATATATAATACAAATGGACACAATAAACTGGCGAAATGGGGGTGCTAGTACCTCAGCCTATCCCTTCGGGGATATAGGCGTGAGTTTATGTTATGTTATGTTCTGGACACAATAAAGGCCACTAAATGTGGAGTTAAAAATAGTCAATGCTTAGGAACAAGTTAGACGTAAAGTATAGATCCCATAACGCACACATTGACAGTTTTAAGACAATGTTGGAGAAGGAATCATATTCTGTCTTCCGTGGACAATAGCTTACTCATATAAATATAACGCATATTTCGAGCAATAATTTATAATATATTATATTTTGTTAGAAATACTGTGTCTGTGACATATATTGTCAAATATTCACACATTTATACCTATCATTAAGAATTAAGGAGAAAACAAACTTCATAAGTCACAATTATATAAAATTTATCAAACATTTATGTCGGAGACAGTGTCATTCTACCCATTTATTTTATTTAACCTGATCACATGACAGCTCATGGTAATAATGACAAAATGTCTTTAAAAGCATTTCATAGGCAACGCAATATTCATTATGTCACGCTCGCGGTTTGTCGCAGGCTAAGGTCATGAATTAAGGTGGGAGCCATTATGGCAGACAGGAAATTTGCACGCTTCGCGTTTCGGCTGCGTATTATACTATGTTACATACTACCAAATTAATAATAGGCATTATCATATTATTATTTAGTCTGATAGAGTAGCATTGTGAATATAGGCTACATATTTGTATAGAGATTATTGCAAGGAGGAATTTCAAATTAGATCTTTTGATATTTCAGTACTATTAAAATGAAGAGGTTGGTCGCAAATTAAAATAGGGTTTATCTGAAACTTGCCATGATCAATCTTAACTCCCGGTAGTGTTATTCCCTAATTAATGTTCTAACTGTTTGAATATAAACGCCCAGCTTATGAAATAACGACTACACAACTTAGAAAAACACCTGAAAGGAAAAAAAATACATCTTAATCCATATACATTCCACATTACAGGAAAAATTTCAATTTGCCACAGCCTCACTATTCCAAATCATGTTACTACCTTCTCCAAAGAATTTGAATATTAAGATTTCAAGCGAAACTCGGTACACTTAACAGAATAAAGTAGTACTCCACTACGCAGTAAATACTGTTTTTAAAAATCGCAAGTTATGTCTTATATAAAGTGCTACTATCAGTCTTGGTATAATGAGATCTTTATACTTTATTCTCTTTCTCATGAAGACATTATGCGTATTCTTAACTATTCCTGTCATCTTTTGCTCCATTGTAATATTTGAGCGTGGTCACAGATATTGCATGTGAGTATTTTCGATATCTTCAAACTGTTACCATTCTGATTGTCAATGATAGTATATAATTTTCCAATCCTACCTTATACTATAGCGGCGCAATTTAAATATTTACAGAGATAACGTTTGAGCTGCTTACATTTCAACTACTTTGAAATAACATACCTGTTTTCAAAGTTCAATGTCATCTTAAATTAATTATATCGCTATATCATGGAAACCGTTTGGATACGTACACCTAATTTAATTCCTATATAATCTAGTCCCAGTCTTGGTCATCATACAAACATCTATAGTATGGTTGTCTTTACTTGTAGTTGCAGCCCTCAAAATCCGACTGGTCTAACCACAGAACTTCGATATCGCCAATTGGTTGTGGGGGTCAAATAGCAGTCGCTTCCCGGAAAATGTCGAAGCTCAGTCGCTAGGCTCGTATTCTAGAATTATCTGAAGACATATTGTATGGACAATCTATCTGTACAATCTGTCCTCAGATAAATTGAGATGTAGGTGTATCGTTCTAGAATAGGTACGGGACTTAGACTGGAAAACCGATACCAACTGTGTTGGGAAAACCTTAGATAATGATGATGATAATGTACCATTCATTAGAAATATACTGAAATTTTTTTTTTTAAACTTTCGCGGTGTGAATTCATAATTATACTAAGTATCGGGACTTCTCGCGAATTATATTTTGGAACTTACTATTTCTGCCGACGTTTCGGATGCGTTGCAGCACCCGTGGTCACGACTTGACTCAATTCATAATTATACTAAGTATCGGGACTTCTCGCGAATTATATTTTGGAACTTACTATTTCTGCCGACGTTTCGGATGCGTTGCAGCACCCGTGGTCACGACTTGACTGATGAAAATATAATTCGCGAGAAGTCCCGATACTTAGTATAATTATGAATACTGAAATTGTCTGTACTGTGTTTTCTTAAAGACGTAGGTATTTAAATATTTCAAAGTATTAGGTCCGCTTTGTTCAAGTTCCGTAAACAGTGTTGACTTCTTCAATCAGAATGAAATCACAATGGTTTAAATATCGAACAACTGTCACGACCAGCGATCCCTTTGTTACACATTTCGTCAGTAACGCTAAGAGATTTATGTATTTTTCGTAAATATCATCAGCAGATATGGCCGAAGATGTACTCTGATTTGATTACTTTATATGAGAGTCTCAGCCGTTGGATAACCAGTGCTCGAGCAGCTGAATGTTTGGCTGGAACCCCATACACCCAAGCGTCAGGCTAAATGTAGTGACTTACAAAAAATATAAATTAATAATCACACCAACAGGGTGTGGCACGTTACACAAAGTCCATGACCCAGACTTACCCTCTGTGGAAGCTTATTGTAAAATGAAAAATATATGAAGTTGCTAATTAGTCTGAAACAAGTAAAGACCTTTGAACTCCAGTTATGATATTTTTATGTCTTTTATAGGCATAGATATTACAATGTGAAGTAAGCCCGTCGCTTCACTAATGTGGTATCCTTATAATAAATGTGAATGTTTCAATAAGGTTTTCGGATATTTCTTACTAAATTATATTACATTTACAGATTCAGTAGATAAAGTCAGTGAGAAAAGAATCTGGCAATAAAAGTTCACGATCTCTCTTTTGTATCGCCTGTAATAACTATGAATGGAAAAGTAAATAGGGTCACTATAGTTAATTTCTTAAAAGAGGTTAAACTCAAGTGCAAATTACATATCATAAATCATTATTAAAACTGTTTCAACATCAAAGTACTGTGGAAAGTCTTAACAACCAATATTTGCATCTCAAGAAGAAAATACTTAAAGAAAGTTCTATTAAAATATTTGAACCTCCTCCAATACAAATAAACTCAATCATTTGAAACCTTAATATTGAATTCGTCCGCTTTTGTATTTAAGTAGGTTTGATATACTTATATCTTCCAATATTGGTATCGATATAATGTTATTGTTGAACATCAAAATAACTTACATATATATAAAGACATCCATAATTCTATTCGTTTGGCAACTCATATTATAGTATAAGTTGAGTGTTTGTGCTGATGTTGCTTAAGTTTTGTCTTGCTTGCTTGGTATACCATCACAGTTTTGTAGCATTTAGATTAGATTATAGTGTATAAAACTGTATTTGCAAGGAACTGTCAGTTATGTTAACATTTTTGATTGATACAACACATTATAAATGTAAAGAGAACCATTTTATTGATAGAAAGTAATAATTATTTTTTAAAGTGTATTAAAATGAACCGGACAGTAGAAATCTTTTAGTGGGTAACATCGGTCCTGAAAGTTGGATGAGTTCTCGTGTTGGATTACTGAAAGATAGGAAAAAATTAACAAGTCGAAAGTGACCCATGCTCACCTGAAACAGCACACATTTGCTGTGTCAGACCGTAGGTGGCGGTTAAATCACAAACAATAGCATACCCAAAGAGGGTTGATGTCAGGCAGGTGCCTGGGCAGTAAAAATCAATTCAGAATTTATTATAATTACACTGTTATTATACTTTTTAAATGTGTATTATTGCTATTATTATTTTTTGTTCACTTTGACTGAAATAATACTACGATGAAAGTGATTTTATTGACAATATTGTTTGAATCGATCACAGTATCAACATTGAATCATATTCGTGGAATAAACTTAGTTTTAAGATTTCTCATCTTCCAGATGTTCAATAAAGCTGTTTTTTTAAATTTTGAAATAGAAAAATATACCGCTTTTTTAAAGTCATATCACAACTCATTACAATTTGACCCAGAAATCCCCGTCTCCTTTGATGCCTTGATTCAATAATCAAGTCATCAAATTTCTTCCTAAATATCCATATATACCGAATAGTGAAGGTGACTTATGAAAATAATTATTGAAGCACATGAGAGTCGAAACAAGGACAAGGAAGCTTTACTCCAAGCTGCCTTTACTTGTCTCCCGCCCTCCCTCTTTATCAAGTGATAGAGTGGGACACATGGTCATGGAATGATGAGGTGCAAAAGATTCTGTAAGAAAAGAAAAAGGCGTTCAAAGAGTGGCAAAAAGTTGCAGTTGAAAATGTGAGTATGAGAAGAAAAAAGATGATTACAAGAACTAAAAATAGAGCAAAAAAAGGTGATAGTAATATCCAAAGCAAGCGCACATGATAAAATATACAGTCAGCTTGATGAGCCGTGCGGCTAAAAGGAACTCTTTCGGATGGCAAAGATGAAGGAAATCAACGATGAACGAAAATTATTAAACATGTTAAATGTATAAAAGACGAAGGAGGACAGATTTTGTTGCAAGAGGCTGATGAAAAAAGTTGTTGCAGGAAGTAGTGATCCCAAACGAATAGTGGAGTAGTGAACTAGTGCCCATTTTTATAAATAAAGGTGATGTACTGAACTAGAAAAAGTAATAGAGAAACGATTGCAAAAGGAGAGTGAGATTACCAGTTCGGTTTTATGGCAGGGCGGGGCACCGCAGATGCCGTATTCGCATTACGCCAACTTAGCGAAAAATATAGACGTGTCCATAGAAACCTGCACATGGTGTTTGTGGACCTCGAAAAGACGTAAGTACCACGAAAGGTTTTGTGGTGAGCCCTGAAAGATAAAGGTGTGCCAGTGAAGTATGTAGAGTTAATCCGTGCTATCTACCGGCAATCTCATAAGCATGTCCGGTCGGCCGCGGGTAACACCGATGCGTTTAGTGTGGCTGTTGGCTTACACCAAGTGTCGGCTTTAAGCCCGTATCTCTTACTGTTAATAGCGGATGTACTGATATCGAATATACAGAATGAGAAACTGTGGTGTATGCTTTTTGCCGACGACATTGTATTAGTTAGTGAGATGTAAATTAGTAAAGTGGCAGCAAAAGCTAGACAATATTTACTTGAAAATTAGCAGAAACTAAAGTGAATACATGTTCTGCGATTTCGGCGGTCTCTCTAGTCCCACAGTCATAGCGCTCGATGACGCTCCTATACCAACCTGCTCCAATTTTAGCTATCTCGGTTCACTACTGCAAAACCATGCAGAATTAGATCGAGTCGTAAAGCACCGGATTAACGTTGTTTGGATGAAATGGCAGCTGATTACGGCAACTACGTGTGACTCGCGAATGTTCTCTTCGGTTTAAGGGAAAAAATTATAAGAGCATGATAGGCCGGTTCATGGTCTTATAATTTTTACGTTGCCGTCCTGTATGGATCGGAGAGCTGGCCCGTAAAGGTGACGGATGAAAGACGATTGCATGTAGCCGAGATGCGAATGTTGAGATGGATGTGTGATGTGACAAAAATGGATAAGATTAGGAATGATTGTATTAGAGGAAGTTTGAAAGTCACGGAATAGCTACGAGGAAAAAGGGATGAAAGTAATGACGTAAGGAAGTTACTAACTATGGAAGTGGATGACTACACGGGGAGAGGAAGACCTAAATATGACCTAGATATGGTTAAGAAGGGATTGAATGTTGAGATGACAGTAACTTAAAATGAATGGAAAAAGACCACATGTTGCGCCGACCCCAAATAAACTCGGGATAAGGGCAGGAGGCTGATGATGATTCACTTTCCTACTTTATTTAGTATTCCCGTTAAAAATTGGGATAGTACCTTATTAACTGGTAAACTATAGCCACCTTCAAAGTTAATTCACTCCGTTTAATACAACAGCTAAACAGTATTGGACACTACTCGCACTCGCAAAGTCACTAAGCACTCGCAATTTCACTAATCAACTAAACACTCGCACTAATCAAAGTGTGAACCTGGCTTAAAGGACACGGACATTCACAATGACAACACATTTTTGTGAATTTTTAAAGTGCTTGGTTTTTATACCTGACATAAGTACAGGTTACTTGTCTGGTTAATTTTACTTTAGGGTCCTTTGAGGACTATTTAACCCACTTTCACAAGGGTCAGCTTGTGGTCGGCATGTGTATAATATGTATGTCAATATTTAGGCACGGCAACCTTCTATTGTTTAAAAACTGTGTCTTTTACGTTTAAAGTCATAAACACGCACGGCACGAGGTCAAAAATGTTAGTAATAAGTGTAAGAACCTTATTTTGTTGTTATTATCTTATATTATTCATCGTAATTTAAGAACTCAAATGTTAAACTTAATTTTAATCATGTCAATACATTTAAAGATGACATAAGTTGTACATATGCTCCCTAAAATCTAACCAAATGTCCTGATCGACCACCTGAATCCCGTAGGGGGCGGACACACGAAAACATATTTACTGCCGTGACAAACGTGTCTCTGGTAGAATTTCAAAAAAATCTTGAAGTTGGTGTCTTGGCAGTAATAGTTTTATAGAAATTTACTTGACATTGGCAAAATTGCTACGATTCGCTGCTGAAGTCATCAAAAGAAGAAGTTTTACATAGTGCTAAACAATTGTTTGTCGTTGAGTGTAAGTATATAATTTTACTCTTTACGTACTTATACAATATCACTCTTTTAACCGTATATTATTTTAATATTTTTAATTTTAGCCTTTGTAACCAAAATATTGCGCGTATTTTAGGGCCATATAATCATATATCGTAACTATAACTATGTACCTCGTCGTCTTTGTTGACATGTATAAAGACTCATGAACACGAATTAGTGTGTCGTTATTAATTTTATATTATTTGTTGATTATGATAGATTTCAGTTACCCTGGTTCCCTAACTAAACACAAGTTTATTCTTAATTTAGGTACTAGACATCATCAAACTATGTTGTTAAACTATCATCAAATCGTATTGTAATGTGTTCATGACATTGTAACTGTGGAATAAAAGAATTTTGAAAAAAAAATTGAATATTGCAGTAAGGTGAGCCGAGCCACAAGCTTGTTTCAGTCGTACAAAAATTAGGTACATAAAATGGTCAAGTGCGAGTCGGTCTCGTACAAACTTTAATTAGTATTTAGCACTTAAACAGGCGGGTTAGCATAAAAGGTTTTATCACGTGTTTCCTTCTTCCTACAGTCCCGGGTCCTTTAAGCTGGGCGTGAAAAGCATATTATGATGAGGCTGTCAAGCTGAGTGTCACCATTGTCACATGGTATATGTAAGTAAAGGTGACCCTCTTTTCTGAGACTTTGCCTTCAGCTCACCATCACGCGTGTCCTATATATATAAAAGTAGATGCAGCCGTAGGTACTGTGTAAATAGAAGCAGATGGTCAATTATGGAGGGACCCGGAAAGGAAAAAGGCGCGAGTATATGTTAGTTCAAAACACGAATTACTCCTCAAAATGTATAATTATAAAGATAATATTTTCGCGTTCAGTAAAAATACTGATTGTGCATCTAATTAAGTTCAGAATGATCACCACCCACCCCGAAATGGATAGGTTAGGTTAGAAGACTAATGTCTTTTTGGTATTTTTTTTTATAATTGATTGGTTGGTTGGTTGCTAACTAACTACTTACTTGCAGTAGTTTGTTGGTGCTCAATCAGTATATTTGATGTGAATTTGGATTATTTTGTCGTACAAAATGTACTCTTTTTGATATACGTTTAAATACCATCCTAATTATAATAGCAAAAATGAAAATCAGAGTTATTTGGTGACTTGAATGTTATCCAGATTTGTATTTGTTGTGATTTATTCATTTTCAAATATGGATTGGTTAAATGGTGGATCGACATATTACGCTTCCTCTACATATTGGTGAATATGTTGACAAAGATATTGGTCAAAAGATTGTAATGACGTAGTTGGAAGGTTATTTAGTTTGTTTCCATTAATAAGGTAATTTATAAAAATAAATATTTGCACGAGATTCATATAGTGTCGGTTTGTAGCAAAAGATCAAAGAGCTGTGCCGAGTCGGAATGTTGGCCGCCGCTTTTGGTCGTACGTTCAACATGTAACAAAGACACAGAGTGAACGCACCCAATTCTTTTAAATTTTACATTCAGTAACAATGACCAATGAAGAATTAATTTTCAGCTCGGAAGAACCCTTTAAAAGTATACAAGTATATAGCTCTACCGAACTGAAAATTGTTTATGAAATCCATTAAATTAATAATATAAATATGTACATAGCCGCAGCTACGGTTATCGCGTAGTGTTGGGCTCAAGATGTCCACGTGGTGCTCCATTTTTTTCTTTCGTGCGTAAAATCTTCACGAATAAATAGCAGCCCCAATATTCATTTTAATAAACCGAAGCAAATTGAACGACATTCTAATTAGTTCAAATGTGTAGACAAAGACATAACCGCTATGTTGGCTAATGTGTAGAGCTGCCATAAAAAGAAAGATGGAGTCGCGTTGTCAATGTTTTTACTTCTATATACTCCTGTCCATTCAAAGGTTGCCTGTAAGAGATTGTTGTTTGCAATAAGGCCGCCCATTGTACATTATTATGTAAGTATAAAAATTCATGTTCATTTGTGTATTTTGGTGTACAATAAAGAATATATATTATTAATATATTATTATTATTATTAATGGAGTCTTGTTGCATTCATTTGCTATATAAACATCTGCATCTTTTGATTGCATTGTCGAAGAAGCTTGATGTTCTCACAGTTTCAAGGTGTTGCAGGCTTGAGTATTATTATATATATATTTCAATTTGATACCTCCACGCATTCCTGAGAAAAATGTCTTGACAGACAGACAGACAGGAGTCCAGACGGACAACGAAGTGATCCTGTACGGGTTTCGATTTTTTCCTTTTGAGGTACGGTACCTCAAAAGTATAAAAAAAATAGATAAAGCTATATTCTTCTTTGTCATCTTCTCTCTTTGTGAAATCTCTGAAACTTTCCACTTACTTCAAGCGACGTTGTGAACAAAAATAATACCAGAAAATTTACATGGTTGAGACTTGTTCACAAAGCTCTTAAAAATTGTCATTTCAGTACATCTACATATTATTGGAACAAACACATTAGTCATCAAATCCAAAAGGTAAAAGATTTTCAGTTCTCGATCAAAAATTCGTACTTCAGTTCCTTTTAAATATAATTTGAAACGAATAGAAGTACGAATTCTTCCATAGGAGATTATATAAGGACTAAAATGTCTGAAAACATAATAATATAACCAATTTAAATCGAAATACCTAAATCTATATAAATTAAGATTACGTACCTACATAAATATAACTGTTCAAATCGATGTGTATAATTTAAACATTATTTTTTGTACCATATTCTACAAATAAAGAACTTTGACTTTGACTTTAACTTTGAATCGATTAAGAGAGAAATAATTGAATCGTTCGGACGGGATTTGAACCCGCGATCTTTCCCTTTCAGGGGGAATGCTCTGAACCATCATTTACGCTAGAAGCCATTCTAATTTTGCCTATATATCCGAGTTGCGGCGATGAGTTAGCATACTAAATGCTTAAAAAATTCAGTCAGTCAGTATCTACATTACATGCCCAGACAAATATTTTTTGAAATTCGCACAAGCTGCTAAACCGATTTAGGCAAATGACGTGTCATCCAATTTATCTCTACACAGGATGTTAATTGGTAGGCAATTAAAATCGAGTTTGATTTGAAAAAATAAAAGCATTTGAAATTGGAAATTTCAGTGACCCGACATTTAACCTTAATAATATTAAATGTAACGTCCGTGAAACATGTTGGTATGAGTTCGGTCTGGGCTGACTATCTACATAAAAAGGGTTTATCCGATTGAATTCTTTAGTGAGTAAGTAAACCACTTGTACTGCTCTGGCAGGATGAGTTTTAGTTTATTCGTTTTGTAGCGTTAATTCATTTTTGGAGTGAAAGCTTCTTTAGACACGTTGGGCATTTTTCACTGTACATTTTTGGGATGAGTAAAAAACCATTAAACTCACAAAAGAAGTATCGCGTTACTGACATCTTCATTGTCAAATTGTGACAATTCAAATCAATTATGATATGAAAATATCATACTAAAAGCGAAGCGCATACTAAATGTTTTAAAATTTCATTCAAATGTAACACATTCACATGTGATATCTCTGTAAATATTATAAGTATCTACATATGATATTGGCTAAGTTTTCATTTCTGTGGACACTTGGAGCGCCATTGTTTTTTTAACTATCGCTATTTGAGCTATTGGCGATATGTGGGTGCTAGCACCTCTGCCTACCCCTGCGGGGATATAGGCGTGAGTTTATGTTATGTTATGCTATTTGAGCTAGTTGGTATTAAAAACGATGACATCTTTGTAGTTAAACTTGATAATGTATGTACTAAGGCAATTAAATACGTTATTGACTATATCCAAACTCCTCTTTGTCACATTATAAATTCATCGATTGAAACTGGCACTTTCCCTGATAATTTGAAAGTAGGCATTGTTAAACCCGTGCATAAAAAAAAATAGTAAAGTAGATATTGAAAACTACAGACCTATTGCTTTGCTATCAATATTCTCCAAAATGTTTGAAAAATATTTACTTAATGCTCTCAATGATTATTTGGAGTCTCACGACATTCTAGTCAAGGAACAAAAAGATTTTCGCCGAGACAGGACTATAAATCTTGCTATTTATGATTTTTTGGAAACAATTATTTCTAATGTTGATAAAAGAATACCAATATGTGGTATATTCATGGACATGACCCAAGCATTTGACTATGTGGATCATGACATTATGTGTACAAACTTGAGACTTACGGCATAAGGGGGAACATTTTGAAATTGATCGAATCTTACTTAAGAAATCGCACTCAATACACTCAATTAACTAGAATAAATGTCAAGACGAAGACGAAGAATACTTATCTCTCTAACGGTCGTATAATACAATATGGTGTACCTCAGGGAAGTGTTCTCGGTCCACTGCTATTTATAATATATATGAATGATCTCCCAAAAGCAACATCTAACCCAATAACGCTCTTTGCGGATGATAGCACGGTTGCAATCAAATGTCATGACGCAAAGACTTATGAGCGTGACATGAATGCCACATTGACCGCCATTGTCGAATGGTTGGACGCCAATAATTTGAAGGCCAACATTGGGAAAACTCAGCTGATGCACTTTAGCCAGCGTGAATCTGCTCTGGTACCTAAAGTCAAATACAAAAGCGAGCCAGTTGTTGTAGTACAGACAGCAAAATTCCTTGGTATCCATATAGATAATAAATTATCATGGAAACCGCACATACAACAAATATGCAAAAAAATTAATAAATCGGTCTATGCTCTTCATGAATTGGCCCAGGTGGTAAGTACAGGTACGTTGCTGACGGCATATCACGGCCTAGTAGTCTCAGTGCTGAGGTATGGTGTAATTTATTGGGGAAACTCCACTTATGTAGATCTTATATTTAAGGCACAGAAACGGTGTATCAGAGCTATGTTCGGGCTGCAGACGATTGAAAGCTGTAGACCTCTATTTGTGAAACATACAATTTTAACTGTTGCAAGTCTGTATATATACGAGGTCACACTATTTGTTAGACTAAATCTAAACTTATTTGAGCTAGCCTCACAAAATAGTAACAGATCGCAGCGAGATACGTATCGATTGTGCATACGTAAGACCAATACAGCGTTAATGCACAAAAGCGTATTCCATATGACTGCAGTGCTATATAATAAATTGCCCAAAGAATTGAAGGAACGAAATTTAATTCTTTTTAAGAAAAAAATGAAAAAATTTCTCGCAGAAAAATGTTATTATAATATTACAGACTACCTAAATGACCGCTTAATATAATTATTTATTTTGACATCTTAATTTATGACCATACACTATTAAATGAATATTTAAATGACAAAACACTAGATGCTAGGTAAATAATTAAATTCAATCATAACTTTGACATTTCTTAATAGGTATATAAATTGTATTTGACTAATTTAATGATTATTTTGCATGGAGGTGTTTATTATGTTTAGCACGGAAATATTGACATCTAATGTTATGAAATTTTCTATATTAAATTGCAAATTCTTAGCTTCTAATCTTATAAACAAATATCGTCATAATATGTGTGACGTTATTGCATGCCAATCTGGCTGAAATATGGTGGAACCTAAGTGTATTTACTTGTAACCTGTGTACCCATATATCGCAATAAATTGATTTGATTTTATTTGATATATACGAGTATATACATGATCATTGTACTGAATCAATCTTAATCTCACTTTTTATACATATAATGAAATTAAGAAACAAGCGATAACTGAATTGTTATATTAATGTACTCAAAGGTATTAGTTGTACAAATAAATTATTGGTAAACATATTAAATTGGTTGAAGGACTCGAGTTACCCGGTAACAGGAAATTTTAATTGTTCCTGAGTTATTGTTTTTCATATTTTCGGATCCCTATAAAGATTATCGAAATAAAATGAACATGGCCTTACGATTTAATAGCTCAGATTATGGATATATAATTATGAACAGATACGAACATTAAGTAGGCTAAGTGTATGTTTGTAAATAGACCCAAAAAAAAGAAATGCCCGCTGAGTTTCTCGCCGGAGTCTTCTCAGGTCGGGGCCGCGTTTCGAACTGATGGTCCATTTACTAAACTGATATTCATGTTCCTTTTTTATTGACGTTTTATAAGTGCCGATATAATGATCTATACAGAATAAATGATTTTTGACGTTGACTTTGACACAGTTTAGATGAACTATTTACGGCCTCAGAATGCTCGTAATGACTATCCAAAGCAAACAAATGCCACATTTAAGTTCTGATTACGTGAAGACCTCGACCCTTTTTGTTAAGAAGTTATTTAGAAACGCCCTACAAAAACTTCACCAGTGTCACGGTAGAAAAATGTACTGTAATTCTTTTCAAGGGTAGTTGCCCACTCCCATCATGAGAGTACTTATTTGCAAAGGAAAGAACTGAGGTCTAAAAAAAAGACAAGGAGAAATATATATGATTATATTATATACATACCGGTGAAATAGAATAGGGTATCCCATCTCTTCCTGTAGGTGTAAACAAATCGAAGGAACCAACGCAGACAACAGCGTGGAACCGAAAATTATAATTGGCGAAGTGTGGGAGTCAATATAACTCTGCATACCCCTTCGAGGATTTACAAGCGTGAGTATATGTATGTAGTGCCTTAATAAATCTTACGTACACAAAACCACATATTACACTGAGGCGAAATTTCATTTCTTGAAGTTGGTTAAAAATAAATAATACATCCCATTACTTTAACAAAGCTATGGCAAAAGTTGTTTTTTTCACAAGGGAAATGAAACTCTCTGATGTAAGTATTTATTATTCGAAAAAAATACAAACTGAATATGTGTCCCATTTACAGGGAGGGTCCCGGAATAATTTATCGCTCCACCTGTAACCGGGTCTCGTAGAATTATGCCCGGCTTTAATAACTAATCGTTCGTGAAATTAATATGATAAGTTTGAGGAATAAACTTCGGTTTATTAAACGTAGTTAATACGGTTTAATTTTGGTCGCTCATCTGGTAGTCATTTTATCGAAGAAGTCGTTTGATCGACGATCGGATGCTTCTGTACATTAATTGGTATTATAGATACATACATACATATAATCACGCTTTTATCCTCGAAGGGTTATTCGGAGGTGAATTAACTATTACGGGGACTGAATACAATGATTGGTGAAATGTGGGTATTAATTCACCTAACTGTCTAACCCTCTGGGATAAAGGCGTGATTATTTTTATGTATGTAATAGGAAATGTATTCCTAATGAAAATAGTATTTAACTACTTTGAGGGGTATATTTAAATATCTTTGATCATTGAAACTATAGTTAATCATTTGCATACTGATTATATTGAAGTCTGTGCAACCATCTTCTACTTTTAAAATTAATACTTGAATAATCAATAGGTAAGTAGGATTTCAAAGCGTACTTAAAAGATGTGTAATGAAACTTAACTTTCACGTCGATGGTCCTGGGTTCAATCAATCAATCAGCCCACTGCAGTCCACTGCAGGACATAGGCCTCTCCCAATGTGCGCCATTTTCTCCGATCCTCCGTCTTCCGCATCCAGTCTGTCCCAGCCACCTTTTTCAGGTCGTCCGTCCACCTGGCTAGGGGGCGTCCTACCTTTATTTATTTATTCAACTTTATGCACAGTAATTTTGTACAAAGGCGGACTTAATGCCAAAGGCATTATCTAACAGTCAACCTTAGGGTGATGCAGAGATACATTGAGGTAGGTGCAGTGCACTATGTTCACAATAATAATACATACATTATACATACACACTATAATACATAAGAAATTCATACACATACTTTTAAATATATTAGGTACTTATATATATTCGTATAATATATATTTATACAATATAAACTTACCTATACTTACATAATTATACATAATGACAAAGTATTTCTAACATTAAGGTTTTACACATTACTATGACTAGGGGTTACTGTAGTAGAGCTGACGTACTTTGTACTTGAACGTTGCACGGTTAGTGGTCATCCGGATTTCGAGAGGAAGCGCATTCCAGAGGAGAATTGCTTGCACGAGGAAAGAAGAATGAATTAGGCTGGAACTATGAGTAGGACAGTGGAGAAGACGGTTGTCAGCTGACCGCTGATTTCTGTTGTGATGAGAACCAAGTAGCTGAATATGAGATGATAAATAAGAGGGGACATTAGGAGTGGCTAAAATTTTATGTATCATCATCACTGCCCTCAAGCTGCGTCGCTGACGTATCGGCAACCATCCTTCCGTTTACCTTCTCGCAGTCTCCACTATAGGACTCGTTTGCTCCAACGGCCATCGGTCCTTCGGCAAACGTGGCCAGCCCACTGCCACTTCAACTTGCTTATTCTGTGGTCTATGTCGGTAACTTTCGTTTTCTGTCGGATAACCTCGTTCCGAATACTATCCTTCAGAGAAACTCCAAGCATAGCTCGCTCCATAGCCCGCTGCGCGACTTTTAAGCTATGGACCAGCCCCACTGTAAGTGTCCACGTTTCGGCACCGTAAGTCATAACAGGTGGTCCTGGATTTACTAGAAATTAATCACCATCTTGCTAATTTTATAAATATGAAACTACGAAGATCTTCGATGCTAAATAACTGAACTAATTTTGCTGAAATTTGACACAGGGATTTTATATGCTAGAACCTGCACTAAAATAGAAGTATAATTGCTTATGTAGACAGACGTTTTATCCAAGAAACAGGTGCCGAAGGATTGCGGTAATGGAATCAGAATTCCATGCGGATAAAACTGTCAGCAACAGCTAGTACCAGTACTATTACTACTAAAATAAACAGTAGCAAGTATTATAACAGAGAACTCGTAAAAAATGACGAAATAAACTTAACTATTACGCCGATGGTCCTCGACAAGTTGGCAATTTGTCACTATATGTTATATATTTTTGTCGTTACTTTGTCAGTTGGAGTTAGGAGTTCGGTTTAATTGAATGTTGTGGAAATGGGGCCATCGTGCGGTGACACAGTAAAACTCCATGTACACAACACCTAGTACAAGGAATTAAACCACTTTTATAACAAGAACAGATATTATTATTTTAAAGGTAAAGTAAGATTTGATAAAAATATGTACATTTTTCTTTTTTTTTTAAGAATATTCGAACCGAAATTACTAATATTCCCTCCAATCGAACCGAAGGATCGAACTGATCCGAGGAGGGCCAGATCGAGAGAGATGGCCCTGGGTCGGCCGAAGTGCGAGGGATATCCCTGTTAAACTCACCTTCGGCAACCAAAAACGACCCACAGGCGGCGTGCGTTTTGGTCGGTTCGAGTCAGACATAACCTCTTCCAACGGCTCAGGTGGGAGGGTATCCGTGGGGATTTTGCGCACATAAAAAAAAGGATCAAACCGAAATTTTATTTAATTAACCACTTAGCTACCGACGCTTGTTATTTTTATTGATAGTTGTAAATGTGGTACATAAGTAGGTATTTTATATTGATGCTCATGGCATGGGAAGCTAGTTCAGGGATAAAAAGTAGCATATGTTATACCAGCCTTTAATAATATATCGTTGTACCTACCAATTTTTATACGTTCCGTACCAGATACGTTCATTGGTTTCAGCGTGTTCGAGTAACAAACATTCAAACATCTTCACGAGGAAAAGTCAAAACGAAATAAAATCATAAAACATTCAATATTTCTTTTTCAACGAAGCTTTTCATCGCAAATCGATAATTAATATCATTAATTACATCATAATGGCAGTAGTCTTAAGCTATCGAACTTGCGATTGATTGATTCAGTAGATATAATTTATTATCATACTTAGTGCTTACGTCAAGTCTTGATTTATTACAGCCATAAAATCAATTTATAAAGCTGAGAACTTCAAATCCTGAATTAGTAGTACTAACATGTATTTAAAATCCAATGTTAAATTATTTCAAAACCCAAGTGTAATGTTGGTGTTCTTGATAGCAGAAAACATATAAAATCTGTTCGTAATCTTTCAAGTCTGCTGTCTAAGCTCTAAAATCTCGGCTCAGGTGTGCAAAGGGATTACATAAATTTTGTAGTGCTACTTATTATCCAGTTCTACGCCGTTAACTGTTCACTTATTTATACCGTCGCTGTACATAATGGTATTGTAGCTGGGTTTCATGAGCAAAGGGGAATGATAAAACTATTACGTAACAAGTTTATTTACAGGCACAGTCAGCTTAAGATCGATTTTGACGAACAAAGTACTCAAAATTATCTCAATTCGTTGATTTCCCCTTCTCCTCCCCCCTTCCTGTTGACTGATTGTTGATATTTGTTACACACCTTTAGTTCGGACAATTATACAATTTAAATCAATAAAACCTTTTGATTTGCTGTACCAAGCTATTAAGATTATTTTGAGACTTTGTAGTCAAGATCGTTCTGACGCTGACTGTATCTACATTCGCATTTTTCCCTCCGAGCGAGCTCGTCATTTGCCTTTGTTTTATCTTTAAACACTTCTAGAGCTTCCTCTACTGTCATAAAAGCTTTCAAGCACTGCGCTTTGGACGTATATTTACCATTTCGCTTATATTTGTATTGTTATTTCGTGTCTGAAGGTACATTATAGGCTTCATCAAACACATAATTGGATGCCAAGCCAACCATACCTGAAAGCTGGTACATCTGCTGATTATAGAGTGAGGCTCTGACGAATGCTACCTTCTCGGGGATAGCTCATACAGCATTTATTCTCATAAAGGAGCTGGAGATCTTAGTTAGACTAGAAAACCGACCCCAACAGAGTTGGGGAAAGGCTCTGAGAATGATGATGATGAGTATGGGGTACCTTTGAATTGCCTAACGGTTTGACCAAGTGTTTTAGTAGTGGTATGAGTAATGGACTACTGAGACGAGGTCTCGGGTTCGATCCCAGGTTTACCATGGCACACACCAATGACTTTTCGATACTTTTCGAAGTTATGTGTGTATTTATCGCATGTTTATAAGTGCCCGGTTAAGGGCAATAGGCTCGCCACCTATTACATTGGGACCTTTACATAAACTGGCGAATTGTGGGTGCTAGCACGTCTACGGTCTACTCCTTCGGGGATATAGGCGCGAGTTTATGTTATGTTTAACCAAGTTAGTGTAACTTGTCGGTCGTAGTCACGGGTCGACTTTACACAGGTTGAAGTTACATCAAATATAACGTGATAGAATCCGTTTAAAATAGTTTTATTTCAAGTGAACGGGTAACAATTTTACAACGTAAAGCATTATAAATATAATGAAATGAATGGAATGATTTGATACATTCCAGATTAAATTCCACTGCACTCACTTTCATACACGTATCGGAAAAATGTTCCTCCAATTCATGTCACGACTCGGACAGCCGTATCTGTTATCGAATACCTACCCGTAGTTAGACACCATTTTATTTTATTCGCTCTCAGAGCGGGAAAAGAATATTTTTACTCTTTGTCGTCAGTAATTGAATTTCGTGAGCACCTACTATAGTTTCGCGGTAAAATGAAGAGATTCTCTCGAATCTTTTTCCTTGCGTTTAAAGCGAGATTACTTAAACGATTGACGATTTTATGACGCAGCTTAGCGTTGTATTTTTACTTTATGAAATTTTAGAATTAATTAATTCTTCACTTTTGGGGTTTGGCTTGTTGTTTTCACTTCACCTTCTAGGCCTCGGGCAATTCAAAGTTAAGTACTTATTTACCCATACCATGATCGCGTTAGTGCCCTTTTAGATTATTTTATTATACATCATGGAACACGAGAAATTAAAAGTTAAGCCTCGCCTTGGTTTTCGAAGTCTATTAACTCTTCCTTCTTTCAGTTCGTCTTAAGGGCTTTATGAAAGTGAGTTTCGTTGGATCTTTCCCCAAACGATAAGACTGTTTCAGTCTCATTCAGAAATGAACATGTGGTACGTACTGACTTTCAATTAAGATTCTTCAAGAAAATCTTAATTGCGGTGTGATAATTAACAAAATTGTTAATAATCACACCACATCAATAATACTATTACTGTATTTTTAATCATAAAGTGGCACATTTAAAGAAGAAAGTTAAACTCTAATGAAGCCTGTTTGTCTATGGATATAAAATCGAAATGGAAATAAACTCAAACAATCTATATTCCAAGACGCTAAGAAGACAAAACAAATAGCCCCCCAGGAATCAAACCAACAATCGCCTTTTCCTGACATAAACGACCCTGCAATGAGAAATTGTGCAGAGCTCGTGTGGAATACCGCAGAATTTTATGCGGTCGTCGAGAAACGGTGCATTTACATAAATATTCGTTTATCGGGACGAGTCTGTGATTTAAGTGAAAATCTTGTTCGGTTTGCGAAAAAAGAAAGGAAGACAATAAAGAAAAGGTTTAGGACGTCTGTCTAAAATGAAATAATGGAGGTACAACTGCGACATATGAAGGTAAATGCGTCATAAAAGAAGGCTAGAACAATTGTTGTGACGTGAAATCTTGATACGCATATTTATATTTAACAATCCGTTGATAACATTTCTTTTCCGTTAGAAAATAGGACCCTTTCATTTTGTTCCCTGGGTTCTTGTTCTTCTTAATAGCATGTTGTAAGCTAAGGTATTACGTTATCAAGCAAAGTGTTGTTTAAATTTTTATTACTAAGGGGTAGAGTAATTTTGATTCAAGAGTTTAACAAGGCTTAACTATGTATTGAATGACTACTATAACTGCTTTTTACACATGGTTAGTGATATCAATCAATCAATCAATCAACCACATTCCACTGCTGGACATAGGCCTCTCCCAATGTGCACCATTTTCTCCGATCTGTCCCAGCCACCTTTTTCAGGTCGTCCGTCCATCTGACTAGGGGGCGTTCTACCTTTCGTTTACCTTCTCGCGGTTAGTGATATGTGAATGCAATATTATAAACTAAATCAATACTTGTCGAAAATATGTAATTGAGACTCGTTAAAATAAAGTTAAGAAGGAGCCACAATAGCATCAGCTTGATGACAACTTAATTGACTCTAAGTGTGTGCATAGACGATGATGATAATTTTACAACATAGAATTCATTCTCACTTATATTGAGACCGTATTTACTAACAATCTTCTACTAGAATTTAACGATCTTATACAAGGTAATACATTTTATTCCCAGAAACGTCAGCTTTTTATCACAATTTTCATTGCAATTGAGGATAAAGATATAAACATCACATCTATCTATATTTATAAGATATAAAAAGGAATATAATACCGCAAATCAACAGGCCTTACTACGTGACATGAACGCCGATCTCATTCAAACTTTATTGTGAGAGTAGCTAGCTAGTTTAGTAGGTACATATCAAACCTACGCTGTAAACAGACCAGAAACAAATGTCTCGTCGACGTTGCAGGGATTTCAGCTATGGTGCGAGTTATTTGAATTATACGAATCTCATAAATATTTTATTGGAATAAAACTAACTTTACCAGATTGTAGTACTATATTGATCTATTATATTCTATTTTAATACAACGATTTAACACGATATGTACAAAATTTGGATTGATTTGAAATTCTGCACATTATGTCCGCTGATTATACAGTAACATTACCTAATACATGTAAGACCATCTAGCTAAATATTATCATGAAGTTTCTTATATTGCAAGGTTCCAAAACTTGTTAATTATGCTCTTACATTTCTTATACAACACATTAAAGAACAATTGCAGATAGCAATTGCGAAAAAGATTGCAGTGAAAGTACTATCAGTGTAATATCTTATGCTGGTTAAAGTGCCTAAGTATCTGAAGACATTACAATATACGGGCGCACTCAAATCCAAGTATTCTTCTTTCATCTATTCTTCAAAAATGGTGTCGGATCTGATATGAATTCACACGAATACAAGTATGAATATATGAATATTATCGATGCGTGATATAATCACATATTTATGAAACTTCACGACACATTTACATTCAAATGGCTGTTCTGTGCGTGTTCAGTTTTAATTTTACGAGATTTTCACCAAACAACGGACCACTTTATTGATTACTCAGAGGATTAAGAAGTTTTCACTGATTCATAGTAAAGTTTAAATAGGTACAGCATATTTTCACGAATCGTAACCTTCTCTTATTTTAAGTTTTTTAACAATTTATATTATTATTACAGGTTCAAAATCTATGTATTCATTTTTTTTATTATAGATTTTGACAACAACAACTGGTCAAACTGCAATGTTTTGATTTCACCATTGGGTTGTGGAGGTCAGATGGCAGTCACTTCACGGAAAAAAATTGACACCAGACTCTAAGGCGAAAGCTTCGGATGTGACTGAGAATAACGTTAAGATGATGAAGAAGAATCTATAACAGATTTCACATCATTTAATATTTTGAAATTCAATGTTTATAGCGTTAAAATACGGTTTACGAACGATCTAATAGTGCCTAATCTCTGATCTAATTTGTAAAGATTTGTAAGCATTTTGACGTTATCGAATAACAATTATAATTATGAGATTTTTATTATTATTATAAAGGAATTGAAATAAAACATAAACGTAGGCAATGCTTATTGAATTAAGTAAAAAAACCGCAAACACTAAGTAAAAATAAAATTCGGCAAAGAATAAAGGGTCGGCAGCACGGGTGTGACTCCCCTGGTGTTGCACGTTCATAGGTCACGGAAACCACTTTTCATCACGTGGGCCGAGTGCTTGTCTGCCACCTAATTTATAAAAATGAAAACATAGCTAGCTACTAATAATACGTCGATATTATTAATTTATATGAATCTATAATAATATTATTATTATCACGATTTTGTTATTAAAAACGTACTTTTAAACGCAGAGCACTGGTGCGTCTCTGATTGGTGCATAAAATGAGGCATAGACGATGTATCTACTGTTTATAATATATTATTGCCTGTATCCTTAGTCTTAAAAATTACACGGAGTATATACAGTTCTTAGGGCTAAATTTCTATAAAGAATTTTGATATAACAGCTGTATACACCGTGTAACTTATAAGGACCTTAGATTGAAACATACACAATTATGTCACTGGTATTTATATTGCTAACGGAGTTGGCGCAGTCTCTCGTACTTAAACAATAGTTATCGACTTCAAAGCAGGAAGCGGGTTTCGGTCGCAATTATAGGCAGCGGGTCACCGCACGGCACACATGACGTGATACCATCTAAGTACTTATACACCAAAACATAGATACTCTACTAAATGTATTGACATTTAGGAATTCTGTTTAGCATTATTGATTCCTCTACCTTTTGAGGAGGTGGTGAACAATGATCCCTCGATATGTGCCTTCCACTATAAGGATCGAGCTTTAATTGAATTCGTGAGAAAATGAAACATACAACATACATACAATCACACCTTTATCCCGAAAGGGTTAGATAGAGGTGAATTAAGCCACATTTCACCAATCGTTGAATTTGGTTCCACGTAATAGGGGGTGAGTCTATTGCTGTCTTCCGGGCACTATTGTCGACTCGAGCAATGCATCTGAGGCTTAGTCTGGGCTGTATATATCTGTCTGATGATAAACAGCCCTATCCCTTAGCCGCCTTGTATGACACCGCACGGGAAGAGATGGGGTGCCCCAAATTCTACTCTGAACCGGCAAAATGAATTTTTGAGGAGGTAGGACACGGCGATATTTCCGCTCAATTGAGCAGTCCGACTGGGGAAGTACCTCCGCCCTACAGAATACCGCAGTTATAATAACTTCGTGTTGTGTTCCCGGCGGTAAGTAGGGTAGCCAGAGCTCACTGCAGAGTTTTTGTGTTCATAGGTCATGGTAACCACTTTCCATCAGGTGGGCCGTGTGCTTGCCTGCCACCTAAGTTGTATAAAAAAAAAATACTGATAAATAAGTGAAAAATTATTACTGTTTTTATACAACTTAGGTAGTAGAGACACACGTTCCTGATGAAAAGTGCTTACCGTGACCTATGGGTGTGCGCAACACCAGGGGACTACACAGGGATCTGCACTGATGGCACCGAACAGAGAGTTTCTATGTAGTGTAGAAGACAAAGCAAGACAAACCTTTAGTCTTCCCACTGACAGCACAAAAACTCTCCAATGATCATCTAGCTACTCTACTCACTTTACTTTAGTGCTATGTCCATTTAGATTAGAAAAAATAATGCTTAGACGCCCCAAGATGGTTGCATAGAAGAATTTCGAATGCTGAAGTCGTGGCTCGGTACCTCAGTGCAGAGCATTTCCCCTATAAGGGACTGTTCGCGGGTTCAAATCCCGCCTGAGCATTCACGTTTTCCGATATAAATCGATGATTTAGATTACCATTCAAATTGGTTTTAAAAGATCATTAAAGTGGTGCTATGTATTTATTCATTAAAGTGAGTAATTAAGTGACTTGCCTGAAGTGGTTTAATTTATACTGTACAAGACCACGGGCGCTTTTGATGTTTTTTCTTGAATGATTAATGACTTAATATGGAACGTAATAGATATGAGTATCGTGGAAATTATGTAAAACTTTAGAAACATAACCTTGACCAAAATACTATTGGAGGATTATATTACAGTCGGCACATGAATCAGAAAATTCAGGTTTCATTTCCAGACATAATTCAGGGAGAAAGTATTGAATAACTTTTTCAAGGGTTTCACCATCAGGACTCCGGCAGGAGTTTTTATTGATCCTTCGTATTTACCGAAAGCGTTCCGCTAATTGATCGAGTGAGAATATTTACTTTTGATAGAGAAATAATAATGTTTGCAGAGCGTAAGTATTCTGCGCGAGTAAAGTTGTTTCTTCCTGGTTTATCGGAGAAAGTTTTTGCCGTTAACTAATCTGACGAAGATAAATTCCGAGTATGGTTTTTATACCTACTACTGAAGAGTTTGGTGTACAGAATATTACTGTGTATATATATAGAAATAGCTAGTTGGTCAAAAGCATCTTCGACATTAATGAGTGAACTAATATGGCTCAAAACTACTAAATAAACCTTATGCTTACTAAACCGGTACATATTAAAACAACAAACACCTAAAAACTATTTCCTACTGAAATAGTATTGATAAAAAAAAACATAACATAACATAAACTCATGCCTATATCCCCGAAGGGGTAGGCAGAGGTGCTAGCACCCACATTTCGCCAGTTTATGTTTAGGTCCCAATGTAATAGGTGGCGAGCCTATTGCCGTTAAATAATACCCAACCTATAATTCACAGCAGTTACTTTCAAACACACTTAGTCTTTTTTTATATATACCACTTAGGTGGCAAACAAGCACACGGCCCACCTGATGGAAAGTGGTTACCGTGACCTATGAACATGTGCAGTCCCTAGAGATAAGTGAAATCAAGGATGGAAATTTCAATACTATGGAAAATTATCAACCAAAGTACTGATAGATGTTTCAACACCCATATTAGTGTAACCAACTACCGTCATAAATAAATATAAGCTCTTAATATCGCAATGGCTAATAATAAGCAATTACTTAATGCACTAAAAGCTCTTAACATACTTTATGGCACATTAAGAGGGCGAGTGAAACTTAAATTAACGAACGACTTCAAACGAGGCTTACTAAAAGCCTCGTAAGTTCCGGATCGTCTGTAATTTTACTAATAGTTTTATGTGAACTAAGATTTTTATAAATTGTTGACAAGTTTACGTTATACAGCATGGATGATGAGGTAGGTGAATTGGATATTCAGGGGGTTTAACCACGATCTTCAGCGCCCAAGTTAATGAAAGCTAAACTTTTTTATACGTGCAAAAAAATTCCCGCCGCACCTGGCGGGAGATGTGTTGGACTCGAACCAACTAAAACGCACGGTGCTTGTAGGTCATTGTTGGTTGCCGAAGGTGAAGTTGACAAGCATATTCCTCGCACCCCGGCTGACCCAGACCCATCTCTCTTGAACTCTCCCTCCTTGGGTGTGGGGACTACAGGGTCCCCCAATTTGTCCCCGGAAACGGGAATATGCGCAACGCGCGCGACCGCCACGGCTTGCTTCTGCTAGAGTGAAAGGCGGCACCACCGTCACCCCCAAGCCTGCGCTTATGTGGGGCGGAGGTCATTCATCGAAGTACGTGGGCAGCTTGGCTTGCGATCCTTCGTCGCTCCCGCGGCATAGACTTTCCTTCAAGGAAATTAAAAGGTTAGGAGTAGATGAATGTGGACTCCAAAGTAGTAACACTGGAGGCTAGGCTGAGGAAGAAGATATAGTAGGAAGTTAGGAATATCTATCATAATCAAGTGGTAGGTGTTTGTGAAACTTTACCATCATAACTTAGGTCAGTAAATTAATTGCCTTCTTTTAAATCTGAATAACCTTCATCATTTGAGATCATTGATTATTTGAAACAAAACCATTAGATTCTCTATATTATAAATAGATACAAAAACATCGATCCATAGATGTTAGTACAATATAAAGAAAGTGATGAAAAATGTTCGAGAAAATAATACAAACATCCTTTCAGACAAATAAATGTAGCGATAATAAGGCTTTGTTTGCTCCAGACGAATAAGGATTGAATCACTGTTATTTGTATTCGTTCACGCATGGTGATCCATCACATTGAAGAGGCTATATTTAACACTTTGTATTAACAATACTTTATTTCTTCACATACATAGTGATTATTTATTGATATTTAATACATAAATGAAATCAAACTTCACCCATATCCTGAACCGTGTGTGGGATCCCAAATCATGTTAGTTGTTAATATAAAGTTTGATACCTTCACGTGTTCCTGGGAAAAAATTAGACAGAAAAATAGACTGATAGAAAAAAGAACGAAGCGAAGATCACTTCGTGAGCAACGAAGTGATCTTATGAGAGCTTCGTTAGTTTTTCCTATTAAAGCTATGAAATCATAAGTAACTACAGCTAAAAACTCAATTAAGGAATTGAGACCTTGCATCATTTTTGCACACGTGAGATTGGTGGTAAGTTTTCAAGAGTTTCAATATAGTGGCATCCCTGTTATGAAAATATTCAATTCAATATAATTCAAAATTCAATGAGATATAGCAAAATATATCATATAATGTTTTTTTTTTGTTTTTTTTATACCACTTAGGTGGCAGACAAGCACAAGGTCCACCTGATGGGAAGTGTTCACCGTGGCCTATGGACGTGTGTAACACCAGAGGAGTCCCACTTGCGCTGCCGACCCAGTAAGCACAGAGTTTCTGTGCTCTTAGTGTAGAATATAAAGCAGGGCAAGCCTTTAGTTTTCCCACTGACAGCACTAATTCTTCAGTGAGCTCTGGCTACCCTACTCACCGCCGGGAACACAACACGAAGTTATTATGGGCGCAGTATTCTGTAGGGCGAAATTTGTGATTGCTTTTTACAATTTTACGGCATTTTTTCTGTAGTGTTTATTTTTTGTAAAATATATTATTTATATAACAAGGTATTAGCAATAACAAGGTAGTAATTAGACAAACAAACACAAAAGAAAAGAGTTACAGTTATAACAATTATATTTCGTGTAATAATACAAACTTGTATTTATTAAATACTAAGTGTCTTATTTAACAGGTGTAGCAGGTTCCACCAAGCGCCATCAATCAACAGTATTAACAGAGTATTTATTATTTTAAGCCAGACAGATTCCTATTCTTTCATTCGGTTCACGGAACTTCATTTAAATTCCTTCTCTTGACGATTTGAGTCATCTCTCATTATCAATAAATCAACATGAAGTTACTTGTCAAAACCAATACTATGCCATGAGAACGATTAATACTTAAGAAATAATCCATATTCCCGTAAATATTAAAGCGGAACGTCTCGTTCGCCTCTATTTACACAAAGATTTTACATGATATTGCCACCGATGCTTGCCAAATATGTACTAAGTATCCATATCGCCTTGCAGGAGTACATACCCGCATTTTGAAAACCAATAGATAGAAGTCGTAAATCTTGATACTTAGATACGTTCTCCTTCTGTATTTCTTCCTTTTCCTTCGTAGTAACAATCGGTGGCACTTTTGAAATCACTGAGGAACCACAAACTCGTTCCTTTTTTCCTTTGTTTGATAAACAGCGACCTGAAAACAAAATAATTATCTTTTACTAAATAGCCACACTGTTCAATTTTATAGACCTATGAATTATAAAACGAATTTATGTCATTAATAGTGCAACACTCACCGGGGTATTTACCATGTTATTTATTTGTTTCGAGTAATCGATATTTCTTTACTATTACAAGCGCCATGATCACGGTGTACTGACACTGCAGAGCTAGTTGTTATTGGGCAGACCCTCTGCCTTTGCGTCTGATTTCTTCCGGTATCGATGCGGTGTGATTTTAAACTGGTCGTAAAAGGCTTCTGCATCGGTAAAGCGCACACGGAGTAGGGTGTGTGTAAATGATTTTGCATAGTGGACAGTTTTTATATTTCTATATGGTACCTTTGTCTTGTTCATTTATTTCCTTGTTATATAAATATAAAGCGGCATAGTATGTTTTTTTGGTTGAACGCACTAGTATCAGGACAGGAGCAGGTTTTACTCAAGGAGACGTTATCAAAAATATCAACAAATCCGTCAGATTCCCATACGTTATACAATAATGTGAACGGGAATATAAGAGGACATTATTATGCTTCTTGGTAGTATGCAAAGACTGTTGGACCAAGGATTTCTTGTGTAGTATACTCACCCATGGGTTGTTCAGAAGGAGATGAATAAATGAAGTCACATAAATGACTTTGTTATTCATCTCCTAACATAAATGAAGAACACTATGATCAGGAATAGAAAGCTATTCCTGTTCACTGTGTTATCTTCTAAGTACTTGATACTTATTATGTGTTCTCGCTGCTGAAGTGAAAAGTAATGTAAAGCAATTTTTTTAAAATTAAATTACTTGCAACTCGTGGATTCGAAGCACTTGCCACGCTCAGGATATGGAGTGAAATTTATATAAAATACTCAGGTCTGCAACACGTTGAAAGTGTGAAAAATCAAACTTCTACTTCAATTTACTCGACGATTTCGTACCAAAATTCAACACGATGACCACGACTCCATATTCCTTCTTCGATCATTCCATATTTGAAAATTAATTTCTTTTTTATTTTGGAAAGCACATAAATGTATATGATTAAATTATAAACTATGTTTAATTTAATTTTTATGGACGGGAAAGAGACAGAATGCAATGTAGTCCGAAAGTTCTTCACGAAACATTTTTTTCTAAATCTATGGATGTCTCAGGAAGTGAGCAAAATCGCATTGTTTTTACGCAGTAAAACTTACATGTTTGAGATGTTAAAGTGAAAAATTCTTTGTCCACACTAACTCTGTCAATTTAAGGATCTCCAGAGACCTCACACTACATAGAATAAAACTTCCATAGTGTTAGAGTACTTTGCCAGCCGTGACCTGAAAATAAACGAGATTTCAGTTATCCCCTGGCGCTCATAAAATTTTGTTTAAATACGCAATTACATGAATAAAAGGCTTTTAAAAATACGCCAACAGAGTTATTTATAATTATATTATTAGGGAATATTGATTAATCTACACAGCATATTTATTTAGGTTTGGATAACCATGACGATTAACGATGTCCATAAGAGGTTGTTGTCTTTAGGTTTTTTTTTTTATACAGGACACGTCAATTGGACTTCGCCTTGCCTGATGGTAAGCTGAAGGCAAAGTCCCAGAATAGAGGGTCACCATTACTCACACATACCGTGTGACACTCAGCTTGACGGCCTCATCAGATGCTTTTTCACGCCCCGCTTAAAGGACCCGGGACTGTAGGAAGAAGGAAACACGTGAGCTGGTAATGAGTTCCAGGCCTTAATGGTGCGACAGAGGAAAGAGTCTCCGAATCGCTTGGTTCTTGATCGGATGTTTTGCACCGTGTGCGGATGACATCTAAGACCTGCACGTGTTGTCCTGTGTAGGAAAGGGGAGGGTGGGACTAATTGGAAGAGCTCATCAGAACACTCCCCATGGTACAGACGGTAAAATACAGCCATGGACGAAACATCTCTACGCAGCTGTAAAGGTTCTAGGGTGTTCGTGATCTCGGAATTCCCAATGATGCGGACCGCACGTCGCTGCAACCTGTCGAGAGCATCTAGTAAGTACTTTGCTGAACCATCCCAGAGATGCGAGCAGTATTCCACACAGGAGCGAATTTGTGTCTTGTATAGAATAGAAATAGGTTTATATTTTAAGAAAGGAACTTCTTCACGATGCTCACCGTATCAAGAAGCACAGCTTTCTGCCGTAGCCCTGGCCCTTAACCCAATCGTCTAACCCGAGCCTCTTCAGGAGGTTCTTTGCTATAAGTCCGTTGACTGATACGACTATCATAATGATTATTGAGTCAACATTCCACATGTCGACAATCTCGTGCGTCAAGTTCAAACACTTAAACTGCATATATGTCTTAGCTTTTACGAGATTCCGTCATGAGGAATAGTGACATCAACAATCAATGCTTGGCGTTCAGATGGGTCAATCACCACAATGTTAATCTTGTTGCCTACAACAGTCCTATCAGTGATGATAGATGGTCCCAGTACAAATGCGATATGACTATTTTCTAGAATTGGCTCAGGAACATACCTATAGTACAGAAGCTGAACTTCCATAAGGTTGTATTTCAGAGCAAGTCGCTGATGGAATATTCTTGCTACTTGATTTATGTCTATGCAAATACTCACCGTTAGCAAGACGAAAACAATCGAAAGTAATATGGCTGAGGGATCCACCATGTTGGTGACATACTTGACAGAAGTCGATTGTGCCATCTCGTATGATGTACTTTCGGTAGTTATTCATCTTGATAACTTCGTCAGCAACTGCACAGACAAAACTTTCAGTTTCCTCAAAAAGTTCACCAAAACGTAGCCAGGACACGGATGCCAGTAAGTAGGTCTACTTCTGTAGAGGATCCGATAGAACCTGCTATGTAGCTCCTTACTCTATCATACCTCCCTTACCAATTTATTGCTTAACATTTTTTATTCCGTGGCGCACTGTCACCGCTTGATGCATAAAATGATGACGAATCTCATTATTTTTTTATTGCGAAACTATTTCTGTATTTAATTCAGCTACTGACTTCGATTCACACTTTGCAAAAACTGATGGATCTCATAACGAAGCCGTACAGATTCAACACATATCCACCTCAGTAGATGTACATATCAGGACATAAATCCATACTACATAAAGTATTAGTCACATTGCAATAATGCGGGGGAGTGGCTAGAGAGGCCACACGGCAGCATCTCGTACCGTCTGACGCAGATGATCACCGAGCACGGATGCTTCGGAAAGTATCTGCGTCGGATGCAGAAAGAGCCAACGTCCGAGTGCCATCACTGCGACGCGAGCGAGGACTCAGGTCCGCACACGCTCACCGAGTGTCCGGCGTGGGAGACGCCGAGGCGGGAGCTTGTGGCGGCCCTGAGAGTGAGGGTTCTCACGCTCTCCACCTTGCTCGCGGCGATGGTTCGCTGCGCGGATGCGTAGGCGGCCGGCGCCTCCTTCTGCGAGCAAGTAATGCTCGTGAAGGAGGAGGCGGGGCGGGAGCGGCAGCGGGAGCGACGAAGGATCGCAAGACAAGCTGCCCGCGTACGAAGGCAACTCGGGCGTCGGAGGTCGATGAACGACCTCCGCCCCCCGTGAGCGCCGGCCTGGGGGTGACAGGTGGAGCCGCCTGTCACCCTGGCAAAAGCAGGCCGCGGCGGTGGCGCGCGTGGCGCGCCTCCCTGTTTCCGGGGACGAGTTGGGGACTCTGTAGTCCCCTCACCCGAGAAGAGGGCCAGATCGTGAGAGATGGCCCTGGGTCGGCCGGGGTGCGAGGGATATGCCTGTCAACCTCACCTTCGGCAACCAAAGCGACCCACAGGCGGCGTGCGTTTTAGTCGGTTCGAGTCCGACATAACCTCCTCCACCGGCTCCGGTGGGGAGGTATTTTGCGCACGTAAAAAAAAAAGAAAAAAAAAAAGTCACATTGCAATATCAATGTGCTGTATTGAGATTTGAATCTTTGTAACCAAAAATATAACTGTTTTTTTTTTCAACCGCATGAAACTAAAACAAATGAACTTGATTCCTACAAATTGTACTAGAACAAAGCGAGACAATAGGCAAGTTTATCATTTGTCATCTGTCACTATACGAGAACCGTACGTTAAATTCTATGCATATTTGATATATTAATAGTGGATATAATTACTTGGGAACTGTCTCAAGCATTTCAAAGTTTGCAAACATTAAAACTATTTGTGTGTTACTGTCCGTCAGTGAAAATGAGGCGAGCGATAACCAGTCGAGGTGACATTTCGTAATAGGGTAAATAACTTGAGTAGTTTCCATAGCTCGGAAGTGAAGTGCAGAAGTTCCATTTGATCATTTTGTGCTGCAAATTGTTACCGAAATTATTTCACATTTCTAATAATAATAACTATGATATGTTTTCTATTATTATTTACATTAAATGTTATTAAAGTTTGTTCTATGATTCTATAAGATAAAATAAATCTAAATTTTATATTTCTCACCGTCACTTTATATGGAGGAGGATAAAACATGTTACGGTAATGTCGCTTACTCGAAGTTTTCTGCTCCGATAAGTCACCGTTTCTATTCATAGTTCCGGTTGAACTACGTATCAGATAGAATGCAACCCACATAACTATTTGAGAAAGACAACATACGGTGCATTCACCTGTTCCCAGTGAGCAGGTGAATTGTGAAATGTCCCCCGAGAAATTTCGAAAAACTGTAAACTCAAAACCTAGACTACTTCCATCATGTTCGAAAATGCAAATCGCAAAAGTCTCAACGAAAGGTGCAAAAACGAGTGCAAAACTAAGCAGACATTTATATTTGAAATCGATTAAACATATAGAAAAAAAATTATCGATTCAGGCGGGATTTAAACCCGAACAATGGCGCATACTTTGAATAATTTTCCAAAAAAGGGTTTTATATTCCTCCCGCCAATTTCATAATGTAAGGACCTAATATTAATATTAAAATAATTTCAAATAAAATCATGCTAAAATTCGTTATTGGTTTTATTACAGTGATGTATCATTTTTTATAGACAGTATTATTTACATTTTATAGATTTTAAGAGGTAAACAGATCACTATAAGATATATTTATAATCTTTGGAACTGCTCAATCTCTGCAATCAATTCAAGGATTGCATCGCCATTAGCGACAGGTATACCTCTGAAGGTATTAGTTCTACAGAAATAATAATATTTCCATAACACTTTTTACGGATAAATGTATTTCATTATAAAAAGATTATATCTTACAAATTATTCATTATTTTCCTTATATATGAAAAATAAAACTTTCGTATATTTATATAGGCTTTTCATTAAACGCCGAAAGGCTTTTCGTGCAATATCTGAAATAACACCAAGAGTATGGTTTGATTTTAAACAAATGGTTACGACATAATTTATTACGTCGCAACCATTATGATGATGTGTGGTATTTCATGGTTTTTTACTAATATAAGTAAAATAACTTTAACTAAATCTACAGTATATTAGCCATAAATCACTCTAGTATGCTGTGTCGGCATGCAACAACCGCTCTTTCACTTAGTACATCAATCATAACATAAACCTGTGCACGTACGTTTTTGTAATATACTCCTAGTTCGTGAATATGGTTACAGTAAATATAAAAACAGAGCATCAACTGCGTGATAAGATATATTTATTTATTTATATATGTATCTCGTATACACACAATCGTACACAATATTTTATTTGAACAACCAAGATAAATGAATAATGAATTCGTCATCTGAGCCTTCATCATATTCAAGCACAAAGTTGCTTTCCTACATTTTCTACTCAACTTCATTAGGTCTTTGGCATACCTGTTTGTGAGATTATTGTTACGCATATCGTCTTTTACAATGTCAAGCCTGCATTTATTGGGTCTACCCCTACTGCCGGAGTACAGTGAAAGCGGCATGGCCTGGCATTTATTATGCAAGTGCCACAACGTAAGTGGTAGTCGCAACATGTAACTGCTCCATCAAAAGTAACTCTTCTGCAGTTTGTCGGCGATAGTACAGTTATCGCCACATTCAATTCTAGTTTTCAAGAATTAAAATTATTTATGTTGCCTGAATTCATCGAATGTAGCGATATCAAGCTACAAATCAAATAAAGGACTCATAAAATTACTTTCATTCATATGAAAGCTGCAAAAAGGGTTACTCCGCACCATTTCCAAATCCTCTACAAACCAGCGAGAGCTTGAGCGTACACCCAATAAGACGGCCTTAATAAATCATCTTGACAGGTATTACTTCGCACCTCTAACGTTTCCGTAATTACGCCAGAGCTCACTTCAATATTCAAAATAAACAGATCGTTTGATGAAGATCACTCTGTATTGAAATAAAAGGTTTGGTCGTTAGTCATTTGTTGTCGTCGCTGTTTGCTTCTTTGTCGTCGTAATATTTGAGTTTCTACTTAAAATGAACCCGTTGCGTTGGTCAGATTGGTGTTTAAATTAATTTTACCTACGGTAGTCGTTATTTCTGTTCGCTGATCAAATCTTCTTAAAATTGATTAATGTACACTGCGGTACCAATAAGTTGAATGCCTTTCTATAGTTGGTTTTTATTTTAATATAAAAAAAAACAGTTGTCGATTTCTCATGTAATCAGGTTTTTATCTTATAGTGTATTTTTGATTTTTCCTAAAATTTTATACTAGTCTTAAGAAAGTATGATGTCACCAAAATCATTTTTATTAAAAGTAACGACAAGACAAGTACAGACACGCCCTAATAGTATCTAAATCTCATCATATCATCAAAATATAGCGTTGTATGTTAAATCTAGTCTTAAATTGTCTACAAAACCCTACACCTCAGTCAAAATGTATTAACAATTTCTATACCAGTATCATTTTCCTAATACCAATGCCATTATCATATACCTTAAAACAAACCTCGATATTTCACTAAAGTGACATAGAAATACCAATAGCTTCTCAATTCAAACTAATGCAATGTTCACGTACCATCGTATACATATCTTAAGAGCATAATAATATATGATCGGTAAGCATTTCTGTAAATATCAAGTGAGCGAGAGCGTCCGAATATCAAAGTGTAAAGCTCCAGTTCATATGAAAGGTGCTTCAATGTTCAATTTAAAGTTAGTAAAAACTGAACTGGAAAAATGAGTTCCGTTATGAAATACTTAGGTAAAAATCCCTCGAATATATGCATGGATACATTTAATCATATCTTTGGAAAATTATGTCAATTAAACGTTATAAGTAGGTACAGTATAATGGTTATTATATAAAATACAAATGAAAGCTAAACGATGACAGTATCTATACAAATAGACAAAATAGCGTCGTTCGTAAGTATTAAGTACGTAAGTAACGAATCGCGGTAGAACTAAAAATGCCCCCCACCGGAGCCGGTGGAAGAGGTTATGTCGGACTCGAACCGACCCACGCCACCTGTGGGTCGTTTTTGGTTGCCGAAGGTAAGGTTGACAGGCATATCCCTCGCACCCCGGCCGACCCAGGGCCATCTCTTACGATCTGGCCCTCTTCTCGGGTATGGGGACTACAGAGTCCCCAAAGACGAACGTCTCCCCCGGAAACGGGGAGGCACGCGAGGCGCGCCCCCGCCGCTGCCTGCTTCTGCCAGGGTGCTGCTGCTTCAGCATAACTTTTACTATGAACGGTTAGGCTGGCAGTGACAGTGGCGTCACACCAAAATCACTATGTCAGTTTTTAACGGTTCTGTGTTTTTTGGTTTTAGTATGTTAATCACTGGATTCCACGTACCGGATAGTTTGAATCCATCTTCCCTATTGAAATTTTTATATATTTTGATTCTCGCTTGCCAGCTAGTCAAGTCATGACCACGGGCGCTGCAACGCATCCGAAACATTGGAGGAAATAGTAAGTTCCATGATATAACTGCATAAAGTCCCGAACCGTTGTATAATTATATATATATTACATCTTAATCTCAAACTTTCACTTTTATAATATTATTCGGATAAACAATATAATTTAACAAAATGAACACATTTTCAAAAATATTCCACTGATCATTTCGAAAGACGGTATAAGCAGATAAAGGAAACGTTTGGCGTTCATCAAACCACGTAATTTAAAGGTTGGAAAGTAAATTAATAGGAACGGATGTTCTTTTGAACCCTTTTAATTTGTGCTATCGTTCATCTTCGAACATGAGTTTGAATAAAATGAATACTTCTACTACTCTAAATGAACTTGTTTATCGATTTCGCCGTTTACTAGCATAACCAACTACAGGTTTTCACTTTTATTTGGACAAAGTGAATATATGTTTTTTTAACATCCACTTTGCCCCACAAGTTGGGAGCGTAGTAGGCAAAAAACACCCAACGCCAATGTTGTACATTAACAATTGACATATACTTCAAAAGTTGATTTTTTACCATTTTGCGATGCAAGAGAATTTCTACATCGTATCTATTCAAAGCATGCATATGCCCCAGTGGTTAGAATTGACCTACAAAAAGCATTCTTATCAAACGAAAGCACAACAAAACACAACAAAACAGACACCCCGCATCATTGGATTCCCAATTTCGCTAAAAGAACCACAGTCATTTATTTGCTTACGAAACGAGCTGAAACAAATTTCTGTACGTTGCCAGTCGCTTAACATTTTTCATGTAGCCTAATTTACAGCGGATGAATACAAAACAAATTCGTTTTTATTTCCTTCTAGCAGCGGCCTGTGACTTCGTTTGTATAGAAAATCAAATGATGAATTTAAAAAACAAATCTATAAATGAAAGAAATTCGTGTTAATTGCACTCTTTATAACTGAAGAACGACTTTAACGATTTGGCTGAAAATTGGTAGTGATATAGCTTAGAACCAGAAGACGTTCATAGGATGCTTCTCATCCCTTTTCATCTTCATCACGCTCGACCACGTTCCCGTGTGACGGGACATAAAACTTCAAAGAGAATACAAGTCACTATAAAATGTGGTATAACATTGACTTGGATTAACAAAACGCAAATGAGAGATAAACGTAATTTTATAGGTATATGATGCTTGCAACAGCGCCGAAATATCGGAAACTCAAAACAATGAAACATGGTAAATATCCCGTTTATTTAGATACTGAAACGTAATTTTCTCTATGGTTAGGTATAGGTAGGTTCCTATACCTAACCATATAGGGTGAGTGGATATATAGGGCGTAGATATGCGCTAACAACGGATTTTATGAAAATCCACCCCTAAGGGGATACAACGGGGTCTACGAGTACGAAGTCGCGAGCGGCCGCTATTTGGTAGTAAATACATGAAAAATCACCATAAAGGCGGAAAAGGTTGCTTAGGTAGGTGAGTTCAGATAATATTGCTAGAATACTAACTGATGCTCGCAGTTCCACCCTAGTGAAATACCTATTGCGATTTTTGGTCCTAATATTTATTGTTGAATCGTATTCAACAAATTGCAGTCAAAGGTACGGCAGATTTTAAGTCTTTGGTCAGATCAGTATCAGAATAAACGGGATATTTACCATGTTTCATTGTTTTGAGTTTCCGATATTTCGGCGCTGTTGCAAGCACCATGATCACGGAGGAACTGGAGTAGTGGCGGTGAACAGAGAAAAAGTTTTTTCCTAGGAGTAATTATATCGATCTACCCTCTTTCGAGTTCTTTTACTACGCGTATCTGCACTACTATTGGTTGATGATATTTTCTGTATACATACAACAATACGTGGCCCAGTTCAACAACATCCATGAAAAAATGAGATTTACGTACGAAATGGAAAAGGAAAGAACCCCTGCCTTCCTTGACGTGAGGATCGGTGTTCGTGGGGATGGGTAGTGTAGCCACTCCGTGTACAGGAAACCCACTCACACTGACCGCTACCTGCATGCCGACTCACATCATCATCCGCGCCATCTGAATTCGGTAGTGACGTCACTTACTGACCGCGCACAAACTATATGTTTATGTGACGAGGAACATTTACCAGAAGAATTGAAGCACATAAGCGGCTTTCTACAAAAGAATGGATACAATGGACGGATAAGACCACCCAGACTCACCACAAATAAACCCCGGAACTATAAGGTGGAAAGACAGCCAGCCTTTTTACCCTACAACAAAGGAGTGACAGATAAGATCGCTAACATCCTGAAGAAGGTATCTGTCAAAACTATTTTCACTCCTTTTAAAAAGCTGTCGCAATGCCTGCGCTCACCCAAAGATAGCTCCCTACTGGACAGACCGGGAGTGTACAAGATTGACTGTAGCTGTGGCAGTTCTTATATAAGACAAACAAAAAAACGGTTACATGCCGAATCAAGGAACACATCAGGGCAGTCAAAAACAATGAACCGCATAAATCTGCAATCGCTCAACATTTATTGGAGTCCGGTACGAACCACTGGATCGAGCTACATAACCTCCAGATGCTCTCGACAGAACGCCACTATATACCAAGACTGGTTAGGGAAGCAATTGAAATAAAAAAGTATAAAAATTTCAATCGTAAGGATGGGTTTCAACTGCCGAACGTCTGGCATCCAGTGGTCCGTCTTTGTAAAAACAACCGGGAACAAGCTAAAACAAAATCGCGAGTGGATACAGTGAGCATCGTATGTCGTGAACGTGATCGAGATTCAGAATGGGAGAGACGACTTGGGCAACCAAGCGCAGGGCACGCCGTAGTAACGGCGGTAAGACCCATCATGGGGGAGTGGCTAGAGAGGCCACACGGCAGCCTCTCGTACCGTCTGACGCAGATGATCACCGAGCACGGATGCTTCGGAAAGTATCTGCGTCGGATGCAGAAAGAGCCAACGTCCGAGTGCCATCACTGCGACGCGAGCGAGGACTCAGGTCCGCACACGCTCACCGAGTGTCCGGCGTGGGAGACGCCGAGGCGGGAGCTTGTGGCGGCCCTGGGAGTGAGGGTTCTCACGCTCTCCACCTTGCTCGCGGCGATGGTTCGCTGCGCGGATGCGTGGGCGGCCGGCGCCTCCTTCTGCGAGCAAGTAATGCTCGTGAAGGAGGAGGCGGGGCGGGAGCGGCAGCGAGAGCGACGAAGGATCGCTAGACAAGCTGCCCGCGCACGAAGGCAACTCGGGCGTCGGAGGTCGATGAACGACCTCCGCCCCCCATGAGCGCCGGCCTGGGGGTGACAGGTGAAGCCGCCTGTCACCCTTGCAGAAGCAGGCCGCAGCGGTGGCGCGCGTGGCGCGCCTCCCCGTTTCCGGGGACGAGTTGGGGACTCTGTGGTCCCCACACCCGAGAAGAGGGCCAGATCGTGAGAGATGGCCCTGGGTCGGCCGGGGTGCGAGGGATATGCCTGTCAACCTCACCTTCGGCAACCGAAACGACCCACAGGCGGCGTGCGTTTTAGTCGGTTCGAGTCCGACATAACCTCCTCCACCGGCTCCGGTGGGGAGGTATCCGTGGGGATTTTGCGCACGTAAAAAAAAAAAAAAAAAACGTGATCGAGATCGGGTTCGAGTTTGTAGTGAGAGTGAAACCAATAGTAGTGCAGATACGCGTAGTAAAAGAACTCGAAAGAAGGTAGATCGATGTAATTACTCCTAGGAAAAAACTTTTTCTTTGTTCACCGCCACTACTCCAGTTCCTCCGTGATCATGATGCTTGCAACAGCGCCGAAATATCGGAATCTCAAAACAATGAAACATGGTAAATTTCCCGTTTATTCTGATACTGATGTGAGTGACCATGATAGTTTAAATACCTATCTTTGGTCAGACTTAAAATTTGTCTTATATAATCTTAAAAACCGCATATAATCCATTCAGTAGTATTTTTCGTGTACATCATCACGCGGACACACAAGACCTGCAAAAAATCTCTAATATACAGACACAACTACTTTACAATTATGTAATAGTACAGATTAAATCTTAACTGTAAATTGAAACACTTAAAATATACAACAAATAAAGGTCTCAAACGCCGCGCGCCGCTTGAACAAAATGTTTCTGTAGATCTATTCTTATTCCGTTTGCAACAGTTACCAGGCCTGAATAGTACCTATCTTAGCGTCAATATAAACTTGTTAATGGATGCCACTCGGCATTATGAAGAAGTTGTGGACTTTATGCTACGCTTGCGTCCAACTTTGACTACTTCTGGTGTCCTTAATGTTTCCCAACTAACAACACCAACATTTATGTCTGTTAGCTATGGCTTACATGTGGACATTGCTTTTCTAAATTTGTATTCAAATATCTTACTAATTCTACTATTATTATACTATTATTTTACATGTGAAGATTTAAGTTGATGTTTGGATAATGTTTACGGGAATTACCACGATCATGGTATAGGTACATACATAACTTTGATTTGCCTGACGTTTCGACTTGGTTACTCCGAGCGTGGTCACATGCTGACTGGCTCAGTGTTATTTATATAATGCATGTGACCTGTGTCTGTGACCTGTGCCTGTATTGTCGCGTTTATTCCCTTAAACATAAGTTACATCCGTGCTACCGACCCTGTAAGAACAGAGAGTTTATGTGTCAGTGTAGAAGAAACAATCAGGACAAGCCTTTGGTATTCCCACTGACAGCACATAAACTCTGCAGTGAACTCTGGCTACCCTACTCACCGTCGTCGGAAACACAACACGAGGTTATTATAGCCGTGATATTCTGTAGGGTGGAGGTACTTCCCCAGTCGGACTGCTCAATTGGAACGGGAATACCGTCGTGTCCTAATTCCTGGTAAACATTATTGTATATCATACAACGCGAAAGTTTAAAAGTTAGATGATTGGATGTTTGTTACTCAATCACATCTGACGTCTGAACAGATCTGGTTGAAACTTGATACAGGGATTTATTCATATCCCGGGAATAAATTCCTATAGGTTGCGGGAACGGGATCAAAATATCAATCAATCTATGTACGAAAAATATACATGACAGAAATTAATGGCAGCTACAAAGAGCAATGGTTTTTCTTAAACCCTAATTATTTTTATGTTTCTTTGAAAAAAATCCACAAAAGTTATTGTTGGTCGTTACTCATCTTAGTAATAAGTGTCAAAATGATTTATTCCTTGCTTACTTATTGGGGTGAGAACCGTTTTCCATTTTATTTCCAACTGGTATATTATTCTGTTTTAATGCTGTGTAATTTTGTTTTTGATTAATCGACTCAATATATGAGAATAGTCATCATCGTCCTGTGAATACATAAATAAAGCTTGAACCTGCTGTGGATCTCGAATTCCGCTCTTCAACACATTCTTCTTCTGATGTGCCTTATCTTGACTTATACGGCAGCGACTGCGATAAATATATAGCAGCTAATGGTCAACCTGTGAATACCCGCAGTTCGCAATTTGTAGTTCAGTATCAAATTTATAATTTAAAATTTGATTAAATTTTGTTTTTAATTGACACACAGCACTTTGACATAAATAATTATAAGATTCATCAGTTTATATGGGATTCTGACATAAAATTACGTAGTATTTATTTGACATCAATCTGTTTCTGATTTGTAATAGTATCTCTTTGACTAAATATATATCTATATAGGTACTGACATTAAATTAATGAATTATATTCTTCATTAACAGATAGAAGATAAATTTAACCTTGCTAAGAATTGAGTTACTTATGATTGTCGTATAATCGAAGTAAAAATTATGTAATTAATAAAGGAACATTAAATAATATAAGTCTAGTGCTCATGCATGAAGTTCACGAATACTCATATTTGTACGTCTATAATGACAGAACATGTTGAAACTCGCATTGCATTGTAAAATACTTTAGTACCGGATTCGTCTAAAGTTAAGCACTTATCTACTATGAACATTGCAAACATCAGTTATAACATTCAATCATTATCATCAGCAGAAGAAAAACTTATATCGTTATAACAAATTATACAAAACACAACATACTGCTACTGTAACACATTACGGCCTACTCAAACTGCTAAATAAGGAATATTTCTAGCACCTACAAACTCATGTTCTCGTTCATCGTGACTTAAGCCATTTATAAAATGGTTCAAGCTTTCACGACGCTAAGCTAGAAGATAATGTTACGGGCAACTTGATTAACCCGGTAGTATTAATATTTATCGGTAATTATGAATAATGACCAAGAGCGTTAATCGAATTGATAAAATTACTTTGCTCGCCAATATAAATGTTCCTCGACGCCCCGCCTTTTGATTTATTAATGAAGATTTAGATTAGCTTCGAATTTATCCTTTATACTGACTGACCTTTGGGAATACTTTCCTACTTCTAACTGGGCAATCTGAGAAAGGACAAGATTTTACATATTTGAACTGACTAACTAAGCTTTAGTTAGTCAGTTCAAATATGTAAAATTATTCCAAAAAATTAATAAAAGCAATATAGTTTTTTCATACTTTACTTTGCCTATTTTACCTACGCCCATTTGCTCTACTTTTACCCATTTCATACAGGCGTTTTCTATCCAGAAATTATTAATAATGACTGGTCTGTACCAGTCATTATTAATAGTTTCTAGACAAGTTGCTTATAATATGTATACTACCTTCCCAATGACGACTGAATTCCGAACCATAAAACAGATCATCAAAATTACGTCACACAAAAATGCTGCGTATAAAAGACGCCCTATGAAAATTATAGGGCAATGTCCCTGTAAGACTTCACAGATTCAAACGAAGTCGTTTTCATGTTAATTTAATTAAAAATTCAGATCAAAAAGACTTGTCAGTACCTATTCATGATTAAGATCCTCTCTGTAATTCAAACCAATATAGTATCCATATTATATTATTACTAGAACTCAAACAATGCACTATAAGCAATATAAATGAATTAATTAGTGCGAAATATCTATACTTATAGAAGACAGGTTTCAGTTAGTAATCATTTATTTTACTTATTTTTTCATGTGTAATTGCTATCAATAAACTCATCCCTCGTGACTCAAAGTCAGTCATTTATAAAATTGTTTCTTATTGACGTCGATAATAATTCTACTTAAGCTAAGTTTATCAATCAAAACCATGCTTTGTCTTATTAAGAGAAAGATTTATTTTCTACTCGTAATGAAAGTGGAATGAAATAATTTTCTTGGAAATATGAGACGTACGAAATTATTTCTTTATTTTTACCTTGAAAGATAATATCGCTTACTTACCTTAATTAGGAACGTTATGTTGTGAGGATTAAATATTACTACATACTAAATATTACTTATGACAATATTACGAAAATATAAATGTTATACAATAATGTACCTATACCATCATCGTGTTTAATCCCGTTAAAATTATTGTATTTCATGGAACGTGATCTAGTATAAAAGTTATAAAAAAAATTACATCAAATAGGGGGTCATTATTTTACCATGTTATGGATGAAGAGTTTTATGATCAATCATTTTTATTAAACCTCGAAACAAAACGACGGGTTATAAGTTTGATGTGACTATGTGTATGTGTGTGTGTGACTTTGTTTAAAAAGGTATATTAGTTGGGAATGTTCTTAGCCATGTTTGAAAAAAATCGGTCTGTCGCTACAAAATAACAAAGTAAATATTTTTTCACAACTCCCTCAATATGGGTATCAAATGAAAGGGCTTGACCAGTAAAATACTCACTATGAAAAATTTCAAAACCAAGATGGCCGCCACCACAAAATTATGAATTACATTTTTTTTCTACACCCTCAATATGGGTCTTAAATCAAAGAGCTTGACTTGAAGTGTGAAATTAAAATTAAATAAAAAATATAAAGAACCCCCGTCACAAAAAGCACCCCCAAAAATGTCAAAAATAAATTGTGATGCCTTTTAATTTTGATATACCTAGTAACATTTTGATTCAAGCGTTGTCATGTGGGGGGGACCTTGAATCGCTCCGATAATATGATGAAGTGCTTTATCAGTTGGGCATACCTCTGGCAACCTGCGGCTCGAACAGTCGACGTGCGTTTTAGTCGGTTCAAGTCCGACATAACCGTGTGGGTATCCGTGGGGATTTTGCGAACAATAAAAAAGTATAAGCTATTGTTAAGCCTTGTCAAATAGGTAGCATATGCGAGAGGTCACACGGCAGCCTCTCGTACCGTCTGACGCAGATGATCACCGAGCACGGATGCTTCGGAAAGTATCTGCGTCGGATGCAGAAAGAGCCAACGTCCGAGTGCCATCACTGCGACGCGAGCGAGGACTCAGGTCCGCACACGCTTACCGAGTGTCCGGCGTGGGAGACGCAGAGGCGGGAGCTTGTGGCGGCCCTGGGAGTGAGGGTTCTCACGCTCTCCACCTTGCTCGCGGCGATGGTTCGCTGCGCGGATGCGTGGGCGGCCGGCGCCTCCTTCTGCGAGCAAGTAATGCTCGTGAAGGAGGAGGCGGGGTGGGAGCTGCAGCGGGAGCGGCAGCGGGAGCGGCAGCGGGAGCGGCAGCGGGAGCGGCAGCGGGAGCGGCAGCGGGAGCGGCAGCGGGAGCGGCAGCGGGAGCGGCAGCGGGAGCGACGAAGGATCGCAAGACAAGCTGCCCGCGTACGAAGGCAACTCGGGCGTCGGCGGTCGATGAACGACGTCCGCCCCCCATGAGCGGCCTGGGGGTGACAGGTGGAGCCGCCTGTCACCCTGGCAGAAGCACGCCGCGGCGGTGGCGCGCGTGGCGCGCCTCCCCGTTTCCGGGGACGAGTTGGGGGCTCTGTAGTCCCCACACCCGAGAAGAGGGCCAGATCGTGAGAGATGGCCCTGGGTCGGCCGGGGTGCGAGGGATATGCCTATCAACCTCACCTTCGGCAACCAAAGCGACCCACAGGCGGCGTGCGTTTTAGTCGGTTCGAGTCCGACATAACCTCCTCCACCGGCTCCGGTGGAGAGGTATCCGTGGGGATTTTGCGCACGTAAAGAAAAAAAAAAAAGAAATGCTGTTCGCGTTAATTCCTGTTGAAATAATTATTTTAAGGAACGTGAAATTCTAAAGAAATGTTATAATATGTTGTGTTTCAAAAGACTTAATCTGAAGGCTCAACATGCGAAGAGAACAAAGCCGTGATAGGAATAACTGTAGATCATTTCATCTTTATATAATCTTTTTCGATGTAGGTATAACTAGGACACTCAGTGCATGGTAGCAGCTTCGTCTAAGCGTTTTAAGAGCTTATCCGTTCAGTAGCTAGCAGTAAAGACCATCTGTTGCCCGGCATTTATCAAACAAAAACCACTCTTTTGGTTATAAATTTAAGACTTAATTGCCGTGAACTACTGTTTAATGCAATTGCGTTCCTTTAATCCAGACGCTATATGAAATATTATAACGTTGCAACTTATTTATTCTGGAATGAGAATTGAGATTATATTATTGTATTGTAGTGTAGCAGCTACAGGAGAGAGGAGTTTAATATAACTGACTACTAACAATGACAACTATGCTGGGAGAAGACTTAATGAATTAAGCACGTTTCTGTACATTAAAACAATATCTGTGCCTAATGTAAAATTAACTGTTTAGCATTTGAACCATCTCTTACTTGAAATAATATCAAGACTGCATAGTTTATATCACCACACACATGTAACGATTTATCGGTTCAGTTTGAAGTGTACAGTGCAATCGTAAATATTTCTCGTAGCTTGTCTACTGTCCAAATACTCTCCTTCGATATTGTAAGCAAGCATACACATACGACACGAATATGCCACTAAAAATATAATATCAAACCATGGATCACACCTGGGCTTATTCGATGTATGCAACACAGGGATCGATTACATCTCAAGACCAGAAAAGTACCGGATGACTGTCTCTTGCGCATAATCTACAACAGATACAGGAACTTTTGCAATAGCTTGTTGCGTAAGCTAAAAACAGAGTACAACAATGGAGAACTGTCGAATATCATAAAAAATCCTAAGCAGATGTGGAAGACTATAAAAGACGTGTGCAATCTAACAGCAAATAAAAAAGAGCCTAAAGAACTCTTAACTATATCCACTGGCACAGACCCTGTACAATCACTTAACAAATGTAGTACTTATTTTTCAACAGTGGGACAAAACCTAGCCAATCAAATATTGACTCAGCTTCAGCTTAACCAGAAAGCATTAGCAGCTAGGATCAGCAGCAGTCTTATACCAAACTCATTCTTTCTACAACCCACTGACGAAATTGAAGTAGAATCATTAATTTTATCATTACAGAATGATAAGGCGCCGGGTATTGACGGATTGACAAACAGCTTGTTAAAAGAAATAAAAAATGTAATTGTAACACCCCTAACTGATATATTTAACCTAAGCCTACAATCTGGTATATTTCCTGAAGCTTGGAAGACAGCGTCAATTACGCCAATTTACAAGCACGGTCCCAAGGATTCTCCGGAAAGCTACCGACCGATCTCGTTATTGACGGCGTTTTCCAAATTACTAGAGAAGCTGGTTAACAACAGATTGGTTCAATATCTAGAATCTCACAATCTTCTTTTCGAGAGTCAGTTCGGATTTAGAAGAGGCAAATCGACTAATGATGCCGTAAGCCTGCTAACATCAACAGTCTCATCTCATCTAGACAAAGGACGGTTCGCTATAGGTGCATTCTTGGACTTGGCTAAGGCCTTTGATACCGTTTCTGTGCCGATCCTTTTAGCGAAACTGGAAAAGAAATTTGGCATACGAGGTATAGCATTGAAATGGTTTGAGAGCTATCTATCGGGAAGGAAGCTGTGTGTTAAAGTGGGTAACTCTAAAAGTGACCTACATACAGTCAACTTTGGCGTCCCACAGGGTAGTGTGCTAGGCCCAACGCTTTTCATAATGTACATGGACGATATTCACTATGCGATCAACGCCAACATAATATGCTATGCCGATGACACTGTTGTCATATTTGATGGCGCAAGTTGGGCTGAGGCAGTTTCAAAAGCTGAGTCAGGCCTGTGGCAAGTATCAGCATGGCTGCACTGTAATTTACTGACACTTAACGCCAATAAAACTAAATATGTTTGCTTCCACAAAACAGCGGCTTCGGCTCCTTGCACATCTCTTAGCATCAAATTACACAATTGTAAAGAAATGAAAGGTTGCAACTGTGAATCCATTCAAAGGACAGCTAGTGTTAAATACCTTGGCGTAATCATTGACGAAAACCTGAACTTTAAGGAACACATCATCGTTTTGTCAAACCGAGTGCGGAAAACCGCTAACATAATGAAAATACTGCGTTCTTCAGCGCCGACTGACGTCCTCAAATCCGTTTATTTTGCTCTGTGTTAGTCGCTTGTGACGTATTGCATAGGGAGCTGGGGTTCTGCTCAAAAGACCTTCCTTATGCAACTGGAAAGAGCCCAACGCGCAGTTCTGAAAGCTATGTACCAGAAGCCCGTTAGGTATCCCACAACACAGCTCTACAAGGACATCGGGGTGGGGTCCTGCCTTTTCGCCAAAAATCGTTTACCCGATTATCACTTGCCAACCAACGTTACGCCAATTTTTCACTTTGACGACTAACGATTGTCAAATGTTTGTATGACAACGTTTCATTTGGTAGAATTATTGTTAAGCTGATTATTGTAATGACAAAATACGTTTGGGGCATTTATCTTTTGCCAATTTATTTATTAGGCCAGACAACTTTTAGAGGAATAACGTTTTGTCTGTGTAACAGTTCCCTTTCGTACATTGATATAATGTTAAAAAAAAGGTTAAATTTGCAAAAATCCAAAGTGTGGAGCGAAGTTCAGGTGAAATCGAAAAGAATCGGTTAGGTTAGGTTAGGTTAGTATTATGATAAACAATGCACGAGCCGAGCGAGCGAAGCGAGCGTGCCGCGGCAGCGGCCGGCGAAGTGCCGTAAACAAATCACTTTTATTTCACTACACAGGGCTTTAAATATGCTACATCGGTTAGCTTCGAACTGCGACAAAAATGCACGAGCGTAAAATAAAATCAACTGGTGGTAGAGATTTGACGGCACAAATTTGTCACAAATTTCGACCGGGTTGGTACCACCGTGCAATATTGCGAAAAACCCTTCATAGTAATTCAATTTCGGTTGGATTGCGTTCAGGGATCAGCAAATGCATAGCCGGGTAGGGGTGCTGGTGGTCGCAGCACTAGTGGGACCAGTGGGTCTTGGCGTAGTCTAGTGAGGATGGTGCGGGGCGACGCGCCGGTCAGGGAGACCCGTAGAAACGGTGGTGCCGCTGGCCGCCCGCGGTATAGTACAGAGGCCCAACTGGGACTAACCACCCTGGAAGGCTGCCTCACCAGACCGCGCATAATCCCGGTATGGCTCGTCGTGCCGGTTGGTGACCGGAAGTGGGGGCCAGGCGACCATATTCGGGGGGGTACGGGGGCCCTTCCGTACGGCGTGTCGGCTCACGCCATGCCTCATAATCATAGACAAAACCAATATCCCGCACTATGTCACGCGGTGCTGCGACGACAATCACCTCTTTTTTTCACGCCCTTTTCTCCTTTTCATCATGGCAGCGCATTTAAGAGTATTGGGCAACACAGCGGCTCTACAGACTCCCACAAGCTCGCTATTTGAGGTGGAGTCCACTAACATCTGTGGACTCCATGCGAACCTCAACGCCGTCCACCAACACCTTGAGACGGCGAAACCAGATATGCTCTTTCTCACGGAGACACAAATAGGCCGCCCTGATGACACGACCTACTTGCTTTACCCCGGCTATGTTATCGAGGAAAATTTCCGTGCAAAAGCCGGGGTGTGCGTGTTTGTTAGGGCGGATGTTTGTTGTCGCCGTTTGCGCTGCCTTGAGGACCCATCCTTTTCAACCCTATGGGTACACGTAGACCATGGCTCTACGAGTCAGATCTATGTGTGCCTCTACCGTTCCCATACAGGAGATGCTGAGACAACTCGACTCTTTGAATATCTGAGTCAGGCGGCAGATGATGCGCAGGAACGGTTTCCGAACGCCGAAGTGGTATTTTTGGGGGACTTTAACGCCCACCACGAAACCTGGTTGGGCTCCTCCAAAACAGACCATGCGGGAAGAGCCGCCCATGCATTTGCTCTGGCGCATGGCCTGACCCAATTGGTACACGAGGTCACTAGAATACCAAGAAGGTCGGGCCTAGCACCCTCTCTGCTAGACCTTCTGCTGACGAGTCACCCAGACCTGTACAGTGTTTCGGTACAAGCCGCTTTAGGCAATTCCGACCACTGTCTGGTCTGCTCCAAGGTGCCAATTATAGCGCCTTCACGACCCGTGCAGGGGAAGCGGCGTCTCTGGCACTACTCGTCAGCAGATTGGGATGGGCTGCGCAACTATTTTGCGTCCATCCCGTGGGTTGAACGCTGCTTTGAAGGTAAGAAACCCTCGGATTGTGCTACTGCTGTTGCCGGTGAGATCGGTCTGGGTATGGAATACTATATTCCGTACACTGATGTCACCGGTGCCCGAGGAGTGCGCCCTTGGTTCGGGCGCGAGTGTGCGGGGGCTGTTGATCAAAAGCAGTCCGCGTATCGCGCTTGGGTAAGGGCGCGTGCCACGCACGATCCCAATGTGAGCCACTTCAAGGCGGCGTACAACAGAGCCACAAAGGTCTGCAAGAGGGCTTACGTCAAAGCGGATGCCCTGCGCATTGCGCGGCTTGGTCAAGAGCTAGTGGCACATCCCACGGGCAGCCGTGGATACTGGCGACTGGCCAAAGCCGTGCAGGCCAACTTCTGTCAGCCTTCGCTGCCACCGCTGCGCTACCCTGATGGATCCCTGGCCCATGGACCGCAAGAGAAAGCCAATATGCTAGTAAATCTCTTTGCGGCCAATTCCCGAGTCGATGATTGCGGTATACAGCCGCCGACACTACCCAATGGTGACCACGTAATGCCTGAAATACGTATCAGGCAATGCGATGTTCGTGCGGTGCTTCAATCACTCGATGTCCGGAAAGCCAGTGGCCCGGATGGTATTCCAGCGGTGGTCTTACAAAAATGTGCAGCGGAGTTGTCTCCGATGCTTACGCGGCTGTACCGACTGTCCTACAGCTCGGGTACAGTGCCTTCGGCTTGGAAAGAGGCGAATGTACAGCCGATCCCCAAGAAGGGGGATCGCTCAGAGCCAGCCAACTATCGACCCATAGCCGTCACCTCAGTGCTGTGCAAGGTCTTCGAGCACATCATTAACAAACAGCTCATGCGTCACCTAGAGGATCACTCCTTAATTAATGACCGGCAATATGGCTTCAGGCCGAAACGGTCAACGGGTGATCTTCTAGCATACGTTACCCATCTTTGGGGTGAGGCTATGGACAAGCACGGCGAGTCACTGGCAATTAGTCTTGATATCGCCAAAGCTTTCGATAGAGTCTGGCACAAATCGCTTCTCTCCAAGCTACCAGCCTTTGGTCTGCCTCCTAGACTGTGCAACTGGATTGCTAGTTTCCTGCAGGAGCGCCGTATCCGCGTCCTCTGTGATGGACGGGCTTCGGAGTTCTTGCAAATAAATGCTGGCGTACCGCAGGGGTCTGTATTATCTCCCACTCTCTTTCTTCTGCATATCAACGACATGCTGTCCACCGGCAGCATACATTGCTATGCAGACGATAGCACCGTACACGGGAGTTATCACGGACAACCTGCGGCCAAACAGTCTGATATCGTGGAAAAAAGACAGCTTCTTGTCACTGAACTGGACCGGATCTTGAATCACATTTCTCAATGGGGCTCCGAGAACATGGTCGAGTTCAATGCCAAGAAGACGCAGGCTTGTGCGTTCACAGCAAAGGTATCTTCTTTCCTTCCCCTTCCCACTCTTCAGAGCACGCCACTTCCACTGCAGGACAATCTCTATATCCTAGGCATGGATATTCGCTGCAAACTGAATAACAGAAATTACATCGAGAGCATCATCAAAACAGCCTCGCGGAAACTCGGACTCCTAAACAAAGTGAGACGTTTTTTCACGCCGGAGCAGCGGTGTCTTCTCTATAAGACACAAATTCGCTCCTGCGTGGAATACTGCTCGCATCTCTGGGATGGCTCCGCGAAATACCTACTAGATGCTCTCGACAGGTTGCAGCGACGCGCGGTCCGAATTATTGGGAACCCTGAGGTCACGAACACCCTCGAGCCTTTGCAGATGCGTAGAGATATTGCTTCCTTGGCTGTATTTTACCGTCTCTACCACGGTGAGTGTTCTGACGAGCTCTTCCAACTAATCCCACCATCTCCTTTCCTACATAGGACAACACGTGCAGGCCTTAGATGTCACCCTCACACTGTGCAGAATATACGAGCAAGAACCAAGCGGTTCGGAGACTCTTTTCTTTGCCGCACCACCAAGACCTGGAATTCATTACCAGCACACGTGTTTCCTTCTTCCTACAGTCCCGGGGCCTTTAAGCGGGGCGTGAAAAAGCATCTGATGAGGCCGCCAAGCTGAGTGCCACCATTGTAGCACTTAGTGTCTGTAATGGTGACCCTCTTTCCTGAGACTTTGCCTTTAGCTTACCATCAGGCGAGGTGAGGTCAAGTTGGCGTGTCGTATATAAAAAAAAAAAAAAAAAAAAAAAAAAAATAATAACTACCTGTATATAATTTGCCCCAAATGAAAATGGCATCCTTGTAAATAGACTTCTTCAAAATTTGATCGAAGACTCATTATTGCAGCTTTTTTTCTTCAGGATTTTCGAAATCTTATGCCAACTAAAACATTCGCTACTTGAAAGTTGGCATTATGAAAAGTGTCATTCTAAAAGGTTGACCAAACGTAAAATTGGCAACTGACAATTTGGGTATTAAAAACAAAATGAAATCACAAGTTGGCAAATGATTATTCTGCGAAATATAATTCTGGGAAACGTTAGTTGGCAAGTGATAATCGGGCAAACGATTTATGGCGAAAAAGCAGAGATCCCAGCGGGGTACCTACCGTACGCCAACTATTTGTGTTGAAAGCGTTTCTTAAAGCCCATCAAACAGTTATAGGCAGTAAACATTACGAACAACTGCTAAAGCGCCGCTCATACAGAGTGACGGTATCTAAAGTTAATACAACATTTGCAGAACGGTTTGGTCCACACATAGAGTATTATATATACAATAGAGTGGCTAAGTCCTGTGACATCAAAAACTGCTCTCTAAAAGAGGCAAAAATGGTGGTTACAAAATGGCTGATTTCACTGACATACGAAGCTACAGAAATTCTTCTAATAAATACTTGTAGAAATAACCGAAGTTTATAGTGTATATGACTTTTTTTTTATATACATGCAAAATATATATATTTACATATGTACAAGTTATATACAACTATTACATACATTTATTACACATCCATTATCTGTATCTTCTTCAAGCTTTTGTAAGTGTGATAAAAAAACTTATGTGACCGAGCACTGAAATTAAATAAGGAAAACGTCACGGTACCCACAGGACAGGCTTGCCTAGTGTGGGGCCAACGGGAAAATCTGTGTGAATGTGAAAATCTTCTTCTGGAAATAATTTTTTTTTTTTTTTTTATATTATAATCCAAATTGGCAAAATGTTGAATATACTAACTAAACTAGAACGCGGCGATGCGGGCTGTACTCAGATTTGGTTAATTTCAGATCTTGATAGTAGAGTACCTATATATTAAATGAGTTCCCTTGAATTAAGGGTTAATACCTACTACATTCCTTAGAAAATAATAATTTGTTTTCATTAAACGGACAATATGAATAACAGAACTCATTGTAGGTACCAACATCTTTTAGGCCCAAACCAAAATCACCAGCAAAATATTGGACGAGGCTCTCAGGATTAGGAAGTTAGACAACAATCGCTCTCAGAAAAGTAGACACGGTAACCACTTTCCATCAGGTGGGCCGTGTGCTTGTCTGCCACCTAAGTGGTATAAAAAAGGCATTTTCTGCCAGTCAACCGTAGGGTGATGCAGAAATATTTACGTCAAAGATAGGCACAAAGTGTTGTGGTGAGAGTTACATACGGATCCATACATACAATCTTACGGATATGATCAGAAATGATTTGTTTCCCAACCTATGGGTTGTTGTAGGGAATTATTTAATATGTGACGTCATCCGTCATTCTAGGGTTCATGACTCAAAGAAGCTTGATTGAACGAGCACGCCGGTCATTGTCCGCAGACACACCCACTGTGACTACATCACTGAAGCAACACACCCAGTTACAGAGCAATTACTTAGCGTACCTTTAGCACTATCACGTAGCTACGTCTGTTTACATAATAACATGTTATTTTTAATAAAATGTTTTCAATTAAATCTCAATAAAATCAAATGAATATACAAAAACAATGTGCGAGCAGACATTGGGTAATGAATTGGCTGTGCGTTTCTATTAATGTAGAAAATTGCACTTTTATCCAGTAAATACCTCTGCCCAACTGTACAACACTTTGTTGGCCAGTCTTAGAATCGTGAGGTTCCAGGTTCGAAATCTTAGTACTACACTAGCGATTGTCACTGTGTGTAAGCAGGGAGTTTTAAATATCGTTCCTTTTTAATTTTTCAGCAAGATCGAGTGACACAGGGGAGCCGACACTCGCAATATTGGCCAGATCTACCGTCTACAACACCAACGAAACTAAAGCTATATACTGCGAAGGACATAATTTAGCCGAGGTAATTTAATTTATTTATTTACTCGCCTTCAGCCTGCGACTCCGCCTAAGAGGATGTCGGTTATCGAACTTTGGATCATATCTTCGGTTCTATTCAACCCATTGCGAACTAAAAAACGTAAGATTTTAAATCTGATCAAGACCTTTCGATCGAAAGAAAAATATATACCTACACGATATCTATATTGCAACCTCAATTAATAAATCAATTAACCCACCGCAGTCCACATAGGCCTCTTCCAATGTGCGCCATTTTCAAATCGATTTATCAATCATTCAAAAGTGTGCCATTTTGTTCGATCCTCCACTTTCCGCATGCAATCTGTCCCAGCCACCTTTTTAAGGTCGTCAGTTCACGAAACCTAATCTATTTTTTAATCTTTTGTCTGTCTTTCTGTCTATTCGCACTTAGTAATCTCTGATGCGGCTGAGCTAATTTTGATGGGATGTTATAAGGTGTACCTACAAAATAATTATAAATAAAATTTATTTACTTCTATTCCAGCCTATTCAGTGGCATACACCCTCGGGAAAGCAAGTCGAGGAGCGTTCTATCAGGAACAAAAGAGTATACATCGAAAGACGAGAGAGTGATACGTTAGCAGTTCTCATTATACATAACATCAAAATTAGCGATGGAGGCAACTGGACGTGCAAATCTGGAGAACTCGAAGAGACTAGGGAATTCATTGTAGGAGGTATACTTGTTTAATATTTATAACTTACTAGAGGCCCGGGAGTATTCGTAAAAATCTCATAACCCGATTGCAGCTACATTCACTGACGCGAAAAAAATAGCTAAGAAATTATCTCTGAATCGGTTTGTTTTGTTTTTTTAATACCATTTAGGTGGCAGACAAGCACACGGCCCACCTGGTGGAAAGTGGTTACCGTGGCCTATGGACGTGTGTAACACCAGAGAAGCCACACTCGCACTGCCGACCCTGTAAGCATAGAGTCTCTTTGCCGTCAGTGTAGAGGACAAAACAGGACAAGCCATTAGTCATCCCTTTTGGTTTGTACCTATATGATATCAAAATATACGCTCAATCAATGCAAAAAAAAAAAACATATCTTTTTACTGCACCGCGCTTGATGGTAAGCTAGGATGTAGTTAAAAGAGTATTAACCGCATTCTAAATGTAGAAACAATAGTTCGGATATTCATGTGTAACTGTACAAACTTAATTGAAGCAAAGATATTTGATTTGATTACAGAAAAAGTCCATTTTTCTGCCAGAAACGTCTCCACTGAAGGTGAGGAAACTAAGTCCATAAAATTGACTTGTGAAGCTGTTGGTCATCCTACTCCATTCGTTGCATGGTACAAAGGAAATCAACTAGTTTCAGGTGAGCACTATTAATTTTTGCATTTCTAGTAACTAGTAGCATTAATAGCTACGCAAGAGGCGCGGTTCGATCCTCGCTCAGTGAATATTTGTACGCATGAATATGGGTATTTCCATTGGTCTGGTCGTGCCTCAGAGAGCACGTTAAGTCCTTGGGCCCGTTTGCAATACGAACATCTATGGCATGTTCAAATTTTTTTAACTGGTTGTCTTTAGCCTTAATAGTATTTTGTGCCTATAAATTCATGAATAATTAAATAAATCTACGTTTCGTTCCTGGGGCAAGGGATTTCGATTGCGTTTCAACGAGGCAACGTTGCATTAGGGCTTTTGTACCAGGAACGATACGAGTTGGATTCTTTGTCGTGACCTAGTCATATAAAGAAGTCCTAATGTATATTTTAATTACCATTTTTCAAAATTATAGCAATCTCTTGCGTAAATTTCAGATAAAGAACCACCTAAAAAATACGTGATCGGCGAAGACCACTCTTTAACAATTAAGAAACTGAATCACGCGGATGCAGGACTTTACACGTGCAAAGTAAGGCAGAAGATACTCTCACATTATACAGAAAAGGCAGTCAATCTTTTTGTTCAACGTAAGTCCGAACATAATATTAGTAGTAGTCAGTATTCTTATTTCTATTCTGATTTATTTTATGTGGTAGTAAGTACTTATCATTCCAATTTTGTTTAACTACGAATGTAGTACCTACTGTTTGATTTGATTTTTCCAAATTCAAAAATCATTTATTCTGTTTAAAACATTGAAACAATACTTATAAAACGTTTAAAAGTCATGCACGGAGGTTGCTTTAAATAAACTTTAAATAAATATGTGCGTTTTCTAGATTAGCCTCAAGTAACTCGCAATTGGCATTTAAAACATGTACCAAATTTCAACCTATACTTTCAAAATATATAAATAATATTTTTATCACAAATCCATTTTGTTATTAACACTATTTAAAGTTAAAGCGCGTAATGTTATTTATTTCAGATAAACCAATTATATACAGACAAACCGGAGATAGCCAAATGATTTATCCCAACCAGAAATACAAGACTGAAGAAGTTTACGCCATTTTGAATGATACGTAAGTCATTATTATGGTAAAATCCATACTAGGTAATATCATAAATGAGAAAGTAACACTGGATACCTTTGCCTCTGCCTGGGTTACCGGATTACTAAACTGGCTGAACTCAATCAATCAATCCATCAATTAGCCTATCGCGATCCACTGTTGGACAAAGGTCTCTTCCAGTGTCGAGAGGCTGAACTGATTTTATTAAATTGGTATTTTATTAGATAAGGCCCTACGAAATCAGTATTTTTGTATAAATGTCAGAATAAATAAGAAATTTTGAAAGTATTCTATATATAATCTAATCATGTAGTCGCGTGGTTTCCGGCACTTTGGAATTTGGGCCACCCCATCTCTTCCCATGCGCTATCGTACAAGGCGACTAAGGGATAGGGCTGTTTAACATTAGACAAATATATACAGTCCAGACTCCGCCTCAGATGCATGGGTCAAGTCAAAAATAGTGCCCGGAATACGGCAATAGGCTCACCCCATAATATTACGTGGGACCGAATACAATTATTGGTGAAATGTGGGTGTTAATTCGCCTCTGCCAAACCCTCCAGGGATAAAGGCGTGATTGTATGTATGTATGTATTCTATATACAGTATATAACTATGCTAACAGATCGATAATTTACGATTGGGTCTGGTATAAAGGTTTTCTTACGAAGTTGCCGTACTATGGACTCCCTGAGGGACTATGCGAATGGATCGCCAGCTTTTTGTCCAACAGAAGCATCCAAGCTTTTTGTCCCACAAGGCTCCGTGTTGTCTCCAACTTTGTTTTTGCTGCATATGAATGACATGCTGTCTGATGGCTCCACTCAATGCTTTGCGGACGACAGTACCGGGGACACTTGTTACACGGGCCGTGCAAATATCCCTCAGTCCGAGGTGGAAAAGGGTCGCGAACAACTTGTGTCTGAAATCGAGACTACTCTCTCTGGAGTAGGTATCCGATTGGGGACGACTAAACCTAGTCCAATTCAACCACACTAAGACACAATTATGTGTATTACCCGCTAAGAAAACCCCATCCATTGTAGCGCTGCAATTCCTGGGCACACCGTTTACCATCTCCTTGAGTATTGGGATCCTTGGTGTCGATATCTCTAGCGACGTCCAGTACCCGAGTCATTTGGAGGACAAGGTTAAGTTGGCATCAAGGAAACTTGGAGTACTTAACAGGGCGAAGCAGTACTTCACTGCGGGGCAGCAACTCCTTCTTTATAAGGCACAGGTCCAGCCCCACATGGAGTACTGCTCTCACCTTTTTACTGGAGCGCCTGCATACCAGTTTGACCCCTTCGACTCGGTGCAAAGACGGACGTTGAAGCTGGTTGACAATCCTATACTCGCAGGTAGTGTGGAACCTCTTAGCCTTAGGAGGGACTTTGCCTCGCTATGTGTGTTCTACCGCCTATACAATAGTTTGTGCTCAGATGAATTGTTTGACATGATGCCCACAGCTACATTCTATCATCGCTCCTCTCGCCATAGGCAGGGAATGCATCCTCACACATTGCGAACTGAGACGGTGCGCAATGTGCGGCATGAAAGAAACTTCATCCCAGCACACTCAAGCTGTGGAATGACCTCCCTGCTGCGGTTTTACCAAGCACCTACAATTTGGGGATTCTTCAAGAGGGGCATCAGAAGGTTTCCCCGTGGTCGGCAGCGCGAGTGTAACACCCCTGGTGTTGCATACGTCCATAGGCCACGGTAACCACTTCCCATCAGGTGGGCCGTGTGCTTGTCTGCCACCTAAGTGGTTTAAAAAAAACTATTTTTCTTCCCATTATTCTTTTATAAACATTTTAAATTGACTTCTGTATCCTTTTTATGATAATATAAACTAGAGATGGGCCGAGTACTCGGTTGATAATCGGTACTCGGCGTACTCGGCGGGTTTTAGATACTCGTACTCGGCCCGAGTAACTCGGTTTGAATGCCGAGTATACTCGGTTTAAGAAAAACAATATATTTAGGTAGATATAATTAAAACAACAGTGTTAATCAAAAAGTATTTCTTAGTAATTTAGGAAATCTATGTCAGTCTCAATTAATATAATCGAAATCAAAATTATGCTAATGAATGAGTAGTAAATTACTTGTATACTATGTGTTTTATTTGAACATGCTTTAACATTGCCGTTGCAGAAGCCACTATGTAAAATCAGAGAATTGCATAAAGTACGTTTTACTTTTGCTTTATCTTCTATAACCTCGTAGTAAAACAAAAAAATTCGGGATCTTTTACGTGACATCAATATCAACAATCACTGATCACGTACTTACACACAGTCAATCGTTAATTGTCAAACTTTTTCAATTATTTATCTCTTATGACGCGCAACATGAAGTATTTGTTTGCAAACTATCAAGCATTATTATTCTCATATTTAATAAAGTATTCTGTGCTATCAAGCGACTGGTAGTTGAAACTGACTGGTGTTGGCAGGATGAGGGGTACATCAACACGAGCCGGCCGCTCGACAGGCGCGACCCTGCGACCCTGATTGTACGTGTTTACGCGCGCGAAATGGGAATTTGATTAAACCGAGTTACTGGGCCGAGTACTCGGTCGAAAAAAATTGAACCGAGTAAAACTCGGTACTCGTTACTCGGCAAAAGTGTTACTCGGCGCATCACTAATATAAACGTATTTGGCGATTAGTAAATTGGTCAAAATGTCTTAGCGATTCGCAAATATCTCTCTTATGGTAGTGTAAACATATTTTTGATAATCTTTAATATTGCAATTCCAGCAAGAACATAACATGCAGCGCCATCGCACACCCTCCACCAGTGTTCTCATGGAACAGGAGACGTGGAGGCTATGATGAGGCCCCGATCACCGACCCAGATACTGTAAGTAACTTCTTACAATTTTTTTTTGTTTAGAGTTTTAGTTATTATGGAGTCGATCAATAATCAATTTGTATGACATCAAAATAGTGTTCATATTTGAACGTACAAAATTTTGCACTTAGAATGTTCGTCTTTTAGACCATCGATTTACACCCATTGCTATATTTGAATATAAATAGGTAGGTATTACATCATTACTCAGGTGGTATATATAAGGAGCAATAGATGAGGCTCTGGCGCAAGCTTTTCTCCCGAGGTTGAAATTTCAAACGGCAGTCGCTCTATAGTCAAATAAGGAGGGAAGTGGACACTGCGCTGCGAAGTAAAAAGCCTCGGATGTTACTTGGATCATCAGTCATATTCAATTAAAACTCATAATCTGTCCAAATATTAACAATTGTGAACTTATGAAATGAAGTACCGCAAATAGTTATTTTTTTGTTTTATACAATTTAAAAAGCCTTAAGGTATTTAAAACTATTGGAGCTTTGTAGGTGAAAATACTTCATTGTCTCAAAATATTTTCGAGAAAGCTTGTACCGATATTTTGAAATGCAAAAGAACAGGTGAAATATTATTTTGGAGTGTTATTAACTTTGACGTTTCTTCAAAATACAGGTGATGACATCTGAAGACGGTTTAAGTTCAGTCTTTCTCTTGAGACTGTACAATGAAAGCTACTTCGGTGAATATAGGTGTTCAGTAACCAATAGCAAGGGAAGTGAATCCATTCTCTTTCATGTATCTGCAGGAACGAAACCCAATCCCCCGGACTATGTAAGTTTATAATCATTTTCCCTAATCGTAACATAATATAAGGAACTTACCTACACAAACATGTGCTAATTGGTATTATAATACGAGCACCAGATAGACAAATATTTGAACCACTGTTGAGCCACAATTTGACAGACACGCTTTACAAAGAAGCTATATTATCAACTTAGCGGATTTTTGTGGCTGTCAGATTTTCCTAGTCGTGGGTATAGTTTAGACGACTCTGTGTTAGAAAACTTTCAACCACTGACTTCATTAGGATTTTAGTTAATTTGCACAAAAGCAATTGTAGATACAATGTATATTTTTACTTGCGTATTTCCATGCAAACTTTTGTGTGCAAGTGCGTTGTGTCTCCAAGCATATCTTGGATACAATACTTTACTCAATCTCGTGCCGGCATAAGATGCAGGAAATGATAGTCATCACTCTCCGGTGTATTTGATTACTTAACTCATTATATGAAGACTTTATTATTGATTTTTAGCTGTGTATGAAAACAGTACATGAGTACAGTTCCAGCTATGATTTTTTTTATGTATGTAGAGAAATAATAGATTATATATCGTTTTTTCTCAAAACTCTAAAAACACAAATCCACAGTAATACTATCTATACGCGTAAGACTAACTTATTTCTATTTAGGGGTACTCTCCACTCCCACGAACTAAATCACAAATTCATTGGTAATTGCAGGTGACTTTGTACGCGGCTAATTACACGTCGCTCACGTTCAATGTGTCCTGTTCGACTTGCGTGTATCTTAACCCAGAAGACTCAATGACTCCAGATCCTACAGTGATTCTTGGTAAATATCTAGTTTATATAAAGTTGATATAATAAATACAGATTTATGTATGTATATACCTACTAATGCCTCAATGAGTGCATAGAGCCCTACCAATATCTTGGAGGGCACCAATATCTCCAACCTTAACCGCTAGTTAATGCACCTGCTAAATAATATAAATGAGGCTCTGGGCAGGCTACCATCATGAGGTTAAGAGATCAGATGACAGTGGCTTCTTGGATACCTATCAAAAACAATAAGCGGACCTCAGGCTCCAAAGTGTGGACTTAGGATGCAACAGGACAATCGCTATGAAGATAATATCACTATGCCTTAAATGAGCAGAAATATTTCGCATACCATACTGGACACAAAAATATCACGTGTAGCAGTTTTCAGAAGTATCATAAGTGACATCAATAGCATTATTTTATTTATTATAACTGGACATAACTTTTATTGTATATCGTGGAACGCGATAGCTTAAAAAATATTATCTTAATAAGTGATCGTCATGAAAATCACTTATTTTTTTTTTTTATATGGAACACGTCAATTAGACTTTGCCTTGCCTGATGGTAAGCTGAAGGCAAAGTCTCAGAAAAGGGGGTCACCATTACCTACACATACCGTGTGACAATGGTGACACTCAGCTTGACGGTCTCATCATATGCTTTTTCACGCCCCGCTTAAAGGACCCGGGAGTGTAGGAAGAGGGAAACACGTGAGCTGGTAATGAATTTCAAGCCTTTAATGGTGCGACAGAGGAAAGAGTCACCGAACCGCTTGGTTCTTGATCGGATGTTCTGCACCGTGTGCGGGTGACATCTTATTACTTAATTATTACTTAATTCAAAATTTATGGGCGGGTATTCTATTAATTTTGACATCATATTATTTAATTAGTATTAAGGTGAGATTGGTTAATGTTTAATTGTTGCTGCACTAACTATACAAATTAAATTTTATATACATTAAAAAAATATTATAAAACTTTCAGGATACTCATTCCAGTTCGTCGTAGCTAATAAAAGTTACGAACCTGACTGGACAGCAAGTATAATGTATGAGGTCGATATTACCGGCGATAACAGTGAGTAGTGCTTGTATTTATTCATTATTTTTCAATAATTTATTTTTATAGTGTATTTTTAAATAGTTTACCTACAACTGTATGTCAAAAGGAGAACCTAAGGTGTAAATACCCACATTCCCTGTCTGACAATAATCAGAATTGTCATCAGCTGGCCACTTTTTCTATACTCCGCGCTACTGGTGAGACTGGCCTAATTAAAATACCTAAGAGTGCTTCGGCGGTCTTCTACTGGCCGCAGCCGCTTTCTCTACTGCTGTCCCATCTGTTTTACTAGAATTCCATTTCTTATTATAGACTTAGGTAACATAATTCTGGCATATTTATATGTGCTAAGTGGTAATGCCATCTATCGATGAAAAACCTGGCTCTGTTTTATTTTAAACATTCGGTATATTAGTTAGTTTTTTATAAACTTTGTATTTTGTTATAAAATGTCGCATGTGGTACTCTCATATCTGCGGCAGCCTTCATGTCCGTGACATCGCAGATAAAATGCCTCCACTGGTGCAGCCACGTCTTACTGCAACCGCCAGGCTACGTGGATAACAAATGCCTAGCAATGGCACCACCGCCGGGTACAGGTAGAAGGGGCAGTTCCAATAAGTCCTTGCTTGGTGGCGTTCCAATGGTCTCACTACCATAGACGCCCAGGTTTAGAGGTAGAGAAGTGGAGGAGGAAGATGCGGAATTACCTCGGATGCAATTCATGTAGATGATGATATAATGTCGGTTTTATGTTTACAGATACTCTCTATGTCGTGGAACCATTAGACAATAGCACGACATACCACGCGCAGGTCCGTACACGTAACGCAGCTGGCTACTCCGAGTGGGTGGACGTCCCCGGCGAAGTAGCAACTTTAAACAATGCTATCAAGCAAGCTGTTACAACACTTTTGATCTTTGCTACTGCTATGATTGCATGTTTCTTTTAAGCTACAGGTTTTGTTGAGACGTGGGGATATACACATTTTTTAAATCGAACTCTCTGTTAGTTCTTTGCACATAAGAGAGTTGTATGTTGATGATTTGATAATAACTCAAAGGTCTTCAGACACTTTAAATAGCATAATTTATATAATTAATTGTAATTGATTCCAATAATTTCTCCAACCGTACTGTTAAATCATATTGTTACATGTCATTCAGTGTTGTTTACTAGTTTAAATGTAACCGATGCCAAATAATCAGCCAAATCGTTCCATTTTGTATCATTTTTAAACTAATTTTAAGGCTCTTATCCCCATGACATTCCAAAGTGAAATGTAGATAGATAATATTTAATTTAAACAAAATAAATGTCTATTAACGAAGTTTAAAATGACTTAAGTGTTCCATTTTCCTAACAAGTATGTATTCCAACAGTAAAATGCCTGCGCTGTTTCATTCAAGTGCATGCATTCGGACACCGGTTGCGCATATCGTGCAAATAACATATACTGAGCTAGTTTCGTGCAGATAATTTACACAAAATCGTGCAAACCAATATCAACCATTTGCACGATGTGCCTGCATGTGTAACACGCATGAGGCAGTGGAGGTGTTAAATGCACTTTTACTTAACGAACCATGTAGGTACTGCATGATTAAAAAAATAAGTAAATTTGGATTGTAAGTGCAGTCTTTTACTGCATTTACAATCCAAATTTACTTATACACGCATAATATTTAATGTTTACTTGGCCATGTATTTTTTTCTGTAATTTCGAGTTAGCCTGAGAACATATTTATATTATACTCGCAGGCCCGAGCTTTGTTAACGAGCTGTATGGCGGATCTTGTGAAAAGAAATAAATGTAGATATAAATTTGAAGTATAAAAGTTTTGGTCAGTGAAATGAATATTGTCTCAATTAAACAAATCAATTTCAATATATCTGTTACTATATTAGAATTTAATTTATAAGACGTTACAGTTTTATGTATATGGGTAACAAAGTATAATGCCTTATATTATAACTTCTTGTAAGGCAAGCCTATAAAATTACATCTTTAAAATTCAGCATCGTAAAGCTGCAACGATACTGTTTGCTAAAAACAAATCGGGTATATAAATACAGCTATCCGATGGACATAGACATATACTCTAATGGAAAATTTTAAAAAAAATCCTTTTGAATGTTTGATTTGTACGGCAAAACTTCGTTTCCCGCACTGCCTATCTAAATTAAGCATACAAGAACGTCAAACGTTTGTATAAGATACAAATGTATAACATTGTATTATTTATTAAACCCTGCTTATATCTAAATAAAACATTTATATAAGTATATATTGCAGCGTATATAACACATATATAAGTATATATTGCAGCGTTAGAGTTGATAATATTTTATATATTTCTTATTAAATTTATTTATATTACAGTCAATAATCAGTGGCGTCAACTAAATTGAACTTGTAAATAAACACGTATACTTACCTACTACTTAACTTCACATTACCTTATTATTAGTTTTAAGTTATTGAATTTATAAATGTGTAATATTTTGCTTTTGGAGTTACAAGATCAAAAAATTAAGTACCTACTACTAACCAAGTTATAATAAACTAGGTATGTATGTTTTACTCAGTGAACCAAATTTCATTGAATAAAACGTATCCAGTTTAAGTTGATATAATTGCGGTTAATACAATTATTCCACGATTTAAAACCTACCTTATACTTTGTAGAAAGACGTTTCTAAGTGAGGACCACTAATAGGTCCTTATAAGCCTAATGTTAAGGTCAACTCCAAAAGTATAGCCATGATTGTGTAGTTGGAACTGATATAATAATACACTATATGTATGTATGCGTAGACAAAAAGTGTTAAGTATAATTTTAAGTTATTGTCGTTGCGTTATAGAACTAGATTAATTCTAAATGTTTATAAAGTTGAGCTCTTAACATTATATGTATCAATATATACTGGAACAGTTTCACACTATCTCTTTCGACTTTGGCATTAATTTCATTTACTAAGATCTGTGTAAAATCAAAATCGGTCAATTTTAACGTCATGTATTGCCATGTTCTTGCAGGAAGACTGATTATTCTATTGTATATTGTTTCCTTTTGTATCGCTTTGCTAGGTAAAAGTTAAAACATAGATAGGTTAACCTTGTATGGAACTAGGTGAACGATTGATTGTATCCAATCAAACGCCTATATAAATTTTGACATGTGCATTGACAATCATAACTGAATTTTTTGCTCCTATATCGTCATAACTAATGCGCATGATCGGATATTGCCTGCAAGATTGTGAAAAATGTACTTGTGCATTAAGTTCAAAATTTAAAAAAAATAGCTTAAGAAGCTTTTGACCACTGTTGTAAAGCTTGTGTTAACTTTGTCAGCAAATTTATGAACATGGACTAACTTTTCACATCCATACATACATATTATAAGTAGTTGAATAAAATAATTGTTTTATAAAATGTTTATTACCGTTTGTAACACTAATTGTATAATATCAGGTATTTCTATTGTGTACAAAATTAAAATTGTCGGCAAATGAGTTTAATATTGGTACACTACTGTTATATTAACTACACTGGTATTTCTGCCTCTAATAAAAATGGTTTATAAACATTTAAAATAATTTAATTTCCTTTCATAAATGAAACTTCATTAAAAGTAACATAAGTTTATTCGGAATAAATAATATTTTATGAAGACTTAGATACCAAATTTAACAATTTAACACTCTTAACTGATATAAAACAAACAAAATAAAACATTAGATCTATTCTGTACAACCATTTTGTACGTTAATGCCTTGAAGGCATTGAATTTAGAATTAAGTCTGGCCTTGGACGTAAACATTACACTAGTAAGGTATGTATACGTTTAGTTTGATTTTCTCTTTATTATTTCACCATTCTCATAGCAAACATACAAACAAACGCTACGACCAATATTCCGCCCGCAAAAAATATACCATAAAAAGTGGAATCGTTCACGTTAGCATCATCAATCGAAGGTTCAGGTTCTTCAGGAACTTCAACTGTCGTTGTGATCTCTTTTTCTTGAGTTGAAGTTGAAATGAAGACTGGGTCAGACCAAGGTGAAACTCCAACTTCATTTGTGGCACGAAGGCGCACCCAATATGAAGTTTCTTCTTCTAAGCCCGTCAATGCGACTAAGATGCCTATAAATTTAAAAAAAAAAACAATTATATATATGATACGTATCGATATAGGTATGACTTGATTCATGAATGTATGGGGACCCCACTAGGCACCAGGACCTTTAGGACCCAAGGTTGGTACGCCTGCTGGTTGATTAACGGACGAAGCTCTGACGCAGCTTTACTCTAATCTAATGCCTTAGTTTATATATAACCATGCACTAACGATGTATCGATGTTGCACATGAGAATATCAACAGTTTATTTTTTTAATTACATTATAATTACCTCCTAAGTCCGATTCCACAATATCATCGTCTTTTACTTCAATATTCTGGCTTCTCCTCCAAGCAGCTTCTTTTGAATATGCTTTTTTCTTATCACCATTTGAATCTTGAATATATTGTACATCAATGGCTGTAAAAAAGTTAATTGTTATTAATAAAATTAATAGTTTTGAAATAAAAATACATCAATAAAATTAAGAAGCGAGATATTTAAAAACATACCTAGCCATATCTAACATTTAAATACACTTTATAGTCACGCGCCACAATGTGATCAAAAAGAACTTATGTTATAAATTTTGAGTAGCACTGACAACTTGATTAGCTAGCAATATTTTTTTTAATAGTCTCAGTGAAAATATATCCAGTTATCAGAGGCTATAAGGAGTTTATGGAGTCCCACCAAATATATTCACAACCTCACTTACAAGATGGTAGATCTGCTAATTGACGGAAGAGTCTGATTTTATTTTCGGTTTGGGTAGATCACCCTAAACTTACCAGTTACAGGAAACACAACTTCTTCAAACCATGTCGCATTAAATTGTACTGCTTTACCGCTGACTTCAGATATTTCAACCTGCAACCAAGAATTAATTTGAGTTAGAGAACACTGAGGCTGATAAGAAAAAAATTAGGCAATCTAAAAAACATTGATGGTTTAAGTTTTAAATATGCATAATTTCTGCACATGCGCCTATAATAAATATGAAGGCAATATCACCAGGTACTATGTATTTTATACCTACCTTCTTAAAAACCTACAGCTATATAGTAATTATTTAATTAGTGACACAGACAGAGAGACTAAAAGCATAATAAATGTGTGACTGTAAAGTACAAATGATAACAAGGGTTTTATGAAATATGAGCAAGATTATAATTGTGTTAAGCCCTATAATTAATTTATTAGAAAATTTAGAGTTTTGAAACCCACATATGTTCAATTTGCTACTTAAACAGGATTAATACCCTGGAGGCACCGCTGGATATAAGTATACCGTAAGAAGTAAGTACAATGTCGCAATAATTACCTCATCAATTTTACTTGGCCGCTCCATCTTCAAAATGGTGAAGTATTTTTCTGCACTGCCCTGATCGTTCGTTGCTACACATTTGAACCTGTGTTGCAGTGTCGTTGAATTTGCTATTACTGTGAGAACACCTTGATTTTTGTCCTCGATATACTTGATTTGTTTCTGATTGAATTCGAGTAGAGAATCATTTGGCAGTTCTTTAAATAACCTGTATGTGGGTGTTGGAAAACCTTCCGCTGAACAAACTATGTCTACTCTGAAATTAATATAAGTAAGTTTTAAGTTCAGTATTTCATACAAGTTAAATAGCACTATTAAAAGCGTTACCGTACAAGTATTGACAGAAAAAAAACAAACGCAACTAGATGAGACAAAAATACAACATGACTATGACTGTGAACTCGAACTAAGCAGATTAATTTAATAAGGTAATTTGGTTAAATGAGATCCAAGGTGAGTGTCGTTATTACCAAAATTAATACTATAGAAGATCTACCTACCGTACCGCAAATTAAGAATATGTTAATAACTTTATTTCATTTTATCTTCGCTTATTCATATACTTTTATATGAATGGTTAATAATAATAAAATAACAATTAAAAAGTACAAAAACACGTTAATTCAATTTGAAATCAAGATTGTTCCTATACTTACTCTTGGTTACTCTTCGCATACACATTTGTTTCATTACCATCTTCGAAAACTGGAGCATCTGTAATAGAATAACTACATTGTAATTAAAACTTGAAATGGTAAACTTTTTTGCGATGTGCTCTTTCTTATAAAAACTATGGAATATCTAAGTGTTGTATATACTGTGAAATATTGCGAATAAAAAGATAAGAATAATTGTAAAATAATTCTTACAGTTAACATTCAGGGTAATGTTGTGCATTTTCGTATGACTGCAATCTTCTACTTGTGTACTTTCCTGTATGCTGACACAGGAGTATAAGCCACTATCTTCTGCCTCCAGGGATGTTATAGTGAGTAGACCTTCAAACCCTTGGAGATTATATTTCGTCATTACCCTGTATTTTGCGGAGCTATCGTCATCTAGAATAAAAAATACACGTGGTTTATATTTACTACATTTGAATGTAGTTGTTGGTGAACAAAATTTAACCGGAAATATATATATTCATTCAGCCGTTCTCGCATAATGGGGTAATAAATATTCATCCATACGTTGAAACTTGCATTTATAATGTCTATAGGTATCTTTGTTGAGACATTACACAGTACCTCCATACATAGGATATGCGGGAGTGCCAACAACATTCTAAAGGATCTAGTATGAGTACAAGCTTTGTTGACTACTAATAGGTGCATAAATATTATGTTTATCCTACCTATGATAGATAAATTAAATTAAACTATCTACCAATGCTAATTCAAGAAATGTTGCTAAATGCTAACCCTACTAATTCTAATGATATATTTTCTAATGCACACACAAATGGTCGGCAGCGCGAGTGTAACACCCCTGGTGTTGCACCCCGTGTGCTTGTCTGCCACCGAAGTGGTATAAAAAAAACACGAATGAACCACTAAACCGAATTTGATGAAATTTGGTACAAAGAGATCCGACGCGGTACTGACATCCATTCAAGCGGAGTCACTGACAACAGCTAGTCAAGAATAAATTATGTTTAAATTAAGTGACGTTGCCTACAAATGCAAGTTCCCTCTGTAGTATCGCCAAGTACGTAAGAATATTTTGAAAGGCTTCTTGAAAAATATTATAAGTACTTTTTTGATGTTAAAAAACAATCAACGCAGAACTAAATGAATTTCCTTAAGACCATTTCCAACTATTTGTACCTATGTTGTTTGTAACTAACCGATTGGGAATATCTATGCACAAGAGTGGTGATATATGCGCTCAGGTCAAAAGTACAAAAAAGCTACCTGTAATAGTTTCTCCATTCCTGTTCCATACAAGTCTTGGTTCGGGCTCTCCTTTGGCTTGACAAGACAACGTGATTGATCTTCTTATATCTGCTGTCACTTCAGTCACTGTGTCTACAAATTCTGAAGGCTCTGTGGAAAGTTATTTGTGTTATTTCAATTAATACAAATTCTTTGAATTTTACAGATATCGATTTATTTTCCTTCACATGCAATTAGGTATTACCTTGTAATTATTTTTAACAAAGGAACTCTATAGACGTAATTCATAGGCTGCAGTAAGACCTTAGTTTGCTATGAAACTTGCATAATATTTATGCAATATATCTTCTTATTTCGAAGTTCTGCCCAGTTATTTCCAAAGCTGAAGCTGAGTTGAATTAGAATGAATCCAGAAACGCTAGAGACTATTGCTAACTTCACCAGATTCAGCGACTAATCTTCCAAGTTATATTAAATTATTATGATTACTATACGACATTTTTCAAAAGTACCGTAACCCAAATTACATTTTTAAATATAATCGAACAAAGATCAAAAGTCGAAAAACTGGCTAGCATTTATACTTTAATTGAACCTAGCCGGTCATTGACAGTCAGGCCATTGAATACTATCAAAATTTACGAGACACTTAATTTTAATAATCTACTATGTCTCAAAAATAGCAAAAGAACTATTGACCACGTGTTGTTACATGTGATCACTGGTTTTTAATCGTTCAACTGCATATTTTGCTTAATGTCACTGAAAACCTTAGATTAGTCTAAAGTTCACTGGCATCGAGTTTTAAAACCAATTAGAAACGAATTATTATCGGTATTAATCCTACACGATATAATAATATAATAATACAAGCCGGACGGGATTTACTGTCAGACATACAATCGTAAAAAACCATTATAGCCCATTTGCAGCGCTATCTACCGACTCAAAAAACTCAGAACCATCTGGAGTTGTATATCGTGTCGAATTAAACTTAATCAATACAGAAATAGAGTTTTTTTTTGCATACACAAACCACCCCACATATGTATTTATACATACCTATAACACATAAAGAGACATCCTTGGTATTATCTCCAGAACGACATTGGTACACACCAGTATCTTGAACTTCAGCTTTGGTAATTGTCAAAACGAGAGCCGGAGTACGCCCCCTAAACGCAGACACGAAGTGTTCTTGCGAAAAGATCCTGTTGCCTGGAATACGCTTAACAACACTTCCATTCGGATAAATCCACTCAACCTGAAAAAATAAAATCTTTCAAAACACTGTGACAATTAATGTAGTTATGTCCTCACAGAAGTTAAATAAAACTTAAAATTTAGTTTGTGTTTACTGTCTCACATTATTTTTCGTCATTCTCTCTCAATGCAATGTTAGATATTGATAGCATACTTAGGTAGCTTATTTAAACTATCGCGGTGTGAACTCAAGTCGACTCGAGTCATGTCGCGGGTGATGCAACGCTTCCGAAATGTCGACAAAAATAGTAAGTTCCATGATTTAATAGCGAAAAGTCCCGATCCATTATATAAGTTATACTTAAGTAGGTTCCAGAATTTAAAAAATAATAAAATGTAAGTAATGCGTGATAAAAAAAAAAGAATTTTGAAAAAATATTATAAACAGATAAAGGAATGGTTAATCTTAAAAAATATTAAATACCTAACTGGAATATTATCTGTACTAATGACTCGTAGACTAGCACATTTGCCCAGTCTGATGAGCGTTGTATACACCACAAGTATTTCATTGAAAAATATTCCAGCAAATGAATAACATAACCGATTGATTAGCTGTTAACCTTTGCCTTTAAATACAGGCACAACCACTACCTTTGTCTAGACGTCTGACCTTATTTTCAACAAGAACTTGTTTGTATTTGTAATTGTCAATATTTATGAAGACGTTTATATTCCTTAATCTGGCTGAACAAATCTAACTAAACTTGGTTCACGGCTATGGATAGATATAATCTTAAATAAGACATAGGCTTCTCTTCATCCCTGGTATACATTTCAATGAGTTGTGGGAACACGTATCAGTATCCAGTTGTCCACGTATTAGAGTCCATACATAATAAAAAAAATGTATTATGTATGGTTTCTGGCGCAGGGATTGGTTTCGTCAGTAGAACGGCTCCCATATTGTCTCGACTGTAGTCAATGGCAGGAAAACCTCTCTGTTCAGTGTCACTGATGCTTAGACTCAACTGGGACTGGTGGGACTCTATATTAGCTGCAACGCCGGCTGTCTGACTGCACAACACTAGACTTCACCGATCCGACTGCCTCTTTATCCCTGACAGGTTATGTTGTTGATATCTAAATATAATATCTAACCAAATTTAAGTTGTTGGAATGGTTTTCGGCAACTGTAACTATAACCCAGAGATATGCTAGTAGCATCAAATTATAAAATCATGTTTCCTCGGATACAAAAAAGAAATACCTAGCAAAAATATTAAACATTTTCCTCATGTGATATCATACATTATGAATATAATTAATTTCAAGCTTTTTTTTTATACCACTTAGTTGGCAGACAAGCACACGGCCCACCTGATGGGAAGCGGTTACCGAGGCCTATGGACGTATGCAACACCAGGGGTGTCACACTCGCGCTGCCGACCATGAAGAAACCTTCTGATGCCTCTCTTGAAGAACCCCATATTGTAGGCGCTTGGGAAAACCGCAGCAGGGAGGTCATTCCACAGCTTGAGTGTGCGTGGGATGAAGTTTCTTTCATACCGCACAGTGCGCACCGTCTTAGGTCGCAATGTGTGGGGATGAATTCCCTGCCTATGGCGAGAGGTGCGATGATAGAATGTAGCTACGGGCATCATGTCAAACAATTCATCTGAGCACAAACCATTGTATAGGCGGTAGAACACACACAGTGAGGCAAAATCCCTCCTAAGGCTAAGAGGTTCCACTCTACCTGTGAGTATGGGATTGTCAACCAGCCTCAATGCCCGTCTTTGCAACGAGTCGAAGGGGTCAAGCTGGTATGCAGGTGCTCCAGCAAAAAGGTGACAGCAGTACTCCATGTGAGGCCGGACTTGTGCTTTATAAAGAAGGAGTTGCTGCCCCGCAGTGAAATACTTCTTCGCCCTGTTGAGCACTTCGAGCTTTCTTGATGCCAACTTAACCTTGTCCTGCAAATGACTTCGGTATAGGTCGTCACTGGATCGACACCAAGGATCCCGATACTCGGGGAGATGGTAAGCGGTGTGCCTAGGAATTGCGGCGCTACAATGAATGGGGTTTTCTTAGCGGTGAATACACAATGCTTGCAACTAAATCATAAATACAGTATCTAATAAAATTATACGTAAGTAAGTAAATTTTAATAATACCATTTTATTTTTTAATTTCCGATTTCTGTTACAAAGCATGCAACATTCACTGAGTGAACTGATAACTGATAAAATTACACTGATGTTAGGCATACGATCGGGACATGGATCAGGGTTCGAATCCTTGCAATTACACGACAGACGTGAACCCACTTCTAACACAGGCAATTTCACTTAGCTTCCTACACAGGACAACACGTGCAGGGCTTAGGTGTCACCGTCACACTGTGCAGAATATACGAACAAGAACCAATCGGTTCGGAGACTCTATTTTTTGCTGCACCACGAAGACCTGGAATTCATTACTACCTCACGTGTTTCCTTCTTCCTACAGTCCCGGGTCTTTTAAGCAGGGCGTGAAAAAGCATCTGATGAGGCTGCCAAGCTGTATTGTAACATTGCTTAGTGTCTGTAATGATGACCCTCTTTCCTGAGACTTTGCCTTTAGCTTACCATTATGTGAGGTGAAGTCAAGTTGGCGTATCCTAAATTAAAAAAAACCTCAAGGGGTTAGTGGCAATAGGCTCGCCACCTATTACATTGGGACCTATTACATTGGGACCTAAACATAAACTGGCGAAATGTGGGTGCTAGCACCTCTGCCTATCCCTTGTATGTTATATTCTATACCTATGTATCCTATGTTCTCAAGGGGTTACGGGAGGTGTTAGGTGTTATTTCGGTTGCTAATATTTGTTAAAAAAAGAAATAGTTATAAAATGTTTGCATCCTAACTTAGTCGAAATGCGGCATTTCATCCAAGTTGGGATCAAACATTTACCACGTGTGTGGAGCTGCAGACATCAGCTAGTAAAATAATATGAAGCTTCAACTTACTTTTTGATTCCTACTGGAAGCTTTGCAGAGCTTTGCAGTTCATAGTTTTGTGTTAGTTATTTGGGTTGCTAATATTTGTTAAAAAAAGAAATAGTTATAAAATGTTTGCATCCCAACTCAGTCGAAACGGGGCATTTCATCCAAGTTGGGATCAAACATTTACCACGTGTGTGGAGCTGCAGACATCAGCTAGTAATATAATATAAAGCTTCAACTTACTTTTTGATTCCTACTGGAAGCTTTGCAGTTCATAGTTTTGTGTTCTCCGGCTTTTAAAAAGCCCAAATCGCCATAAGTTACAGGCTCCACTGTAAGTCCGTGCTCCGGTTTGCCATACACTAGAGATAAAATTAAACAATCAAATTATAATTAGACAAAAGAAAACAAAAACTAATTCTTTTTCAACACACTTGTTTATAAATTTGCAATAATTTTACCGCAATTAGGCACATAATAGCATCTATAATCAAACTGTGAGGTTTCCTTGGCTATAGTTAGTAAGTTCTAGATTTTTTTTTAAATTTTATTGGTTGAGTTGCTATGTTGTTAAAAAAGTTTCGATACAAAAAAGATCATGTTCAATAGTACAAATAAATTATACCTCCTGCTTACTCATTTTATGCAACTTCGTATTTAAGTAGAGTATTTCAACTTAAACATGTTTAATAAACAAAACTATGTTATTAAAAACATTTCATTATAATTTTACTAACTGCACATTTACTTATAGATTCTCTAAATAAGCTTTTCATCTAAGTAAGTTCTACATAATAGTAGTTAGTGAAACTGTTGCATAATAAGGGTCGTTAAGCCAAAAGATGTGCAGTTTCATATACTATATTTAATCTCATGAAATAGTTAACATAATTTGCGTAAAATTACAAAGCTATGTAATTTTAGCGCCAAAATTCATTTGCTGGTCCGCGCATACGTGTTGCGCTGCACTTACAGACAGTAGAATAAAATGCATTGATATCTTCAAAGAGATCCTGAAGTTGTATCGAAATGGAAAAAGTTATGCTTTTTTAATTTATTTTGATACGCTGTGCGTAAAAAATGTCATGCAAGTTGTTTTTTTTTTAATTTTTAATGTCAGCATAAGAATAAATAAAATTATTTTTTTGTATTTTTTTACTCGCAAGTGTGTTAGAAAACGACGTATGATTTCGACTTTCTTAAGACTCTCGCCTGTCGGCTCGGGTATCAATGGTGCCTCAGCGGTAATCACCAATTTTAAACACTTGTACCATAATGTAGATACCATTATTTTATTTGGTTTACAATAAAGTGTAAAATAAACAAATAAAATATGTACCTTACATTAAATTTACCTACCTTTACCGTTTATATCATTTTCAAAATAAAGTTAACTAAATGCGTTAATTTATAATTGATTATAAATAATAAATTTATTGATCAAGATTCACATTTTACATTTAATTTAACTTGTGTCATCAAAAAAGTTATTCAGTTTTTTTTTTTAAAGTCACAAAAATTGTATCACATACCTGCTCTATAGAACATGTATACAAAAACTATCACATAAAATAGCCACTTCATTCTTGTGATTCTTGAAATTAAACTATTGTCACACTTATTAAAAAAAAAACACACAAACAGGCCCTTTCGTTGTTGCCGCTCAAAATGAAAGTGCGCCAGCGTAGTATGTCTAAAAATTGCTAATAGGAAGAATTAATTAAGCCTAATGAAGCTCACAGCGTGCAATGTCATTAGTGAGGAAGTGTCATTTACTGTAGTTATCGTGGTATATTAAAAAGGTCACCACATTATTGTATTAGGTAACATTATCCTCCAGAAAAGTTCAACAGTACAAAGCCACAACTTCTAGGAATAAGTCGTGGCTTTATATTACATATTTGAGATTTGGTAACCATACCTAATTATTATTTTCATACTGCGTGGTCTTATATCCGTGACATACAGTTACCATTGACATAGGTAATTAATACGCCGATTCATTCGATTTTGATAAAAGCACATACATTTTATAGTTATTCTTCTTATTTTTTGTACAAATAAATTAAGTGATCTAATCATTGAGTCTAAAAGCGCAATTAATTCAAGACCAGCTGTTGTTAATTATAATAATTATGCGGCACATAATAGATATTTAATTTCTTCATTGCAAATTGCAAATTGGTGTTAATAATACAATAAACTTAATTAAATAATTCACGTTTTATTTTAGTATTACATACGCTCATATACATAACACTAATAAATATTTCTGTCTACATAGAATTTAAGATGAATAATAAATGCGCCTTGTTTTGTGCTAAATTGATGGTGGACCAAATCAACCTTACCTGTAAGATTTGGGTGTAATATAGATTGGTGCTTTTTTTGTATATGCGAAAAATCCCCACGGATATCCCCGCTGGGGCCGGTGGGAGGGGTTATATCGTACTCGAACCGACTAAAACGCACGGTGTCTTTAAGTCCTTGTTGGTGGCCGGAGGTGAGGTTGGCAGGCATATCCCTCGTACCCCGGCCGATCATGGGTCATCTCTCTCAATCTGGTTCTCCTCGGGTTGTGGACCTAACTCGTCCTTAGACATAGGGAGGCGAGCAATGAGCGCCGCCCCCGCTGTCTGCTTCTACAAGGGTAACAGGCGGCTCCACTCATCACGCCTAGGCCTGCACTCATTGGGGGTGGAGGTCATTCTACGACCTCCGACCCTCGCGTTGTCTCAGTTCGCAGGCAGCGCGGTTTGCGATTCTCCTTCGCTCCCGCTGCCGCTCCTGACCCGCCTCCTCCTTCACGAGCATTACTTACTCGCAGAAGGAGGATTTCAGATATATATAGGAATTAGCGCTTGGATGAAAAGATTAATATGACACAAAATTACAATATTTGTTTTTTTATAGGTGTAAACTCAAACTTGAAACGGACAGTAAGCAAGTGGATCAGCTATCTACAGTAAAAACATAAACATAACATAAACTCACGCCTATATTCCCGAAGGGGTAGGCAGAGGTGCTATCACCCACATTTCGCCCGTTTATGTATAGGTCCCAACGTAATAGGTGGTGAGCCTATTGCCATTAACCGGGCACTTATAAACCTGCGATAAATACACACATAACTTCGAAAAGCTTCGAAAAGTCATTGTGCCATGGTAAAACCTGGGATAGAACCCGAGACCTTGTCTCAGCAGTCCATTACCCATACCACTAGGCTACCGCGGTTTGTAAAAATCCCGTCTAAATCTATCGATAAGTGAAAGATGCCTTTGAAAGCAAAAATAGTGGTACATAAAAGCAACAAGATGTCGCCACTTGTAGTCTGTCAGGTATGTAAAAGGCAAAGAATCCGAAAAGACACTGTGACATGTACAGTGTGCAAAAACCACTATGACTATGATTGCATCGGCGCGGCAGTAGGCGCAAAACATGCAAAATACATGAACATAAGTGCTTGGACGTGTGGCGAATGTAAACAAAAATCGAAGGAACGAAACACACCTGTTACTGATCAGTCATTTGTAACTCTGAGGAAGAAACAAAGCTCACTATGTCACAAAGAACTCTCCCCGGTACGCTCAACTAGCTGCCCGGCAGATGCAGGGAGCTCTCCTACTGATTCGGATATCCATCAGGAGGACCTTCTAGCCTCGACATTGAACATTACTACTACTACATTAAACGATACTGTAGGCATAACTGATCAGCCCTTATCAAGAAGTATGGACTGCAATGCGACTGATCTACTGACACTACAGGAATTGCAGGATATGCAAGAATCCTTGCAAACACTACAATTGGAACTAAGCAGCACGCAGAATGAGCTTGAAACCATTATTCTCGAAAACAATGACCTTCGCGAACAAAATATAAAATTGAGAAAGGACAACAACACATTAAAAAATCTGCTAACCGAAACAGTATGCAAAACACCAATGAGAAAGGGTAAATATTCCCTACAGCGGATAGAAGTAAGTGCTTTATGCACACCATCCCGGCGCTCGCAATCGACAGTGACAGACGCCAGTGGAATGGTCGCATTGATGCAGGATACCATCGTGGACTTGGAACACCAATTGAAAGAAGCGAGAATGGAAATAGATGTTCTCGGCGAAAAAATCTGCACGCTGCAACAGTTGATCCAGGCAACTCGTAGGGAAAATGTTATCTTATATCAAAGCAATTCTGCTGCAAAAGAAGAAACCACTAGCTTTCATATATCGAACGAATCAAAAAATAAACTGTGCATTTTGACTAATTTAAACTTCTATGGTTCGCGGAATATAATTGATAATACTTTCGGGTGCCATTTTGATTGTTGTAGGTATGTACTTGCGAACTGTACTGTAAAACATCTATTAAGTAACATTGACGGTAAGTTGCGAGGCTTCGGTATGAATGACTACTGCATTATTATGCTGAGTGGCAACGAAATTAAATATGCAGACAGCAAGGATTTAGTAATCACTATAAGGGAATCCTTAAAACATATAAATTACACAAATATTATAATATGTACTCCAACATACATTTGCGGGGCCCCTATATATAATTATAAAATTGAATTGTTTAATAGCCAGCTGATTCAGGAGCTGTCCAGCTCTGCTTATGCGTATTACTTTGATACCAACAGCTACCTCTCCTTTGACATGTTCTCGATCAGTTCAGGTCTAATAAACAGAAATGGCATGAGAACTGTTTATAAGGCAATCATGGATAACATATACAAAGACATATGTATATATGCCCCCTTTCGTACCGCAACTAGAAGTAAGCAAATCCTTTCCCATTTTTTTCTTGAATAGTAATGAAACTAGGCAAAAACCTATCAAGAAAATAAATAGTATTAAGAAAAAAAAACCCAGAAATAAAATACACGTTATGAAAAGTCTAATGTACTATCAGAACGTAAGGGGTTTACGTACTAAGACCACCATTTTCTACAAAAATATGCTTTGTAATTCCTATGACATTGTAACTCTCACTGAAACATTCCTTAATGGTTCGGTAAATGACGCTGAATTGTTTCCGCCAAACTATACTGTACTGCGGAAGGACAGGCGCGGTGACACTGGATATGGTGGTTTATTGCTGGCTGTTAAAGATTGCTATACAGTAAAAAGGATAACTGATATAGACGGATTAACTGATGACAAGGAAGTGTTATTTGCGTTAATATCAAAGAATAATGTTAACTTGTGTATATGTATTGTGTACCTGCCGCCTAGTTGTAAGGCTGAGCAGTATTTGAATGTACTATCATGTATAGAGAACGCCATTAGTGCCTACAGTGCTCATAGGTTCGTGGTAGTGGGTGATTTTAATCTTAATTCCTGTTCCAAAAAAACTGTGTCGCAATTTGAAATGTTTTTGGAATTCTGTAGGCTGCGGCCTTGTAGGGATACTTACAACAATATTAAGGATAAATACATCCTAGACCTGGTTCTAACCACTGACGATCCTAAAAATGTCAACATAGTATCCGATATCGAGCCTCTTGTAAAATTAGATACCGGTGCAGAACACCCTGCTCTGGAAATATATCTGACTGTGTTTAAAACTAATTTAGTAATCAATCCCCCTTCTCTACCGGTGCGCGACAGCTCGAAGTACACTGGCCCCGAGTGGAACTTTCGCAGAGCGGATTTTTATGGGCTATATGCTGAAATTACATGTTTAGATTGGAACGACCTTTTTATGCAGACTGACATTAATGTAGCTGTAGATACCCTATACAAAAAGTTATACGGTGCAATCAGTAACCACGTCCCTCAAAAAAGTATCCCGCACAGTCAACAATATATATATCCAACATGGTTTACTGGAGAGATAATACATTATATAAAATTAAAGCATTATAATCTAATAAAATTTAGGCAAAATGGATTGGAATTCAATTGGGAGCTATATAAATATTATAGAACTAAAGTCGAGGCTCTTATTAATAGTGCGTATCAAAGTTATTTAAATATCGTAGGCCAGAAAATAACTAATGATCCTTCTAAATTTTGGGAATATGTTAGGAACAAAAAGAAGAACAGACAGCTGAGCAAGGAGTACACGTATAAAGGTAGAACAGTTCAGGGACAAGAAGCTACTGACTCCTTTGCAAGCTACTTCAGTTCTGTTTTTCACAAAAATATTCCGCAATTAAACCCACTGATGGCGGATCATAATGCGCATGGTCACCAGATTAGCATCCCACAAATCAATGGGGCTGACCTCAGAATTGCAGCACGGCGTCTCAAATCAGCATCGGCGCATGGACCGGACAACATACCTCCCCTCCTTTCATCGTTAAGGATTGTCTATCGGTCCTCGAGGAACCACTACTGTACTTATATAATCTTGCCCTACAGCAGTGTTCCTATCCTAGTGGTTGGAAAGTTTCGCGTGTTACGCCGGTTCCCAAAAATGGGACATCAATAGATGTTAGTAATTATAGACCTATAGCAATATTGTCAGTATTCGGTAAATTATTCGAGGCTGTCCTCAATAGACGTATCACATGTCAAGTGCGTACTCTTTTGAATGACTCGCAGCACGGTTTCCGTCCAGCGCGCTCCACCTTAACCAATCATATAAACTTTGTAGATTATTTAAAAACAAACGTAACGTCAGGCTGTCAAGTAGATGCGGCATACTTTGATTTCGAAAAGGCGTTTGATCGCGTAGATAATGATATCCTCCTAAGTAAGCTTTCATCAATAGGATTCGATAATCAGCTAATGAGATTTATTGCTGATTATCTCAAAGACAGAAGACAGTATATTAGACTGGGAAACCATAGATCACAGGACTATTATACGAGGTCAGGGGTCAGTCAGGGAAGTACTCTTGGGCCAACTCTGTTTCTTCTCATGATTAATGATCTACCTAGTGTCCTCTCCCGATCGAAATGTCTTATGTTTGCTGACGATTTGAAGTTGTTCACATCAGTCGGGAGCATTGATGATTGCGGGGCCCTACAGCGGGATATTGATGCAGTTGCAGAGTGGAGTGCAACTAATAAACTATCATTAAACATCTCGAAGTGCAAATTGATTACCTTCACGCGGTCCCGTTCACCAATAGTGATGTCGTATACGTTGTGTGGAAAGCAGCTTGAGCGTGTTACGACAATACGAGATCTCGGCTTAACGTTTGATTCAAAGTTAAACTTCCATGAGCACATAAATGAAACGTGTAAGGCAGCCAATAGATCACTGGGGTTCATACTTAGGACAGCATCCCAATTTAATGACGTTCATTTAGTAAAGCTCCTATACTACGCGTATGTGAGAAGTAAATTGGAATACAATGTCATTGTATGGAGCCCGTATGAAGTGACTTATGCTCTAATGATTGAAAGAATACAGCGCAGGTTCGCCCGGTATCTTTACAGGCGCTCACACGGATATTATCCTTTTCTATATCCCTCCATGTTTGTCATAGGTATGGTAGGTTTGGTAACCCTCGAGCTGAGGCGAAATTTCATACACGTAGTGCACTACTACCTGGTACTGAACAATAAGGTAGATAATCCATCAGTCATGTATACATTTCTATGTGCCAGATAATTATATGCGTGCCACTGGACGTCGTCAGCATTGCCTTCTCGCAAAGCCACCGACATGGCGTTTGGCTCAGGCTGCCACTTGCCCCACCTCAAGGGCGATAGATTTAATTAATGGTTTGCTACAAGCGAATCCAGATATAGATTTATTTTTTGACAACATATATCTAATGGCAAAAAACGTCTTATCATTTTTTAATGCACCTTCGTAAGGTGTTTTTTCTCTGGTACAATTAATATTAGTATTGCAATTTATTAGTTATTTTAATATTGACTCTTCTAATTAGTTGACTTTTGATTATTTAGATTACTTAATGATTGTTTTAGATTATTATTGATTAATGTTCATTGGGAATATTATTTGAATGTTTTTATTGCTTGATTATATATTGTAATGAATAGCTTATTATTTTCAAATTGATTACTGTAATTATTTGTAATTCTAATATTAACTATTCTAATTGTTTGTTATTTTAATATTTGTATTTGACAATTGAATTGCATGGTATTAGTTAAATATTAATTAGTATAACATTATAAGCGCTTTGGTGCTATTTCACTGTAAGCTTGTATTGTCTGTGGAAATAAATAAATAAATAAATAAATAAATTGGCCCAACCACTTCGGAGATTATCCGGCACAAACAGAAAGATATTTGTTATCAGTAGATACCATGTATACATTCATTTGTAATAATGACATACCGATATCCACGCCTTCAAAACCTTGTAGGAGTAGACAGACGTATATTTCAACAGCTATAATTTTAAAGCCCATGCAATAATGGGCGAGCGTATATTACCGTCAAGCAAGCATTTCGTATAATTACTATCGGATGGATAAAACTGTAGCGACTAAGGAATAGGGTCCATTAGTCATCTTCTACGACACTCACAGGAAGAGACGGAGTGGCTCTATTGTACTCCACCAGGAAACGACGCGGTATCATTCTATATGCTGTTATTTTAATATTCACACTTCAATTTTATTCATTTTATTAATGAACGCCGACCTCAAAAGGCATGCGATGCGATAGAATTCCACAACGCATTTTAACTTGTACCTGCCTGTAGTTTTCATTTTTTTAGTATTGTATATAAAGTAATAGAACTAAATTGCTTCTCCTAATAGAATTGTAAATTGTCATTGTTGAAGATAATGAATTTTTCCGTTTGGAGTCAAAACTTTGGAGTCGTGGGGTCCGATATGGTCGACGCTTGTTGTGACCAGAAGGCTAGCCTCTTTTTAGGTCAGAGAATAAGTATTGCCATACAACATGGCAAAGCTACCAGTCTTATAATATAATATAATTAAATAGTATGACGTAAGTACTTATACAATTAGAATTATATTATTTTATTGAAAATTGAAATTCATTTTATTGATAATTTTATATCATTGTACTCAACCTTGTACAAAGTCCAATCAGTAAAATGACATAAATGTGAATGAAGTAAACATTTCTATTGGTTACAAATATCTAGCAATGATAGTTACAATATTTATCTTAACAATAATAATACTTTGGTTGACGTCTATCAGTTGCCTTCAGCTGATAAAATTTTACATCCGGATGTGGTACAAAGTATATTCTGAATTGCAATTTATATTAATGGTAGTGCTCTCCAATATCATGCGATACCTACAAATTTCTTTTTTTATAATACTTAGGTGGCAGACAAGCACATGGCTTGCCCGAAAGAAAGTGGTTACCGTGGCCTATGAACGTGTGCAAAACCAATGGAGTCACACTCGCGGTGCCAACCCTATAAGCACAAAGAGTTTCTGTGCCGTCAGTGTAAAGGACAAAGCTGGACAAGCTTTAGGTCTTCCTACTGACAGCACAAAAACCATCTATATCTATGTTTATGTACTATGTTATAGTTATACCCCAATTTTAGTTAGAACTAATTCGCTGTCTCCAGTTAAAATTACATACATATATACATATAATCACGCCTTTATCCCCGGAGGGTTAGGCAAAGGTGAATTAACACCCACATTTCACCAATCATTGAATTCAGTCCCACGTAATAGGCGGTGAGCCTATTGCCGTATTCCGGGCACTTTTGTTTACTCGAGCCATGCATCTGAGGCTGAGTCTGGGCTGTATATATCTGTCTGATGTTAAACAGCCCTATCCCTTAGTCGCCTTGTACGACACCGCATGGGAAGAAATGGGGTGGCCCAAATTCTACTCTGCCGGAACCACGCGGCGGAAATGCGTGTCTTTTGTAGAAAAAATAGTTTCAATTGGTATTTAATTTAGATAATTAGTTAATTCTAGTTTTAATAAAAGTACTTAGTGCAACTAGCTCTAACTACAAAAAAATTGGGTTTTAACGGTAACATGGGTAGGTGTATATCTATTAACCTACTTACAGTATTTCTGTAATTTTAATGACTTGTCAATTTTTGAGTCAATATATTAAGCGTAAGAATTAATATAAGCGAAATCGTATCCGCACCTTATTCGTACCAAACCTGTCTTTAATAGGTTAATTAACCGGCTTTTATAGTGTTCTTCGCAGGTTGACAACCGCAATACCTTCGTGCCCATTTTGCGAGGGAATCAGTAACCACGTTGAAAATTCCATTAGGGCTTTTAGGATGTAACATATTATGGCAATGTGATCGTAAAGAGATAGCCATTAATTAGAAAAACATTATTCCTTTAACTTGTGGGCAATAAGTGGATTAAAAACGGAAATAGCAAAAGGATGTTACATCCATTGACCATTTTGAGGCTTAATGTCATTTATTATGGTGTTTACTAAAATATGCTACTGAAAATGATTAGACTTAAATCTTTGAGATTTGCTTCTCACAATTACAATTTCTGACGCGATCTATGATAATTTGCATGTTATATTTTCTACTTTTCGAATGTTAATTATACTGATTATAAACTGTCTTTACCGCATTATTAATCATCAATACAATTAAGAAATTGGAAATGTGAACCTCTTTCCTTACTAAAAATGCGTGTGTACATGAAACTGCACCATAACACCACTATTTATTATACTTTTGTATGTTATTGTTCTTATTAGAATATATTTAAAAATAAAATGTGTATTATATTTTTATTCATTCACGTTTGAAGTTGACGTCAACTTCTTAATTGTATTGACGATTAATATCACACTTTAAAATACATAATAATGTATTTTAATGAAATCAGTGTGATTATTATTCTAAGATATAGCTCAACTAATTTGTAATACATACATACATACATATAATCAAGCCTTTAACCCCGGAGGGTTAAGCTAACTTGTAATATGGGTTCTAATGTGTGGATAAACATAGTAACATTTTATTTATATTCGAAATTATACTTGTATTAAACACATTTACAGACTGGGAACGGTAACTGTAACCTCTTAGCTGTCGAACTTAACTCTACCGCTGCATAAGTAGACGATGGAAAAATAATATATTTTTACTAACACAATATTTAATAATTCATTATTATACGTTGTAATTAATGTACTTACTTACAGTATGTAAATGCTATTAAATTTTTACAACATAAAATACTATTTAATATCATTGCTACAAAATGTAATAAATTATAGTGTTTCGTATGAACGAAACGCTATAAATTATTACATTTTATATCAGTTTAATATATACTATATCGTTATAATAATATCAAGGTTAATGGGAACAGAAGTACATATTAATCTATAACGTTGTTGTAATTACAAAAATATTACTCCAAAATACCAGGAAGGTTGACAACGGTTCAAGACTGTAACTATATTTAATTTTATTTATATTTTTAACTTTAATTTGTAAAAAAACACTGATTGAATTCTCTGAAGTCCAGAAAAGTAATAGCAGTTTCCAACCGTATTTCGAGGATGCTCAACAAGTTATTGTTTAGCAAGATATTGTCTCTTTTGCTGCTCGATTTTCAATTTTATTTTCCTGAGAGACTCACAGGAAAAAAACTGAAAATGTCAGCCTCACGCCGCACAGGTTTAAAATAATTAGCTGCAATAAAAATGTCCTGCTAGTACTTTTCTAGGCGCTTTTTTTTTCATATTTAATAAGTGACTGAGTGTTGGTAATTCATAAATAGGCATGTATGAATCACTTCCATTTTTATCAGCAGTTAAGTAGTGTAGGTACTAAAACTACGCTGATCTTTGACTTTCCTTGAATGACAATATCGATTTATGAGGTATGTAGCAGACTGCTTATGTTATTATAAGCATAAATATAAAGATATATATACCCATATATTATAGTTTGTCTCGAATAGGAGCTAATTATTTTAGGCTAACAGAAATATTAGTGCAATTTAAAAATAATAACTGACACGACTATTGTTTAATCGGCGAAATTATAAACACTGAAAATATGATTTTAAATAATTATATAGGTACGATAGAGATTCTAAAAATCACTTATTTTTTTTATTACAAGTGCTATTTATTCTGTTTATTATAATAATAACATAACAATCCGCCATATGAGATCAAACACTAATCAGAAGTGCGTGATGTCACGTTTTCGTAAATATTATTTTGAAATGTTGTATATCGTTGAAAACTTTTTAAGATCCTTAACTAGTGTAAGCAACTGTACGATAATTATTATATTTGTACGATAACTTACGAAAGTAAGACGTCATAGACAATCGCTTCTGGCTTAAAAGACGATTTTTTTTTTACGTGCGGAAAATCCCCACGGATACCACCACTGGAACCGGCGGGAGAGATTGTGTCGGACTCGAACCGTCTAAAACGCACGACGCCTGTGGGTCGTTATTGGTTGCCGAAGGTGAAGTTGACCCAGAGCCATCTCTCTCGATCTGGCCCTCTCCTCGGGTGTGGGGCCGCAGAGTCCCCAATACGTCCCCGGAAACGGGGAGGCGTGCAAGGCGCATCGCCTCTGCGGCCAGCAAAAGATGATTCGAGCGTTTTGATGCCAAATTTAAAATGTATTTTTAAAAAGGTAAACTTCCTTTATTTGCAGAAATAGGATTCACCATGCCTATTATTACGAAAGCAAGGGAGATTTAATAAAAAATAATAGCAACATTTGGATTGGAATTGCTAAATCTAAACTACAGAAATCATGATCAATAAACTAGATCAATGACACTCTACGTGTAAAGAATACAATTTAGTATAATAACGTAATAATATATCGTATAGTTAAACTGCGGCTGACAAAATAATCTAGATTCCGCTTCTCTTGCGTTTATTTAATTTTAACGCCATGTTGTAAAAAAAATCTGTACACTAGAGTTATGTAGGTATTATAACAGAAAAATGTTTTCTTTTTAAAACAACATATTTTTTTATTTTAATAATTATTTGTACTACCAATTTTGAACCTCCTGTACAAATTTGGGAACAGAAAACATCCTGTGTGGTACAAGGAAAACGTTATCTTAATACAAAAAATCGTCAAAATTTGTTAATCGTTAGAGCAATTAGTGATTATACTAATGTATAATATTAAGAAATATATCGCTTAAGAGTATTAACTTAAGTACTTAGGTAAAATTAAGACGAAGTATCTGTCGATGTCGACACAAAATGCGGTTTTAGTCAGTTCAAGTCCGACATAACCACCCTAGCTGGCTCCAGAGTACCTGTCGTTGTCTGTCTAATAAAGTGACTGCACATTTAGTATTCCATATATAAAAATTATTAATTTACAGTTATAAAATCTATGATTAACCAGCAGTGACGTAAACTGAATTGTAGATGAAAACTTCATTATGTAATTAATATAATGAAAAGGATTATTAAAAAAATACATAAAGGTACCTACTATGACGGTGTAACAACATTCAACGTATCACTTTTTGTTGCGGGCGTTAATTATCCAGGCACTGGACAAGTAAATACGGGTTGTAGTAAACTCGGCTCAGTGAATATAAATGTGAATTAAAATAGTAGTTAACTCACCTCCATTCATTTAAAATGATATTTCACTTTTGATAATTCGTTGTACTGTGATAAATAAGTACTGTTGACAAACAAAGTATTAGATTTAGATAGTATAATTTATTTGCAATCTTTTGAAAGTAATCGGTGGATATTAAAATAGGTATATGTGTAGTTAAATATACTAAAAAACACGACCTAGCATCCCCATTACCGCGCGAGGGGAAGGGGGGTTATTGTGAAGTTGTGCGTACACGTCCCAATATCTCCTAAGACAACAATGGTTGTAAACTGATATAATTTCTTGATGATTAAAATACAGTCAAATTTACGTGAATTTATCTTCTTGACTACATATTATTATACTCTCTTATTGCAATTCCTCTGTGCACTCCCGGGTTTGCTGGAAGAGAACTAAACTTTGGGTTAAGCTTTACTCGGTCACATAACAATCCAAAATTTCACATGCATCTTAGCATCCGGTCCTCCACAATACCAGCTCAAATTCAGAGTTTCCCTTCGGATACCCTAAGGTATATTGCGCACGGAGTATCGTTTGATAACTTATCAACCATATAGTATGTAGGAAACACGTGTAAAACGAGTCAGCCACAATTAACGTTTCATTAGATTCTCAATCATTATAATTTAACGATTGACAACGTGACTAAGAAACATGTTTTGTGGCTTAAATTACAAAGCCTAAAAATTTCATTTAGTGTCCGTAATGCTCTTTAGAAAAATCATCACAATTATTATTGAGTTCAACCACCGCTTTTATATTCTGTATCATTCATAATTTAAGAAGCATTAGCTACCAAATAAATAACGTTAAAATATTATGTAGATGCAAAAACCTCTAAGATTTTCCAAGATCTTCAAAACAAAAAGGTCATCATTTGGGCAAACCGATGATGATGAAATAAATAGAATTTATTTAAGTCCGGAAAAAACAGCATATTATAACATCTTAATACATAGACTACACAACACATTCATTGAATTTTAATCTTAAGTCCCTCAAACAACATATAAAAGAAATCAGAAAATATCTGTTAGTTTTTTACTTCCTTTACCTAATACTTGACATAATTGATCTGATGTGCTACAAAAATTCATCGAAAATGTAAAGAAGCTGCAGTAAAAACACCAAATCAACGTCGATCGCGTTTAAGTTTGTCTCTGTTGTATCCGAATTGAACAAATTCGAAACAGTATTAAAAAGACCCCCACTGATACTTATTCTTCTCGTGTCAATGATTCATTGTTGGTGCTACATTGTTCCCAAATAAAATTGTGCCATCTCAACCGCGTTATCAGTGGCTTTATTCAAGTCGTCTTTTCTGCAGGAGGTAGGACCAAATGCGCCATGGATTGCACGGGGACACCGCAGTCACATGCGGTTAAGCCCGGTTCTCGCATTCCCCACCTGCATAGATTTTGTCTCGACCAGCTTACTGTGCGTAGACGATTAAGAGACCTCCATATCGGCCATGTCGTGTCCAGGAAGTATTTTTCCTGGGGAGATAGGAAATCAGAAGGTAGTGGGAGATTCTCATTGCAGCAGAGAGCTCGTGTCCCACTGATACTGAAAAGATCGAAACCAGTTTATTTTTGTTAGTGATTTGTTAATTTATGCTATGCTTAATTAATAATATTAATAATTTTCTTCATTTTGATACCCTCAAAAAATTGAGTGTAAATGTTTTTGAAAACATCCATTTACATGCCAAAAATTCTCCAAATAGTTTTTTTCCTCATTTTATGTATCCTAGAACACTGAAGCGATGAACACCTTACATTTGACATTTAACAACCAACACCAGAATCTAATTTTGTTCTCATGTATTGTGTATGAAAGAAATTACATAATTAATACACAATTGAATTTGATAAATACTGGTCACGTATGGCGACGGCAACAGGGCAAGTGGAAAAATTTGTTCCGCATTACTATTTCACTTCGTCAATCGGCTCTGTTTTGTAATATTTGAAGGTTATGTAGGTATTCAATAATGTAGGTATATCAGTTCAGATTTTTTTTATTTACCACTTAGGTAGAAGACAAGCACACGGACCACCTGATGGGAAGTTGTTACCGTGGCCTATGGACGTATGCAGCATCAGGGGTTGAAGAAACCTTCTGATGCCCCTCTTGAAGAACCCTAAGCTTGTAAGTGCTTGGGAAAACCACAGCAGGGAGGTCATTTCACAGCTTGAGTGTGCGTGAGATGAAGTTTATTTTATAGCGCATGCGCACCGTGTGAGGATAAATTCTCTGCCTATGGCGAGCAGTGTGATGATAGAATGTAGCTGTGGACATCATGTCAAACATTACATCTTAACACAAACCATTGTATGAGCGGTAGAATATATTTATAACCACCTCCTTTGTTTGAAGTCGGTTAAAAATATATTCTAACAGATCAGGAAATCTGTAAATTCAGTTATTTTACACTTTTCTTTATTAAGTTATTTTATAGTATTCAGTTTTTAAAGTTGGTTTTTTAAACGCCGTTTATTTTTTTTTATACGGCACAGTTCACCCCATATGAAATAGATAGTAGAGAATGTGTCGGCGCTCGCCGCCTCCGTCACGTCGTCGCGTTTGTATTTTGATTTGATGGAACTTAACATAACTTGTATCCGCAGTTAGTTCCCCTCGGCTCGCGTGGTGCACACGACGCGTCGCAGTTATTGCCTAACTTCTCCCAACTCGCGACGTAAATATTGTCGCGGTCGATATTTATAATTGGATTTATTTCAATAGTGCATTTGCAGTGATATAACGTTAGTAGTTAATTATTCATAGTATTTGAAAGAATACGTAAACAAAGTTGGAAATTAGAAATTTCGGGTAAGCAGTTATATTGATAAAATTATAGTATCTAAAATAATCTTGGTTCCTGTGTTATTTCTTCTACTAATTTCAATTTGTAATTAGTCAATACCTCAAAATGCAATTAATAAATTAAGAGAATATATTTATGTAAATAATAATCACAATTTTCAATTCGTGTGCCTTTTACAAAATTGAAGAATATTACCCTAGTCCTCCTACATCTTTTACAAGTCCATTTTATTATATTAATATGCTCTTTTATTGTTTACTATGGTTCACATACCTAAACAATGCACGTTTACGCCACATTCAGATGATTCTCTGGTTTATAACGAAAGTATAGGCTAACATTGTGTATGTATTGCTTATTTATTAGCTTATCGTATTTTTAGACCTTTTGAATAATATATTTGTGTTTGACAATTACAATCACGCCCACATCGTTAATCGTCATAGTTTTTATTACAACTGAAACGATAAGGTTATCAATGCAATTTGATAGCATGTCCTTCTTATACGTTGCAATTTGATGCAAATCTATTTTGTATCGAACGACATATTTTTTTTGAATGAATGGAAAGAGGTACTTCATTAATGAATGAACGACTTCATTGGATAGACCTGACATGATAAAGAGTCATTGCAATATCTTTTTTATTACGGCAAGTAATATATCGACAACTATGCCAAAGTCTGATGTGCGACGTAGCTGTATTCTATTAATAGAGAAATGAAAGATATGAAGAAAGGTGAATGTTAAATGTTTCACAATTTTGCCTGTCATCTTTAGACAAGGACAGCGTTTATATTAAATCGTTTTCTGTATTGTTCTAATTTCAATATATGTATTGTCAAAGAAGTAGAATAGATTACACATTTTGTCTCTTCCCAATAATATAGTAACTGACTTGTTACTTCAATATAGTAACGGAGAACGCCAAGGCACACATGATGTTTGTAAAGGAACTTGCATATTGCGCTAACCTTTTGGAAATTTGCTTTTTACGCTGTACTATGTATTTATTGCTAAAATAATTCAGTTATTTTCACAGTAGTTGTGACTTACAGTATTCTCTTTTAGAGGAATTTTGCAGACCTGAATACAATCTTTGTTTTGAACGAGCTGTGTGTCTTAACTTATTATCTGAGTCTTTCGAACTTCCTCCGAGAATAGTCTAGTGTCGATACATATTTTTAATGAAAAGGTTGTGACACATAATATTAACACTAGAAATATAAACAATCCTTAAGATACTAAAAGTAGACTCCACAGGAATAGCATCATAAATTCAGTAATTTCCACTAAACAAAAGAAGATATATTTTCTTCGTTTATTTAATTACTTTATATAATTAATAATGAAACTATTTATTTAAATTAATTATTTTTTATTAATTTATTTAATATTTTGTTTAATCTCTTAATTCTATATTAATCTAAATACAATACAAATGTCCAATCATTATCTGCAATCATAGATTTTGTCAATTGTTATGTCAAATCAAATAACCCGCTCCGTGTCGTTCCCGGCGCAAAGGTGCCCATGACACTGGCAGCGTTGCCTCGCTGAATCGCGATGGCCATCCTCTGCCCCAGAAACGCACCGGAGCGGGAGTCAACGCCTTGTTCGTGGGTAATGAAGCTGGGTAATAATGTAAAACAGCTGTTTTCCATGTTATCATAGCTATTTTTAGTTCAAATACCTTGAAGGCCGTCTGTTATAACGAGTACGAGTTGTACGTAGGTGAAAGGTGAAAGTATTATTAACGTAACATCACACATGAGACAAATATATTGCCATCCTACAGATCATTCTAATTGATCGAGCGAGCGAAGTGAACGAGTTTCCGTTTCCACAAGATGGCCGATTATGCTTTTGTCCGTATGTCTGTTTGTTTGTAAGTTCCGATATAAAGAATGCATTTCTTAACCGATTTTCATCAAACTTGGCACACATATTCTTTGATTTAAAATACTATTTTAGTCGAGAGCTTTTTTCGATAGGGGGAAAATGGTTGAGAAAAGGTGGAAGTTTGCTGTCGCGTTATTTATGAATGGGTCATAATGATTTTTGGCTGAATTATCATGAACATGTTTCTTCACAGATTGTTGTAAAAAAAAACGACGGGTTGCACTCCGGGAGTGCCGGCAGAAGTGAAAACTTGAATATTAACGTTGTGCATTTTTGATATTTTGGAATGGTTAGAGAATAATTTTGTACGAATTGCTTTCATTATCAGTATAAAAGTACTATTATTTATGTGGTGGAATACAATATTCATTTATTGCGCTATCGTACACAAACATGACAATTTATATTACATTAAAAATTTAACACTTTCACTATTACAATTATTTTACATTAAAAAGTTTATCACCGCCATCACACATGTGACAGTCGTGTGACATTCGCGCAAGCGCCCTGCGCCGCCTGTCCTCTCTCCATCCGTCTTACGAATTTTCGATCAGGTCACGTGTCCTGACGCGAGTTTAGAAATTTTTACCCATTCCAAAAAAGTACACAGCGCCGCTAAAGAAGATTTCACTTAAAAAATCATGCCTCGAAAAGGTGAACTTCGTAATAAAAAAAGATGAGAGAATAGGGGGAAGTTAACTGTAGCATTTTTTGAAGAACGGACCGTCATTATTTTTTGATGAAACTGTTTAAAATAAGAAGATACGTTAAGTTTTTTTAGGATATCAGATTCAATGAAGGGTAAGGGTACTCGTAAGGTCTACTGTTCACAACTACTAGTACTACTAGTTTAATAATCTTTAATAAATAAATTTTATTTTTTAATAGACTTGACTTGAAAAAAAACAACCATAATTAGAATAGAAAATAGTCAGACACATAGTAGAATCAATCACATTTCTTCTGAAGTAATAACCTTGGCTCGTGTAGGCTTTGTATAGACCCATGCATTTGTGTTACATATCGGTAATATAAAATAAAAAATAATAATAAAAAAATATCTGCGACATCCTACACAACACTATCTAGACACAAAAAAGCATAGTTTAACTAGTTGGTATTCAGGGATATAGAATGCGCATAAATAAATATACTTAGACATTTTTTTATAAATATATAAATATTATAATGTATAATATATCTCAAGACTTCAATTGAATAATCCTTTTTAACTGTAAGAGTATACCTAAGTATATAAATCATAAGGCTAATTTCTTTTCTTCCACTTATTCACCTTACCGTTGGTGAAAGTTGAGAATAAATTCGAATTAGTCAGTAACTCGATGTTTGCGAGGTACGAAAGCTGAATTTCTAAGAAGCAACCACATGGGGGTTACTACATAGTTATGTTGTGAGTCTCGCGTGTATTGTCATCATAATATTATCTACTCTGTGGTATTCCTATTAATCTAGTTTTACCTAACCTGATGCTTTGTGAGTGAGTAGTTAATTTGTGTAGGGAATTATAAGGTTTAAATAAAATGCAGCGAGTATGTGTTAATGCGTTGAGCTTAAAAGTGACATTGAATGAACTTTATTTACCAAAGTACATTAGATCGATGAAGTTTATATCACGTGGTCCACGGTATGTAAATTGCTAACACGAAATTAGCAGGAGTTCTCAACATGCCCCCGGGCGTTGAAAGTTGTGCTTTCAACCAGACTCCGATGCCGTTGAGACAGGTAATGGGCATATCTTGCTGAAGGATCTTCGGATGACTCCACTAGATGTCCTGATGTCAGCTACCCTGACAATCCCGTCAGATCCTGGATGAACACCAACTACTCTCCCCAATCTCCACTTTAGAGGTGGAAGATTCTCCTCCTTTATGACTACCAAGGAATCCAATTTTAGGCCGTCTTTACAAGAACGCCACTTAGTACGTTGCTGCAACTCTGCAACGTACTCCTTACTCCATCTTTGCCAAAAATGCTGGCGGAGCTGCTCAATCCGTTGGTAGCGAGACAGATGAGTAGCAGGATGGTCCTCATAATTGTCCTGTGGTAATGCTGTGAGTGGTCGACCAACGAGAAAATGACCTGGTGTCAGCGGGGTGCAGTCAGCAGGGTCCGATGACAGCGGTGTTAGTGGACGCGAATTTAATATCGCCTCGATTTGGACTAAAGTGGTGTATAACTGTTCAAAAGTTAAATTACAATTGCCCATCACTCGCTGTAAATGATATTTAGCAGACTTAACGCCCGCCTCCCAGAGACCACCGAAATGAGGGCTATACGCGGGGATAAAATGAAAATTAATTCCATCGTTGGCCATATTTGCACTAAGAGAACTATTATTAACTTTCAAAAATTTAGACAGTTCGTTATAAGCACCAACGAATGAGGTACCGTTATCGGAGTACATGTTACTGGGTTTACCCCTGCGAGCAATAAATCTGTTCAATGCTAATAGATATGTGTGGCTAGTTAAGTCACCCACGAGCTCCAGATGAACAGCCTTTGTGGTGAAACAAATAAAAATGGCAATGTACACCTTTACGAGTCTACATCCGCGACCCTGGCGACTAGCGCACATAATAGGGCCGGCATAATCAACGCCTGTATTCTCGAATGGATAACCTCCTGATAAAAGACGCTGGCGCGGTAAGTTACCCATCAATGGAGCAACGACCTTGCCCTTCATGCGATTGCACAGAATGCATTTATGATAGCAGGCCTTAGCGAAGTTACGACCTCCTATAGGCCAATAGGTTTCTCTAATTGACGCTAATAATTGTTGAGGACCTGCGTGCATCAACCTCTTATGCTCGAAATTAAATAGTAGCTTTGTTAAATGATGATTGGACTGTAATAAAATAGGGTGCCGCTTATTATACGAGAAATCTGAATTGTCGAGACGTCCGCCGACACGCATTATGTTATTATTATCTAAAAACACGTTAAATTTTAATAGGACGCTCTTTTTTGGTAAACCTTGTTTATTTAAAAGGAGTTTATGCTCTGGAAAGGATTCCAGCTGACTATAATAAACTAATACGTTTAATGCTTGCCTTAATTCGTCATTTGATAATGATTTATTACAGGGACCTCCTCGACATAACTTAATGAATTTTATAACATAAGCCATTGACCGTAAAAGGCGTGAATAATTGGAAAATCTCTCAAAATCGATAAAACAATTCTTATCTTTACTGATAGCAACATTCAATGATACACTAGGCCGAATCTCGGGTAGTGAATCTAACTTCGAGAACCTGAAATTAGAAGGCCACAGACAGGAGTCTAGCTGGAGAAAATCTGGACCTGACCACCACAGGTTTAAACCCTGCAGATTGCTAATGTCCACACCACGAGATATTAGGTCTGCTGGATTTTTGTCCGTTGGAACGTGCCTCCAGGTACAGTGACCTGCCTGATCTAAAATTTCAGCAACGCGATTGCGTACAAATGGCTGAAGTTTAGAAGGCAACATCTGTAACCATCCTAAGATAATGGTCGAGTCTGTCCAACAAACGACGCGATTAAATTTCAACCTAAGTGACCTTGATAACTTCTCGTACAGACGAGTCCCCACCACCGCGCCACACAACTCCAACCTCGGGATTGTTGTGGGTTTAATGGGTGCAACTCGACTTTTGGCCATCACTAACCTGACTACACATTCCCCATTATCATTGATGCTGCGTATATAAGCACACGCACCATATGCGCGCTCAGATGCATCGGTGAATATGTGAAGTTCTACCTCCTTATATGCATCACAAACTACAATTCGTGGAATACGAAACTTGTTTAAAAGTGGCAGAGCTTTGACAGTGGCCTGCCATTGTGAACCAACCTCAGCAGTTAGTGGTTCATCCCATGATAGTTTATCTAACCACATTTTCTGTAGTATCATTTTCATAGTGATAACAAAGGGAGCTAATAGCCCTAATGGATCAAAAATCCTTGCAATCACTGACAGTAAATCACGCTTAGTGTTACCAACACAAGATTTTAATGTGGTGTCCAAAGAATAAACCAGTTCATCGGAACTTGCATGCCAACCGAGACCTAGCAACTTGGCAGGCTCGCTGGAACCTAATATATTTAAGTCTAGCGAAGATTGAGCAACATCTGATAATAGTTGAGGTTCGTTTGATTTCCACTTGCGTAAAGGCATGTGAGCCGACGCAAGTGCCTTGGTGACTTCCTCACGAATGAACCTCACCTCATCTAAGTCGTCACCACCAGAGAGTAGGTCATCGGCGTAAAAATCGTGTTTTATGACGTCAGCGATCCTCTCATTCTTGCAGTCGAGACCTAATTGATGTAAACATCGAAAGGCTAAAAATGGCGCACTAACCGTGCCATACGTGACAGTGTTTAATTTAAAATACCGCAGAGAATCAGACGACCCATCACGCCAGACAATCTGTTGTAGATACCTGTCAGACGGATGGACGATTATCTGTCGGTACATCTTCTCGACATCCGCAGATATGACATATTTATACTGTCTGAACCGAAGAAGAATGGACAGCAAATCATCTTGAATGGTGGGACCTACCATCTGTAAATCATTGAACGAAACACCAGACGAAGTGGGAGAACTCGCGTTGAAAACAACGCGGAGTTTGGTAGTGCTACTGCTTTCACGCAATACTCCGTGGTGAGGTATAAAATAACCAAACGGACTTGAATTATGTAGAATAAATTCGGTCATATGTCCTAACAACTCATATTCAGACATGAAATCATTATACATTTTACCGAAATCCGGTTTAGTCTTCAACCTACGCTCCAACGAGTGTAAACAATGAGATGCCCTCTTAAACGAGTCTCCTAGAAGAGAAGGACTTTGCTTAAGCGGAATACGAACACAAAATCGACCATCTTGCAATCGTGTCATATTTTTAATATAATGCTCCTCGCACAGCCTCTCTTCTGGTGAATAATGTGAAGACTTGTTAACAACCTCTTCCAGCTGCCAGAAACGAGTTAAATCAGACCGAAGTTGATCTATATTATCGTTCTTATAAGTATCAACCTTTGTAAAATTACACCTAATATTACTAGACAATAATGAAGTATAATTATGACTGATCGGACCTGAGACTATCCAGCCTAACCTGGTCTCACAAAGGATGGGCTTACCTTTACCCAGCTTAATACTTTGTGACTCTAAAATGTCCCAGAAAACATCAGCACCGATCAAAACATCGATGTCAGCGGGCTTGTAGAATGTAGGGTCAGCTAAACATATATGAGACGGAATATTTAAGGCAGATATATTAATTTCACGACATGGCACATTACTTGTTATTGACGGTAAAACAAAACAATGCATGTCGGTCGTAAAACAATTGTTTAATGACGTTATACGAACTCGACATGTTGTACCCACGTGGGAAATCACGTTATTTATGCCTAATATCGACCTATCTACTTGTCTAGCCTCCAAACATAAGCGTTTACACAAGCGCTCCGTCACAAAGGACGAGGTGCTCCCGCTATCGAGCACAGCACGAACTACGTGCTCACTCCCAGAAATATCTCGCATTTTAATTAACGCGGTCGACAATAACACATCGCTGTTAACGCTACCAAAAGAAGATGTGACGTTCGCCGACAACGCGACATTGCTTGGTTCACTAGTGGCGGACGTCGAAGGCGATCGTGCCGACTGGTTATCACCCGATTTATTAACACTAGTATTCGCAATATTGTTTAAATCCGTCATATGAATAAGCGTATTATGTCTGCGCTTACACAGTTTGCAACCCGGCCTTTTACAGTGGTTTGCAAAGTGTCCCAAACGAAAACAGTTAAAGCACACTTTATAACTCGGTAGCAATTTCATTCGGGCTTCATTAGACAAGGCAAGAAACTGTGCGCAATTACTTAAATTATGGTTGCCCTTGCATTTAGGACAAACCATTGCACTCGCTTCAGTTTCAGAATGATTCCTAGATTGAACTGCAACCATAGACTTTAACTTAGGTCCTAACTTGTTACTAGCGTGAGACTGATTGTGACGAGATAACTCTAATGTCTCAACTAAATCAGCGCGGTTGCGGATGAATTGAAGGAATGTGTCGAACGTAATATTACTATCCTTGTCTACGCGACACTTGCACTCCTCCCACTCGCGGAACGTTTTGCTATCTAATTTACGTGTAACAATATAAATTAAAAGAGTGTCCCAGTGCTTCACGGGCTCGCCCAACGATTCTAATGCGCGCAGATTTTTATTCAATTGATCAATTAAACCCTTTAGCGTCCCAGAAGACTCCTTAGTGATTGGCTCAATGTTAAAAATAGCTGATATATGATTGTGAATTAATAACTTTTTGTTGTCAAAGCGTTCGCATAATAAGTTCCACGCCACAGAGTAATTAGTGGCCGAAAATTCAATTGCCTGTATCACTACGGCGGCGGTCCCTTCCAGAGACGTTCGCAGGTAATGAAATTTGTTGATAACGTCAATACCATCATTAGTATGAATGAGACTCGTATAGGTGTCGCGAAACTCCAGCCAGCCATTATATGACCCATCGAACTTTGGTAGCTGGATTGTTGGCAGCTTAACCGGCCTACAGGTACTAGTACGAGTACTTTTGGTACTATGAACAGATTCATCATCTTTATTAAAATCCCCTATCAAGTTCTGAGCCCTAGACATAGATTTAAAGTAAAGTGACTCAAAATCGGAACGTTCTTTGAACTGTGTTTTAGTATCCTCGACAATGCACTCAAGCTGTAACTGTACCTCATCATATTGTTGATATAACGATTCAATTTTATCTACACGCAGCTGTAGTTCCGTGATATCACGACTTGTTAGTGCTTTTCCATCCAGCGCGTCAAGGTAATTAATAAAAAGAGTTAATCGGCCCTTGAAGCTACCTCGCTTCTTTATTAAATCCTTTTCGTCGGTCATACTGGGAGCCGGGCGATGTAAGCCTGGAATTTACAAGTAAAGAAGTTAACAATCAATAACTTAGTGCTTACTTAGTCATCTATACGTTTTAACTATGCACCTACTATTGCACCTAATACACAAATTCTTAAAATATAATGTTTAATTATATTACGAATACCTACAAAATAACAATGCGTTATATTTTTACACAACTCAACTGTAAATTAAAGACAATAACTATCAGAAGTATTACACAATTAATAATTCAGTAAATAATTGCACTAAATTGCAAATAATTCGCCTTTTAATAACTAACACCCACAAATGTAAGATGTACATTAACTATATGCATACTAAACTAACGTGAATAATTAACAGCTTTCAATTCGAATTAAATAAAATAATGTAATATTATCTTAACATCAATATTACCATACTTTAAGAAAGTATAATGTTATTTAATCAAATCTACAACTGTAGAAAGAAAAAACTAATCACAATGCAATATACGGTAGGTAGGTTGGTTAAGAAACGAAATTAATTACACTGATTACAAATACTGATGTAACATAGGTAATTTTAATAACACTAACCTGTTAAATCCTTAATTCAGTTTTAAAATACTACCTTATCGAGTGATGGGTAAATATATTAATTAATTAAGATTTAACACCACAGTTTTGATGTACTTGTTTCACAAACCGCACCACCGACTTATGTCTGAATTGCAGTTTAATTGTCTTCTTAATAATTCCGCTAATTAACGATGATCCTTAATAATAATGCAGATTCTTGCTGATTATTCAATCCGGCTCGTAATGGACCAATATGTAGGGAATTATAAGGTTTAAATAAAATGCAGCGAGTATGTGTTAATGCGTTGAGCTTAAAAGTGACATTGAATGAACTTTATTTACCAAAGTACATTAGATCGATGAAGTTTATATCACGTGGTCCACGGTATGTAAATTGCTAACACGAAATTAGCAGGAGTTCTCAACAATTTGCAACCCACTAAATATATTTGCCGAGCATGAATAGGTCGACTCAACCGGCACATTACCACCCTATCTCAGAATATTGACATTCAGTAGCTATATTCATACTTTTGTTCAGATGATCGAGTGGCCAGAGAATGCTGCCTTGAGGTACTCCCACTTAATTTAATTTAGATAACCTTCCAAAATCTATAGTACAAGTAATTTGGCTGATAACAATATAAATGAAAAGCTATTTCCACGGTATGAACAAGTGGAACCTCAACATAATCGATTATTTATTGCAAAATAATTATAAAGGAATATTAAGATAAAACAAATTAATTAAATTTTCAGTTTTTATAAAAAATTATATTAGAAGACCCAGCTCTATCAGGCCGTCTTTTATAATCTAAATTATTTTGGTTCACCCATTACACTTTATTAACAACTTATCATGCAATTATAAGTTCCATTCTCAATTATGGTAACAGATGTGGTAATATTACAGCCTAAAAGAACTGTATTAAAATGAATGTAGATCTACATAGACAGAATCATGCACATTATCGCATCATATTGTGTTCACTATTTATAGGGATATCATGTAGTGAACAATGTATAAAATATCAACAGCTATGTAACACTTAAAACTGCAAGACACTAGAAAAATTTCATACCTATTGACAATGTAGGAGGACAACATAATTTCGCAAAAGTATCTTTCAAATAAGTGCAAAGATATAAAATAACTACCGAAATCTATTGAAACCGCATATTCCATTCGTGTTTTGGCTATAGATACCGAGAATTCGAATTCAGCAAAGTGTATTTATTCTATTAATGTGTTTATTGATGATTCGTTAATGTTGACATTTTGGTGTCATGTGAAATTAGTGGAAAATTTATAATTGATTCATCAGACTATTCAATTAATAGTCTGATGACGATTTATTACAAGATATTATTAGATAGTAATTTGAAGTAACGTTGACACCCTTGAAATTCTAGTAATTCTAGGCGGCGCGCCTCCCCATTTCCGGGGACGAGTTGGGGACTCTGCAGTCCCCACACACCCGAGGAGAGATGGCCTTGGTTCGGCTGGGGTGCGAGGGGTATGCCTGTCAACCTCACCTTCGGTAACCAAAACGACCCAAAGGCGGCGTGCGTTTTAGTCAGTTCGAATCCGACATATCCTCTTCCACCGGCTCCAGTGGGGATTTTGCGCACGTAAAAAAAAGTACTATTTTTAATTCTTAAAACTATATTAAATAGGTATTTAAAATAATTCTTATGTATATATTTCTAAATGTAAAAGAATTTAATTACGGATTAGCGATCTTCTTTCTGTCTACTAGGTGTATAGGTAACATTAGAGTTCTAGTACCAGTAAATATCAATTCATGATTAATGTCAATAATAATTTGATGATGATAATTTGAGATATTCTAGCATAATTTTAATTAGCGAATTGTTCTTATTAATCATCCTTTATATTCTAAATTATAATATCTGTAACATTCTTACCTATAATAGATATGATATAAAAAATAAATGATATATACACATATATATAGAATATAGAATATATAGAATTTTGTAAATTGTACTATAACATATATTTATTACTGGTTGTATTTAGTTTTGTGAACCAAAAAAAAAAAAAAAAAAAAAAATATTGGTGATCTTTTATCACCTCCTTTCTTGTTTTACAGTTCCTCATCATCACTGCCTTCGTCTTTTCTTTCAGCAGGTTGCAATGTAAAACATCTCTAGTATTGTAATTCTACGGTCCTTGTTATACATATACTTTTAGATGGACCGTGTACTTGCTTCCTGCTTAGTGATATAAGCAACCGATACGTGTGATCGCAAATTATGATTTACCTCGTTGATGAACGAGAGTACTTTAAAATGCTAAGTTAAGATAAGAAGAGAGGAGGTAGGACACGACGGTAATTCCGTCCAATTAAGCAGTCCGACTTGGGAAGTACCTCCGCCCTACAGAATACCGCGGCCATCATAACCTCATGTTGTGTTCCCGGTGGTGGGTAGGGTAGCCAGAGCTCTCTGGAGGGTATTTGTGCTGTCAGTGGTAAGACCAAAAGCTTGTCCTGCTTTGTCTTTTACACTGACGACACTGAAACTCAATGCTTGCAGGGATGGCAGCGCGAGTGTGACTCTCTTGGTTTTGCACACGTCACTTTTCATCAGGTGCGCCGTGTGCTTGTCTGCCACCTAAGTGGTATAAAAAAAAGATAACGCATAATCCAATGACTTAATTGTAGGGTAAGAGATCAATCGTTATAAATCTTGAGCATGTACGAATCAGACTCATTGTCGACCTCAACCTTCAGTCAGAGACAAACAGCTGCATATAAATCAAACACGATAAGACGGGTAATACGACAACATTTACGAATCATCAAGTAAATGTGTGTATCTAATATTGGCCAACGCATATGTATTTGTCGTTTCTCATTTATAAGTAACTAGCACCGCGCCGCGGTTTCACCCGCGTAAATCCTGATCCCATGGGAATATCGAGATCTGGTGTGACCACGAGTCCGGAACGATAAAAAGTAGCCTTTTTTTTTACGTGCGCAAAATCCCCACGGATACCTCCCCGCCGGAGCCGGTGGAGGAGGTTATGTCGGACTCGAACCGACTAAAACGCACGCCGCCTGTGGGTCGCTTTGGTTGCCGAAGGTGAGTTTGACAGGCATATCACTCGCACCCCTGCCGACCCAGGGCCATCTCTCACGATCTGGCCCTCTTCTCGGGTGTGGGGACTACAGAGTCTCCAACTCGTCCCCGGAAACGGGGAGGCGCGCCAGGCGGTGAGCCTATGTTACTCACGAAGAATGTAGCTTTCTAATGAAAAAGTAATTATTAAAATCGGTCCAGTACTTTTTGAGTTTATTCGTTACATACAAAAATACAAATCTTTCCTCTTTATATTTTTGTGCATCAGTTCTAAAATCTTAAAATTTTAAAATGCTTATCTTTTAACTTTAAATTATCTGGTTTGTCCACTTAGGGCTGTGGAGATTGCCCATTGACCAATAACCCCAACTCCTGTCTATCTTATCCGCCGTGCTCATCGTATGTGTCATTATGTAGACAAGAATAAAGAAAACTTGGGAGTATATTATATAGATTCAGAACCCTATTCAATAATAAAATATCTTAATAGTAAGAACTTTAATTTGTCATGCCATGAAAGTTGTTAGCACTTACTGAGCCCAGTGAAGTTATTGCCACACCCAACTTTCGCTACCATATATAAGAGTCGGCACTAATACTCCTCCATGTACAGTCAGTCGTGCCTTTTCGGACACTTTCCGGCTTCAGAGCTCGAATAAGGTTGCTGCTCACCCCATACATAGACAGTACCGACCAAAGTTCATTCCTCATCACTTTGTCATAGGCCTTTTCCAAATCCACAAATGCGAAATAGACCTTTTGACTCTTGGCTAAAAATTTCTCGGCTTTGCTTCGCAAGGAAAAGACCTGATACGTACATCCCATTCCCTTTCTAAAACCCGTTTGTGCATGACATATTGTCTCATCGGTTTCCTCAACACTTCCTTTTTTTTGTAGGAGGTAGGACACGACGGTATTCCCGTCCGAATTGAGTAGTTCGACTGGGGAAGTACCTCCACCCTACAGAATACCACGGCTATAATAACCTCGTATTTTGTTCCCGGCGGTGAGTAGGGTAGCCAGAGCTCACTGGAGAGTTTTTGTGCTGTCAGTGGGTAGACCAAAGACTTGTCCTGGTTTTGTGTTCTGCACTGAGGGCACATAAAATCTCTATTCTTACAGGGTCGGCAGCACAGATGTGACTCCACTGTTGTCACACACGTTCATAGGTCACAGTAACCACTTTTCATCAGGTGGGCCATGTGCTTGTCTGCCACCTAAGTTAAATAAAATAAAAAAACTTTCGCTTCTGTTTGCCGACGATGCTGAGTAGGCTAATGCCCCTGTAGTTTTTGCAGTCCTGATGCGAGCCCTTTCCTTTGTAAAGTGGAACTATAACGGCCTTAGACCAATCATTTAGGACCGACAGTTAACCCAATATTTGAAAAGGCGGCACAACTGACTTGCTACGAGGCCATGTCCAGCCTTCAGCATCTCGACTGTCACCTTATTATAACCCGCTGCTTTTCCAGCTTTCATACTTCTTAATGCATTCACAAATTCATCCGCTTCCTACTCACTAAAGAATTATACAAAACCCAAAGTTAGTTGAGTTTTTTGTGTTGTGTCAATACAAATATAAAACCGTTACCACAGTTTAGAATGAGTGCACCATCTGACACTAACCTAAAGTTTAAAGTCTGAATATCCCCATTGTTACCACTGGTTCACACAAACCACATTCGTTTTATAAAATATACTCTGTGTAATTCATATACTGTACATTTTACAAAACTGTTTCAATAATTATGATATATTACAAACAGACGCTTACACAATGGAAACTTCTATAGTGTAGGTAGTTAATTATTACAGGATAAATATTATGAACTTTTGATCTTCCATTATAATAATCTTAGTTCATAGAAATAAGTAGGTAGACTATGATGTAAGAGACGCCAAGTGCATGTGGACATAACGTGTTCGATAGAATACTCGTAATTTAAGACGCTGGACACAGGACAGAATAATGGTAGACATCAAAGACAAGGACAGCAAAACAGTCATACAAAAGTAGGAAGCTGATTTAGATAAAAACAAAAGTGCGTTGCGTATATCGATACGCAACGCTCTTTTGTTTTTATCTAAATCAACTATCGTCAATCCGTCCCGTCAATCAACTAAAAGAAATTGGCGAAGTCGTTATCGGCACAATAGAAATTAACAAAATATCTTATCACCTAGTTGTAAGTGTTTAAAATATCAATCAGTCATCTTCACTATCATTTTTATACGGATTTATTTTTTTAAATAACGTGTTTATCTTCGCAATTTTTTAAATTAGTCTGTTATCAAGACTAATTTAACAAATTGCGAAGGTAAATACGTTATTTAAAAAAATTAGGGCAACATTGTATTTTATAGGTTTACTAACTGTTTACTAACTGCTTCCCACGGCTTCGCCATTCCCATAGGAACCTATTTCTGGAATGTAAAGTAGTCAATGTGTTATTTCAGACTGTACCTAATTTCAGTCAAATCGTTTTTGCTATTATGGCGTAATTGAATGACAAACATCGTAAAATCTTAAAAGCCGCGTGATTCCCGGCAGAGTAGAATTTGGACCACCCCATCTCTTCCCATGCGGTGTTGTACAAAGCGACTAAGGGATAGGGTTGCATAACATTAGACAGATATATACAGCCCAGACTCAGCATCAGATGCATGGCTCAAGTCAACAGTAGTGCCTGGAAGACGGCAATAGCCTCACCCCCTATTACGTGGGAACGAAATCAATAATTGGTGAAATGTAGGTGTTAATTCACCTCTGCCTAACCCTAGGATGAAGGCGTGATTATATGTATGATTATATATGTACATCGAAAAACCTTAATAAACTATAACATTTACAATATTAGTAGGATGAGTGTAAAATCAAATAATAATATACAAACCGCAGATCTAGATCATATAATTGTCATTCTATTCTACAATACGCCGGTCATCGAATTGGCACTTGTCTAGGGAGGCTGATCTAACATTGAACTTCATTTATTCCAGTTATTAAACAGAAATTAACATTAGCCTTAGAGTACTAATGGCTAGGTAATTTAGCAATAATAATTCTTTTACTAAATCATCAGCAAAGAAGTTATTACCTACAAAATGCCGCTAGTAGTTGCTAATAAATCTTACAAATCGGTTGCCAGAAACGGTAAAATTAGAAATAAACATACGAGTAGTTTGTGACGTGTATACAATGATATTACATATCTATGCGTGTATAGTTCACGCGCGTATCAACGGTATCACATTTTTTCTTATGGACAATAACAACGTAAACATTGAGATGATGCAGGTTTATTTTTAACAGAGATGCGCCTCTTTTCTTTGAGATTGTTGCATATTTTATATTAAGTTTTTAATTTCCACCATATTATTTTTGGCATCCTTAAAATTATTACCTACTACAAACTAAATAACTTACCGGCGCGGCGGTAAGACCTATCATGGGGGAGTGGCTGGATCATCTGCGTGAATGAATATCTGCATCCGATGGAGAAAGAGCCAACGTCCAAGTACCATCACTGCAACGCGTGGGAGGACTCGGGGCTATATACGCTCACCGAGTGACCGGCGTGGGACTCGCCGAGACGGGAGCTGGTGGCGGCACCTTACTCGCGGCGATAGTTCGCTGCGCGGATCCTTCTTCTGCGAGCAAGTAATGCTCGTGAAGGAGGAGGCGGGGCAGAAGTGACGAAGGATCGCAAGCCAAGCTGCCCGCGTACTGAGGCATTTTGAGCGTCGGAGGTCGATGAATGACCTCCGTCCCCCATGAGCGTAGGCCTGAGGGTGACGGGAGGAGCCACCTGTGGTGACAGGTGGCTCCTCCCGTCACCCTCAGGCTAGCAGAAGCAGGCCGCGGCTGTAGTCGCCTCCCCGATTCCTGGGACGAGCTGGGGAACTCTGTGGTCCCTACACCCGAGAAGGCCAGATCGAGAGAGATGGCCCTGAGTCGGCCGGGGTGCGAGGGATATGCCTGTCAACCTCACCTTCGGCAACCAAAGCGACCCACAGGCGGCGTGCGTTTTAGTCGATTCGAGTCCGACATAGCCTCTCCCACCGGCTCCAGCGAGGGGATTTTTGCACATAAAAAAGATCTTAATAACTAGATTTCGTTACTATTATAACCATAGTAGTTCGGTAATACATTTCATTTAAGCTATGTACACTAACTGAAAAATATAATCCACCACGAATATTTTAAGATACACTGTGGTCTTATCAGATCTGAGTTCCGCTTTTAATTTACAAATATAAATACGAGTATGATAAATATTAATTTATGAAAATTTTAATCACTACTAGTCCAACTAATTAAAAATAAGACAAGTGCCTAACTGCAAGAGAGTCAAAATAACGAATTGTATTACTTTTTGTTAGCTTCCTTTATTTTTTTAATGAGAACAGTAAGTTTGGTGGCGCAAATGTCATTGTAGGTTTTGTTGATTTTTGTAATCTTCTTTCAATATTGACTGACTGATCGTAATGTTTACATAACATAAGTAGTGATATACATGTTTACATAGGTATTATACAATAGTATGGCTGTTTAAAATAATTTCATAGACTTACTAGGTATGCTTATGTCAATTGGATTTAGTATTGTGTACAATATGCTTATCGACGATAGTATCAATATTATACGAGTCAAATGTCAAAAACAAAAAATAGATTTTAACCAGGCAAGATGCAGAAGCAACGAGTCTTAAAGGCTAAAATGTGTATTGATGTATCACCAAGTGCAGATAAGCAGATACTGCTTATATTGAATAGGGGTAGACTAACAAAAGCGACGATAGCATTCATTTAGTTCTATGTTATCCCTCAAAGAAACTACCAAATTCCAAACATCAATTTTACATGATCTGTTAGATTATATAAATAATTGACATCCAAAGTGGTACATCTGTACACTTTCCTATGAACTGAAAATCAGAGTAAAATATTTTAAAGGTTATTTGAGTAAGGTTTGTTTATGCCTTGACCATCAACTGTTAGATAACCGTGTACGGTGGCTATGATTAATTATTATGATAGTAATTATCTTTCAGTTATTACAAAAGTAAACTTGTCATACAATTGCGGAAGTATGTATGTCCGATCAATTGATAATAATAGATGAATAACCTAGAATGTACGCACTATATTATCGAGGTTAAAGGATAAAATGTAAACAAAATACTGATAAATGAAGTAATACAAATTATTCCATTGTCATTTAGAAGGCCATATACCAGACATTTGTTAACAGATTGATAATTAATAAAAGTACTTCATAATATATGATATTTTTTTCTTCTTCGATTCGTGACTGGTTTTGAAGGCATAATGATGATATATTGTTAGAAATTGCAATTTATCATTACGTAACAATTTAAATAACACCCGATAGCCCTTTGACTGAAATTTTATTAGAAGAAATCTTAATTTATAATTATGATAAACAGTTAATTTGATATGACCGTTGTACTTCGCAGTGTATAGTAGAACAAAGTTTGAACATTTGTATCTACCATAATATTGGGTCACGCACGCTGCAAGTATAGGAATATTATTTCAATATTTTTATTTTGTACATTATACAATCCCATATGCCAAATTGTACTTATCATGTTTATCAAAATACTACTTGTGCTACTTGTGCTCATTTGGTTTTTTTTTACAGTTGCCAATGGATCACCACCAGCTTGCAACAACAAGCAGTTAAAAAAATCTTCATCCACTCGCAAGAGCCGACTGTGTGAGCGAGAAAACATAGAAAGTGAGGGCAACACCCGCTGCACTTTCACAAAACTGTTTGTGCTCCAACAAAAAGATGACGCCAGGTGCGGAAGATTTGACAATGTTGGGGACAAACAACAATGTTTTGCCCTTGATACCACAATCTACAGTGGAACTTGAGTTCAAAAACATAACATGTACTGTGAACACAGTCGTGGGGACCATACTGCGTCGTGGTAAGTACTTTGAATTTATTACCTGCGCTTATCTCGGTACCGAACCTCCAACAGTCGTTTTGTTTGTTGCTAACTTTAGTATCGTAGTAACTATGTTCGTCGTTATTCGGTTCTGGGACGTCATGGATCAGTTTTTTTTATCAGTGACGAGCCATGACCGAGATTCATGACGGCAGACCTTGACTTCAACAATAAAAAACAGATAGGAGAATAAAATCGTGATACCTACTAAATATATGACTATATGACGGCATAGAGTAGTTATATTATCTTCATATAACGGAACAGTTCGCAGTTTTTATGGATGGTGCCAGTACATGAAATGTGACGCGCATGACGATAACAGACAAGTGTCAATTTCATTTGACGTTTATGACATACGTGGACAACGATGTCAAATCCCGTATATTTGTCAATATATTCTACAATACGCCGTTGTCTAAGCGGGCTAATTCGATTGTGACTGCAGCCAGCTTTGCATTGGTATAATAACACTGCATCGGTTCATTGTTTTCATAAGCTGTTTTTATAAAGGGTCAATAAAGACAGTTTTATGCAATTCACCTTTATTATCGTGTTACTTTCGAATACACGTTTCTATTATTATAAACGTACAGATAACGTTCTTCTTTATTGTTATGAAGGTTATCGGTTATATATTGTTGCTTTTGAATAGGTACCTACTTAAAGTTTTTATTTTTATGAAAGTACGGATAACGTTCTTCATTTTGTTTACCAAAATGTTTAATACTTTCGTCTTGCATTTGGATACTTGCTTTTCTATTCTCGTAAAAGTAAGGATAACGATATTTTATATTTTACGATCATTGACATTACCGATAACTGACAGTAGACGATATAAATTTCGATATGCATGAAATAACATATGTTAAAGAGGTACGTACACGCCCACTTCAGATAACAGTCCTCGCAAAATTTTTGAATAGAAAATTAATACTAATTTTATTAATTATCTATTAATTAGATCAGTGTAAACTGTGTTGATATAAATAATTGTTTGTTTCTATTTTCTCATAACAAACCAAGAAACCAGTACATAAATTAAAGAATGAATCATTATTATATAGGTAGGTATTTTATTTTCTTAGATACTATGTTCATCCAATTGCGTGTAGAGTACACATTTAAAATTCAATATGGGACATCAACCTTCTCTGATAATTGTTGACGTTTTATTAAATCATGGCCACAGACAGATTCTATAATAAATTTATATATTCTAACTATCCGTAGGTTAACTGTTTTATGGTACTTAGAACTACTCGCTATAAGTATGTCAAGGGTTGAACATTAATGAGACAGGTGTGAAGTACAGATATATCTATTAAAGTTGATGTAAATTATGGTTTAGTATAAAGATGTGAGTGAGACTTTATTATAGGAAGTTATAATTTCCTGCAGTGTTGCTATAATTATAGTTGTAGTAAAAATTATAGCTGGTATAAATAGTCATACAAATTATAACAACTATATTATTTAACCCTAATAGCTCGGTTAGGTTTGTTACATATTTACACAAAGAAACTCATCCCGCTCATAGATTATTTATACACTCTGTAAGTGCGTGACTAATGTTATGACCTCAACACACTGAACACACACAACAAAATTAAACTGAATAGGTATATTACAGGTATCATTATATTATCATTCTACTATGTGTTAACCCTACATGTTATTATTCAGTACCGATACCTAATTAAATTATCGGTATATGTATAGTATCTACCGGACGTTGCAAGTTTTGTGTATTTGGTACACGGTGGTTTTACGTAAAGTATGCAATTTATAATTGTGAGGCAGCGAAATAATTCCTGTTTGAAAGTTGTAATAATTACCTGCTATTATAAATATTTCACCACTGACAATAGTTAAAAAAGGTATACATTTTTTAAAGTGCTAGTCATTGCCAGCGGCTTCGCCCATGTGAAATATGCGGTCTTTCTAGGAAATAATGTCTAGAATAAAAAAAATATCTATGTCCCATTCTAAATTTATCTCTGTGAAAATTTTTATCCATTGATATTTGTAATTTAAGGCCGCCTGGTAAACATAGTTGCAAGCAATAAGGCTACCTATTGTACTGTTTTTAATTAAATATGTTTTGCCTAGGTACTTACCTACTTTATTTACGAATGTATTCTAAGCTCGAACATTTAAGACTTGTTTCTTGTGACTAACTTAATACGATATTCTACCAAATAAGTATGTGTATGCGTGCCATAATATACGTCAATTTAATGTAAATGGCACAGTTCTGCCATTGCTCAATTTCGTGCAGCGCGAAGCCACTGGTCCTTCTAAGAAGAATTTTAATATACCTGGTGAATTGCGTGTTGGATCCACGCCTATTAGGCAGACTAAGAAGACTATCTAAGAATATCGTCATACAATACTTTAATTTATGGAGTCCTAGATATCAATGCCACCTCGATTGGAAACGAATAAGAGAAAAAACTAGGCTGACGACTATTTAGTACCCATTTATAGCGTACGAATAGGCTATATTTTAGGTGCCTATATATATAGAAACGTATATTCAGTTAGTATACGATAAGTGACCTTATATTATTACTTATTAGATTAGACTGTCACTTTGACTTTACAAAAGTGTAGACAATATTATAATTGTATCATTTTTTTCCTTGTATATATTAATAAAAAATTATCGTTAGTAAAATAATAAAGTAAATTTAAAAGAATGGTCGAGGAGCACCATTTGTCGATGGTGTCACTTGTAACATAGTGTATCATCATATCTGTTTAGGTATGTATATGTATATGTGTATGTATGTGTATAATTGTATATGGTAGTATATTGTATTTATATAATTATTAATTATTTTTAAGTATGTATATATTTATTATATGTACTATTTATATATTATATAACTATTTAATTAAACGCCAACAACTTCCAAATACTCCAACCAACATACATTGCCATCCAAAGGTTCACTGGAAGAAATTATGTAAAGCGATGAGGCCGCCCTTTGTACTGCTCTTGTCTTCTCAATTTCTGTAACATGAATAGGGATTGTAATTGACTTACAATAAAGAATGTAATAAATAATGAATAAATAAATTAATTAATTAATCTATCATATCGTCGCGATAAATATACCTACGTGTACATTTGTACACATTACACATGACGAACCCGGTGGGGTCGTTATGTCGGACTCGGACCGACTAAAAGCGCACGGCCGAATCAGGCCTTCAATTGCCGGGGCTAAGGTAGCCTTTGGCATATCCCTCGCGCACCCCGACTGACACTAGTACCTACCTAATTATAAGACCTATTCCTTCGTAATACCTAATGCTTGAAGATTATAAGATTATAGACTAGTACGGTACACACCACCCTTAAATAGATTATTAATTCCCTATCTATTTTAATATACGCAATTACGAGATTTCAAATTACGCACGAATTAGTAAAATACACTACACATGTGATAGATAAAACTATGAGCAAAATGATAAGTTCACGTTCTTATTAGTTAACCTTGGTGTGAAATCTTTAAAAACAAAAATACCTACTCAAAGTTTGATGATTTTCCAATAGGAGTTTTAAGGCAGCCTGGTAAACATAGTTGCAAGAACACGTCATTCAGACTTCGCCTTGCCTGATGGTAAGCTGAAGGCAAAGTCTCAGAAAAAAGGGTCAACATTGCTTACACATACCATGTGACAATGGTGACACTCAGCTTGACGGCCTCATAATATACTTTTTCACGCCCCGCTTAAAGGACCCGGGACTGTAGGAAGAAGGAAACACGTGAGCTCGTAATGAATATTGATATATCGAAAATTAAACCTAAAATAAAACAAGTCTACATAATTATATTATTTTTTTATACATACATATGACCCGTTTATACCCGGGGAATTACGCAAAGGTGAATTCATTCCCACATTTCACCAATATAAGTATTCGATCCCACGAAATAGGGGATGAGCCTATAGCCGTGTTCCGGACACTATTGTTCATGCGTCTGAGGCTGTCTGGGCTGTATACTTATATATATCTGTTTGATGTTAAATCTTTAGTCACCTTGTATTACACCGCATTGGAAGAGATAGGATGGCCTCAATTCTACTCTGCCGGAAACCACGCCGCTAGGCTTCTTTTTTTTAAAAACAAAATAATATAAGGAACAGAAGCTGGCTTTTACCGCGCTCAAAGAATTGGAATTGCCATTCAGCGTGGTAATGCTGCCAGCCTCTTGGGTACGGTACCAGTAGAGATCGATGGATAGAAATATTACTACTACTATTTCATTTTTGTATATTATATTGTATAGTTGGCATTAGTTTTGTATAAATTTATAAGTAATTGCATATATTTTTCTGTATATTATAATAGCATATTTTATGTACATTTAAATTGTTAGTTAATTAAAATTAACCGTTCAAAATATTTGATTATTGAATAGTCGGTACCTATATTGCTTATGTTATGAGTCCGAAGTACATAGCTATAAGTATTGGTCACGTTTAAGTAAACTTGTGTCAAAGTCAATGACATTTAATTTACATTTTTTATGTTGCCACAGTATGTTACGTTATAATTAAATGAAGCAAAACAACACAATCGATACTTTGTACAGTACATGGTTTTAGGAGTATATATAAATCTAATCAGTTATGTTTACAATTATAAAATAAGATAGGCAAATAGTAGCAATACAAACATATACATATTGGTACTGTTAAAATATGTTTTTTGATAATTACGTATTATGATTAATACTTATAATATGAAATATATATTGATAATAGAGAAAGAAAGATTTGTAATAATTTTTTGTCTATGATCTTTCTATTTTTTTTATTGTAATTCAAAATTCGTGATTGTTACTACTATTATTAGAGAAAAATGTCAACTTCATTTTAATTTATTTTAGTTAAGTTATAATTTTAAGGGTTAAATTTATTATTGAAAGTGTCTCATGTTTACAAATTCGTTCAAAAGGCCAATAATTGTTCTTGTATAAATATGTTCAAAGTTCAATCTCGAGCTGTCAAATTCGAATAAATCTATATATTGTGCAGTGATTCAAAGTACATAATTGAACCAAAACATTTGATTTGCAGGTTTTCTATATTATATATTTAATTCTTTTATATTTACAATAGGTACCTACTAAAAAAATAGAGAAGGAATTAGATGAAATAAATAAATGGATGAAAGGAATTAGACTCCCGCGCACAAACAATCAAACACATATAAGTGGTACATAAATTAGACTAAAAGAATCGGAGCCCACACAATAAAATTGTTTAACGCTGATAAAGAGTATCTATTGTGGAATATAATTGAGATATTTAGGTATAAGTGTCATGAAGTTTATTTACACTTAACTTATGATGAGGGATCAACATACAATTTTATGTCTGTACCTATACTCTGTGTAATTAAATCTAATTTATTCATAAAACTATGCATAATAGTATTAAAATGAAAATACAGTGTCTGGATAATTGTAATAAATTATACTTACAGCATTTTTTTTAATAAATATATATGTAAATTATTATACCTACTGAAAATCTGGTCGCTGTTGCTTACAATCATAAAAATTATAATTATAAAGCCACTAGATTTTCAGTTGTAACAATTTCATTATATGTTTATTTTTGTCCTTCATAATTTAGTCTTTTTATCAAATTATAATTATTATAATACAACAACAAACTAGCCCATCGTAGTCCACTGCTAAACTAGGCCTCTCCCAATGTTGGGAGACTTTGGTCTACTGTTTCCACGCTGTGTTTGTACAGGGTTTTATTTCAAGTTTTCCTTCTCTAGCGGTGATAATCGTCTGCGTATTTTTCCGTTAGTCGCCTCTTATGACAACTTTCGGATGAGATGGTGTGGTGATACTTGTACTCTTTCTCCGTCACCACACAGCTAGGTATATTATATATATATATACATGGTGGTTGGGTTCTTTTATATAAAATATATATATATAAAAGAACCCAACTGTTGTCTAATAGATTGAAACAATTTTGATAGCAGGCGGTACCCCTTAATTTTCTTTTAGTTTATAATTGACAAATGGGTACTGCCTGCTATCAAACTTGTTTCGATCCTCGCTGCAGCAGTCGGGTAAAAAGATAAATTAAAAAAATACATTTGTTTATTTCTCATGTAATCACAAAAATAAAGTATATATAGGACATGCACAAACAAACAAAAAAGTAAACACTCAGCTTCTCGATTATTCTTTATCTGGCATAGCATTGTAATAAAAATACTTAAATAGGTAGGTACACATTGAACCAATTGAACTACTTAATGAAAATAAACCAATTGGTAATGTACAAATTGCTTACAATGCTTTAAGAATACAGTCAAGTAAAAAATTAAATAGTAATATGTTACGAATACTTGAATGGAATACAATACAGACCATAACTTTCACTCAGCTAGGTTTGAAAGAAATCACTATCTTCTACTGATTTCGCTTATGTGATGACTTAGTTAATCTGGCCAGCGAAAGGTGGTTAAAAAATCGCGGAAAATTTTAAAAATAAACAGTTTGCAACTGTACACTGACAAAACGAAGTTGATAATATTATTTGCTTATCTTTTTTTATTAGGTACGCATAAAAACCTGCCTACATGTTATATATGTAGGTACTAAAACATGTGCTTAATGTACTTTTTGTATAAAAGCCTTAGAAACATACATAAATAATAAGGGAAAAAAACACATGTCTTAGCAGCATATAAAAAAATTATGTTGTCTGTTCTTTAATTAATTTTTTTACATATTTATGAGTGATAACTCAGGTATGCTTACCTTTAAAGCTATAAGAACAATGTAAAAATTATTATTGGCCAATTACTGTAAAATATTGGATATAAAAAATTAGTAATTCATTGATTATTTATTGATTGATACCATTGCCTAAAAATAATCAATACACTTTGAAAATCACCAAAAATGATAACAATATATGAGTATATCAAGATGTTTCGAAGACTATACAATACTAACTGACAGGCAAAAATTGTGGCCATATAAAAGTTTGGAAAAGCGTTTTGTTAGCTTAGATGGCCTGGATTGGAAGTAGACAAAATTAGCAATCTGGCCACAAATTGAACGCCCGTAATGTTACGAAGAAATGTTGGAAATGAACTTTGTCATTTCCAACATTTCTTCGTAACATTACGGGCATTCAATTTATGGCCAGATTGCTCATTTTGTCTACTTGGTATTCCAAGTTCCAAAATTATGAATTATGAAAGAAAATATTTCAACATATTCGGAAAGAACGGATTGGAGATAAACAATTAATATTAAAAATTTCATATTCAACTAAATTACCGGTCATCAAATCATTCATTTTCCTGTTCTTTGTTATCATAATTATTTATCTTCAGTCTATCGTTTTTTTCCCGAATATGTTGAAATATTTTGTTACTTACTATTTTTTACTATTTCCTTCTAGTGCTGACTCAACTCATTATTTGCTGATGTATGTAGATAGATAGATAGATAATTCTTTATTGTACACCAACAGATTTACAGTAGTGTATGTATTATGTGGTACAGTTTATAAAGAAACAATGATGAAAAATTAAGGATACATATTGTACATACAATTATACAGATAGAATACAAAATTGTAGCTACTAGCTAAGCAAAAGCGTTAAGTAATATGACACACACAAGAGATTATTACAGATTATAAATTAATGATATCATATATGAGAATTAGTATATGGTAAATAGTAGTAGTAGAGACTTGATCACACTAAAACCTGACAAGACAACTACTTTACTTTTTTAGTTTCAGATACTTTGATTATGTTCTTGTGTTAAATGTGCAGAAAATATCTAACAGAACTCATATTAAATTAAGCTCGCATTTGTACTGTAAACCTTTGAGTATTAGAAGAAACGTAAAAAATGCATTGTTTATACCGTGGCAGACAAGCACACGGCCCACATAATGGACTTTCCACTTCGTTTGTAACACCAGAGTAGTCACAGTTACACTGTCAACCCTGTAAGTAAAGAGTTTCTGTGCCGTCAGTGTAGAAAACAAAGCAGGACAAGCCTTTAGTCTTCCCACTGACAGCACAAATTCTCCAGTGAGCTCTGGCTACCCTACTCACCGCTGGGAACACAACACTTAGTTATTATAGCCGCGGTATTCTGTAGGGCGGAGGTACATCCCCAGTCGGACTGCTCAATTGGGTGGAAATACCGCCGTGTCCTCCTCAAGTAATAAATAAATGTGTGAATACATTATGCAATTAGTTGTAGTAGCTGCTGCAGGGCACTGACCGTTTGGTTTTTACACATAAAAACTAAAATTGTAATGACGCAAGCATGACTGGTGGTAACTCTGCTAACGATTATTTCGTACTAAAACAAAAACCAATCTGCCAATAAAACAGTCAACCATGTAGGTATCCACATAATTTTATACGATTTGTGAGAGTATTTGCGACCCTTATAAAACTACCTTTTATAACTTTTTTTAACTCGCTCCGACAAATGTGTTTTATACCTATATGTGTATTTATAAGTGCGCATATGCATTAGATTTTATACGAATAGTTTTCATTTTTATATATAGATGTAAGGTAGCCATCGTACCATCAAGTTATTCGTGTGCCAATTCACAATTTCTTTAATCATTTCCTTACCTCGGCCGGGGTGCGAGGGATATACCTGTCAACCTCACCTTCGGCAACCAAAAACGACCCACAGGCGGCGTGCGTTTTGGTCGGTTCGAGTCCGACATAACCTCTTACACCGGCTCCGGTGGAGAGGTATCAGTGGGGATTTTGCGCACGTAAAAAAAATCATTTCCTTACCATTCTGTATTTAAATCTCTCTAACTATATGATAAATTGGTGGAACACTTAATGTAAGTATTTTAAATCTATGCTGATATTTACATTAATAAAAAATAATAATTAAATAAAACAAAAGTTAAAATGCGTCGTGGAATTCCTCCGCATCGCATGCCTCTTCCTTACTCATGTTTCGAATTGTATCCAAGGCATTCAACTCGTAGCCCTGAGTCCATTTACTTTCTCTCGTTTTGAATTTGGTACTCGGCTTATATGAGCACAACTAACGTCTAACCAACTCCAAGAGAAATACCTTCACCAATCAAAATCAATCAATCAAGCATATCGTAGTCCACTGCTGGACATAGATAGGCCTTTTCCAATATTTGGAGGCTTGAGAGCCACACCTTCACCAGAGCCTCACCTATTAATCAAAAGCGGTATCTTTTTGGCCCAAACGGTTCAAATAGGATCCATTTACAATTTTTGGGGTTACAATTTCATTAGTATAAAATGTAATTTGTTTGCGCATATCAATTGGCAAATCGATAAGCCCTAGTAACCACTTTGGTAAGTAATGAATTAATGTCCATTAACTTGTAGTTCGTTAGATTCTAGCATAGTGTATTATGCTACTATTTATACGCAAATAACTGAAAAAGGCCGCTAGAAACACCACATGGCCTAGGATTGAGAGGTTCAGTCGGACTTGTTCTTATCTATTTCTTATCACGCCTTTACACTGTCAACCTCTGCATTAAAAAAGTTAATTTGACGATAATATTATATCTACCACTATAATTATTATAAATGCAAAAATTTGGATAGATGGACGACATAACATATGTAGGTACGTATCTGGATGAAATTTGGTGCAGATATAGAATATAGACATAAACAGCACATGAGCCACTATTTATCTAAATAATAAACATAAACACAAACATAACATAAACTCACGCCTATATCCCCGAAGGGGAAGGCAGAGGTGCTAGCACCCACATTTCGCCATTTTCTGTTTAGGTCCCACTGTAATAGGTGGCGAGCCTATTGCCATTAACCGGGCACTTATATATCTGCGATAAATACACACATGACTTCGGAAAACATCGAAAAGTCATTGGTGTATGCCATGGTAAAACCTGGGATCGAAGCCGAGACCTCGTCTCAGCAGTCCATTGCCCATACCACTAGGCTACCGCGGTTAAATAATAGGTTTCTTTTTAATTTTAAAAAATAGAGAATTTTCTTGTATAATATGCTGCTAATTATAACAATTGCTACCTGTTAAGACGGATAAAAAACGTGTTAAATAGCATGACTACCCATGACTTCAAGGTGTATGGTATAGTAGGTATACCAGTACAATAATAGGCACGTAACATGAGAAACAGTAGGTATTACGAATTCCACATAATTTTTATTACCACCGTCTAGTCAATAAATTTCCTCATCGAGGTTATTATTTATATTTCTTTCATTTTGAGTCATTCTTAAAACAAAGCAATATGTAAACTAAACTCTAATCATTTTATTTACATAACCATAGTAATTTCTCACTATTACGAGTATACTAAAAATCAAATTAGGTATACGTACGCTACGGATTAGATACACATTTAGTACTATCATATATAATATACAACTTTACGTATCATAACATATACACAAATTACGTACAACAACAAAAAAAATGGCGAATTAATCACCAAAATCACTATGTTATCGGTAATTATCTTTTCAAACGACATTGTATATGTATAAACATCTAATACAAAATACATACGAAATTAAAACTTTGTATCTGTTTCCATATCTTATAAGTATTAAATAGGTACCCAATAAGTATTTATATTGATCAAAACCTTGGCCCGTCGTTTGAACCCATTTCCTGGTTCCTCTGTGAAGTATGTTATCATTAAGGACGTCGAGTTAGCTTTGAGCCAGATATATCAATACTAATTTGTTTTGTTAAGTACATTCAATGCCGGTCGATATAAAAAGTAATAGATAATTAAGTAAACATCGTTTTATTGTCTACTCGCAAAAAAGGTTAACGCTGATAAATCATAATTTAATTATTAACCTTTACGCAAAAAAAGTAAAAAGTTTATAATTACTACTATAACTATTAACTTTTTTGCCATTAGAAAAAGAAATATTTTTAAGTAATTACTATAAATGATATAATATATAAAATGATGCTGTCTGAATGTGGAGTACCTAGCTCTACTATGAGTACTATGACTGACCTGCTACCGTGTGATATACCTATATTCAAGTAGATGCAAACTCTGGGAATATAAAATTGTCCGGAGACATCCATCGATGCGATATACGAAAACAGCTACTTTAGGTGAGAGACATTTGGATTATTGCTTTTCAACGAATTTCTTACTAAAATAATATGAGGATGATTTTCTAAAAATATATTTTATACAGAGGTAGGCATCTTTGTCGAAATACCTCGTGGAGATAAGCGATTCGAATCGAATCTGATATAGCAACAAAAATTAACAAAATTGAAAACTTACGCTCTGGACGGTTCAACACATCATTCTCCTCTATACTGTGTCCATACATTCTTGACAAACGTCATCTCATTTGTCTCTCTTTTCCTTGTCATATTTTCTTTAAGATACGCCTGTTTACGTTATCGTATATCATGGAACGCAATAGTTTTCTGACATCTCAATGTTTTCCAATTATGCCATTCAATTATGCCTATCGCAGCTTACTGCTGGACTTAAGCCTCTCCCAAGGTAGGAAGGTTTTAGCCTACTGTTTCCACGCTAGTCAGACGAGTTGGTCTTATTTCGAGTTATCCTTCTCTTCCAATGATATCGTCTGCGTATTTTAGTCGCGTCGTACGACATTCTTCGGTTGAGAAGGAGTAAGTGGGTTAAGTGGCTCTGATTTAAACAGTGGGACTCTATTAAATAAGTAGGCATAACAACTTTTCTAATATTCGAAGTACCTATCTCTTATTTCCATATATATCCTTATGTTTCTTTTTACCATGCTAAGCAAGTTGACATGATATAAACCACAGATTTTTTTATTGTTATCAATAGATTACTGCAATATGGACTTCCCCAGTCGAGCAACTTTGAGCTTATAAGGTAAATTACAATTTGCAAGGCTTAAAATAAAATATACATCATATTACTTATAAATTTCGTACTGCCGTGATAACCGGGAATTGAAAAATGCTATATACATTTTGTTTTTTATACCACTTAGCTGGCAGACAGGCACACGGCTCACCTGATGGGAAGCGGTTACCGTGGCCTATGGACGTATGCAACACCAGGGGTGTCACACTCGCGCTGCCGACCATGAAGAAACCTTCTGATGCCCCTCTTGAAGAACCCCATATTGTAGGCGCTTGGGAAAACCGCAGCAGGAAGGTCATTCCACAGCTTGAGTGTGCGTGGGATGAAGTTTCTTTCATACCGCACAGTGCGCACCGTCTCAGGTCGCAATGTGTGGGGATGAATTCCCTGCCTATGGCGAGAGGTGCGATGATAGAATGTAGCTACGGGCATCATGTCAAACAATTCATCTGAGCACAAACCATTGTATAGGCGGTAGAACACACACAGTGAGGCAAAATCCCTCCTAAGGCTAAGAGGTTCCACTCTACCTGTGAGTATGGGATTGTCAACCAGCCTCAATGCCCGTCTTTGCAACGAGTCGAAGGGGTCAAGCTGGTATGCAGGTGCTCCAGCAAAAAGGTGACAGCAGTACTCCATGTGAGGCCGGACCTGTGCTTCATAAAGAAGGAGTTGCTGCCCCGCAGTGAAGTACTGTTTCACCCTGTTAAGCACTCCGAGCTTTCTTGATGCCAACTTAACCTTGTCTTGCAAATGACTTCGGTATTGGACGTCACTGGAGATATCGACACCAAGGATCCCGATACTCGAGGAGATGGTAAGCGGTGTGCCCAGGAATTGCGGCGCTACAATGAATGTTTGGGTGAATATGAAGTGGGTTTTCTTAGCGGTGAATACACATACTTGTGTCTTAGTGGGGTTGAATTGGACTAGGTTTAGTCGTCCCCAATCGGATACTCCAGAGAGAGTAGTCTCGATTTCAGACACAAGTTGTTCGCGACTCTTCTCCACCTCGGACTGAGGGATATTTGCACGGCCCGTGTAACACGTGTCCCCAGTACTGTCGTCCGCATAACAATGAATGGAGCCATCAGACAGCATGTCATTGATATGCAGCAGAAACAGCGTCGGAGACAACACGGAATCTTCAAAATCATGTTTAATTTTACTATAAAAATCAAGATGATATCATTATAGTTATTACTACAAAAATACTTCATAAAATATTAATTTAATATTTGATAAACCAGAGTGACTACTTCTAAAAACTTGTTTAAACATACACTATGGTATTAATGCCATTATGCATATACAAAATTAAATTATTAATATCTAGCTCAGGTAATGAAGGTCCCACGATCTGCTTGAATAGCAAGAAGTTATTGCTAAGTAGGTACAAATACTATACATAGATATTCCGGTGAACACAGTAATCTGAACGTTGCAATTAAAGGAAAAACATACAATCACGCCTTTATCCCCAGAGGGTTAGGCAGAGGTGAATTAACAACCACATAACATAAACTCACGCCTATATCCCCAAAGGGGTTGGCAGAGGTGCTAGCACCCACATTTCGCCAGTTTATGTTTAGGTCCCAATGTAATAGGTGACGAGCCTATTGCCATTAACCGGGCACTTATAAACCTAAGATAAATACACACATAACTTCGAAAAGCATCGAAAAGTCATTGGTGTGTATTGTGTGTGCCATGGTAAAACCTAGACTACCGCATTTAACCACTAATTGTATTCGGTCCCACGTAATAGGTGGTGAGCCTATTGCCATATTCATAGCACTATTGTTGACTTGAGCCATGCATCTGAAGCTGAGTCTGGGGTGTATTTATCTGTCTGATGTTAAACAGCCCTATCCCTTACTTCCCTTGAACGACACCTCATGGGAAGAGACGGGGTGGCCCAAATTCTACTCTGCCAGAAACCACGCGGCTCTAAAGTAAATAATAAATGTAATTATACAATATAAACAGTAGATCATTACTGATTTCGTCACAATTTGTCCAAAAATTGAATTGAAATCTCGAATACATTAGTCACAAACAACATTGGGCTTCAAGTGTGTACTTACTAAAATCCTATTTCTATATTCGTAGAATATCTTTCAATATCTTGACGCAGAATTCTAGAATGGACCTTATGAAGAAGTGAAACAGAATCTTACATCTGCACCATAACATTTTTTATATATTAGATGTGATTATATAATAGCAATTGAGTGCTTTAAAGAAAGTTGGCGCACGGAAACGTGTCTACAAATTCAATGATGTAATATTTTTTCCTATGAATAAGTTATATAGTGTGGACTTGACTAAGGCCTACTGACACCATTATCTGAATTCTAGTTTGAGAAGTATTACACTTATATAACCAATAATTCTAATAAGTGTTACATCGAATCGATTAGACGAGGCCAATCAACTATATTTCGGTTAAGTTTTAGGTGTCGAATCTATTATTTTCGATTGAAAACAATTTTTAACTCAAGAATTTCATTTGCCCACCAGACTGAATCCACACTTACCTACAGGATTCCTTTACACAAATTAACGTCTATTAATTATGTATATTATTCGTTTTCTTTGTTTATTCTTCATTAATCATATTTGGTATGAATTGAATTACATATTTTCCATTCTAAGATTGCTTGGAAGAAATTGCTATGCTATTTAAGTGAAAAGTTTGTGAGTCAAGCTACTCCATCTTACTAATTTTGGTGTACAATAAAAATGTATCTATCTGTGCAATTCGCTCTATTTCTATATCTCGCACGTAAATGACTTTCTACGCCGGCTGGTCCCTACATCTCCGTAGAAAGTAATCGACTGAGCACGAGTATTTGCAATATTGTATTCTGTACATTAGTGAAAGTAGGTATTTTTTGCTTAATGTTTTTATATATCGTATGTTACGTAACATTATCTATTATATATAATATCATGATCTTTGTCTTAGCTTCTACTCATATACCTATATCTTACTCACAGTCTCTCCCTCCGGGAAAGGTGGAACCAAATACCCGCCATCTGCTTCAAATTTCATACATTTTACATGCTTCCTCTACTGTTTATTAGTTTTAATACAAACCCGCTGGTTTCGAGTACTGTTCTATTGGTTAACTAAAAATTAAGTTTAAACTTTGACTGATCGTATGATTTCAATAACAGATTTTTTTTATCAAAGTTATCGTGATGGTTATTTTTTGGCACAGCGCCCTAAAAGAAAGAATTCACCAGTGCAGTAGTTTAGTCAGAAAGAATTCACCAGTGCAGTAGAACGAGCGTGGCGACGAAAGATAGGTCGCACATTTTAACTTCCTATCCCATTGTGAATAATCAACCTTGCGCTGTCAAAATAATAATAGTCAAAAATAATTTATTGTTCAATGACGTCAAACGCAGTGTGAACATAAAATAAGTAAAACCTAAGCTTCTAAATTACATAGATTTTGAATTAAATAGAAATCAAAAACTTTATTAATGTAATAATTTTGGATAGAATTTATAATTTTTTTTTTAAATCTGTCATTAATAGAGGCATTTATAGCATATTATTATATTAAATAAATACATAAGTCTAAATAAAATAAATAATAAAAACTTATACTGACGCGCTGCTCCTTTTAGTGTAGGTAAAAGATCCTTTGTTTCCGTCCTTGTGTGTCCTTGTATGTGTACCTATAGACGGAAACAAATGAGGGCATTAATGAAGTGTGGTTCTCCAGTTTCCTTTACACTGTCATTAAACCTTACACAAATGACATCTAAGTATATACATCTTTAATGATGATGACAGATTACAACATCGAGAAGTAAATACGACGTGTTTTAGGTATGTGGGTCATGTTGAGAAGATTCTTAGATTACATACATTACATCCACTATTGTTTCTTGCAAACTATGGTGGCTAGAAACTAAATACATTTTCGTAGTTAGACATAAACATATTAACATTAACATAAACTCACGCCTATATCCCCGAAGGGGTAGGCAGAGGTGCTAGCACTCACTTTCCACCAGTTTATGTTTAGGTCCCAATGTAATAGGTGGCGAGCCTATTGCCATTAACCAGGCACTCATAAACCTGCGATAAATACAGTTAGAATGAAATCGAATTATGTTATGAATACGAAATTCATTACCCCCCTTTTGCTACGCCGTAGTCAGGTAATGAAGAAAATGAATTGAGGCAGTTATTTTATAATTTTTGAAGTCCCAACAATATTTTCGGAACCAAAACCAACTACACTTGCAAGCCGAAAAACATGCCGCTGTTAGACTGAAAAGCCGACCCCAACTGAATGATATGATGATAATTTTACAAAGTCAGGGTTTATATATATATATATTAAAAAAGAAACAAAATATTTCAAATGCTTGCCCCAGCATAATATGTGCCACGAAGTATTCACAGTTTCACTATTATTATATGTGCATGTTATGAATGGCGACGCGAATCGAAATCAAGTTTTTACAAACTGTTGAAATTCTGGAACTGGTTAAGTATATATGTTGCTAGATTCATTAATGTCATTCAACCCGAGTCACCGAAACATATTACTATGAATCACATATACATATATAAATAAAAATATTCCGATAACTTTTCAAAGGACAAATAGTTTGTTCCTTCTCTTATTTAGTTTCGTCTGGATGATACACTTCTTTTACACTTCTTTGTTTTTGTAAATTAAGGAAAATGTATAACAATGAACTTGAATGTGTGTATAAGAGACTAAATATAAAGATGAATGACGTAATGTGTACATAACTGGGTCGAGAAACACATTTACGTCACACGCTTGTTTTAAATGACTGTACCCTCATATTAAGTACCTACATAAGTCACTTCAGTTAGAGACTTAGGAAGTAGGATGAGGTATAGATATTTGTTTATCGAACTCATGCATAAGTTGTTTACATTATGATCACAAACAAAAAATGTTAGGTAATGTATTGTTAGGTAAAATCTGTATAATGACGTCATAAAAAGATTTATCAGATGACAATTGATTTTCATTTTCCTATTATTGATGACCTTAAAATTAATTACGCATTAACTGTAACTGGCCCTTTTTTTTTTTTTTTTTTTTTTTTTACGTGCGCAAAATCCCCACGGATACCTCCCCACCGGAGCCGGTGGAGGAGGTTATGTCGGACTCGAACCGACTAAAACGCACGCCGCCTGTGGGTCGTTTCGGTTGCCGAAGGTGAGGTTGACAGGCATATCCCTCGCACCCCGGCCGACCCAGGGCCATCTCTCACGATCTGGCCCTCTTCTCGGGTGTGGGGACCACAGAGTCCCCAACTCGTCCCCGGAAACGGGGAGGCGCGCCACGCGCGCCGCCACCGCGGCCTGCTTCTGCCAGGGTGACAGGCGGCTTCACCTGTCACCCCCAGGCCGGCGCTCATGGGGGGCGGAGGTCGTTCATCGACCTCCGACGCCCGAGTTGCCTTCGTGCGCGGGCAGCTTGTCTAGCGATCCTGTGTAACTGGCCCTTTAGTATATAACGGACTGTTGGTCAGTATAAAAATATTGGCATAACTTATTTTATAGGCACTTCCTTATTGACAAGCAGACAGTAGTAAGTATGCCTACATCAGTTGGAGCACGTAGGATCCACCGACACAATACTGTTTTAGCACATTATAAATAATTTATCAGGAATTATTCACGATTTTATTGGTTAACGCTTACTTGTTGACAAGCTTCCTAGATTTTCATTAGTAATGTGTATATTTATTGGCAAAGTGTAGGAATACTTCATTGTTTTATGCATATTACAAATGACTGCTATGTATACAAATAGACTGGTTCTAGGTTCAACTTTATGTACCTAATAGTCAGTTGATATTATCAAAATTATGTTAAGTATGCTTAAATACAGACAGTTCCATTCCAAATTCGAAATATAACATTCATTTCCACCTCACTTCCGGAACTATGACACGTTTTTTGTTGTAAACAGCCTGCATAAGTAGGCCGATATATGATTGCAAGAAACCGCTTTAGTGATTTGGGTGTTCCTGTAAAATACCGGGTTCATTGAGCCAGACACAACAAAATATTTTATCTGTCGCTAAGCACTACCACAGAATAGATAGATAGGTACGTATAGCACATTGGCACGAATATGAAAGTGTTCGTTAGACTATGCTAATAGAAAAGATAAGTATTGCTGAAGTAGTTCCTTCGAGTCTCAAAAGATATACCTACATATTAACTACCCATTATTTTACTAATCAATTTTATTACTTAGTTTAATTTGCCCATTGGCATTTGGCACATTGTTCAATGCTTCATTACAGTAGTTAACAAGATAGTCATAAAACATTGAAAACATTTTTAACTTTCAAAACATTCTTACTTCAATTTAGAGTTCGACAACTTCTTAAGCAGTTATTAGTAACAGTATGGATAGCAACACGTTGATATGGGTAGCAACACGCAACAATTAGTTAGTTATTTTATTAGTAACAGTATGGTTACACGGATAATTATTATTTTGAATCGACCAAATATTGTGTGGAAACTTCAGTAAATTTTTCGTTTCAGATCCAGTTGTATGAATAATACTGATAATGAGGTTTTCTGTTATTTTCCAAGCAACCATATCAACAAAATGGATATTTTGTGACCTTGATTAAAATAGTCCTATTGCATGAAAGATTTGCGTAAACGATATTAAAATTGAACATTACCCAGCGACGTCGCAATGTAGATATAGACCGTGCACACTGCGGGACCAATGGGTAATATTATGGCGTATCGTCGTGCACGAATGCACCTTGTAGGTGAATTGTAACCAGTAAGACAGGTCTGCTGTTACATACCACACATTACATACATGGCATACACTATCTAGGTCTATACCTAGGCCTTGTGCTAATACACCCAATATATTGTGTCTATTTACAAACTTTTGAATGCGTCTACATTTTTAATATTTCAGTTAGTCTATCTATTGACGAGTTTATTCTAGTTACTAACATATGACTATTACAAGGCTATAATTTGAGAGGTCAGGAAGTGGGAACGCTATCTTAATATAACAACAATAATATGGTAATAATATTATGTTTTCGCACTGTAATAAAATGGTTCCTTGACAATAATTAATATACTCTTGCTAACTTGCTACTAGTCAATTTGCCTTTCCCACTTTGTCATTACGATATTATAAATATTTATACAGTTTAAAGCGCCGGATGTTCATTTAAGTGGAGGCTTTTACATAATAGGATAACATGGTTCACTATCGTCCGCGAAATTTTTACTGTGATGGCAGATTGTTAACCTTATAAATCCTCATCACTATCTATTGTATTCTGCACTGAAGGCACTTAAAATCTCTGTTCTTACAGGGTCGGCAGCACGGATGTGACTCCACTGGTGTTACACACGTTCATAGGCCGCAGTAACCACTTTACATCAGGTGGGCCGTGTGCTTGTTTGCCACCTAATTTATATTAAAAAAATCGTATTCTCAACTAATTCCGTGAACGGAAAAAAAATAGTCAACGCTAAACAAAAAAGAGGAGAAAAAGTAAGCGGACTTCGAGCTAAGAGGTGAAATTTTTGAATGCAACGGGGAACAAAACTACACTTTGACGATTATAGGGATTTTCAATAGGTCTGACTTTCAAACTCTGATTGAGATATTGGACGTATCATCGTCTCTGTCTGACAACCTATAGAAACTTGGCCAATCTCGTACTCGAGTTTACGCTTCTAGAAGTAGAAGGCCATAATCGCTATAAATAGCTCCAGTGCAAGTGGTTGGTATTCTATCATGACTACTACTAGTCTAACATTGATATGGATAGATTTAGACCACTTCACTTTACATACTAAGTTTGTTATACTCACTTTGAGGCCGTCCGGTGCCTCAGGCGTGGGACAAACATGAGGCAGCGGACGACGATGTGCTAATTTTATAGATCTTTTATGCACGGTCGTGTGCGAATTATCTGCAAGTAATTAGTTAAGGTGGAGACGCCTGCATACCTGCACGAGGCAGTGTATGGTCAGAGGCTGGTAGGTAGTACATAGGCGACACCATAAGAACGTAAGAAATAGAGTACCTATTAACAACACTTTATGTAATTAAGTTATGTAAGATAAGTTGCTGCAATGATAGCGTAAGGAAAAATAAAGATAATTACATTATCATTATATTCTATGTAGTAAATTGAAATAATTGCCGAGAGCTATTAAAACAATTTGTATTACTCTTTTGTATCCTAGACTTAAGTGTAGTAAAGAGTTAATAGTTGAAAATAAATAAATAAAAGGCCTTTATCGTGCAAAAGGAACGTCCATAATAACTGTAAAGATTGGACTATTTACGCGAAGCTAGGTAGCAGGACAGAGCAAGAAAGTATTGCGGAGCGGAGTTGCAGACTGTGTTTTCCATAAGCGGAGCTAGGCTGCAAGCTCACTTTTTGAGCTATCAGCAATGGGCGATTGGTTTATTTATATGCGAAACCTCCCCCGCTCCGCATGCTCGCTCTGCGTTTTAGAAATGTATGAATTTTAAAACTAGTTTAAAAATCTCTATCCACTGAAGCGGAGTGGAGATTTTATGCGATTCAGTTCGTTAATTTTGGCACAGCTCCGCTCCCCTCAGTTGACAGGCAGCCTTATTTTAACATCTGTCTGAAATGAAATAAAATATTCTGAAGAACATTTTAATTAGTTTTTACGACCAGTACCTACTTAATTTTTATAAATATTTAATTTTATATTAGGGGTATATTTTATTCACGTTTGTCGAAGCATGCACGTGCTGGCAGCACGTGTAATCCTCGAAAAAAGTAAATCACATGCTGCGGTCATACACCCGTACGCTTATTTAATATAATTAAGTAATGTATTTAGAGTGATACTGGAACTGCCGTGATTTTTGGGCGTAACGTGTTTACCAAAGCATATACAGCTTGGAGACTCATCATCATCATTTTGGCGTTATTACTTGTTGCGTTACTTCGTCGCCTTTTGATTTCACGCATATGGCTTTTGTTAGTACGGTTACCATCTGCCCTTTGTAGCCCGCAAAGAAAACCTACGCCAAAGTAGATATACCAGTAACAGGTGAGGTCGGCTTGATTTGCAAATTCTTATTGGAGCCCTACACTCTCTGGATGGATGAGATGTTAGCCTACCTTAGCAACCTACACCACTATGCACGCCGCGCACCACTTTCTCAAAGTGGTGTGCATATAGTGATATAGGTTGCTAAGGTAGGCTAACAAGTGAATATTATTTCATTAGAGAATGATCAATTAACTTACTGTAACTAACCATGTCGTGAGCCAACTTATTTAATCCAAAAACTCGACTCGCGGACATTTAATTTAATTCATTTAGAAATATTTAGAAATATTAGAATAATACTCTTTCCTCTGTCGCACCATTAAGGCCTGGAATTCATTACCAGCTCACGTGTTTCCTTCTTCCTACAGTCCCGGGTCCTTTAAGCGGGGCGTGAAAAAGCATATGATGAGGCCGTCAAGCTGAGTGTCACCATTGTCACACGGTATGTGTAAGTAATGGTGACCCTCTTTTCTGGGACTTTGCCTTCAGCTTACCATCAGGCAAGGCGAAGTCCAATTGACGTGTCCTATATAAAAAAAAAAAAAATATCGGTAATTTTCTAAGCAATCTTCCAATTTATTGTTCGTATTAATTAATAGCATGTAGCATTTATGTCGGTCTTATATTTAAATTGTTTATAATATATCTACAGGTGTTTTTATAAAACCTCACAAAGTAACACATGCAAATCACATTATGAATATCATGGCATTTCATTTCATCATATTATTTTCTGACATAATGTGAAATTTCACATCTCAGCAAATGACAAATATGGGAAGTATGTCGAAAGTTATAGTTATGTTTTTAGTTGTGAGATTAATTTTTATATTCATTTTAATTTTATATAACTTTTGGGTACAATCTCTTCGTCTTTGATTTTTTCACATCGTCATAGAATAGATAATCATCAAATTTTAAACCATTTTTTATACAACTTAGGTGGCAGACAAGCACACTGCCCACCTAATGGAAAGTGGTTACCGTGACCTATGAACGTGTGTAACACCAGGGTATACTAAATTGCCAACTACATATACTCGTACTAAATTATATAAGTAACTACAAAGAAAAAGTTCCTCCATTCTCAATTTGCCTATTTTTTTGCACACTACTTTTTGATTATGTACCAATTACCTTGAAAAGATTTTTGGTATTCCAAAAGGAAGTATATTGTGAAGTTCATTATTCTTAGTTTACATAAACTAACTTTATTAACTAAAACTACAACACGGCTAGATTATATCATATGCGTACGACACTGTCCTTCTTTTTTCTGCTGAATAAAAAAGCATACAGGCGCAACTTGAACTCAACATCGTGGAACAATGTTTGCAATATAAATTACTAACATTAAATGACAAACTGACAACAAATGCACGTTATTGTAGATCCTAATGATAAAGACAATAAGTATACCTGCCCGGATACTAACAGAAGAAATAAAATACGTATTTAGAAGATGAAAATCATTTAAAGAACATAGCGAAGACTGATTACACCTATAGTTAAAAACTCAAAATCTTGGATTAGTAGGTACAGCAGACAATCTGTTAAAAAATCAAATAAAATGATAAACAGGTTGGTCATCATTAAGTACATAAACACCTAATAAGTTGTGTAAATAAGTGCCAAGGTTCATTGGCGCAGGTTTAATTAATTGATGTTAATTAATTAGACATTGATATGAGTAGAATTTCAAAATCAGGAACTACACAAAGTCCAATTTTAATGTTAAACCTACTAAATCTCAGACTTGTCGCGAAGAAACGGGTTTAAATTTTTTCACTGAAGATAATATGCTTTGAACATTTAAAATCGGACAATGGAATTTGCTCACAATTAACAAAGAATTTCTTTTAAAACTTTCTAAGAAACTATAAACATTAGGCTCCATAAAAGTAACTACCATTGTATCTGAATAGACCATTGAACTGAAGTTAAAAATTAAAACAATGGAAATGCAAGTCATTAATGTTTTTGAAAGTTTTAGACAGTTTATTAGAGAGAGATTATATTGTAAAACATATTCAACTGCAACGGAACGTAAACAGCAACTGTTATCTTTTTAATTGACTCTCATTTATTTGTACATTGGTTCTGTGGTTATAAAGTAAACATTTCATTGAATTTTATTTCTCGATTAAGACCTTATAGCAGTAGTGTTATTGGACTCATATTGAACCAATCTTGTTGAGAGTTGACGCGAGTATAAACACATTGTAAAAGAATATTTTTAAAGGATTCCATAGCGACATTTTTTGAGGCATTTGGTCAGTAAATAAATCTCCTTAAATATTCATTTCAATTTCTGTCTACACTATATGTACCCCAATTAATATCAAAGTGTGAAGTGACAGAGATGATAGGAAAACCTTCTAGTTCAGCTATCAGCGAAACTGAAGTGATGCCATCAGCTAAATTGAATGACTATGTTGGCATATATATCGAAATACAACAACGTCAAATGAGCAATTTATATTTTACTTTTTAATAAATTTACTTACTTTTATATTAATTTAGATTTTATTTTTAATCTAAATCGCTTATTTGACGTTGTTAAGCATACAGGCAATATCTAGGACCAAATTTATATTTATAGTTTGCTTCCACTCAGCCTCAGACCTTAAGTAAAGTTATTATATTTAATTAAGACAGGATATGAGAATCATGTATTGATGTATGAAATTCCATAAAATTGCACCTAAAACTATCAGAAATGTTAACATTCGTTCGTAACATTTAATAAGTTAATTCAGGATGCTGTTATGATTTATGAATTTGCAACGTCCGGTTATAATGACCAAATTCCTATGATTTAAAGTTCCTAAGTACAAATTTTGCAGTCGTTGATTGCAAAATTGATTGGCGAATGGGCTATGAGCCAAACGTAATGTGAAACTGGAACTCCTGTTTCTCATTATGTTTGGCTTATACCTTTTTGTGTGTCTCCAAAGTAAAGATCTCGGATGAAACCGGGAGCAAAAGTAAGATTATGGTGGTGATTGCTAAATTGGTTGAGACTTTAGGTTCGTTCTCCTGAGCGATACTACAGAGACTTTATTTAGTGAAACTTGCTTGATTGACGGATTGCTCATGACAGTCTGTTCCAGTTCTAATAATACATATATCGAGATTCAAGACTAAATATCGTCCTGAAATACAAGACTTAGTCTTAAATCATTCATGTATGTAGTATAATAACTATTCTCGCACGAGAATGTTTTAATTTGCCTGACATGACAACCATTTGCAATTATGGTCACGGCATAAATTATAATGTTAATTCTATGATGAATAGCTGAAACGTGACAAGCAAGATTATGTCTTCCAACACACTTTATATTCAATATGTAGTTGATTGTTTTAGTGGGGTAATAAATTAACGGGAAGGTATCCCCGTCCCAATTGAGCAGTGTAATTGGGGAAGTACCTCCGCACTACAGAATACCGTGGCCATGATAATCTTGTGTTGTGTTCCCGGCGGTGAGTTGGGTAACTAGAGCTCACTGCAGAGTTTTTATGCCAGGAAGACCAAAGGCTTTTCTGTTTTGTCGTCTGCACTGACGGCACTAAACTTTCTGTTCTTACAGGGGCGGCAGCACGACTGGTAGACCAGGACTACCAGTTTGCGCACGTCCTTAGACTACGGTACCCTCTTTCTATCAAGTCGAACCGTGTGCTTGTCTGCCACATAAGTGGTATAAAAAAGTACCTAAGTCTCGAAAATCAATTTGTGATCTTGATTAGAATATCCTTTCTCTTTCTTTTGAATAGAAATTGTCTTCTTTCTCATAATAATTTCACAGTTGCGTCAAACAAAGTACGTCCTTTAGAGCTAAAGGTCCACTTGTAGTTTATTGATAGCTATATCGGCTCTCGATGCAACTTCTGTCTGACTCCCAACCCTGAGAGAAAAACCTCCTCCTGCAGATCTCTGAGGTAGTCTTGGAACCCAAAGATGTTGTCCTGTTCACCTTTATTGTTTACTAGAATAAGATACCATAATTATTGTGTCCGTTATTTCATGTACATGTTATGATAAGTACATTTAACTTCCGTTATCATAACTTAAAGGGAGGTATCAAACAATTACTTTTAAGTAGTAGCTATTATACAATTTCGGTATTACAGTTTCTGACGGATGTCTGGTAATGGACTTTACTTTTTTAATTCACGCATGCGAAGTAGCCGGAGCGGTTCTATTACTTAGAATTAATCCTTTCAAACGTTGTTACCTCTTATTTTATTCTATATGACCAAACAAAAAACAAAAACCTTTTACCCAAAGATCGCTAATAAATTTATGAATGTCAACCATATTAATAAAACCCATAATAAGATCAAATAAGCTCCCACTTATAAAAATAATATATAAGTGGGAGCTTACTTCCCAGTTTATTATTTTATACCTTTAGTTAGATTTCTGTTCCCATTCCAGTGAGGCTTATTTAAATATAAATATTTCGTGGAATTTTATGGAATTAGGAAAAAATAGCCATATTGGTCTGGCCCTTCTCGAGATTTTCGCTTAGCAACATCCATTTCTTTTAAGTAGATAAAACATATCTTTTTCGTTTGTTGAATCCGTATGATTTATCAGTTTCACTATTATTAAATAGTTATTATATCATCGGGTGCTGATGCCCACTGCTCCGTCCGCGTGTATATCTGTTATCGTTTCTTGTCATATCTCCGGTTCATTAAACAATTACGATCAAACATACGACGATATCTTAAAGCAGTTCCAAACCTTTTAGTATAAAAGCGTATCAAAATTCGTTCAATAATTTTGCGTGCATCATGAACAAACAGACAAACGGGTAAACAGACAAGAATTCCAAAAAAACAGACATTTGAGTTCCGCGTCTAGTATTTTTTAAATACTAGTTACAAGTCCGGGCACATTCCATCTAGAAAGTTCACTTTCCTTATGGGTTTGTCACCTTCGCCAAACTGTGAAATATGTGGCGTGGTTGAAGACGTACAACATATTCTGATTGAATGTGTTCGGAACCAACAGCGGAGAGCAGACCTAACGCAAACTAACGTAATGGATATCGGAGGATGCAATAGCGTCCTTGCGAGACCTCTTTCGGATGCAGCTCAAGACATGTATCTGTTGTATCATGATTATGTGACATGTGTGTATTAATATATATAAAATTACTGGTACTGGCTATGATGGAGCGACATAGTCATGTTGTGGCTAAGCTCCGTAAATAAAGATTTAAAAAAAAAAAAAAAACATTATTTATAATTGTCATAACGTCATTGTCCATTGTAGTCATAATTAGGTATAAATAACATCATTAATCATAGTAATAGCTGTCGTTTGTAATAGTCTATCGTGTCAATAAGTGTTTATATTTATTTATTATTAAATATTCGCTTTCTCATCCACACTACAATGTAGCGTTTCCATAACATACATTCTTACAATGAAACGTAATAAATTCGAGTACCAGAACTCTCAGCATTGTCTTGTTGTTTACAATTAATCATCACTCTATCACGATAACTCCAACCTCGCTGCAGGCTTTTCTCTCGGGAGGGTGGGTCAGACGGCGGTCACTCCTGCAAAAGTCAAGATGAAGCAAATCAATAGAAAGAATAGACGAGCACAGCTTGGGTTTCAAAGCTTTGAATTCAATGGGAACTAATGCTGCTTTTGTGCTGCTCCGTTGTTGTGCTAAAGAGTGAGTGGTGATTGTCACCCATCCTGCTTATCACTCCAAGTGCTTATATTTGAGAAATTAAATTAGCTCCGAGGTCCAGGACCACCACTGCCATGATGATAATGATGATGCAATAAGAGGGTTCAAAAAGTTAAGGTGGACCATAGTCTGGAAACAACTATATCATACCCGACCTATTTAGTATCTTGTCAGATGCTAACTTTGTGAAGTTAGTACAGTGAGTAGAGGGAGAGAACAGAAGTTTTAATACATCTGCCTACTAACATCTTGATATTAGTCTCTGAAAACAGTGAAAGCCAATTCATTGTCATACTCGTATTGACTTTACTATAGGACTTTAGGACATTCAAATCGTGAAGTCTCTGTCATATTTTAGCACATGTCAACACTTGTTTATTGTTATAGTACTGAACAATATATTTTAATGTGTGTTAATACGCACATTAAAAGAACGATCGAACATTCAGCGCATACAATTATCGCAGTAACAATACCAGGTTCACTGAGTTCAATGTCATTGGCGCATTTGACTTTAACATTAATCGTAGTATTTTTTCTGATTGGTCTCTGGATTCTGAACTTTAATAGGTCATTTACCAGTTTATTTTGACGTTCATATAATAAAATAGTGGTATTATCCGACTTCCAATTAATAAGTATAAAAAATTATAAATGTGAAAATTTATAAAGAAGTTCTGTTTGTTTGTTTAAGGATAGGTGGATTAAATTTCGTTCAAAAATAGATTATAATTTGAAATATCACATATGAAACATTTTATCCCTGGAATAGGTTCCCATGGTTTGTGGACAGAATTGCACATGAGTGGAGCTGCGGGCTATTGCTATTGTAGGTAATATACATATTCGACATTGAACGGAGCTTCGAGGAAAGAGATCAATTCGAGTACGTTTGGGGAACTCGCTATCGGTGCCTGTTGTCCTATCCGGCCGGCCAAGGCCAATGCCGTTCGTGTTTGGACATAAGCGTCTGTTAGCGCCAATAACAAGCTCTACGATTGTTATCTGAAATGAGCTCTCTCATCTGAATGAAGCTCGACATGGAATTTGTATATTTCAGGATAGCAATTAGGCCACTTTTGCCACGTTCGTACACGGCACTCACCCTTTTTTGATACAACTAGGTGGCAGATCAGCACAGAGCCCTGATAGAAAGTAGTTACCGTGGTTTATAGGAGTGCACAACACTAGGGGAGTCACACTCGCGCTGCCGACCCTGTAAGAAGAGAGAGAGAGAGTTTCTGTGTCGTCAGTGCAGAAAACAAAGCAGAATAGGTCTTTGGTCTTCCTACTATCCTGACAGCACAAAAATCTTTCCAGTGAACTTTGGTTGCCCTACTCACCGCTGGAAACACAACATGATGTTATGATAGCGATATTCTGTAGGGTGGAGGTACCTCCCCAGTCGGACTGCACTATCGTGACGGGAATAGTCTCCATCTCACTGGAGCTAACGATGGATAATTTGCATCAGAATCTACTAGCACTTCACCCTACCACGCTTTTTAACCGGGGAAATAGATAAACCCTATAAAGGATATATATATAAGATCCAGACCAACCTTAGCCAGCAACTGGCAACGTCGTCAAACCTGATGTTCTGTTGGAGATCAAATCTCCCCTCCCCTGTGACCAAACGAGTTTGGAGATACAATTTGGGCCTATAGGTAATAACTGGTATGCCAAAGCACTTAATTTTGCCATGAACAGGAAGTTGTTCTGCTTCTTGCTGTTAGAGTTGTAAACAGGTCGAAAAGAATGCGACAGCAACGTGATTATATGTGTGGTCCTTTTATCAAATGAAAAGTAAATAAAACTTTAATTTGAATTTTGTTATTTTTGGTGATTAGTTGTAGCAGTAAACATGGTCTAACATGGTTGAACACTTTATCCAAACATGTTGCAACTAGAAATATTTCAGGCACGCTCAGTTTGTGGTTTTCCCAAGTGGCTATAATATGGAGCTCTTCATTTACCATACGCATTAGGCAGTATAGTCTAGTCTAGGCAATCGAGAAGCTAACCAAAAAATCAAAATGACTGTCCTCTGTATGATTCATACTACAACAAAGCCCATTACTGCTCAGGCATGTCATTTGACAATGATGAGGTTTTGTCTCTGAATACAAGCCATGCGTCATGCGAAGTTAGAAGTATATTGTTAATCATTTCTTATTTCCGTTGGTAATCAATTCGGTAGTAGATACCCAAGAACTAAAATTCTTCACCAACAAATGGAACAGCTTGTTTTAATAAATTACACGAATGTTCAAAATGCACTGTAGAATTTGTTACACAATATATGTACTTAATCTTTACAATGTAACTTATTCGAATTATATTTGGCTTTGACTAAAACTTAAGCAAAGTGTCCCTTTTAATATAATTTGACACTTCAAGACATGAAACGACCAACATCTTAATCATCCCGTGACTACAGATGAAGGAGCGATGAAGCAACCAAAACGTCGAGATTATATCTATGTACAATAACATTGTCTACCATAATAATAACAATAGATCGCAATAAAATCTGTCATATAGTTAGTTTTTGTCTCAATTTCTAAATTATTTAAATATAATTGAATATAAAAATCTCATGATTATTGTATTTACGCAGGAACACGGATTTCCTCTTTAATACGTGGTCATGATAATAAAAATGATTCCACTGTATTTTATACGAATTTAAGTCATCTGTCAACTCATCTAATGACATTATAAGTAGAGACTTCATCAACTTGTTCTTACGAAATTAGATAATGACCATGCAACGAAAACGTTAATTTTATACTTATTAGGTAGGGCATAGGATTTGGAATAACTAGAATGATAAATTCCATGAATACCTTTTGGAGCTAACAATCAGGTAACCTGGTAGGGCCTAGTATTTACCATTAGAAGTCCTCATTAGAAGCCCTACCAGTTTACCATCTCTGTCGTGATCGCCAATGTTCACGCCGAGTGACGTGTTATCGGGAATCAAATCTCCCCTTTTTTTTTGAAGAATATTAGCAACCGCAATTATTAATAATCCCTCTAACCCCTTCAACTAAGCTAAATTGCTTGTGCTGGGAGTGGCTTCACGTCGGTAGTGTAATGGCCAGGATACGAACCCGGGACCTTTCCCCTTCCCCTATGCTAGAGAGTACCTAGCATAGGGGAAACGATCCCCCCCTCCACCCACTCACTTTTCCTATAGAGAGGCTAGAAATATAGTCACTATGAATTTCTAAAATAATAAAATTGCGTATCATAATAAAATTTAACAATAGCTATAACGGTTATTATAAGCTTTTAAGGACCTAGAATAGATCAAGGTCAAAATAAAGAATGGCCTTGTAGCTAACAATACATAAGTAGTTTGTCATCTTAAAGAACCTTGTACAGTATATCCTACTCACATCAGAAGTACGAGTATGTTTAATTCAACCAGTTTGTTATGTACTAGTTTAATTTAATTCGAAATCGCTTCACCTGAATTTCAGCACGCTCATCCTGAGTAATTTGATAATTTCCTCACGCAAACAATGTGGGGGGATTGAGCTGCTTATGGTTGTCAAATATTCATATTAATATAGGTACTATTAAATAAAAAATAAATATTTTTTAAATTACAATTGTGTCTCCTACCAAGTCTGTACTGATTTCATCTTTGCACATTATTTACAGAACTTGCTTTAATTAATGTTAATATTAAATGTACTTGTGATAAAATATTGAAGAGTAAATTATACATTAACATACAAATGCAGTTCGAAACTATGCATCCTATTTTTAATACTTTTTCAAATGATGATCAAAAGCATTTTTATACCACTTGGGAGGTAGACGACTATATGTATATGTAGTACTATATTTATATTATTAAGAAATGATGAACAATTTTAAGAAAATTAAAATATAAACCTTCAATTAACCTGGAACTATTCAAAAGAAATCTACATGAGTATAAGAATTTTGAATAACCTTCCTCAAAGTTAATTAACCTACGTATGTGATTATTGAAAAAACAATTATTTGTTCTTCATTTCATTCATTCATTTATTTATTTGCTTATAATGTGGTACAACAAAACATGGAAATAAAAAATATAGTAATCAAGCACATTTCACCATAAAGTTGGCATGCAAACACAGATTATTAGGTATACAAAGCAATATCTACTTAGCAACTAAAAAAATATTACAGCTACAATAATGGCGCATTTCTGCATTGGTACGAATGACATGCATATTTCTTTAAAAAGTCTTCCACTATATAAAAAGTCTCGTCCACGAACTATTTATGTAACACAATTTTTTTTATGAGGTAGGTCTATAATCGACCCTGGCAATGAGTTGTAAATTTGTGGAGCCATATAAACACAACTACGTCTTAATATCTCTAACCTAGGTACCGGCATCTCAAGTGGCATGTGTATATAGGGCGCGCCGTAGTAGCGGCGGTAAGACCCATCATGGGGGAGTGGCTAGAGAGGCCACACGGCAGCCTCTCGTACCATCTGACGCAGACGATCACCGAGCACGGGTGCTTCGAAAAGTATCGACCTCCGCCCCCCATGAGCGCCGGCCTGGGGGTGACAGGTGAAGCCGCCTGTCACCCTGGCAGAAGCAGGTCGCGGCGGTGTCGCGCCTGGCGCGCCTCCCCATTTCCGGGGTCGAGTTGGGGACTCTGTAGTCCCCACACCCAAGTCGAGGGCCAGATCGTGAGAGATGGCCCTGGGTCGGCCGGGGTGCGAGGGATATGCCTGTCAACCTCACCTTCGGCAACCAAAACGACCCACAGGCGGCGTGCGTTTTAGTAGGTTCGAGTCCGACATAACCTCCTCCACCGGCTCCGGTGGGGAGGATCAGTGGGGATTTTCCGCACATAAAAAAAAAAAAAAAAGTGGCATGTGTATAACTTTCCTTTTATTGAAGTTGTCCTTTTTATTAAATAGTGATAGATTATTTTTCACAAATATGGCACTTTCATATACTAATACATGGTACATTACACGGTTTATTGGCTTTGAACACAGGTGAACAAGAGTCTGTCCAAGCCATACCAAACAAAATTGGCATATTATTAAACAAAATATACTATAGTATTAATGATTTTTACACGATACGATAGTAGTTAATAACATATTTTGATGCAGGTAGCTAATTTTAACATAATAATATTATACCACGAAAATGTAAATTTACACGCTATGTGTAAACATGTAGAACCAAACTACCTACTGTAAATTTTAATTATAAACAATGGAGTCCCACGCGAAGAAAATCATTTATAATACACAAGATGCTGAAATCACAAGGACTTAGTATGCTTACTAATCACCACATTCTATAACACATAACACAAAAATTCATTCTCAAGATTGTAGTATAAGAGAATTTGGAATACTCCAGACATGTTTATGTGTGACTAGTTGATCAGAGCATTCTCCCTATAAATTCTCCTTATATAGATTGAGAGTTCTAGTCCCGTCTTACACATGCACTTTTTCCAATCTAAATTGATTTGTCAATCCACGTCACATCCAAAGTTTTCACCTCGGAGTTCCAGACTTACCAGTCCCCCGCTTTACCAGTCTAACAGCGGTTTGGCTAAACTTCAATATTTTTCGTGAAGAGACTGCCATCGGCAATATTATAGCATTGTAGCAAGACCAGTTGTTGGAGATTTGAGGCCTCCAACTACCCGTGACGACTGCCATAGATGTTGACATGGCAATCGGGACTGACGACGACGGCTTATCGTGCTCTCCGAAGCACAATCAGACACATATTAAATTTGACAGTGTAGGTGCAATCCGACTGGGAACAATAAACGCGTGACCAATTACATATCGTTAAATTAATACAAACAATAGACTGATTTTTGTTGTCAGCCGTACTATATAGTTAAAGCTGTACAACAATTTATACATACATATAATCACGCCTTTATCCCTGGAGGGTAAGGCAGAGGTGAATTAACACCCACATTTCACCAATCATTGTATTCGGTACCACGTAATAGGAGGTGAGCCTATTGCCGTATTCTGGGCACTATTGTTAACTCGAGCCATGCATCTGAGGCTGAGTCTGGGCTGTATATATCTATCTGATGTGTTCACCGCATGGGAAGAGATGGGGTGGCCCTAATTCTACTCTGCCGAAAACCATGCTTTACTTGTGTAAATAATAATATGCGATCATGCTAGAAGGCGCACGTGAATAAAGCTGTCGTTTTCTAGGAAAGTGTTCCATAAATGGAATGAGATACGTGACCAAATTACCATGTAAGATAACGGTAACCACTTCCTATCAAACATACCAAAATCTCTTTCACTTGGTCCGAGTGCGATTCTCGTTCGTTAACCAGCAGGTGTATCGTTCTGCGGATAAGGTTGACTTCGAAGACTTGGCCTCGATAGTAGTGGTGGGACTAGACGGATAGAAGCTGCAATATACTGGGTGATTTTATAGTCGTTTCGGATAAAAAAAACTTGAGACAAAGTCATCTGAAAGTATTAATTAGACGGAAAAAGTTTTTTTTAGGAAGAAATATGTATTATTCCATTCACCTGTTCATAATTCCCATATATTTGATGAAATAAAAAAAACATTTTTTTCGTCCTAATTCATCCGGTAATAACAATCAGGCGATTTTGCTATTTTGCTTTTATCCGAAACCATTATTAAATCAGGGTGTATAGGTAGGTAGATATGTTTTAATTGAAATATATACTAGAAAACATTAAAAACTCACGCCAACGCACACGAAGCATTAACGATCTTCTTATTTCTATTAATAGTAATTTATTTACATATAAAGTTTGTTCTAAGTATTACGACTTACACTTGACCACTATAGAATGTGTACATTGACCTCATTATTTTATATTCAAAACACAGTTTATGCTCTTATTTTAGTCAGTAACGGTACCTACGCTGATTTGGTCTACTACTTTAGATAATTACTAAGTAGGTCATACATATTTACGCGATTTTAAATGATTGCTATCGTCATTATCAATTAAAAATGTTTTTGTTTTAAGAAAGAACAAGGTTTTACTGATTTATTTATTTTTAAGTGAATTGCGTCAGTAGTATGAACTAGTCATAAAAGTGACACAATACTTTTTTATTTATCTTCTTTCCTTAAAATTATACTGTACGAGTGTTTGAAACTCCTCGCACTAATAAATTCGAGACCGACCGAAGCCAACTTCTGTCAATCAGCAGATGTATTGACTTGCAGCAACCTCAGCAATCTCTCCATTTCTCTTCGACCAATGAAGTTCAAAACTGTCTGCGTAATAACGTAGATAGTCTGATCACTCTGGTCAGTCTGATCACGTAACGCCTATTTTCAGCTATTTCATTGGTCGAAAAGAAAAGAACACATATGTCTATGTCACTATGCTGAGGCTCTAAGTGAGTTTAGCCGGATCAGAACTCTTGTTGAGGCCCCATACATTGAATTGAAGTATGATGAATAAATAAAAAGAATGTTGACTCATAGACCATTTTTTTATTGCATTCATATTTATGTAAAAGGTACGTAAATTAATTTGCTGTTAATTTAATAACTTCATGTCTCCTCAATTTGCATTTTTAAATATAATAAATAAAATTATTGTAAAATTGAATAGAAAATAAATTAACATTAAACACTAAGTATTCGTAAGTAACCTACTTGACACCGTTTTAGCAAGAGCAACATCGTTAGACCTCACAATGACATTTAAGCGAGCTCCAAGTCCATGTTAGTACGCATACCAAGTTACCAGCCAAGCCACCTTTAACTGTTTACATAAAATAATGAGCAAAAATTAAAAATTACTGTAGTTTTCCTTCAAAGATTGTTTGATTTATTTCTATGTAAAGATTGGTTGTAAAGTTAATGTGCAACAACTTCTGAAGTCATATATCATGAGAGCGAAACATTCCTAATTCAAAAGGTTTAAACGTACTAAAGCATAGATATGTAACTACGTACGGATTTATGATAGATTTGCATCTTTGCAATTTAGGTCACGATCTTACGCGATGGTAAGCGAAAATACATTTTATGATAAAGTATGAATTCTACAGACCTGTTTATAGGTATAGATTCAGCATACAAGCTCACGGCAGGCAGGTATACAAAGGGGAGGACAATTGGAAAATTTTCAATGCTCTCACCGTACTCGTACATGATAAAGTTTGCTGCTAATTTTATAAAATAATTAGTGTTTATAATTTATCATCTATGTTTAAAACAAACAAAATTATTTCAAGACTATAGTTTTATCTGCATGCAGCACATGAAAAAAGATATGAACACGTTTACGCTCCGTACCTAAACATTTTTAATTAATTCGTGCTAATTATCATTAACTTGTCTACTTAATTAAAAATAAACGTATTATGTGACATTCAACTTGAAACAGTTTTATCAATAAACATTACACTGGGTATGCATAGCAGCTATAGCAAAATTTTGTATAGGACTTTTGAATATATACCCAGTGTATGTTTTATTCGGCGTGGGAAACGCCGAGACGGGAGCTTGTGGCGGCCTTGGGAGTGAGAGTTCTCACGCTCTCCACCTTGCTCGCGGCGATGGTCCGCTGCGCGGATGCGTGGGCGGCTGGCGCCTCCTTCTGCGAGCAAGTAATGCTCGTGAAGGAGGAGGCGGGGCGGGAGCGGCAGCGGGTGCGACGAAGGATCGCAAGCCAAGCTGCCCGCGTACTAAGGCAACTTGGGCGTCGGAGGACGATGAACGACCTCCGCCCCCCATGAGCGCCGGCCTGGGGGTGACAGGTGGAGCAGCCTGTCACCCTGGCAGAAGCAGTCCGCGGCGGTGGCGCGCCTCCCCGTTTCCGGGGACGAGTTGGGGACTCTGTAGTCCCCACACCCGAGAAGAGGGCCAGTTCGTTAGAGATGGCCCTGGGTCGGCCGGGGTGCGAGGGATATGCCTGTCAACCTCACCTTCGGCAACCAAAACGACCCACAGGCGGCGTGCGTTTTAGTCGGTTCGAGTCCGACATATCCTCCTCCACCGGCTCCGATGGGGAGGTATCCGTGGGGATTTAGCGCACGTAAAAAAGAAAAAAAAGTGTTTGTTTTATTAGTAACTATGGAAAAACAACTAACAGGCGATTTAAGTATCGCAATTTTTTATTGCCTTGCCCGCGGCCTCACCCGCTTAGAATTCAGATCCCGTTCCCGCTGTATCTTCTGTTTTTTATACAAACCTTGTCATGACAATAATGAAAAAAAGTAATCACCCAATTTAATGCAGTCGTTCATAACCTACACTTCTACAAGTCATTTAGTTCACCGATGTTGTAATGGGGAGGGGCACGTCGCTAAGTTGGTTAACTTGCAAGGTTAAGCGATACTAGTCAGATCGGTCTTAGGAGGTGACCGGTTTTAACACATTGAAATCCCTTTTAGCCACAAAACCGTCCTCATTGGTCTTGGTAGCTTTAACAACATTTGTTACGGGTAGTTGGAGTCCTAAAGGGCTATAAAAACCTCCTAAATAAACTACATTTTCTTTTCCTCCTCACTCTTTTACTCCTCATTCATCTCAATTAGACATCGCCTTGCCTGATGGTAAGCTGAAGGCAAAGTCTCAGAAAAGAGGGTCACCATTACTTACACATTACTTACATTGAACAATTCTGCTAAAAAGAGGAATTTTATGGAGTAGATCTCACTCGATTGTTATATTCGTAAAAGTGTCACTAATTTAAGCTAAAACGCAACAATTCCTTTACTAAGCAGATAATAATTTTGTGTAAATATTAAGGCATGACAAAATATTATCCTAATACGAGTACGATTCCATTAAAGTGACTTTTTTAGATTTGCTGGTCTAACTACAGAATTTCAATGTGTATGGATTCTCGTATTCAAAGAGTTGTGAAAAACTTAAAAAAAAAGATTTTTATTCTAAGTAATCTATACAGAAATAATTTATAAATATTAAATACAATAAAAATAAAATAACTATTATACAACTTATAGCTAAGAACAATTAAAATGGAAGACTGGCAGCATTGCCACGTTGTATGGCAATGCTTATTCTCTGACCTAAAAAGAGGCCAGCCTTCTGGTCACGAGAAGCGTCGACCATACGCTTCGCAATCTCACGGAAGAGGTTTCGAGCGCTCGGACCCCATGACCCCAAAGTCTCGACTCCAAACGGCACAAATTCATAATCTCCGATGAGATTGGAGTATTTGCGCCGCTTGAGAGCCTCTGCAGAAGCAGCAGCAGCTCCAGCACAACCAGCCGTGCTAGTTATATGGGTAGGAGCCATGGTATCAACGCATGTGGCGTCCCACACCAGAGTCCTACCCATCTTCCATGGCATTAACGACATGCCATCCGGTCTCTTGCCATCGTCACGCGCCAAACGATTTTCCTGTGAAAAAAAATCCCTTTCGAAGTTATAATAATCCTTGTTGTTGCCTGCAGCCCCACCCGCGTGAATGACGGTTATCGAGGCTAAACATAGCCTGTTTTTTCCAAGGTCTAATCTACCTCTATACTAAATTTCATCAAAATCCGTTCAAACGGAAAGACAGACAGAGTTACTTTCGCATTTATAACATTATTAGTACAATTTTTTTTAATTACCTACTACCTACTAGATATATTAAGAACACACTTGTGCTTTTTCCACAGTATTTTTAATAGACCTGACCGGTTTCGCCTTACAGTATTCTCAAAGATTCACAATAACATTTAGGCTTAACTGAAAAGTACAATTGTGTTTATAATATGTGTAACAACAAATTCCAACAAGTGCCATCAATCAACAGTATAAAAAGTCTACTACCTCTTGTATCTTATTATATTTCACTTGTAACATGAGGTTTTTTCTTTTACAGAACCAAAACAAATCCTAAAAGGCGTATCCGGATGCTTCAAGCCAGGATTGACAGCCATTATGGGTCCTTCAGGCGCGGGCAAGACTACACTCCTAAATATTCTCGCCGGATACTCGTAAGTGTTCAAATAGTAACATTTTAAAGCTCCTGTATCCTGTAAAGTCATCAGCATCCCTGCATTAACCCTAATTGGATTCAAAGCTTCCATTTAAGAACCTAGACTGAATTTCTAAAGATTTACATTGTCAACAGAACGCGAGGTGCTGAAGGAGAGATATCAGTCAACGGTATCTGCACATGCGCATCAAAAGCTACAGGCCGCGGTGGGGCGCGTTATATTCGACAAAGTGACGATCTGCGTGTACACCTTACTGTGTTTGAAGCTATGTCTTTAGCTGCTGCACTCAAGCTGGCTGATTTTAGTTCGTATGAACGCACTGAAAAGGTAAAAATATTTTAACACATTTGCTAGTGTCCGACCGAATGTTCGATTTCGGTAGAGCTTCGGCAAAAAAACGAGTTTTCGGTTTAATTTCGAAACTACGGCTGAAACCGAACTACATTCGGTAGTTCTTGCAGCGTAATCGGTAATGTTCAGCACGTTAAATTCCATCCAAGCGATTATGTGAAGAAAACATTTAGCCGTGTCTACGTGTCTCATCATGCCGTGACATGCTTGTAATTCGGTTTGTTTGTTTTGAGATATTTGCGTGATTAATTTTGAATTCGGTAAGTTTTATTACGTGATATAGCAGAACTGTAGGTAGTAAATATAAAAAATAATTAATTATAACAAAACTAATAAATTGATTTCCCACCTCGCGAGGAGGTGGAAATGATGCTAAATGGATGTGAATGATGTTAGGCCAGGTGATAAATAATAAGCTGTGTTATGTGCTTGAGTTATAAATTAGTATCTCTAGTTTGGATTATGCTTCGGTTCCGAACACAACGAATATTAATACCTAAATTTAAAATGCATTTTTGTTTGATATAAAGCTAAGTGCAAATAGTGCACAAAATTATATTAATGAGAATGCAAATTGTTTCCGGTTCGAAACTAAGCTCGCCTTTGTACATAACATTTCACTTCTTTGTACAAAATGCCTTGTAAGTGTACAATAAAGAATAAATAAAAAAATAAGCGTCGATCAAAAAGCTAAGGAAAATAGATTCAATCCAAAATATCAACAAAAAAATCTTAGGTACTCCTTCATTTTAAATCTTTAGCTTGGGTTCCAAGGCAGTTTTATTTACCTACCTTTGATCCTGGTTCTTCTTCATGTCTACGTACCAGGCGCCTATTAACTGTGCTCTTTCAAACGTTCAATATTTCCTATCGAATACTAATTCCTAATTAGATATATAGAAATCTGCTGGCGTTTGCCTCGCGTTTGCTTCACATGAATCCTCCACAGTCCATACGTCTGGTCAAACAAACTTGCCGTTTCTCTCCTTTAGTTAGGATTAATTATTCATTTCACTAATTTGCAACTATCCCTCACAAATCCTAGCCTTGATTCAATACATATTAAACTTAGGAATGCTTTTTTCCAGGTCTACGAAGTATTAGCACTACTAGGCTTAAATGCGACTACAATTACACAAACTCTTTGCCGTGACTTGTCAGGGGGTCAAAAACGACGACTGGGTGTAGCCTTGGAGTTACTATCTGACCCTTCGCTTTTGTTCCTGGACGAGCCTACCACGTACGTAACCATTATTATTTATGTAATTACCTAGTGACATCATTATTGATGAGATAAAAAGATAAGATAATGTAATTCTGAGTCATTTATTTTTCCAAACAATTATGTATTGTTTGTCAAAACAATCATGTACACCGGGCAAGCATGAGTAGAACGCTAAGCGAAATTGACATGTTTTTATTCACGGTCATAAGGATAATTATCCCCACAGTCCGCGCGCGAGCTATGAAAAATGGGGATTCAGAGCTCCAAAGTAACGCTATTTAAATCCATCATCGTTATCCTAGCGGTAGGTCCACGTAGCCCCTAAAGCCTAGCTTTGGACCCCGGGGTTCCTTCTTTTTTATTTTTTCCTTAGCCATTCCTCAGAGCTCACGTGCAGACTGTAAATAAAGTTGCAGTAGGTACGTAATATCTTTGAAGTGAATTTCAAATGAGCAACACAGCCGTCATAAGTGTATGACACAAGAAATATGGGAGTAGGTACTTACGTGATTAAATTTTATAGTTTTGTTTGTCATTCTATCAAACTATGCTGGTAATGTTAGGTATCTATGTAGTTTTTGTATTAACCAAAGCTATTCATTTACCGGCGATACAGTGGTATAAAGGTTAAACATTTCATCACTTCTTCGGAAGCTACTTTGGATAAGTGGAGTTAGTCAAAATATTACTATAAAAAATCTCTTAACATGAAAAAGTCAAGCGCAAAACCTGTGCTAGGTACATTATTTATAAGGTAGTACATCATTAAATACTTCTTAGACGTAAGTGTTTTTACTTTAAGAGACATGTATAGAAACGCACCAGATATGGTATAATGAATTTGTTAGTTTTTCTGCCATTTTGATTTTAAACATAAATCACTGATGATTCCCCATGGTTAAATATGTGCATATTAATACATTATTTGATCAGTGATGAGAGAGATTTATGACTAGAAATATCTACCGTCCTACTAAGATTTTTTTTTATACCTTTTTTTTTATAACTTATTTTTTTTATAACTATATAATTATTATTTTTTAAATTAAACACAACGACGTTTAAGATATCGTCAATGACACGATCTTCATCTATATTTGACACCTTGTACTTTTTTATTGATTTCTAGTGGATTCCTAAAGCTACGTTTAAGAAACCGACTTCAAAAACTAAATACTATAAAATAACTTCATGTAAATAACATAAAATTACGGAATTTACAGATTTATTGATTTGTTTGCCGATCATAGATTTCGAGTTGATGTTCTCAATAACTTCAACGAGACATTCATGCTATACATCATTAGGACATTCTGTTATCTGCATTCATAGTTTAAGACTAGATAATTCTAGCACGCCATCGTAATGTCGCCTACCATGTCACAGGATCGACATAAAAGTAGTTAAAAAACACATAAAGAAGAAATCGGTTAAAAATATAGTTAAAGAAGAAGTCGGTTATGTACATGTAAAAGCACACATAAATATTCATAAAATGAAAACTACTGGTCTAAACTATATTAAATTTTTATGCGACGAAACTACACGACGACGAACTAAAAAAGAACTACGTAAATCAGATCATAATGCTCAAAGTAATCGGTGGTACATATATAAAAAAAAACCAATCGATTTGAGAACCTCGTCCTTTTTGGAAGTCGGTTAAAAACTTTAACAGGAAGGTTCAGAGATGAAGGAGTCCTTCATCTCTGAACTCGTTTTGAACAAATGCTTGGTCTTTATAATTTTCAGATAATTGGTAATCTATAGTATCGACACTATTATATATATATAAGCTGAGTGTCACCATTGTCACACGGTATGTGTAAGTAATGGTGACCCTCTTTTCTGGGATTTTGCCTTCAGCTTACCATCAGGCAAGGCGAAGTCCAATTGACGTGTCCTATATAAAAAAAAAAAAAAAAAAAAAAAAACTATTGAATTTGATTATTATTATTTATTTTACAGGGGCTTGGACTCATCAGCATCGGCATCTCTTATAACGTTGCTAAACACATTGGCTCGCCGTGGGAAAACTCTCGTAGCTACCATACATCAACCTTCCGCCTTACTCTTTGAGAAAATTGACACAGTTTACTGTTTAGAAGAAGGACGTACTTTGTACTCAGGATCGAGAGTGAGTTTGATACCGGCATTGGCTAGTGCGGGTCTAATATGCCCACCTTACCATAACCCAGCGGATTTTTGTGAGTATAGTTTATTGTTTTCCTTTTATCATAAAGATACACACACACCGCGGACCGCTTTTAGTCAGATGATTTCTAAGAAGATATCTAATTGTGGCACTTTACATGGCTATATGTGTTTGCTATTGGTTATTTGTTGATTAGTCAAAACATTTGACGTACCTATGTGCATACATCCAAATATACAAATTGTCACATTTTGTCTACCGTTAAAAGGTACTCTACTAGCCGTAAAGAACTTTAAAAAATAAAATCTAGTATTGACCATATTTATCAAATAGACAATAAGGCAATTGCTTTGTCAAATAGACTGTCCCCATATGGTAATTGTTTTTCAAGTATGTCAAATACGCAAGTACAAATAGTCATTTGAAGTGCCACCATAAGATTTCTATCTGGTTGTTTCACATGACTTCATATTTTATAATTTTTAGGCTAATTTACATGTGCCGAAATATATCAAACGTAAAAGACTTACTTCGTTACGTTCATTTTCCATAAGTATTGAAATGATTCCATAAATATTGAATTGAATGCGTGGTTCCCGGCAGAGTAGAGTTTGGACGACCCCATCTCTTCCCATGCGATGTCGTACAAGTCGACTAAATATAGGGCTGTTTAACATCAGACAGATATAAACAGTCGAGACTCAGCCTCAGATGCACGGCTCGAGTCAACAATAGTGCCCGGAAGACGGCAATAGGCTCACTCCCTATTACGTGGGACCGAATTTAATGATTGGTGAAATATGGGTGTTAATTCCGCTCCGCCTAACCCTCCGGGGATAAAGCCGTGATTATATGTATGTATGTAAAAATAACATAGCAGAATATATAATTTTTATACCTCGGGACTCGCTTAAATAGTAATAAGCAGCGAGCAATAGCTAAATTTTGTCATCAACTTATTCCCTGATTCAAAAATAAAATAAAATTCCTTGATATCGAAACGGAGACTCTTGCTCCCTTCGCTTCTTCGCTAGATAACCGTATTATTTCATTTCAGTAATGGAAGTAGCTTCAGGCGAGTACAGTGTTGATTTGGAGAAAGCTGCGAAGGAGATAGCTCAGTTCAAACCCGTACCCGTCGCCAGCGAATGTTGGGATAGGCATATCCCTACTATACCGGCGTTACCGAGTGCTTTAGGTATAAATACCGACTAATTTAGCTTTAATTTTTTTCTAGTATATTTTTTACAAGAAACAAGTATTTCGCATCATCATCATCATATCAGCTACACACAGTCCACTGCTGAACATAGGCCTCTCCCATAGACTTCCAGAATGATCGATCTAAAGCAGCCCGCATCCAGCGCTTCCCGGCGACCTTGATGAGGTCTCCTTCCACCTGGCCGTTGGGGGTCCTACTACGTTTGCCCGAACGCGGTCGCCATTCCAGAACTTTTTTAATCCGTTGCGCTACGTCGGTTAATTTTTTTTCTCATACGGATATCATAAATACCGAGCTTAGCCCTCTCCATAGCTCCAAGTATTTCTTGTAACAGATAATATTATTATACCTGTTCAGCTCTCCCGTTACGCTATGTTTCGAGGAAAACTTTCCTTACAACCCAATGATAACACCATTAACCAGTTTTTTTTTCATCCAATACTTTTGCCGGGTATAGCTAGTATTTAATAAAAACATGTTTAAAAAACATATCGTAGGTATTCACACCTGCCCTGCCTCCTATATTAATCTTTTATCTTTACAGATATAGCGACAGACTTGAAAGGCAGCCCTAATTCCAAGCACGAAAGTGATTCAAAAAGCCACTATAAACAATCGGGCCTTCTACGGCAAACTGGGATCTTGCTTTATAGAAACTATTTAATGACGACGAGAAACTATGTAAGTATAATTATATTATTTTATTTCTTAACAGCGACTCCAATTCTCCTAATAAACACTTACATAAAATTCAGTCTCGATCTATTAAAATTAAATAAAATGACAAAAACAATATTTTTGCGACACACTTTTTGAGAACTAGATACATTAATATCTTGATGGTTTTTGACGTTAAATCCAATTTTCATTTAAAAAAAAATTGAAATTATGAGAATTGACTCTCTTTTCATTGATATCGATATTATAATTTTCTTTCAAATGTCAAAAATAATAATTATTGACATTTGAAAAATTATATTGAGACTTAATTTTGAAAATATTTTTAGGAGAATCGCCTTCAGAACTACACAAAGTACTTACTAAATAGTTTTAAGTGAAAAACATGTTCGTTTTTCCCCTAAATAAATTAATAATTTTATTTTCCAGTCTTTGTTCATGTATCGCGTCGCAGCACATGTAGTGATAGCTCTGGTCTTCGGTTACCTGTACTCCGGGGTCGGCAGCGAAGCAGACACAGTACTCGGCAATTACGTATATTTGTATGGTTCGATGCTTCTCGTAGTCTACACTGGCAAAATGTCCGTCACGCTATCCTGTAAGTTCACAAAGATATTATATTTACCTTTTAAGTTGTTTAGAAAATAAACTAAAATTAATAACAAGTTATTTCAGAAAAGAATATGACTGTTTATAAATCAGTTGTGAGAAAGAATAGTTAAATAAACTAGCAGTATTTTTAATAGTTAAGTTTTTCTGCTGATGTAAAAGTATAATGAATTGTGATACCTTCACTCAAAATAAAAACATATAATAACATTCACCGTCGATAAATACATATATTTTTGTACCACGTTACCGTGGCCTATGGACGTGTAATTTAACCCCTCGTTTACTCACGAAACAAGTTGCAAATTTGTTAATAAAAAACTTGTTGAAGATTTTTAGAAGACTAATCAAAACACAATATTTGTTGTATACATGTATCTCAGACACTTTCTCGTTCACATAGGATGTATATATAGCCAACAAGTTGTAAACAAGTATAAAACACATTTGCGTTCACACTGTAGCCTGTGAGATATTGCAACTTGTCAAATACATGTTACATACTTAGGTGTAAACGGGGAGAGAGCAATAACTTTTGGGTAAAATAGGTTAGAAGGTTAAGTTAACGTACCTTAGACCATAGTATCATGACCTGCATTTTTCTGCTAGTGAAACGTTTTCTGTAAGCACACTAAAAAATATTCATGAAAAATATTACACAAACGCAATAATTTTTTGCTAGAACTATCGTATAAAACTTTTCAAAATATAATTTTGCTCCCACAACTATAGAGTGATAAATTGATTTGTATGGTATAAAAAATGTTTGTAACCTTGTGCTCATTTAAAAAGTCATGCATCAACATAAAAACAGCGCTATAAGAGCTGCAAAACAATAATATTATTTAACCCCTTTTGTAGTTTTTGTGAGAAAATATACAGAAACATCAATTGTTGCGTATTGTTCAAATAATAAGTTGGTATTACACAAAAAACAAGAAAAAATGATAAACCACTTGTAATTCCAACTGAATTATAAGAGGTTTATTATTTTAATCGTACAATCTTCAACAATATTGTATAACAATATTAAATTCAATATTTACACAACCTTGGGATTAGTAAGAATATCAAGTCATTATCCATGATGCAAAAAAATTGTTTAATTTGGTCATAAGATCAATGAATATTCAGTGTCCTTGCCTGTAGCAGCATGGAATAATGAGATGAAACCTTCATCTTTCATAAAAAGGATTTCACAGTGCAAGAACTTCAGAAAAAAAAGGTTCTTGCCTTGCAAAAACTTTTTAGACCTTAATTTTTTGTAAGGTTTCATTTTATAAAAGTAATTTATCAAACACTAAAAATCAAAGTACCAATTGCCAAACAAAGTACCTACCTACAGTACTAATTGCAAGCGGTTTTTTTTTCAGTTCCCTTAGAAATGGATATATTGAAAGGGGAGTACTTCAATCGATGGTACAAGTTAGGTCCCTATATTGTGTCAATATTGGCAGTGGAGTTACCATTTCAAGTAAGTTGTAACCAGTTTTATGTACTCTCACTACTTTAAATGATCTATACACAAAGTTTAACGTGCAACGTTACGTAACGTAACGTAACGTTTAACGTTACATATTTAATTAAGTAACAGTTTTTGTTCATATATATTTCATAACAAGTTACCTAAGGTGACTTATTATAAAGCCCGCAGCTATAGTTACTGCTTTTTTCACATGATAATTAAAATAATTCCTGATATCAAAATACTAATAATCTAACTTTAGATTCCTTTGATTTATTTTCACTACATGCATATTCAATCAATTAGCCCATTACATTCCATTCTGGGATATAGTTTTCTGTTTCGAATTCTGTCATGAATATAGTATTGGTTTTTTAAAGTAAATAAAAATGCATCTATGAATTAAAATTTGAAAACTGATGATATGATTTAAATTTCAGATGTTATCATGCGTGTCGTACGTGGTATTGTCGTACTGGTTAACTGAAAACCCACTGGAGCCGCCTCGAGCAACGTTGTTCCTGGCCACTATAGTTGCCACATCATTGTGCGCACAAGCCTGGGGATATTTCATCGGCTCCACTACGCCTACCAGAGTAAGAATCCTAAATCTGATCATCTATAGCACTTATAAAATTAAAATTAAGAATGTATGTTCGATAACTTGTGACGAGATAAATGTGAATGGTGTAACCTGAAATAACTTGATTTCTCAGATTGTAGGCATAAAGTTCTGCGATCCACATCACAGATTATCTAAATAGTTATGATCCCCACCCCAGTGCTACGATATTCCTAGTGCCAATCTAAAAATATAGATATTTATTTAATTTATTTTCGAACCAACTTCACCTAGCCAAACATTTTTAAATACTAAAAAGGCTGTAATCTCATCAACAAAATGTTTTCTTCCAGATTGCAGTATTCATTGGGCCCGTTCTAGCATGTTTATTCTCCGTTTTTGGTTTCTGCCTCGCATTAGTTGATACTCCCTATTCGTTCCGCTGGTTGCACCACATTTCATACTTCAGGGCTGGCTTCCACGTCGCTGTGCATTCTGTGTATGGCCTCAACCGAACTAGAATGCATTGTTCTAAAGGTAAGTTAGTTTTGATCCGCGAATACCTGTTCTATTTCGCTTGTAACACTAATTGTACAGATGTAGACGAATGATGAAGACGGCCTCTGTGGCGTAGGGAACGCGACTGCGACACAGAAGACGTGGGTTCGATTCCCGCTGTGCAAATATTTGAATTGCATTAATATGTCTATTTAATATTTAAATTGGGTATTTGCGTGCCTCATGTTATTATCACAGAGCACGTTAAGCCCTCAGTCCCAGTTGCCATAAGAACATCCATGGCAATCGTTACAAGTAATTGGAGCCCTATTTTTGTTTGATAAGGACTGGACAAAGTCCGAATGCATAATTCAACTTTATTTTATTTTACCCCATGTATAAATATTTCCGCGCCTCACGGCAGAATGTGCTGCTCAAAAACAATATTTCAACACCTGTAATGTTACCATGTTCTATGGAAATAAAGTTTGAGTTTGAGTTTGAGTTTAGAAAATCCAACGACTGGGCTAACTACAGCATTTCGATATCGCCAATGGGTTATGGAAGTCAGATGGCAATCTCTACACGGAAAATGACGATGTCCAGCAATACACAGTTGGACTGGAAAAGAAGGACCTTGGACTCGTGGTAGAGGCTTCGGATGCGACCGGGAATGATTCTAGGAAGAAAACGACTCATTTTACGGAAGTAAAATTGCATCATCAGCATCATTCGTTATCATCAACAGCATTATTTAGTTAACACCATTCTTTGAAAGGGTGTTCTAGTAGGCGTTGTAAAAATAACCAACATCTGAACTAGAGATAGATCCAGATAGATATAAGAACATACTAAGTTAAGACTGGAACAAAATAAACAAACACAATTGAGGAGATACATAAATATTAAAATAACTATTTACTGATTTTTTTTTCAGAATACTGTCACTACATTACACCAAAGACTTTCCTGAAGGAGATGGACATGGAAAACATAAACATTGGTGGCAACATGGCGCTGGTACTCTCCACGGCGCTGCTGATGCATGTACTCACTGCGATAGTTCTCTGGTATAGGCTCAATAAGAGATAAACGTAATGACGCTAATAGTAATAATCGCAGACTTAAAGAATAACATCGATGGAATGTATAAAACTAGGTGAAGCTGCATAAAGTAATTAACGAAAGTAGTACCACTACGCTCGCACTCTTTGAGTGCATGCACGAGTGCGAGTGAAATGGTACTATTTTAGTATTACTCCACACGCGAGTTCTATGCGTTCTGTCTATGTTATTTGTTTAATTTGAGGCAGTAATTTATAGACACAATAAATTATATTGAATAGGAAGTATTATTTTGATATAACTTGCCGTTTAACCTTATACTATTGAAGCTGCAACCAAATCCATAGATGTTTTAAGGACATACAGACTACTGACATACCAATTGAAAATAACTAATGCTGACAGAGCTCACATGAGTATGGTATTATTATTATCGTTTCTTGTTTGACCAATAACTGACCCATACTTCTCCTATAGAAGAATATGGTTCCTTTTTACCGAATGGATTTTTATCATAACTATTCTATTATTTATTTTAAGTTCACGATAAATGTACAACGCCACCTTGCCTGTAATGTATCATTTATAAATCATTATTTATATTAGTATTATTAAATAAATCTAAATCATTAATTATTTTATAATTATGTTAATGTATAAGGTAGGTAAAATATTATGTGATAAAATGTTGAAGGAAACTAATGTAGAATTGACTATTATAATTTTAAAGAGTAAGGCTACTTATAGTTTTAAGGATACAGGGAACTTATGTAAAGAATGAAAGATATATCTCTTAGTAAAATTTAAAAAAATCTTTAGTGCACTGGACATAAGAATGCTAATTGCTTAAAAGGAATTATGTGTTCGCATGTGTTCACTCTGACTCACCCTACCTACACACAATTTATAATAAGAGGTACAGAAAAGTGTGTCAGTACTATTAAAGTCGTTGTGTATATGATTTAGTTGTTTTGGCGCAAAGTTATTGCGTTTGTGTATTAAGATCGACCACTCTTCTTAATTTTCATACTTTTCATTCATATATGCCTCCAAAATTATGCTTATTTGCACAGATTTTTTCTGACGATGGCTGTTTACTATAAAAGATAAAAAAAGCTCAATACAGTCCTTGAATTTTCTCTAATGGAGATTCTATGTTAAAAAAAAAATTTCTTTCTATCTTTGTTTGATTTAAATACTTGACCATATATATATAATTTGAGATTGACATGGTCATTCACGTTAACAGTGTAAAACTCGCCAGAATATTTTTCATGTTTATTATATACCAATAAATATGATAAATATCCCGGCAAGTTTTACACTATTACTTGACTTAAGGGTTTCTTAGTAGCAGGGAGAGCGGATGAAGCAAAGAACTACATCAGTTCAAGAAAACTCCAGCGATAACCTTTCTACCTCTTATTATTAGTTCTGGGTGACCTATAATGAAAATTGTTAAGCATACTTAAATTCGAACAACTGTGCGTAATTCATAAGAGGCGTGGTAACTAATTAGAGCATTATCTTGTGTTTAATATTTTAGTATTTGATTACCTTCATTTACAAAAACATGTTTTACATTTAAGACGCTCATATTCATAAATATGTAGTTGTAACCGATCAATACCAATATGTATCAAAGAAGAAGAAAAAATCAATATAACTTAAATAAATAGGGACTCTACAAGATAACACTCAAATTTGATATGGGTCTCTTAATATTCACCCACTTTAGGACTCACAAATTTCAAAACTTTGTATGAATAAATACAAAGACAAAGTCGTGATATGGACGCTTATGTACTTATGCTTCTGATGTTGTATACATTATTCAGATGTTTGCTGAATAATATTGACAATATGGATACTGTATATTAATTAATTAATAATACAGATGTATGTTATAGTGTGAATCTCAACAATGTAACGGTTAAATCATACTTGACTGATTGACTGACTTTACAAATGACGGTTGATTTACTCCAATATGAGTTTACCAAATAAATAAATAGCCAGTGATGATGACTTTTTGTTACCTACACAACTTTATAATAGCGTCTCACATGCATCGATGCACAGAACAGTGCGAAGTGGCGAAGTAAAAGCAAGGCAGCGGACTCTGGACACTTCGGATGCAATCGGGACTAAGGCAAGGATTATGATGAGTTACCTAAACACCTATTTAAACTTCACTCACTCTGATAGACAGCTAAAGCTTGTGTGAGTAAAGTTAGGTAATTGCAAGTTAATTGTACTAAAATTATCTACAGTTTAACGTGAAGAACCCGAAAGTAAAGGAGAAAGAAAATATATTATGTGTTGATACAGATAGCCTTCACGGTGCAAGAAAAAAAGGGGCAGAACCGTTTTTTATGGTCGAGGTAGCAAAGTATTTTTTTTTATTTTTTTATTGAACCTACACCGTTAAAATAAATCATAATTAACGGAGCCAGTACAGTGGGCGGCATTATCCATTTAAGCGATTTCTGCCAGGCAACCTTTGGATGGTGATTTAGGTTGTAGGAATGAGTGGTAGTTGTTTGGCGTACTTGTACAATATAAATATATATAAAAAGAACATACCAAACAAGTATAACCTAATACACACATACCTAAATAAATCTATAGGTATATGTAGCTTGTTCCTCAGACGGATTGTCGTAACTGTGAAGGAATTGTCATAAATTGTTTTAAGCGACGGCATCCTAAATCTTAATTCTTCTGATGACCTTAAATATATCGTATGAGTATCATGTACTCAAAACGTCCTTAAGGTAAGACGAAGTTGACGGTTTTAATAATTGTACAGTAACGAAAGAATGCGAACATTTCGGCGAAGTCGTATGGGTAGCCACTTAAGCTCTGCTCGAAACTACGAAACATGATCATACAACCAAATATAAATCTTATACAGACATTTTGGAGGCGATGAAGTTTATTTAGCTAACTGTCGGTTAGATCAAGATAACTGACTTATGACTTAGGTATATTAAATTAAAACGTAGATTGGAGAATGATCTCCGTCTCCCATGAGCGCGGGCCTGGGGGTGACGGCTGGTCTCCGCCTGTCACCCTAGCAGAAGCAGGACCGCGGCGGTGGTGCGTTATACGCGCCTCTCCATACCCGGGAGTTAACTTGGAAACTACCACTTCATATATATTATGACAGCTCTGAGTAAGGTGTTTGAGAGAGTTGTGCTCAATCAAATGCAACTGCATTTTAAGACCAACAGTCTTTTCCACAGCTGGCTTTACTGGCGGGAAATCTACCATCGATGCGGGAGTTACTCTCGTTAGCCTAATTTACAATGTTTGGGAGAAGTTACAGGATTATTATACTCAAGTTACGTCCTCGATACGGTTTTAACAAGAAATCCATAGAGCTTTTTTTATACAACTAAGGTGGCAGACAAGCACACCGCCCACCTGATGGAAACTGATTACCGTGACCTATGAACGTGTGTAACACCAGGGGAGGTACACCCGAGCTGCCGACACTTTTTTTTTTACGTGCGCAAAATCCCCACCGGAGCCGGTGGGAGAGGTTATGTCGGAGTCGAACCGACTAAAACTCACGCCGCCTGTGGGTCGCTTTGGTTGCCGAAGGTGAGGTTGACAGGCATATCCCTCGCACCCCAGCCGACCCAGGGCCATCTCTCACGATCTGGCCCTCTTCTCGGTTGTGTGGGGACTACAGAGTTCCCAACTCGTTCCCGGTAAATGGGGAGGCGCGCCGGGCGCACCGCCGCCGCGGCCTGCTTCTGCTAGGGTGACAGGCGGCCCCACCTGTCACCCCCAGGCCGGCGCTCATGGGGGGCGGAGTTCGTTCATCGACCTCCGACGCCCGAGTTGCCTTCGTACGCGGGCAGCTTGGCTTGCGATCCGTCGTCGCTCCCGCTGCCGCTCCCGCTCCGCCTCCTACTTCACGAGCATTACTTGCTCGCAGAAGGAGGCGCCGGCCGCCCACGCATCCGCGCAGCGGACCATCGCCGCGAGCAAGGTGGAGAGCGTGAGAACCCTCACTCCCAGGGCCGGCACAAGCTCCCGCCTCGGCGTCTCCCACGCCGGACACTCGGTGAGCGTGTGCGGCCCCGAGTCCTCGCTCGCGTCGCAGTGATGGCACTCGGACTTTGGCTCTTTCTCCATCCGACGCAGATACTTTCCGAAGCACCCGTGCTCGGTGATCATCTGCGTCAGACGGTACGAGAGGCTGCCGTGTGGCCTCTCTAGCCACTCCCCCATGATGGGTCTTACCGCCGCTACTACGGCGCGCCCTGCGCCTGGTCGCCCAAGTCGTAGCTCCCTTTCCGCCACCATTTCCCTGTGGAGCCGGAATCTCACGGCCCGAATTTCTTCGGGCTCGGGATCATGACCCCGCTCCCGCGCCGCCTTTCGGAACCGGAGCTGCCGACCCTGTAAGAAAAGAGATTTTCTGTGCGATCAGTGCAGAACACAAAATCAGGACAAGCCTTTGGTCTTCTTACTGACAGCACAAAAACTCTATTAGAATCTTATTTAATAGATGGGCTTGAGACTGTTGATGTGAATAACGTCAAGTCAAATGGAGCAAACGCGTACCCCAAGGATCAATCCTAGGACCTTTTCTCTTCTTGGTATATGTCAGTGACTTGCCTTATATGATCAAGGCACAAGCTGGTATAGTATTGTTTACAGATGATACGATGCTAATATTCAAAGTAGATCGGCGTCGTATAGATTCGAATAATGTTAATATTTTGAATGCCATTTCAAATTGGTTTTCTACAAACAACCTATTTAAGAATGTAGAAAAGATCAAAAACATGTTTAAACCGAAAATTTGTGAGGCAAGCGCATCTTGGTACACGCTTTTCTTTCTTCTACTTTCAAAACTGTTTTAATACATACCCACCGTTTGCTTGATCTGTAATCTTCCTTAATCTGATTAACATTTACGTACACATAGTCAGATCGACCTTTTACCGGGTTATCTTCATTTGGTCATCCTCTCTATAGTCCGAAAGACCAAGATGTTGGAAAGAATGTTCCCAACATCTTGGTCACTACATTTTCAATCATGCCATGATCATGCCCTTATCACGCTTTAAATATTTTGGTGAATCATATTTAAAGTTCAATGTCTGCTTATCATGAATCTGTTTGAAAATGCTGTATCATGTTCATATATTTTGGCTTTCTATTTAACTATAACTTATACTTGGTACCCACTACTGTTCTAACATGCATTGTATCTAAGGAAAGTACGCTACTGGCATTAATAGTATGGCATAGATAAGTTTGTCACAAATAGAACTAGCGCTATTTATTGTGGTTATTTAGACCCTGTCAAACGGTCAACTTAATATCGACTGTTAACTTTTTTGCTAACACTGATTGGATAGGCGCTCTCCTGTTACTCGTACCTACTGATATTAATAGATATGTTGTATCCATTCATATTTTCGTTTCATTACATTTTTCATTTTCATTACGGAAATGCATTGTTATTTTAGCCCTGAAAATTTATTGTTCAGTAAAAAGTTATTTTCTTTCACATACATATATATAATCACGCCAATAAATCGCTGAAGAGGTAGACAGAGGAGACAGACACATTAAGGCCAGTTATGTATCCCACGTAATATAATATAATACGGTCCTGTTATCGTCAAGAGATTTTCCCATAAAGATAATTTTTACTTCTTGGTCTCATTTTTAGCTGACTGCGCTGTGTTATGAGCGTATGTATGTATGTATTTATGTAGTTTTCTTTATTTCCCTCTACAGGCCTAATGACTGATGGGATTTTGATGAATGGTGTCTCAAATGAAAGTTGTTTATCTCCCCAGTGTCATAAGGTACATAAATTATCCACATAAATTATGCTGTAGATATATGGTGATAAAATGCGACTTGTCAAAAAATATTTCTCGTTTAATTTTATCGAATAGGGTATCGAAATAAAGGAGATTACAAAAATAAATTCATGTCTTATCTAAAACTAAAAAGTATTACAAAATAAAAAATAAAATTTGTTTCGATCTTTTAGCCTTGATAGCAGGCGGTACTCATTGATTTTCTTTCGGTTTATGATTGATAAATGGATACTTCTTATTCTTTAATAATTAATATTATTTTCTAAAATTCAATTAACTTTACGTTGTCTAATTGGCTATTTTATCTATTATTTTTACTTTGTGCGACAAATTTTATCTTCCATAAACTTCATGTTCTAGTTATAAATTATCATTTTATTAGGTACATAATGTCGTTTACATTACAGATAACAATTCGTACATACTATTTTTATTAGTGTCAGTAATATATATTGCCGTAAAAATACTATATTTACCTAAATTCAGTTGCACAATTTAGTCTATCTTTCGGCATGATAATCTAAATTATTTAGTTATATATATGAACTACTGCCAAAGTACAGTATTGAAAGATAAGTGAGGACCTCTCGCATCCGCGGCATCCTTCGTTTCTTTTTCATCGCAGTTAAAAATGCAGGAAAGTCTCCTTTATTTGCAAGGTCACGTTCTGTGGCGACAGTGGGTACCAAATGTTTGGTGATACTGCCTCCGCCGGTACACCCAAGTATTGACGTCGTAAAGGATGCGTGTCAAATGTTTGCACTATCATGGATTGGCAAAACTAGAGAGGTAAGAGCTGGGAAGCGGAGCTTGGAGTCTGAGATGAGGGCGATGATTAAAAGATCAATGTGCCTACCTTAATGTTTCGAGATAATTTCATAAATGTCTACGATTCTTCTCTGCCTAAATGTCCACTATTGTGCCAATTCATCGAAATGTTTGGTCACGCAATTGCAATAATATGTAAGCATACATTTAAGAAATAGTAGTAAGCCAGAGCTCACTAGAGAATTTGTGCTGTCAGTGGAAAGACTAAAGGCTTGTCTTGCTTTGTTTTTTACACTGACGGCACAGAGTCAGCAGCGCGAGTGTGACTCCTCTGGTGTTACACACGTCCATAGGCCGCGGTAACCACTTTCCATCAGGTGGACCGTGTGCTTGTCTGTTACCTAAGTGGTATAAAAAAAACTTTTTTATATCCTATGACATATAATAACCTAGTTGGATGTAACTAATGGCTACGGTAACCACTTTCCAGCAGGTGGGCCATATGCTTGTCGAGCCACGAAGGAGTTACCTGGTTTTGCTCAAATTTTTGTTTGTTTTTTTTTATACAACTTAGGTGGCAGACAAGCAGACGGCCCACTTGATGGAAAGTGGTTACCGTGGCCTATGAACGTGTGTAACACCAGTGGAGTCACATCCGTGCTGCCGACCCTGTAAGGACAGAGCTTTTAAGTGCCTTCAGTGCAGAACACATAATCAGGACAAGCCTGTGGTCTTCCCACTGATAGCACAAAAACTCTCCAGTGAGCTCTGGCTACCCTACTCACCACCGGGAACACAACACGATGTTATTATAGCCGTTATATTTTGTAGGGTGGAGGTACTTCCCCAGTCGGACTGATCAATTCGGACGGGAACACCAACCTCGGTACTCATATGTTTCTCGTAAGTCTCGTAATAGATCCCTCTTCCGGAGGCTAAGGTGAGTCCATATGTACTCACATACTGAGTCCTCCTAGCTCGCAGAGGAAACGCGGCATAACAACTGGTTAAACGAGTGACCCCTGCACGTTTGGGGTCTTGTTGTCTCAGTATGCAATATTACGTAACTAAATCAAATCAAATCAAATCAAATCAAATAATTTATTTGCATAACACAGGTTACAGAAAGTTAGTAAAAAATACATTTTCGATAAATGTATAGGTCCGCTGTCTTACAACCTCTTCAAGGTGTGCAAATATTTGATATTGTCTATACATGCAACATTTCAATTAGAGAGCATTCATAATATTTTAATTGCATTAATTAGTTATTGAGTTAATGTCAGAAAATTAAATAATGTCAAAAGGAAATAAGGAGATTGTTATAATTATAGTGAATGTCATCTAGGTCTATTAAAATAATAATTTCAATTAGTATATTATGTCAAATGCTCATGTCAAAGAATTTAAATAATGTATTGAATTTGAATTAATAAATTACAATTTATCTTCGAGGAAGTACTTTACGTCATAATAACATTTTTCGTTCAGTAGCTTTCTTAGTGGCTGTTTAAAAGTAGCTACGTTTGCCTCTTTTATGTTTTTAGGTAGTTTATTGAATATTTTTGGTGCCATGGCGAAAACACTGTTATGCATTAGAGTAGTGTTTGTTGGACACAGGCATAACCGTCTTTTATCTCTTTGCATTCGTCCAGAGGCGTCAGAGGCCAAAACAAATAAGTTAAGGTTGAGTTTAACAAATACAGCTACTTCAAAAATGTAAAGGGAAGGCAATGTTAATATATTATATTTTTTAAAGTACGGCAAGCAGCTGTCTGTTGTTTTTAACGCAAACATTGCTCTTATACAGCGTTTTTGTGCCTTAAATACTTTATCTTTATCAACAGAGTTACCCCAAAAAATTATTCCAAATCTAAGAACCGACGCAACCATGCCATGGTACGCGGTTAGGAGTGCTTGAGTATGAATTATTTGTGACAGTTCATGAAGGGCGTATACTGATTTACTGACCTTCTTACACAACTGCTCTATATGTTGTTTCCATGTTATTTTGCTGTCGATTACTTAATTATTAATAATAATATATAAATAAATATATAATAATATATAATAAAATAAAAATAATAATTAATAATAAATAGATGCGTAGTAGTTTTAGCCTTTGACCCCGTCAGGATCTATTGTTCTGTTCATAGGTACCTACCTCTAATTCACTGCAATGCATGTTATACTTAGATAACAGCTCGCTCGGTAACTAGAGGCTTATTTACATACAACTATGTAAATTATGGCTTACGGCAGTACCACGACTCAGTAGCTTCGGTTTAATCCAGTGGAGTAATGAATAGGGCACGCCGTAATAGGGGCGGTAAAACCCATCATGGGGGAGTGGCTAGAGTGGCCACATGGCAGCCTCTCCTATCGTCTGACGTTGATGATCACCGAGCACGGGAGCTTCGGGCAGTATCTGCGTCGGATGGAAAAAGAACCAACGTTCGAGTGCCATCACAGGCGAAAGAGGCCTCGGAGCTGCCCAACGTGGGAGACGCCGAGATGGGAGCTGGTTGCGTTGTCCCTGGGAGTGAGAGTTCTCACGCTCGCCACCTTGCTCGCGATGATGGTTCGCTGCGCGGTTGCGTGGGCAGCCGGCGTTTCCTTCTGTGATCAAGTCATACACGTGAAGGAGAAGGCGGAGAGGGAACGGCAGCGGGAGTGAAAGAGGATCGCAAGCCAAGCTGCCCGCATACTGAAGCAACTCAAGCGTCAGAGGTCAATGAATGATCTCCGCCCCCCATGAGCGCAGGCCTTGGGGTGACTGATGCGCGCCTCTTCGTTTCCGGGGACGAGTTGGGGACCCTGTGATCCCCACACCCAAGGAGGGCCAAATTGAGAAAGATGGCCCTGGGTCGGCTGGGGTGCGAGGGATATACTTGTCAACATCAAGCAACGGCAACCAAAAACGACCCACTGTTGCCGTGCGTTTTAGTCGGTTCGAGTTCGACATAACCTCTCCCACCGGTTCTGGCGGAGGCTATCCGTGGGGACTTTTCACACGTTAAAAATATTGCAAATAATGAATGAATAGAAAATAGTGGTAAAAACAACAGCTCTTATTAAAACTATAAGGAAACTATTCATGATTAACTGCCAAGCAATAGTAAATAGCTGTTTCCGAATTTGAATTTCAAAACTCAACCTTGTTAACATATCACTTTGTTCACGGTAATAATATCTTTCTACCCCAAGACAAATGACAATTCGTTTGTAAATTGCAATTGAAGAGAATAATCAATGACTTAAATTTATGACTGTCAGAAAAATAATAACATTATGTAGGGGAAAGTCGGATAAATGGTACCGCCTTTTGAAGTGTACCACCACTAGATTTCTCATTAAATAACACTTTTTATCCACACTGGCAACACCAAACTATGCTTAAGTGTTGCCTCCAACTACCCACCATTTTAAGTTGACATCTAACGAAAATTGTGTATGGGAGCGAAAAAAACAGTTTTCAGTGGAATTTGTTGTGAGTGGTTTGTGGGAATAATACGTGATATTAGGTAAACTAAAACTACGCTATCTACGTTGTATACGTAACTACAAATTTAATCTAGATTTTTGTGCATTTGCGTGCTGTGACTAGGTTTTGATGTTATGTTGTTGCATTTGTTTAATTCAAAATTACCCGACTATTTTCATATAAATACATGTATGTAATTAGCTATATTTTTGTGCCCGCTTGACAGCAATAGGCTCACCTCCTGTTACGTAGGACTGAAAATCATAATTGGTGACATGTGAGTGTTAACACACCTCTGCCTACACTTTCAGGGAATACAGATTACAGGCGTGAGTATATGTATGTGTAGGCTATATTTTTGTTTTTGGCGAAGGGAACTAACTAAACGCATGCAAGACTGATCCAAAATAAGTTTTTTTGTGAAGTATTTTATTGTGTGCTACAATTTAAATACCAATGGTATAATTTAAATGACCAGTCTGCTAAATTGTACCGGTGGTAGACCTCTGCAAAAACTACATTTTATCTAACCTATCGTGCAGGCAAAACATTGTTGTTTTATTATAAGTTAATCAAACTTTAGTTTACATGCCCATTTATCTTTGTAAGTCCTTTTATTTACTAAATATCCGAGTCCAAGTCAAAAGTGGTTCAATATAACCGACTCTCCCATACCACTATCTGTCTATTCTAATCTATTCTATTCTATATAATTGAATTGTCCTGAGATGAACCACTTGTCTTGAGGGGCAGATGGGCAATATCTCGGTCGGATACCTCACAAATTGTAGTTGAGTTAATTTTAAATAGTCTAGCAGAAGAAATTGTGAAGCGATATCGTTTTCTTGAGGACACGACCTGGCCCTCATGAAGTCTCTTTTTAACCCCCGACGCCAAAACGACGGGGTGTTTTAAGTTTGACGTGTCTGTGTGTGTGTGTGTGTGTGTGTGTGTGTGTGTCTGTCTGTGGCATCGTATCTCCTGAACGGATGAACCGATTTGGAAATAGGTTTTTTTGTTTGAAAGATATATTAGTCGGGAGTGTTCTTAGCTTTCTTAGTTTAGAAAAAAATCGGTCTATGATGGCCGCCGCGCTGGTACAAAATGACGGAGTACTTATTTTTTCTCAACTCCTTCAATGTAGGTATCAAATGAAAGGGCTTGATTAGTAGAATACCATACAATATGACAAATTTCAAATCCAAGATGGCCGCCACCACAAAATGGCGAATTACATTTTATTTCACAACTCCCTCAACATGGGTATCAAATCAAAGAGCTTGACGAGTAGATCAATTTAAAAAGTGTAAAATACAAATTTTAAAAACCCCCGTCACAAAAAACAACCCCCCAAAAATCGAAAATAAGTTGTGTTAGTTAGCCCTACAACTTTGATATACCTAGTAATACACATTTTGATTCAAGTGTTGTCATTGTCGGGAGGACCTTGCATCGTGCCGATAATATGACGTAGTGCTCTAACAGTTAGGGTCCCCCGACATGACAAGGCTTGCATCAAAATATGTATTACTAGCTATATCAAAGTTATAGGGCTAACTAACACAACTTTTTTTAATTTTTCATTTAATTTTTATACTCCAAATCAATTTGTACACCATTTTTATGTAACTATGAGGCGATAACTCGGCGTTGACATCGTGAACTACAAAATTCCAGATTAGATTCAGATTACGTATTGTTTTTCATAACACTGGAAAATACGCTTGACGCTTACAATGCTGTATGCTAGGTACAATTGATTGGTTTATCTTCGGTAGAAATTTCTATTTAATATGGGTATGTGAATAGTACAGTAAAAATGTGCGTGTGCGTGTGTAATAATAAACATGCAAATATTTGTATGTATGATAATATGATATTCTGCGGTAGCCTAGTAGTATGGGTAATGGACTACTGAGACGAAGTTTCGGGTTCGATCCCAGGTTTTACCATGGCACACACCAATGACTTTTCGATGCTTTTCAAAGTTATGTGTGTATTTACCGCAGGTTTATAAGTGCTCGATTAATGGCAATAGGCTCGCCACCTATTAGATTGGGACCTAAACATAAACTGGCGAAATGTGGGTGCAAGCATCTCTGCCTACCCCATCGGGAATATAGGCGTGAGTTTATGTTATGTTATGATATGATATGGGTTTGCATTGAGCTGGTCATTCCTCGAAGAGATTAAGCCGTTGGTCCCGGTTGCCATACTATCTATGATAGTCGTTACGGGTAATTGGAGCTCTGAAAAGTCCAACAACTGGTGGCTTTTGGGTTGTGGAGATCATATGGCAGTCGCTTCGCGGAAGTTTCGAAATTCAGCCAAATCCGCAGACTGGTAATTAGACTGGTAAAGTAGACCCCAGACTCCGAGGTGAAAAGCTTCGGACGCAACTGAGATTAACGCTAAGATAAAGAAGATGATAGTAAAAATGTATCATATTATTTGCTTACTACGTGAAAATTGTATAGACTCAGAATGCTAACTTATTATGCAATTAACTGATGCTCGCTTTAAATTAGGTATTCCCGTCCGCCGTAACCGCTTAATTTTACCGTTTTTTTTAATTATTATTTTTTATTTATTTATTTCTTTATTTTATTAACCGTTTAAAACCTTCTATAGAACTTTTGGAACAATTTAGGGTACCTCAAAATGAATAACCAGAACCCTTATAGGATCACTTCATTGTCTGTCTGTCCGTCTGTCTGTAAAGACCTTTTTCTCAGGAATGTGTGGAAGTTGAAGTTGTATTGAAATTCATACCACATACTCAGATCTATAAACGTCTTAAAACTATGCAAAAATCAAACTGCTAAGTGAACGCATTCAAAATATATTACGTTTTATATAGCTATGGAACCCTCGGCGTGCGAGTCCAACTCGAACTTGACCGGCTTTTTATTTATAAGATGTAAAACCCCACTCTTATCAAATATGCCAAATTAGTGATGTAATCCAGTCAAAATAGAAGAAATAAAATAGTAAACTTCTTACATACAATGCCATAGAGCTGAAAATTGGTGGGCGTCTTAAATACACCATACGAGGGCTGCTACTTATGTATGCGGAATAGAAAAAATAAACAAATGTATATGGCTCAATATGATTTTATTGCTTTTCAAAGTATTCTCCACTATGATCGATGCACTTTTGCATTCGATAAAACCAATTTTTAAAACACTTTTTCCACTCTGATTGAGGTATCTCCAAAACGTGCTGTTTGAACGCGTCTACGGCATCTTCACGGGTCGAAAATCGTTGACCACGTAATTTATTCTTTACATTTGGGAATAAATAGAAATCATTGGGAGCCAAATCAGGGCTGTACGGTGGATGACCCATTAATTCTATTTTTTGACCATCCAAAAATGTAGTTGTTTCCTGAGATGTATGACAGCTGGCATTGTCATGGTGAAGTATGATTCTGCGTCGCTGGTTGTTTTTGCGTATTTCTTCAAATACTTCTGGCAAACAAATGGTCGTGTACCACTTCGAATTAACCGTTCTGCGATTCTCCAGTGGTATTGTAGCCACATGGCCATTAATACCAAAAAGCAGGCCACCATTTGCTTTACAGTGCTTTTTGCACGAGCCACTTTCGTAGGGTTTGGCTCATTTTGAAACACCCAAACTGTTGATTGTCGTTTAGTTTCGGGATCGTACGCGTAGATCCAGGATTCGTCACCTGTGTAGATATTATAAACAGATTTTGAGTCGCCTCCGTTGAATTTTTTCAAGGTTTTCTTGCACCATTCGACGCGAGCATCTTTTTGATCCTCAGTTAAGTTGTGCGGGATCCAACGCGAACAAATTTTTTTTACAGACAAATGTTCATGTAATATCCTATGAATGCTCGTCATACATATGCCCAGAATGGCCTCTATCTCGCGATACGTAACATGGCGGTCTTGCATTATTAGTTTTCGCACAGCTTCAATATTTTGTGGCACAACCACCGATTTCGGGCGACCTTCTTTAACTTCGTCCGTGAGCTTACTCCGCCCGCGATTAAACTCACTAAACCAGTGATACACAGTCGTTTTTGATGGAGCTTCACCACCAAAAGTCGAAGTTAATTGATCTACGCACTGTCTTTGCGTTAAACCACGTCGAAAATCGTAATAAATCATAGCACGAATATTTTCACGAGTGAGTTCCATTTTTTCAGCGATATGACATTTTAAACCCAACAAAAACAAAACACTAACGTATATAAGAAAAAAAATATTAGCGGCCAGTATTTAAAAAAAGAACGAATATGTGCATGGAGGTCAGACATTGCGTTTAAAATTATTAGAATCCCAGATTCCGCATACATAAGTAGCAGCCTATGTAATACAAGAAATATCAAAAGTCCCTATCGATTAGACTTGTGCATTTTTTATTCAAGGTCAAAAGTCGAAATATTTTTTGTAATCTCGCATTTTTTTCGTATACAGCAAGTGATATCGCAAAAGTACGTTGGACAAAGTTGTAGATCATGTAATTACCTACAAAATTAATGTCTTGCTTTTTTGTGCAAATCACCATTTCGGAGAAATCGCGATTTTAAAATTGAAAGCAGTCAAATCTTTTATTAACAAAGTTACTTGTTCTCATATCAACCATCGAATCTTCAACGAAGGGCTTGTGCTGATCCTATAAACATGAAAATTTTTGATTTTGAAAATTTTGCTACTAAGGTACTAAAATAAGGGATGAATAGGACTAAACTTCTATACTAACTTTAATCACTTATCTTACCTCCTTAGTTTTGTAGATAATTACATGATCTACAACTTTGTTCAACATACTTTTACGATAGCACTTGCTGTTCACGAGAAAAATGCGAGAATGTAATAACTTTGAACTTCGACCTTGAATAAAAAAATGCACAAGTCCAATCGATGGTCTTGTATTATGGTGCATTTAAGACTCCCACCAATTTTCAGCAAATTTATGCAAGCTCAAATCTTTATTTTGTCCGGATTAGGTGACTCTAAAAGATATTTCCTATTCTTTAAAAAGAACCGTAGAACACGTCACGTCTGTGAACAGTTCACCTCTGACATGCTTTGACAAAATACAGTAGTGGTCTTGTTGTGTCACCGTATCTGTATATATTTAAATAATGAGTAGCTATCACCCGTAAACAATGCCACAGTTCAGTTTGCGTCGTGTCCCTCTATTGCGTTACAACACGATATTGATTCACTCGGATATTTTATCTTTTGTGATTAGAATAGATAAAACGATTGGATTATTGACGACTGAAGATTAAAAAAACCTTTTCAAAGTATTTCAGAATATTTTCCATGCAATATATCTAGTAGAATCCAAAAAAAAACATTAATTTTTGATCGTGAACTCTTGCAAAAATCCTCCTTTTTTTTAATACCACTTCAGTGGCAGGCAAACACACGCCTACCTGATGGAAAGTAGTTACCGTGGCCTATGGACGTTTGTAACTCCAGAGGAGTGACAGTCGCGCTGCCAACCCTGTAAGTACGAAGTTTCTGTGCCGTCAGTGTAGAAGACAAAGCAGGACAAGCCTTTAGTCTTCCCACTGACAGCACAAATTCTCCAGTGAGCTCTGGCTACCCTACTTACCGCTGGGAACACAACACGAAGTTATTATTCTTCAGTTCTGTAGGGCGGAGGTACTTCCCCAGTCGGACTGCTCAATTGGGCGGAAATACCGCCGTGTGTAGGACACAAAATGCTCCTATTGATATATTGATACATTGCTATTATAGTCAAAAGTGAAATGTACACCATGAAGTCGAAGACAATATTATAATAATGATTCAGTTTTTTTTTTTTTTTACGTGCGCACAATCCCCACGGATACCTCCCCACCGGAGCCGGCGAAGGAGGTTATGTCGGACTCGAACCGACTAAAACGCACGCCGCCTGTGGGTCGCTTTGGTTGCCGAAGGTGAGGTTGACAGGCATATCCCTCGCACCCCGGCCGACCCAGGGCCATCTCTCACGATCTGGCCCTCTTCTCGGGTGTGGGGACTACAGAGTCCCCAACTCGTCCCCGGAAACGGGGAGGCGCGCCACGCGCGCCACCGCCGCGGCCTGCTTCTGCCAGGGTGACAGGCGGCTCCACCTGTCACCCCCAGGCCGGCGCTCATGGGGGGCGGAGGTCGTTCATCGACCTCCGACGCCCATAATGATTCAGTATAATATTTTGTTCGAGGCAACAGATATAATTATTTTGTAAAGAAACAATGGGTTAAGTGTAAATAATAAAATAAATTGATACCAAATAATTCGCGATCGGATCCGTTTAAAGTGGTTCTAATAGTATTATATTCTTATTTTCTATTATATTAGTATTATATTATATTCTTTAATCTCTTCACTGAGATTTTTTTAACAGTTAGGTATTGTATTTTAAGTTTTCGTTCTTCTTTATTTTTTATACCAAGCCATAATTTTCAATTAATCTCAATTACTTCATTCATATAAAACACCTACCATGGCAATTGCCAAATTTTACGTCAATTTCTGCACTATAAGCGGCTATTAAATTACCGATTATAATATGGTTAGCACAAACTATCCAACAGTTTAATCCCATGATCAAGGAATTTTATCTATCTCTCACTTACCAACATTATACATTAAGAAAATACCAATGCTTATTTCTAGAAAAGTTTCTGAAATCACCCAAAGCTAATGTCATTAATTCATTAAGCTCAAGCAATAACCCGTGGTCTTCTTTTCTTCTATACAATAAAACGAAAATAAGTGAATAGGTGGGTGCATTAAATCCAAATGCTGGAATAACATTAATACCTAAATATCTAATTGTTTTCTTCGTGTTATATGAAAAACTGACTCAAGTTCAAGTTTTTGTAATGGGTAGGTAGTTGTTTGAACATGTTTGCATTAATATCCTATTATCTTTATGCCTCACACGTATCTTGGACCTAAATTGCAAGACAAACGAGGCCCTGGCGCGCGAGAATTGTTTTTTAATAGTCTACACTTGGTGAATTTGAGCTCGTCTACCGCCGTATCACGCAGTTCTATCCTCAGAAGACACAAGAAACGTGCATGGCGCATATAGAGCACATTTTAGGTCCAAGATATATATCCTGAGCAGTACATGGTAAAGACTCTACTGTATTTATACCTATAATGTGCTCTTGTCCTGTCAACAAGTACAAGCTATACTTAGTTTATTATAACTAATGTTATCTATTTTATTATTGTAGATTTTTAGATATTTTATTTATGACAAAGGAACAAAGCTGGGTCCCACTTATTGAGAATAACTAAACCTTTAAGTTGCGCTTGTTACAAGCAGCAGTTCTTCTGCTGCCAACGATTAGCGTAGTATCTGTCTTGTAGAGATAACAGAGAGTGAGTACAGTGCTGGCTAGTAAATATGGGAAGTGGGGGAACAGTCCGATAGGCGTTGGCGATAACCGCCGCGACACTGTCGTTTACGCAAACAGTTCGCTTGGCACTGCTGGCGAGATTAGGCGTCGAGCGCCTCGCTGCTGCCGTGCGCTGCTTTGTTTACATTCGCGTTTCTTTGTTCAAATTAGCGCGCGATGGAGACAGTGTATCTTATTGTGTTATAGTTATTTCAATTTGTGTGAGTGAAATTAGTTTTAAAAAATGGCCAGCGAACATTCAGATTCACAGGAGACGAATTCCACTTCACTTGTTGAGGATACTCTGACCATATCTTTCAAAAATGTTAGTTACTCCGTAGGATCGACTTTGTGGTCGAAAATTAATCCTAAAGGTAAGCTGCTTTTGCAATCTGATATACCTATAGTTTTTAAACCCAGACATCGATTAATTATAATTCGTATCTACTCGTTAAGAAACAGTAGGTAGGTACCTATTATCTTATCTTAATTATTCTATTCAATAATGAATTTACAATCTCATTACTTTGCATTACTATTCCCTAATCAAAAAGTCATGATTTTATATACCTATTAATAAATTACATTCTTATATTAATATTAATTTCGCGTCGTTTTTATTTACACACAAGTACACGCACAAAAGCAAACCTGGGGTCGAAACTACTATTCCAATTGTATAAGAATGGGCACACAGTAACTTGTACTAACTTGCTAACAACGCATCTGTTGATTCTTTAAACAAAAGAAACTAAAGAACACAAAATTAATGTTGTCATTGTGATAACATCACAACAGTTGTAATGGTAAACTCGGGCCCTATTTTTTAACTGAACCATAAACAAAAGTTTACTAAACTTACCACACTTTTGTTTACCGTGTTCTATTTTGTAATACATATGTATTTGATACTGCGTACTGCACCCACGCGTTACACAAGTTTGTTATCAGTTGTGGACAAAGGTTATAACTCATTGTCAACTATTAGTTTTTGTACAACTCGAAGATTTACTAAAAATAGCAAACAATCAAAATATTGCAACAAAGAATATATGTATTATGTAAAACTTCAATAGGTACCAATAAGTATTAATACTTTTTGATAATGATAAAATGAACTGTGATTAGATTACACCAACTCTATTCGAAATTATTTGATACATTAGGTACTAAAACATATCTTTTCACATCCTAAGATAAACATTTCCTGTATGTGTGTTTCTATTTGATCAATATCCATTTAATTAGTCAATTTATAAGAAAAGTTTTAGTGGTAGTTGAATTTGATTCTCGTTTTTAGTATAAAAATGAAAGGAGAAAGTTGTTGTATTTATATCCACCTAATAAACTATATTTACAATAATATGTATGTATGTTTAACGTTAACATGTAGCTAATAAAATAAAAGAATTAGATTCCTTCTATGAGAGTGATCTCATCTATAATGTCTAATTCCTTTAAGTTTTCGGTAGCGTAAGTAAACAGATGCACAGGTAGTGATACCTATAAGTTTTTACGTCAATAACATCGAGTATAATGACTTCCTTCCCCCTTATAAAACAACATTACTTAATGCCAGAGACAGCTTTAACTAGATTTGTCGATATCTTGGTGGCAATTGTCTCGACAATATATAAACTATTACGGTGAACCAAAAAAAGACATGTTAAACCGTTCGGTTTAACTGAGGGGGTAACATCTCACCCATGCCTTGCCATAAGAAAGAGAAAGTGGGATTAATAGAAAGAGTGCAAAAGAGATAACATCTATACGTAACTAGTAAGACTCAAGGGAGTTTGAACGGGTGATTGACCCGGCCTTGACCTGCTTGGTAGTAAGATCTCTCTATAATTTTACTTCTTACTATTTTAGAAATCTATCATCTCTATACTACCATAGGTTTAATTGATATACATAACGATGAGAGTTGGGTGTAGAGGGTCTTACCTCTTACATGAGGCACAAACCAATCTCTACTACTAGTCGGTGAGAAAAACAAAAAGTGAAGCTCCAAAGTGCAGTCTTTGGACGCAATTAGAAAATCTCTATGATGACGATAATGATTACAAGAGAAAGAGTTTATTATGATTCGGATTCCTGAGACCCGCCAGTAATAACTTACGAAACAAATGAAGACAGATCGGATTTATGAAACCAGCACAGTAGCATTCATTAATACAATTGATCAATTTAGCAAAGGTCAGCTCGGTGAAAAGTGAACTTTACCAGACACTATAAAACTTTTGCGAAGCTTTGGTGATATTAAAGCTAATACGAGGAATCGACATGCCTATATACAACTTTACTCCATAACAGTGACGTACCTACGCTTCTAATTCTTTTTAATTATTTAAAAGCTAACAATTATTTAAAAAGTGATTTATGTAGGGCACAACCTGTGTGTTAGAAATGTGTTATGCTTTGCATGGAAATAATGTTATAGGTCGATTGGAAAATTGCTTCCATATCTCAATATGGATATGCAAATAACGTAAAATATTAATTAAACGTTTGGAAATCATTCACAACATCAGGTGGGCCGTGCGCTTTTCTGCCACCTAAGTGGTATAAAAAAAGAACTGGAATCGGATATTCAGTGTTAAGTACGTAGTAACTATTTATTAATCTGTGGTCAAGTTGCCTTAGTATCTCCCGTGTTAAAACAATAGAGGCATACAATTACTTAGATTGTAAAATCAGCTCTATGAACGATCGTTTGGTCATATTAACAATGTTCGATCGGATATCCACTAAGAATACTTCTAAGGTTATATTAATCACTTAGGTAGCTAAGAAATATAAGAAACACCTTCCCTCAAAATAATCGGGGCAAAGCAAGTAACTCAGAAAAGAATTCAGTAGTTTTTATTGTTTTAATACTATTACTACATGGCTTATAATGTTCGTTAGAATTTTCAGTAGATGACTCCAGGGTCCAGGTTTGTAGATTTGTTCAGGTAGCTTAGTGTATCAAGGTATTCCCCTAGAAAGGTTATAGTCGCGGGTTCAAACGATTTAAAGTTATACTAAAAAGTTAGCATACAATTCCAAACTTTATTTCATTAGAATATGGTAGGTTTATGTTAAATTGAGACGAATGATACTAATCTGACATACAGGGTGTATTTTTGAAACGGGGCAGTAAGGGCAAGTACCTTAACCGTTGCAGTTACAGCAAAACGTTCTTAGAAGACCTTCCCTAACTTTTTGACATATTTTGAACTGCATTCACAGATTTTGTAAAAAACTTACAGTTGGCAAAAAAAATGCAAAAGTCCAAAAATTTCTTTTTTATGCCAATCGATTCTATTTCATGTGGGGATCAAAAAACTCTATGAGACCATTTTAGCTTTCAGAACTAGGAAAGACAGAAATCGCCAAAAACGTTTCCCATACATTTCGGCAACAGAAACAAATTTCTACGATGGTCTAACTTTTTGTTATGGCCAGGAAGTGGGTAGAATTGACTGTAAAGTAAATAAAAAGAATTTTTACCCTCAAATTTCGAATTTGATTCGAAAATCTGTGTGTTATACTTAGTTTCAGCTGAGAAACTTCGTATGAGTTATTAATTAAGGATTTTCGCTAAAATGTCTTCTAATCGTGAAAAAATTGACTTATTAGAAGCGTATTTTGTCAATAATCGAAATGCGGGAGCTGCATTAGTGTGGTACCGCAATAAATATCTGTTGCGGCATGTGCCAACAAGAAAGGTTATTACAAATCTTTTGAAAAACCTGGAATTGCAGGGTTCTTTCAAAAGAAAGCGGCAGCCTCGTGTGGACATGGACACGGAGATTGCGGTTCTGACTTATGTCGAAGCATATCCAGAGGTATCGTCCAGGCAAGTCGCCCTTGAAGTAGGTGTATCCCACTCCCTTGTGATAAAGATATGGAAGAAATACGGCTACAAGTGCTATCGATATGGGCGCATAGTTCAAGTGTTACATCCGGGTGATGATGTTCGAAGGCTTACTTTTTGCAGATGGCTAAGAGGAAAAATAAGCAGAGATCATGAATTTTTAAACTACATACTGTGGTCAGACGAAACGAATTTTTCCAATAACGGTATGTACAACAGAAAAAATCACCACTATTGGTCCAAAGAAAATCCACTAAGAGTTACGGCAAGTCATAATCAGGTTCGCTTCTCATTCAACTGTTGGTGTGGTATAATGTCCAATCGAGTCATAATGGTGGAATTTTATGAAGGGAAACTGAATTCTGCCATGTATAATGAAGTCATTTTACACCATCTTGAAAACGAGATGGACGAATGGCCCCTGTCGGAATTGCGAAAAGTTCATTTTCAACAAGATGGTGCTCCGCCACATAACAGTCACCTTTCACGTTCCAATTTGAGCCGCCTATTCGGTACACAGTGGATAGGTACACATGGTCCAACACAGTGGCCACCTCGTAGTACGTACGTAGTACGTACGTAGTGTAGACTTTTTTATGGGGCTTCGTGAAAAACGAGGTCTATAAGACGACGTACGCCAGTGTTCAAGAGCTCAAGGATGCATTAATGACCATTTTACGTAATATTCATCCCAGAACATTATTAGCCGCCATTCGTTCAGTGCAAAAAAGGATAGACTTATGTATTCGTGAAAATGGAAATCATTTTGAGCAATTTATTTCATAAACCAATTTCTTAAATGTTTAAATGATTTTTTTTATGTAAAAAAGTTCAAAATTTTACTTGACCTATGAGTTTCGAGTTGATTTATCATATTTCCATACGAAATGTATGGGAAACGTTTTTGGCGATTTCTGTCTTTTCTAGTACTGAAAGCTAAAATGGTCCCATAGAGTTTTTTGATCCCCACATGAAATAGAATCGATAGGCATAAAAAAAAATTTGAACTTTTTGCACTTTTTTCATTTAAATCAAACTGTTTTATTGATTTAAATTGTATTATTATTCGAAATATAGATGTGTACCAAAATGTCAGAAGGATCAGTCAACAGGAAGGGGGAGAAACCAAGGCATGAAAATCATTTTAAGTACTTTGTTTGTCAAGATCGATCAGGGTCCGTACCATGAACGCTTAAAACAGGTCAATAATTGAACTGCTGTCATACTACCAACTGCAAGTGTAACTTTGTAATCCTATATATTTATATGGGATTACATAGTTATTTATGCATTTAGTAAATGACAACCGTTCAATTATTGACCTGTTTTAAGACTGCATAGTAAGCCCACCGATGCTGACTGTGCCTATATGGTAAAAATGTACGTTATGCTACGTGCATGTAATCCTTACTGCAAATGTTACAATCAATTATTCTATTTAATCCACTGCTGGCCTCTTCCCCCAATTTTTCCTCTCCTTAAGTTTCACAAATAGGTATTTAAGTATTTTTATAGTTTTTGAAACATTGAAATTTGTAAAAAACTGTATTTATAAAACAAGTTTTATATATAACGCAATATTTGGTAAATTGTACCAATTATTTATTTAATTAACAAGTTAATAAGTCTAAATTACACGTTTGCTAATTTTTAAATGGATAATAAACAAACAATTGCACTGTAACTGAAACTACCTACTGAAACAACACGAGTTCATATGTTTATTGGCGAGCTTGGCAGTGAGTGCGCCCGTACCGGAGGTGCACTCACTGGCAAGCGTTTGTGGTTGATACAATAACGTTCAACAATTACGACTACACGCTGGTAGGTAAGAAATAAACATGTCTCGTCCTGTGTGACGTAAAAATATGTCGGAAAGTACTATTATCATTGCTGTTTACCGCACCTGATAAAATTGCAATTCTCTGAAAACAAAGTTTGGCAATAAATCAGATTTTACTTGAGGACGAAATTGTAAAGAAGTCCACAAGTAAAATCTTTAAAATTATGTATCTGTTTTGTTTGTGGATACATTTCTTGATTTATCTCGATCTTTACAAGTTGATCACATAACATACAATGAATTAAATTGTTTACTTGTTCATGTGAAAATATCGCAGTCGCTGCACGGAAAATATGAAAGTTCAGCCAAATCCGTAGTTAAACTGAGCTGAAATGCAACTGGGATTAACACTAAGATGAAGAGGAAGACTTGTCCATGTAAAAACAAAGACTGCAGATTGATTGAAATTTGTTTCTCGTAACCTCAAAAACCTATACTCGGAGTAAAAAGAGGCAAATATGCTTAACTGGTATGTATCGGAGATCTGTCTCTGTGCCATATTTTATCCATTGTAGATTTGCAAGAGAGAGTAACAAAACTCATCCTCACATTTGTAAAAGACAAGACAGAATGGTCATTTACGTTAACGAGTGGTTAGTAGAGTAACATTTTGCTTCTGTGATTTAAATAATAACCTATAGACTTTTAATGAAAATCATGCTTCAATGCATATTGACGAATTTATGTATTAGGCTCAAATTAACTAAGAAACATCGGTAAGTGGTCGCGTTCAGTAACTTGCTGCAGTCGATTTCTCTTTTAAATTTGTTAATTGTAAGTGTAAGTGTTGCTACAGCAATAATTCCACGGTCACACAAATACAAAGATCAGTGTATTCTATCTGCAGTGAACATTCTTACATTTTTATGTTTTTATTTATTAACGATTACAAATAATAATTTATAAATTACATTTAAACAGACACTTCAATAGATATAAAGTTTTCTACATTTTTAAAAACCACATCGTTAAACATCACGGCTATCCATTTATCACGTGAGGCTCTATAGGAGGGGAGGGGTTTGGAAAAAAATCACCAAATATCACCAGGGGGAGGTAGGGGTGTAATGAGATATCACGTGTACTTATTTTTTCTAAATTGAGAGAAAGTGAATATACTGTTTTTTAAATAACTTGCACCAAAAGAATACACGTGATAATGGGTTCGGGGGGAAAGGGGTAGTCTGAAACCACATATCACCATGGGGGAGGGGGGGGGGATTTCTAAAAACATCACGTGATTAATGGAAAGCCCCCAAGCTAAAGCATACGTAAATATACCTTCATTCTTGTGTATCTTTCAATTCGTTGTTTTTAAAGTCTTTATTTGTTATATTTTCTACTATCAATCGTACTTCTAACTGTGGTGGATTGAGTTAAAATGTGAATAATAAAAAAAACTGATCAAATCCGAGTCAGACTCGCGCATTTTCTCGTATTTTTTGTTATAGCGGAAATAGAAATATGTATAATTTGTGAAAATTTCAACTGCCAAGCTTTCACAGTTCATGAGATGTAGCCTGGTGACAGACAGTGAAGTCTTGTAATAGGGTTTTTTGGATAATCTACTCTATCTCTACTTATTTGATCGTATTACGTAAGTTAGCTAAAAAAAAGTTAAAAGTCAGTTCAATCAAAATAGTTCCAGTCCAACCGATGTGTCTCTACACTACACTTTACTTATTAATCACTCATTTCCGTATAAGTACAGGTACGATATTGGACCACGTTCTACTATATTATTACATGTAATCATGATATGTTGAAATAGAACTTGAACAGAGTGTACTTCCCTATTACCGTATTTCCACAATTCAGTGATAAGACTTTTATGTTCCAACGTACTAATAAGATAATCATACAATAGGTATAGATGGATAGTAAACTTTATCAAACAAATATCAGATATAAAATCTATATCTTCAAATGATATTTAGTTCACCATTTCTATTTCAATGTGAAGTAATTGCCTAATAGGCTAGCTGAGGTCGCCTGATAAATTTAATTTTGGTACCTTTGTTATGTATTGTTATTAAAAACAAAATATGATAGGTTACTATTATTTGATTCTGTAATATTTTATTTAACCTTATAAAACTATACGATTAAATAGCAAAATTTAACTTAGCCAAATCAAACCGACACATTCCCTTTAAAACTAAAGAGAGCTATTAGTTATCTACTCAAAAGCCACGAACAAGTTTAGTACTCATCAAAATTTCAATAAAATTAACGATTTAATGATTGACACCTACATAAATTATGTAAACAGTATGAATACAGTTTCGTAACACAACATTACACATGTTCTCACAATGTAGTCAAAGAATATTACGTCGACATAGTACCGGTATATAAAATTTAATAAGTCATTAAAGGGCGCTCGTCTGTTCTTTATAATCATATTCATTTTAACTACTGTATGTTAGTCATATAATAACTATAAGTCGGCCAAAATCATTGAAATACGAATGGGTTTTACATTGGTGCTATTCGTGCTATCGACACAGAGCTGGATTCAAGTCTTTTGTTTTGTTATTTTTGTAAGTTATCCTTGTTTTCCAAGCCCCACTAATATGAACTTAACATTCTAGTGAAACTCCTTAGGAAACTCCTGACCATAAAGCTCTCAGGGACCTGTTTACTGCTATTATTTAATTAGTGTCATCGTTAGAATTGTAAGTTCATTTTAACTGCGAAGTGCGAAGCGACCATTTAGTCCAGCCCTTTTAGTCGCTATAATAGTATAATTAATTAAACATGGAGAACTCTCAGCTGGTACAATAATATAATAGTAGATTACCCAATAAATGAAAAAAGGAGAATGTTTTTCAAGACAATAAGTTATATCACTTGTATCCCGAGAGAAGCGAAGAACTTTATAGGATAATAGAATTCTAGAATAGAACCTGGGCCGATTAAGGTATACAAAAGCCACATTTAGGTACCTATTCTACTTTTATTACTATAAAAATAATTACTGTGATCTCTTTTTTTATAGTTAAAAATTTTAAACTGAGCCATATTCCATACAGACAGTTATTAAATTTTTGTAGTTTTTAGTAAGTTTTCATAGCAAGAGTTTGCTACCTCTTTGCTTGTTTTTCCTTTTTCTTAATATAATTTTATAATTTGCGTATTTTCCAAATTCTTTTTTTATTTACTACGTGTAACAAAGAGCGTTTCATTCACAGTTTTTTTATTTCATTTCATTTCAAAATAAATTAAAAATTAATACCAAAAAAATAAAATGCTGCGATGGATACGCGGCGTCACGCGTAAAGATCGCGTGCCGTACTCTCGCCTTCATGTCGGTGACCGACATAAAATGCAAGAGAGCCGCCTCCGCTGGTGCAGCCACGTCTTGCGGTAACCGCCAGGCTACTTGGGTAACAAATGACTAACAATGGTGCCCCCGATGGATCCGGGTAGAAGTGGCTGTCCCATTAAGTCTTGGCTTGACATCGTGGAGGGTGACATGCGTACGAATGGTCTCACAAGCATAGACGCCCAAAATCGTGAGTAGTGGAGGAAGAAGAGCCGGAAGGCAGACCCTGAGCTCCGACAGCACCTTAGCTTCGGATGCAATCAAGAAATTACGTCTCCACGTAGATTATGATGATGATGATAAAATAATAATAGTAATAATGATTTCTTAGATTGTGATATCGTTACTATACTGTAGATAGAACACGACGGTATTTCCGTCCAATTGAGCAGTCCGACTGGGGAAGCACCTCCACCCTACAGAATACCGCGGACATAACAACTTCGTGTTGTGTCCCTAGCGGTGAGTAGGGTAGCCAGAGCTCACTGGAGAGTTGGTGCTGTCAGTGGGAAGACTAAAGGCTTGTCCTACTTTGTCTTCTACACTGACGGCAAAGAAACTGTGCTTACAAGGTCGGCAGCGCGAGTGTGACACCTCTGGTGTTACACACGTCCACAGGCGATGGTAACCACTTTCTATCAGGTGAGCCGTGTGCTTGTCTGCTACTTAAGTGGTATAAAAATATATATCAAAATACATGCTATAAACATGTTTCACATAATTAGGAACCATATAGTTATAAAGCTATGCTAGGCTTAAGAACTATAAGGTTAAGTATATACTGGAATGTAGGCAGTACCGTACTGCACGGTGCGGTGCTGAGCAAATGAATACTTGTTCATCATACATTATCGAAACCGGTTCAATGTAACCATTCAAAGTGTAGTTCTGCACTTTTGTGATTGTACCGCTACTTAAGCAGTTATCAATACACGACGGCTGATCGACTTCATAAATAAACGATAGAAGCTAAGTGTCTCAGTCAGTCATAAAGAGGAAATAATCCTTTTAGATACAGTCCCCTTCAAGAGTAAGTCCTTTTTATGGAAAGTGGTTACCATGGCTTATCGACGTGTGCAACACCAAGGGAATCACAATCGTGCTGCCAACCCTGTAAGCGCAAGAGTTTCTGTGCCGTCAGTGTGAAAGACAAAGCAGGACAAGCTTTTGGTCTTCCCACTGACAGCAGAAACATTCCATTGAGCTCTGGCTACCCTACTTACCACCGGGAACACAATACTAGGTTATTATAGCCGCGGCATTCTGTAAGGTGGAGGTACTTCCCCAATCGGACAGCTCAATTGGACGAAAATACCGTCGTGTCCTACCTCCCTCAAAGTTTGAGTATTACACCTGCATTTTTATGAAACTTTATAACATCATTTTCTCAACCCTGACTCGTAAACACTAGCACTAGAAATAAAATAAATAATGTTATTTTTAAACTTTCGCGGTGTGAATTCATAATTATACTAAGTATCGGGACTTCTCGCGAATTATATTTTAGAACTTACTATTTCTGCCGACGTTTCGAATGCGTTGCAGCACCCGTGGTCACGACTATTGACATAGTAAGTTCCAAAATAGTAAGTTCCAAAATATAATTCGCGAGAAGTCCCGATACTTAGTATAATTATAAAATAAATAAATTACTAATTAAAACCAAAAGTTTTAGAATAGATGACTCAAGAGAGACCATCAAAGGGCAGCCCCAGCCGTGCGGTTTGTTTTACTAGGCGTCCGTACCTATTTATTATCAAGGACGGTGCCGAATCAAAATACTGTTTAATTATTTATACTGTAGCACAGCTGTAGGCATCTGTGTCTATAAAAATAAAGGAAAGAACCAATGAAATGTGGACGAGTGAGACAGACAAACATGTTCATCTATGTGTCTGTTGTTAATAAAGTTTAAATTATTCTGTGTTCGTACACATGCCATATGTAAAGTGTGAACGTTCCGTACTCTATCTCTAGAAATAAATATTTCTTAATAGTGAATCGTAATATCTCGCAGTAAACCGCTGCCGTTTACATTTTTTTTTAAGTTTCGAGTTTGTTTTATATAGGACAAACCCACTTGACTTTACCTCGCCTGATGGTAAGCTAAAGGCAAAGTCTCAGGAAAGGGGGTCACCATTACAGACACTAAGTAATGTAACAATGGTGGCACTCAGATTGGCGGCCTCATCAGATGCTTTCTCACGCCCCACTTAAAGGACCCGGGACTGATGGAAGAAGGAAACACGTGTGCTGGTAATGAATTCCAGGTCTTGGTGGTGCTGCAAAAAAAAGAGTCTCCGAACCGCTTGGTTCTTACTCTGTATATTCTGTACAGTGTTAGGGTGAAATCTAAGCCCTACACATGTTTTGTTTGAAATTTGGATGTTCATTAATTTTTTGGTTTCTCAATCAATAATTGTTGTGCTTGATTGTAAAATGATACTTTTAAACTATCGCGGTGTGAATTTATAATTATAATACGGTTCGGGACTTTTCGCGATTAAATTGTAAATGATACTTTTAAACTATCGCGGTGTGAATTTATAATTATAAAACGGTTCGGGACTTTTCGCGATTAAATTGTAAATGATACTTTTAAACTATCGCGGTGTGAATTTATAATTATAAAACGGTTCGGGACTTTTCGCGATTAAATTGTAAATGATACTTTTAAACTATCGCGGTGTGAATTTATAATTATAAAACGGTTCGGGACTTTTCGCGATTAAATTGTAAATGATACTTTTAAACTATCGCGGTGTGAATTTATAATTATAAAACGGTTCGGGACTTTTCGCGATTAACTTGTAAATGATACTTTTAAACTTTCGCGGTGTGAATTTATAATTATAAAACGGTTCGGGACTTTTCGCGTTTAAATCATGGAACTAACTATTTCTGCTGACTTTTCGGTGTCGACTTGATCCTAGGTTGTAAATGTTGTAACAAGTCCAACTCTTTAGAGGTTGAGCAATCTTGTGATAAAGTTTATTAGCTGATTCCTTTCATTTCATCAACAAACGTAATTGCTCTTTCTTCTCTATTCAGTATCTCCACGTGCCGATGCAAAGTGGTAATATCTTATCTACATTAATTTTCATTTACCTGACAATACTGCCAAACTGTGGACATTTTTATATTTTTTTACGAGTATATTTCTTTTCTACCCTGATTACCATTCAAAACTAAATGTAGACTGCTAGTGATGATCCCAAACGACTTTCAGAAGAAAATTGTTACTAGGAGGTCAAATCCTAATTCAACAGGGGTAATCAGTTATGTAGGATTGGAACTTCAAGCCTTAGTTGTCAAGCAGAGTGACCATGGTTATAATCTTTCAAGGATAGCTCGCTATCAAGCAGTGCGGAAATTTAGAGACAATAACTCTATCACATACGCACTTTGAACACTCGTTACATTATCTTTATTTCTGTCGGGTATCAATTAAGTACACCCACTAATAACCACACCGCTCGATAGCACACTTACTGTGGTTACTTGGTTACCCTTTGTTATTTGTATAGTTTAGTTGACTGTTGCCTTTAGCAAAGAGTAGGTCACCGAGTCATCGATAGCTCATGTTATCATAACATGTATTTAAAATAGGCAGAAATAATAAAGATACAAAAGTACCTCACACAAAAAATATTTTTTAAACAATTTATTTAGCAGCGTGGTCTATGCGTACATAAGAGTTTTTATCTAAGTACGATTACCTGTAATTTCTGGCAAGGATCTAGCCCTATTTTAAACTTAGTCTTTAAGAACCCGGAGCACAAAAAGTACATTTCACATAAAAAGACAACTTGAATTCGCTTTGTGCATAAGGGAGATGTATTTATAAAATATTAGTCGCGTGGTTCCCGGCAGAGTAGAATTTACCACCCCATCTCTTCCCATGCGGTGTCGTACAAGGCGACTATAAGATAGGGCTATTTAGCATCGGACAGATATATACCGCTCAGACTCAGGCACAGATACAAAGCTTGAGTCAACAATAGTGCCCGGAGGACGGCAATAGGCTTACCCCCTATCACGTGGGACCGAAAACAATAATTGATGAAATGTGGGTGTTAATTCACCTCTGCCTAACCCTTCGGGGATAAAGGTGTGATTATATATATGTATGCAATATTCTATTTTTTATCATACTTTAAAATTACAATACGTTTCCCGTGGCTTTGTCCGCGTGGGTGTCGGTTTTCGTGACAAAACATAGCATATGTCCTTTCCCAAAGTCAAACTTACTCCTATACGGATTTTCGTCAAAATTGGTTCAATGGGTTAGATGCTGAAAGAGACACTTTCGCATTTGTGGAGATTTTGGGGTACCACCTCGCCGAGGTAAACATTTTTTATTTAATCAATACAGAATATACATACATAAATGCATACATATAATCACGCCTTTATCCCCGGAGGATTAGGCAGAGGTGAATTAACACCCACATTTCACCAATCATTAAATTCGGTCTAGCCTATTACCGTCTTCCGGGCATTATTGTTGACTCAAGCCATGCATCTGAGGCCGAGTCTGGGCTGTATATCTCTGCCTGATGTTAAACTGCCTTATCCCTTAGTCGCCTTGCACGACACCGTATGGGAAGAGATGGTGTGGTCCAAATTCTAATCTGCAGGGAACCATGCGGCTTATCACGAATATGAATATCAAAAAAATAAATAAAATATCATAGGTGATGAATCACACAGTCAGGATCTGTAATTATGTTATAGATAAGAAAACAAATGTTTCATAAGTTAACTATTTCAAGGTATCAATACGAATGGTATTATCTAAGTTAATGATACAATCTAACGAAGCAAATAGTACAACAGCTTTACAAATAGTGGTATTATGTATTATGTCAGTAAACTATTCAATCCTAGGTAAACGGTATCTAGCTAATGATTGAGCTAATATCGTACAATCAGTGTCGTAAAGATTAAAGTCCAATTATAATATATATTGAGATACGAAAGAATTTTATCAGTGGCTTACCACGTGTGATGTTGGTGTACGAGAATACTTGAGCTAATTATACCACTGTTGACCACGTGGTTTAAAACAATCTAACAATGTTCAACTAAAGCATTTACGAGCTCTCGTTAATAATTAAACTATAAAAAACGAACTTCACACATAAAAATCTTAATATTAGTTAGTATTTATTTTTTATTATCTTTCCTTTTTAATGCTGGCACGAATCTCAAAAATAATAATGTGGAAAGGTGAGATAAAATGGAAGGAATTTGTCAAAGTAAATAAAACGACATCTGGTAGTCTCACACATGGATCTAATCCATTCTATTAAAAGCTTAGTTCCCTAGCAGTTGTATAGTTAGTATACCTATCCATACAAACAGATAACAGTATTTAATAAAATCCAATTCAAATGTCTTTTTTTTTCTAAAAAATGGGACGCAAAATATATTTAAAATTAAAATACATTTAAACTGTCTATCAATGATCTTATGGTAAGACGGACAGGATAATAAATAAATATACTAATAAATATTCTACAACATTCTACACAACGCTACCTAGCCAGACCTAAGCTTAATTAGCTTAGGTTATATTGCATATAGAATGCGGAACATACTTAGATATATTTTTACAAATACATTTTTTCTCAATTGAAACATAGCAACTCAACTCAAACAAATGCTCAATTGGGCATAAGTACCTCCTAACAAAATATATTAGATATACGTAGAAACATATTTGTACAGAGTGGTGAACCCGCGATCCCTGACGTAGCAGTCGAACTCACTACCATTGCACCACAGAGGCCATCAAATTTCAACACAATCGCTATTCATGATGGCGTTGAATTAGGCTAGTTTTAAATAACCTGTTCTAAACACTACCGTGTCTACTACTTTTAAATAAAATAGATCATTGACCTTTACACATTAGATAAAAATAAGTTTACACCACAACCTTATACTAAGGCCTCAAGTACGCGCAGTGGTTTTGTTACCAATACTACAAGTCAACAACATGACAATAGTATAAAATTAAATGTCTGTACAGCTCCAAATGTCCGACCGATAGCAACTGTTCTTATCTTTGTGTGCGTTGCATGCTACAACGTCACAACACAACTGATCTGGTGCTATAAAAGTCTGATGAAACTGACGACGTAGGAACACGGTGCTTTCGACTTTATTTTGTGTCTGCCACTATCCATGAACTCTGCTATAAAAGCGAAATAACCCGTAGGCAGCTAGCTATTATGGAAGAAAACTAGCTAATAATCATTTAGATTTTATAATACCAGATGCATATTAGAGTCACAAAATCATTTATACTATTAAATGAAACTTTAAAGCATTTAGTATGACATGTCAAGAGTACCCGTAACCGCGGAGCATGTATGAAAACAATTATGAAAATAGAAGAAGCGAAAGAGGTATGCCAGGATTGTGGCAAGTGGAAAACAGTAGTCTCTGCCTATCCCACTGGGAAAAAGGCGTAACTATATGTACATATGCATGTTAGTATGCTAACTAAATAAAATTTAATCAGTTCAGGCGAAATTCAATCCCCCCCCCCCCTCCATGAGGGAAAGATCCCTCCCTCACAGGGGAAATGCTCTGACCACTTAGTCACCGAACCACGCTTGAAGCCTTCCAAATCTTCCTATATATCCGTCTGGGGGTGGCGGTGAGAGCCATCTTACCGACATTCGTTCTATTTTTTAATAATCTATACTATACTATTTCAAACTGTCTAATTTGTTTTTGTGCTACACAGCTACGAAATGCTTCCTGTCCGCTTAAAAAGTTGGAAGTCTTTAAACCGCTTGCGGACCTAAGTTGGCAGCTGCAGGGAAAACATGGCTAAATAAGGCTTTATCGCAAGGTCGCAAGATTCCTGCGATACCCAATCCCAGTCCATGTTACATTTGCTTTCCTGCTCAATGTGCTCCTTCACCTGCACTACCGACGACCTCTATAGAGCAACGGAGAGCGCTGTTACTGAGGTCAAATATTGGGCCAGTAACATTTAAATACCAGACCATTATATGTCATTGGCCATTTGAGTCAATGCAATGGCCAGGTCGCCATTTACTCAAAGAAGAAGAAGTGCTAACAAAACCGCGTATATGAAAAAGTTCAAGTGCATCAAATTTTAATTTTAATTTAATTGAATTTTAAAGCAATTAGACCAGATCGATAAATAAATTTGAATAGTTAGCATACTATTCAAATTTATTTATCGATCTGGTCGTGGGTTCAAGTTCCGTCTCGAGCATTTAGATTTCATAATCCAATTGGATTCCCTATTAATACTATCGCCATGGTACTTCCTTTCTTCTTTGCCATAAAAATAGCTGTATGTACTATTTCAGTCTTTAAGCTATGTATGCTAAATTTAATTCAGACTTCAGCCAATTCAGCGTGATTGAGTAACATTCATTAATTCATCCATTCAAACAGTGGCAAGATTCATCATAATATCATCGTCATTACGATGACGGTTCTGGCAAACGCGCAGTGACAGTCGACGAAGTAGAGGTATCAACATTGGCTATTTATAACATACTAGCTGAACCCGGTCAAGATTATTTTTAGCTAAAAATATTAAAATGTATTTGAAACAGTTCGAAAATTTTTGAAATCCTCTGGTAAAAAGTTAAATATAGTAAATCACTATCACAACTGAGTTTAAAGTCGTTATGGAACGAAAGATTTTGGGTACAGTTTCGATATTAAAATCGTAACTTAGACTATTTTTATTTTAGAATCAATTTTGAGTTTATGCGTGAAAATATTCACGTCCAAAATATAGAGGATATTGCAGACGAAATCGAGGGTACAGCTTTTTTTTCTATGTAATGTTTTAACTATAAGAGGTGGTCTAGAATAGAAGAAAGCCCACCCATAATATGTACTCATTAAGTGTAAGATAATTCAACAACGCATTAGTCATTATAATAGACAATAAAGGACATTTATCTTATCATAACCATTGATCTAAGATGAATGACATCAATTCAATGAAGATAATAACTAGGTAGGTAGGATACCCACTTGTTAAAGATGAATGACATTTATAATAGAATCATTTCAGAAGCTTCTGAGCTCAGTTTTTGATGGAGTCTTCTCATGTCGGGTCCGCATAAACCACGTAACGCCGCGTACCACCGCATAAACTAGTCTTCAATATATTTTTAAATTTTAACATATTATATGTTCCCTTTGAATGGTCTAAATAGAATACATAATTGGTTTTTGTATTTGAATACACATGCAGCATAGATGAATAAATTGTAAAATAAAAATACTGATTACCAAACATATTATTATTAATGTGCGAGTATGTTTGTTGCTACGTATTTCCTGTAATTATTTTAAAAAAATATCAAATTTTCAATGTAGAATGTGCCTAATTTTCAAAAATTAACATACGAAATTAATTTATGGGTGCTATTTACTGGAAACCGATACATTTAAAAAAAAATTACCCCGCCGAAACAGATGTAAAGCAATCGGTTTTGCAACGCAACTTAATAGAGTTGTAAATAGGATTTTATTCACATAAAACTAACCTTTGCACGTCATGTAATTTGCATGTCTCCATGCAAACATGTGCTAATCACTGGCAAAATTAAAATAAGACATGCAAATCAGACAATAAAGTACACTTTCTGTCACTACGTTGTACAATTTGGACATTGCGGTAGTATTGAGATTACATACATCAAGAACAGAAGGTGCAGGTACAGGACCTTACCAACATCCTAGAAGCCCAAGCCGACTTCATCTGCAAATCGGCGCACATGTTAAACTACGTACGAGGCTCAAGACTTCCAATAGTGGTTGACAGCTCAGACGACAGTCCCTCCCAGAAAAGCCGACATAGTAACCAAAAACAATAAAAGTCGGCCGAAAATACCTCGGGCTCAAAAGTTCGAACATTGAACGCAATTGGAAAATCACTTCGAGGATAATGATTTTAAGAGAAGATGGTTACAACCTCGTAACTAATAATTGCATGCCATCAGGCGCAGCGTGTGGTTTGTACATCCGACTGGTGGTGAACAAATTTAACACGAATATATAATTTTTAGTCTAATTATAAACGCAACTAGGTCATTTAGGGCAATCAATTCTATTATATACTCGACTTATCATTAAAGGTGGCATATTTATTGAATTTGGTAGCCATCTAATATTGTGATGTTGAAAATAACCTTTGGTTTGACTAAAATAGACTAAATAGTGTCTCAAGATTCTTATAGGGGAGTCTATTCTGATGCCATACAAAGAGCAATTCTTATATTTATACGCTAGCAGCCGCCGGCGACTACGTACGCGTGGACCCGTTTTTCCCCCTTAGGGATGCAGTTACGTAAAATCTGTTCTTAGTGGATGTCTACACCCTATAAGGAAGCTATCTGCTAAATTTCAAGTTTGTAGGTGTTATAGTTACTGAGATTTCGTGATTAATCAGTGAGTGGCATTTCACTTTTATATATTTAGAAGGTTATTTCATGGATAATGAATAACAGTATTTAGATTAAGTTTCAATTTTGAAACTAACGGTAATTGTGCACACTTTTTACCACAGACATTATAAAATCGAAATGTCTAATTTGAATTAATTTCGGTTGCTTTTCAGCTGTCATGGTCACAGGAAGGAGGCGTATAGTACCTAATAAAATAATGACAAATAAATCACGTTAGAATCCGTTAAAAATTTTTTTTTTCATGAAAATTCAAGAAACAAAGTTTGGACCTGGCGTCGATGACGTTATATAAACGTCAAGTCTAAACTTAAACTAAACAGGCTGTAAATAATACTATCAGAAATTAATGCTAATTAATAACATAAACCGACAATTTCATTTATGTAGTTTCTGTGACCCGTTACCCCGTTCCTAATTCGAAATTCGAAATTTCAAACTCATTCCTGTCTCACTCAAGAACCGCGACGCAATTTCTGTTCCAAACATTAGAACTGAATTTGAAAGGTGAAAAATAAGTTGTAAGTGTTAATTATGAAGTAAAATAATTAAAGAAATGAAAAAAATTACATTGGTTGACTAGACATTGAGCTAATTAATGGTATGAATTAGTTGCTGTCGTTAAAAAAGTAAAACAACACTATTTCATATAATAAGAAAAATAGTATTCTTATTTTTTTTCATCTTTACTAAATCTTTAAACATAAAGAAACTAGGACAATCATATCAACTTACAGTGTAACAAATTTAGCAATTTAAAATACCTAGGGCAATACATGCATGCATGAAGCATTTCATTAATAAATCGATACATGCCATTACAATATCTCGAGTGAAACCAATTCAATGGTAATTACCTGATAAACAGCAGTGGGCTGAAAAGTGAGCCTTATAATAATAGGAATAGCGTTTTAGTTTTCATAAAAATAATTTTAAAACAACAAATACCTTAACATTGAGAAAATATTGGCTTCATGAATTCGGTATTTTATGAGTAAAAGTTCAAGATCTTGAAGTTCAAAATTCCTGCGAAAACCATACACCGAAATTTGAAATACTTAAATTTTTAATTATGGGATTATGAACTTTAGGACTTAAAATTTCGGTCATTCGTTCATCAGTTTCATCAGTCAAACTTCGGGTTTTTAATATCTCACCATTGGTATGCATATGCAATATTTAAAACCTACGTTTTAATAATCACAGTCAGATAATTAAATATTATTTATTTGTTTATGTATTTATAACCAACATGTTATTTATGTTCTTTTTAGTATGTGGTTATCTTTCATGTTAATTAAATATAAACATTTTATGTATTTTTATATTATTATGTGAATATAACTCTTACAAAGTACACCAAATGTGTTTAAAAATTTACTAACTGTGCCAACTTATTTAATCTTTGCATTTGCCTCAAGGTTGCCTGGTAGAATGTAATGGAATAAAATATTCTAGAACTTCACGGATGCGACCGGAATTAACACAATGAAATACGTCTATAGGTCGCAGCAACAGCGTGTAATAATTAAATATGATGTTATTACAAAGTAAAAAAAAATTGGTTCGCAAGCGTCAGATGTAATAATAAAAATGGGTGTCATGTGACAATGTAAAAAAGTAAGTGTGTAATCTCCTAATTAAAAGAAATAGAAATAAAATTGGTTTGTAAGTACATTACCATAAAAGTTCGGGCGCCTTGGAGATACACATGCCTAAGATAATCAGCGGATATTGGAAACTTTTAATCTTCCGGAGGTGAGCTAAATGAAACCAAACTGTGAGGTTTAAGGTTTTATTATCCACTCCAGTGTGCATTCAGAAATAGATGTAAGGATACATTCCTAATGTATAACTAACCTTAAATTTAAAATTAGATTTTTATAAGCTATGTCCATATTATCCTACGTCAATATGATTCTATGTCACCAATGCACTTTTAGGTTATTTTGAAGTTTAGATTTAAAATATAATTAAAGTAAGCTCACGGCATCCCTCGGCGAGTATATGTAAACACAGCAGCGGGAAAGCTCGTAGCAGGCGAAGTTTTCAGTTTAAGCCCATGCGGTACATCCATGTTTGAGGTGAAAAGTCCAAACCCTCCATAAAGAAATGCAGATGACCGAAGACAAAGGTCCAAAGAAAAAGTCCAAAGGAAAAAGAAAAAGGCGGTTCCAATTTGGAAACCTGTAATAAAATTGCATGTCATTAGAACAATACTCCCATATGAACACGAGGTCCTAATTTTTTATAAATTTGAGCGTCTTACCGCCTTAATTTGCTGGAACAATGCCAATAGCAAAAGAAATCATAATATTCTCAGATTAAGAGCTGAAACAATAGAATTTTAACAATTATTTTTCAAATTAGGAGCGTGGCGATTTCCAACAGAGTGAATCTTATTAAAAAATGACAACTCACCAGAAATAAACTATAATTCCACAAGAGGATAGTTGTGAAGACACAAACTATTATCCTTTAGGCCAAAATACTCTCATTTTTATGAGATTTATTGAAATTAAGTTACGAAGCCATGAATATCGACCATCCAGCCTCAATATAGGAAGAAAGGTGCTTTTGACAGCGATACGTCAAAATGTCATTCACTCCGCGTTCCGAAACTTTTCGTTCAAAAATAGAATTAAAACCGGTGTGACGACGTTCGCAGAGCGCGTCGTTACATTACATCCCTCCCCAAAAAGAAAAAAGAAAGAAAGAAACTTCCTTTTCTAATGAAAATTATGAGAGTCCAGAACAAAATTCCAAAAAACCTCAAAAGACAAAATGTCTTGCAACATTTTTCAATAAACAAAAAGGCAATGCGAAAGCATCTTGCATTGGGTATTGCAGAAATAATTATAAATTAAAGAATGGGAAAGCATTCCTAAAAATCAAAGAATGTGAAAACACTCGAAAAGTAAAGAATTAAGTTGAAAAAGAATTTCCAGTTTCAAATGGAAACAAAGGACACTATCCAACTTAATGGAATAACCGAAACCAAACTCAGAAAAGAGTAAAATCTTATTTCAACACAAAAGTGAAAATAAATCCTTCAATAAAACAAATTAAACAATCCCTACTCAATTCCATTCCAGATATCGATTAGGCAACCAACGCCGTCGAATCTAATCCTTGATCTTAACCAGCCTTCCAGCATCAATACAAAAGTGCGGTTGAGCTCCTACGCCACCGACTCTATACCAGCTATTCCTGAAACAAAAATATGAAACTAACAAGATATCGGTTAAGCACCAACGCTGCCGAATCTGAAAGAAAATCGGTAAAAACAATGAAGTTTTCCCACTGTCGGTTAGGTTGAAAAGCCGCCGACTTCAAATTCCTATTCCAACATCCAAAACGTCAAAACAAAATCACAACAAAAGTGTCGTAATAATATATTTATAAGCATTGTGATCGGCATAACACCACCAACTTTCCGAGCACAAGCAAAATATAAAGAAAATATGACAATTGTGACCAGTACAACACCACTGACTTTCTGAGCACAACCGCATAAGAAAAGTATGACATTTGCGACCGGCACAACACCACCGACATCCCGTGCGCAAAGCATAAAAAATGTAACAATGTGTATAAAAACACAATCGTACAAAAAGAGAAAAACGACAATTACGACCGGCTCAACACCACCAGCTTCCCGTGCGCAAAGCGTAAGGTGTGACTATGTGTATGAAACACAATAGCACAAAAAATTGTAAAGTCCAGTAAGACACAAGTTTCCCAAAAAATGGTATAACAAGGTGTGTAAAAAATGCATAAAATGCGTCCAATCCGAGAATCTTAATACTAAGAAAATAACCCAGAACTGTACAAAAATAAAGTTCAAGAAACTTAATTTTCCATTCCCTAAGTGAGTGGAAATAAGTCAAGTGAATTTAATGTAGAAAATGAATATTAAATTTCACTCCTATATTAGAGTAGAAACTAAATTCCTAAATTTGTACAAAATATACAATATTAAATATACAAGTGTATAAAAATATATACAGGAAAATAATCCTATACAACAAAGATAAATAAAAATATAAGATCTTTTGATGTGGAACAATTTGTTAATATGGAGTAGAGTTACATAAAAATAAGTCCTAAAATGACCTAAGTTATTTTTGAAGGAAACTAAAATTGAAATTAATAAATTGTTGTGAAGTTCCTAACATACATCTCCTTTCAAAATCCCTTAGCCTCACAAACATCACCTTACAATGGGATTATACTTCAAACAAAGTACCAAAGACAAAGATAGACATTGTCAAAACAAGAATAATTTTAATATTTAATTATGTCTTTAATATGATAACGACCAGTATAGTTTTTATTAAGGTCTTTTAAAACATAAACATTAGAGGAAATTTTATCTATTATTTCACACTTAACAAACTTAGGTGCTAACTTAGCCGAAAAGAATGCAGGAGCATTAGACTGCACAAAACTTCTCCTCCACACTATATCTCCCACCTCAAAAGAAATGACCTTCCTTCCGATATTATAATAACGCGCATTACGCTTATAAGCTTTAAGCAATGAAGCTTGAACTTTTATAAAAATATCACTAAGTGATTTAAGTGAAAAAGCAAATGAAGACCTATCAACAACATCAAGTTGGTTGAGGTTATCAAAAGAATTACTAAAACGGTGCAATGAAGCATCAAAAATAAGTTCTCTACCGAACATGAGAAAATTAGGAGTGAAATCTGTAGCTAGATTCACACTACTATTTAAAGCTAATTGAACATGAGGCAAATATTTTGACCAAGTTCTATGATCATCTTTAACAAAACAAGAAATACATGTTTCGACTGTTTTGTTATATCTCTCTACAGGATTATTTTGAGGTGTATATAAAGTATTATAAAATATTTTACTAATACACTCGAGAGCAATGAATCCGGGTCACTTAAAGAATGTTAAAAATCTCGGAAACTAAAAATGATAGGTTAATGCAATAAATTGTATTTAATAGACAATGTAATACTCCTTAAATGAAAGTAAAAAAAATATGAGTCACCATACATTTTATTAACACAAAATTACAGAAAGAAAAAAACTGCTGATCTCTCCTTAAAACAAAAATAGGAAACATGAAATTTTTGAACTTTATTACGATTTTCTTGAATTTTAATACTTCGTATTGCCTCCTCGTGCTTCCATTACTGCGTTTACGCGGTTTGGCATGCTGTACACCAAGTTCCTTATACGATTTTGGGGAATATTCTCCCATTCCTCTGTGAGAGCAATTTTGAGCTCACGAAGCGTGATTGGGGGAGGGTTTCGTTGTTTTACGCATCTGCCTAGCTCGTCCCAAGCATGCTCGATCGGGTTGATATCCGGGCTGCGCGCTGGCCACTCCATACGAGTAATGTTCATCTCTTGAAGGTAGTCATTCACAATCCTACCTGTATGAGGTCTGGCATTGTCATGCATAAATATAGCATCCTCACCTAAATTGACCATAAATGGACCAACGTGATCATTGAGGATTTCTTCCACATATCTTACGCTAGTTAAAAAGCCGTTTTCTATGATCACCAGCTCTGTGCGACTTTCAGAAGAAATTCCGGCCCACACAAGTACAGACCCACCACCGTAGGCTACTTTTTCTTCGATGCATGCTTGCTTGAATCTTTCCCCTGGTCTTCGATACACTCTGTGTCTTCCATCGTGCTTGTAGAGCATAAATTTTGATTCGTCGGAGAACATAACTTTTGACCAATCTTCAATACTCCAATTTACGTGGCTCTGGGCATAACTTAGTCTCGAAATACGATGCCCACGCTCCAGTTTAGGGCCGTTTGCAGGTCTAAGGGGTTTTAAGTTAGATTCAGCAAGCCGACGTCTTACTGTCCATGCACTTGGGTTACTTCCTCCGAGGCGTCGAAACTGATTGGTGAGTTCAGTTCCTGTGAGAAAGCGATTTCGAAGCATGGTGTTCACCAAGTATCGGTCTTCTCGTGCTGTGGTACACCTGGTTCTGCCCGTTCCTGGTCTGCGTAGGTTAGAACCAGTTTCTTCGTAACGTCGGAGAACTCTTTGTACTGTTGACAGCGACACACCGACAGTCCTGGCTGTATCGCGCTGACTCCGGCCGGTTTCCAGCATTGTAAGTATTCTGGTGCATTCTTCAGGCGTAAGCGACATAATTTCAGCTTGATTAATGAATATAGAGCACTATCAACATGGTTTATGTACCCACATAAATGACAGATTACAAACAAAAGCAACACCAAATGCTGTAATTTCGTAGTTCCATCTTCGAAAGTGGCCCTTTTTCAAATTTGATTTTTTTATGATATAACTTTACAATAACTAAGAAGTTTTAATACCTTCATTTAAGGAGTATTACATTGTCTATTAAATACAATTTATTGCATTAACCTAGCATTTTTAGTTTCCGAGATTTTTAGGATTCTTTAAGTGACCCGGATTCATTGCTCTCGAGTGTATTATAACTTTTTAGAAAATCTACAAATTGCTTAGCTGTAAATTGGCTTCCATTATCACAAACAAAAATTTTATGTTTAACTAAATGAGTAAGACCTAAGCCTCTCTTTTCATAAGAAATATTTTCAAAAAGTGAAATAATTTTATTTAACTCATGTTTCTCAGAAGGAGAAAGTTCAGAAACAGAAGTAACTGCATTTACACAAGTAGTGGATTCATATTCAAAAGTAATATTATTCCATAAGTCTTTAGCAAGATTAAATTTCAACCAAAAGTCAAATCCCAAAATAATTGAAGGTTTAAAAGAAGGTATTATCAAAAAATCTACATTTTTAGTTAAGTTATCACAAGTGATAGGTAAAACCATAGTTCCAATAACATTGTGTGCAGAACCATCAGCAGTAACAGCGTTACCTTTATAAGGTTTAAATTTATAACCCAATTGCAAAAATGTTTGATGAATATTAGAACCGAGTACACAACTACAAGCTCCACTATCTAACAAACCTGAATAAAATTTATCATATTAAATGAAGATGCGGCTCTCCGACTATGATCACCAACTTCAGACAAATCAGCCATGACATGAGGCATCTCATGAGTAGAAGCACCAACTGGAACATCATTAACAATATTCTCAAACAAAGGCGGGACCCGTATTTCCTTATCCATGCTTGATCCATAAAAGGATGTGAAAATCTAATAAAAAGTTGTATTAAATACACTATAAGTTTCTAATTAAAGTATCAATTAAAGTTTCTAATTAAAGTTAATTAAATTATGAATGAAGTTAATTGCATTGATAGCAAAACGCTAAACTCAAAAGTCAACAAACTCATAGAATGGAATGTTATTGTTGCAAAAATTATTTAGGTCAAATGCCTATAAAGATAAAAATGCATTAGTGATTCACAAAATAAATTATTTATGTTTACTTAAGGTAAACAGCAAATGGTCAAATATTACTATGTTTTCACACATGTAAATAAAGGTTAAGAACTAGTAATTATATAATATTACTAAGTGGAAAATCTTACCTGTAATAAACAAAAGCTATATAAGATAAAAGAATTATAACAATAACCATGTTATACAAATTGAAACATTCACCTGTAATTGAGAGATACAAACAATAGTACTAACTTGTAGTATGATTAGTTTTGCAAAGTAAACAATAACAAAGATTTACTGTAATACACAGTTATGTAACAGTAAAATACATGAAGAAAACACTGTTCTTAACATGTTAAAGTAAAAAATAATGCAAAGGTGACAAGGAATAAAGATACATGCACACTGTCATGTCCCTGTTCGCGAGTGCCAATTGTAATAATTAAAAATATGTGTTATTACAAAGTAAAAAAAAATTGGTTCGCAAGCGTCAGATGTAATAATAAAAATGGGTGTCATGTGACAATGTAAAAAAGTAAGTGTGTAATCTCCTAATTAAAAGAAATAGAAATAAAATTGGTTTGTAAGTACATTACCATAAAAGTTCGGGCGCCTTGGAGATACACATGCCTAAGATAATCAGCGGATATTGGAAACTTTTAATCTTCCGGAGGTGAGCTAAATGAAACCAAACTGTGAGGTTTAAGGTTTTATTGTCCACTCCAGTGTGCATTCAGAAATAGATGTAAGGATACATTCCTAATGTATAACTAACCTTAAATTTAAAATTAGATTTTTATAAGCTATGTCCATATTATCCTACGTCAATATGATTCTATGTCACCAATGCACTTTTAGGTTATTTTGAAGTTTAGATTTAAAATATAATTAAAGTAAGCTCACGGCATCCCTCGGCGAGTATATGTAAACACAGCAGCGGGAAAGCTCGTAGCAGGCGAAGTTTTCAGTTTAAGCCCATGCGGTACATCCATGTTTGAGGTGAAAAGTCCAAACCCTCCATAAAGAAATGCAGATGACCGAAGACAAAGGTCCAAAGAAAAAGTCCAAAGGAAAAAGAAAAAGGCGGTTCCAATTTGGAAACCTGTAATAAAATTGCATGTCACTAGAACAATACTCCCATATGAACACGAGGTCCTAATTTTTTATAAATTTGAGCGTCTTACCGCCTTAATTTGCTGGAACAATGCCAATAGCAAAAGAAATCATAATATTCTCAGATTAAGAGCTGAAACAATAGAATTTTAACAATTATTTTTCAAATTAGGAGCGTGGCGATTTCCAACAGAGTGAATCTTATTAAAAAATGACAACTCACCAGAAATAAACTATAATTCCACAAGAGGATAGTTGTGAAGACACAAACTATTATCCTTTAGGCCAAAATACTCTCATTTTTATGAGATTTATTGAAATTAAGTTACGAAGCCATGAATATCGACCATCCAGCCTCAATATAGGAAGAAAGGTGCTTTTGACAGCGATACGTCAAAATGTCATTCACTCCGCGTTCCGAAACTTTTCGTTCAAAAATAGAATTAAAACCGGTGTGACGACGTTCGCAGAGCGCGTCGTTACAAGGGTCAGGGGGCTACCATGAAACATGCGAAACTTCGGGACCGCACGAAATACGAACGAAAGACGTAACGTTTAATCTTGTAGATTTGTAGATGTAGGTACTAGATGTACTATGAAGTCACTTTGGTTTACTTCAGTAGTGTCATGTGCCGTCTACGGATCCGATTTTGGGATAAATGTGTTCCATGAAACCGATCAAAGTCAAAAGTCAAAGTCAAAAATCATTTATTCTGTATAGACCATTATATCGGCACTTACAAAACGTCAACAAAAAAGGAACATGAATATCAGTTTAGTAAATGGACCACCGCCGCGCCGGTTCGAAACGCGGCCCCGAGCTGAGCAGACTCTTTTTTTTGTCTATTTACAAACATACACTTAGTCTACTTAATCTAAATAAAAAGTTTACTTGAGTAGCATAGTTGAGGGAACAGCTCATTTTCAAGCTTGTCTATCATCCTGTAGATAGCCCAACACCTCGATCCGTGGTTATTGCAGCGGATGTTTCATGGTAGGCCTACAGTTAGCCCTGTGGGCGGAACCCAGAGTATAGGCTAGAAGTAAAGCATAGGTGGCTTTAGTAGGTAGGTAGGATTTATTAAGTAGCAGAAGTCTTTAAAAATAGTTTAATATTAAAAAGGTAGAATATGATTTTTAAACAAACTCCAAAACTGGTTTTTGTTTTGGATTTCACAACCAATTGAAAAATGAGGTATCTTTTTCGAGAAATTAACTGAATTATAATTATAATTTAAAAAATTTTTTCCTTTTTTTATACTATTTTTGACACATATTTATTTACGACAAAAAAACAATAAGAAAATAGGAACAAAAATTCACATCTGAAACGGATGCGTGAGAGATCGAAAATAAATTCTAATTACGCGTACAACGTCTGTGACGTAACACAAGAACTGACGTGTGACGCCCCTGGTGTTGCTTACGTCCATAGGCCTCGGCAACCATTTCCCATCAGGTGGGCCGTGTGCTTGTAAAAAAAATTTAATTGCGGATAAACTTTCAAAAAGGAAGAGATTGGTATTGTTCCTGAAATATAAAATAATTAAAGTATATTTTTTAATATAATATTGCTAAATACATAAAAAACACCAAATATTTCAAAATATGTTTAAAAAGAATTTTAAAATTGTTATATTTTAACTTAACTCTCAATTAACAAACTTCAGCATTCAGCAACAATTTTCATAACAAAGCATAAAAAAGCAATTACAGTCCACACGAACAGAACCCCGAGAATAGCAAATTAATGTTCAATAAATTATATATTAATTTATCTTTCTTTCTTTTCCAGGAAACAAGACATGCAAAACAATCCTAGACAAAGTGTCCGGCACTTTCAATGCCGGCGAATTGTCGGTTATCATGGGGCCATCCGGAGCTGGCAAGAGCACCCTCATGGATGTACTAGCCGGCTACACGTGAGTTTTTTTATATGTAGAACATACAGCTGAACGTTAAGTCTCAAAAAGGGGGTCATCATTACAGACTCCTACGATGTAACTGAATGGTGGCTCTCAGCATAACGGCCTCATCAATGCTTTTTCACGTCCCGTTTAAAGGACCCCGGGATTTCTTATCATCACTTCAAATTACATATATTAAGAAAATAGTAGCTAAGTTTAATAGTTAACAATAAAAAGGAATGGAATTATATGAACTTCTTTTACTTTCAACTTTGTTCTCACTCATGTTTCATTTAGTTTTGCAATGTGTAACATGAAACACTGCACATTGTAAAACCTATCATTATCGAGATTATTATCATTATTGAGAATACAACATTATATTTACAATAATGATGGGTTGTACGTACAAAATACATATTATAAAAATTCATTAGATATTATCATCCGTAAGCATATCATCTGTAAGCTAAGCTTACAACACCGCTCAAGTCGAAAATTGGCAGTTTTCATATTTTAATGCCATTAGATAGAGCTGCTCATTCCTTGTTTAACTATTGGTCATTATCTCTCTTGATCTTGCCCTCCTCCGCCGCCGCTGCCTGCTTCTGCCAGGGTGACAGGCGGCTCCACCCGTCACCCCCAGGCCTGCGCTCATGGTGGGCGGAGGTCATTCATCGACCTCCGACCCTCGTATATAAGTAGGATTATTTATCTATCTACAATTTATGCAATAAGTCGCATACACGATTTTAAGAAAAACTAATTAATTCATCGTGAAATGATAAAGATTCATCCATAAATACCTCATATCTTAACGTGATTTAGGTACAAGTTTGGAGATAGTATGCAGGTAATTATGGTAAAATTGTGATAATCCAATACAATATACATCACTAAGCGTAAGATGCTGGGCCAACAAACCTTCTGCATTACTTGGTAGTACTTGGTAGTACTATTACCTATTCTGTGCCTAGTAGTGCAACCTAAGTAAAGAAGGGGTAACCCTTTCTTCTTTCCCTCTATAACAATAAACCACCTTGATGTCATGATTGAGATGGTGTGGACAGTATCTACAAATTAGTCCTACCTTTAACTGTACGATATATATTAGATATAAGCTATTATCGTGGTTACATATTCCTATCTTTTATGCTGAATTTTACCTGATGACCTATTATCAATTATCAATTATCACTTACAATTTCAATCAAACTTGGTTTCTGCATTATAAAATGTGTTCAAATTTTAATTTCTCGAATGTTTTATTGTAAAAATCCGTTCCTTAAGTTGCAAGTAGGTATTACAAAGTATATACCTAATATCTCATCATCATTGTTCCCGGCAGAGTAGAATTTGAGCCACCCCATCTCTTCCCATGCAGTGTCGTACAAGGCGACTAAAGAATAGGACTGTTTAACATCAGACAGATATATACAGCCAGACTCACGCTCAGATACAAGGCTAGAGTCAACAATAGTGCCCGGAAAACGGCAATAGGCTCATCCCCTATTACGTGAGACCGAATTTAATAATTGGTGAAATGTGTGGGTTAATTCACTTCTGCCTATCCCTCCGGGGATAAAAGCGTGATTATATGTATGTATGTAAAACTTGAATATACTTTATTATTTAAAATGAAATTATTTTTAATTAATATTTTAAATTATACATCCTTATAAATACATATAGAACCGAAATACAAAAAATTCTCAAAATAGAACATTAATAATTAGTAATTGTAGTATATTTTCAGTTATATTATGTATAATAAATAAATTAATTTATTTCGAAATTGAACTATAATACAAATGTTAACACAATAACCAGAACTAACTTGTCCATTATCTATTTATGCATTAATTAAGTATATAATTATTTATATTGCTAACGAGATCAAGGAGCCTTAATATCCGGCGGGAGCGGCAGCGGGAGCGACGAAGGATCGCAAGCCAAGCTGCCCGCGTACGAAGGCAACTGTACCTTTGCGGCTCTAATTTTTGAGACATTACTTACGATACAATATACAATAAACGGTCGGCATTATTACATTTTTCAACATGAGTGCAAGGTTACGTATAATATACATTACTTATACCTAATCAAAGCTTTAAAATATGTTACTATTTTCTAATGTACCTATATTATGTAGTTCCAATAGTGAAGAATACATACTCGTATACGTTTAAAAGACCCAAAATGTATTACGACCTTACGTATCACAGACGCTAAAGCTACAGTACTGTGCTAAAGATTTCAACCGACACGTGCGCGTAATATGGCTACCGTAGGTAGAAAGAATGGAATGCGTCTGTGGAGGGGATAAGCACAAGAAGTTACCGAACGACACAGATAGACTTCCGGAAAAATGGTTACATAGCAACCTTAAGTTGATTTTACGGCGTCTATCAGAAGTAATGATTGAAGGTTAGCATAAGAGTTTTAGCCTTTTAGGCTGAGTTTCACTTATAAAAATCCATTTAACTATACTGGATTTTAAGAAATTGATTAAGTACAATTTGGTAACATAATAACCGCGGTAGCCTAGTGGTATGGGTAATGGACCGCTGAGACGAGGTCTCGGGTTCGATCCTAGGTTTTACCATGGCACACACCAATGAATGATCGATGGTTTTCGAAGGTATGTGTGTATTTATCGCAGGTTTAAAAGTGCCCGGTTAATGCCAATAGGCTCGCCACCTATTACATTGGGACCTAAACATAAACTGGTGAAATGTGGGTGCTAGCACCTCTGCCTACCCTTTCGGGGATATAGGCGTAAGTTTATGTTTATGTATGTTAACGTATTATCTTTTACCCTACACCACACTATAGTACAGTTCCTATTATTAAATTCAGCCACATTGGCAATAATTATAACTCTCCCGCAGTATTTTCGCGTCGACGTGCGTTATGCGGCAGGATGCAAATATACATACATATAATCACGCCTTTATCCCCGGAAGTTTAGGCAGAGGTGAATTAACACCCACATTTCACCAATAATTGAATTCGGTTCAACGTAATAGGGGGTGAGTCTATTGCCGTCTTCCGGGCACCATTGTTGACTCAAGCCATGCATCTGAGGCTAAGTCTGGGCTGTGTATATCTGTATGATGTTAAACAGCTCTATCCCTTAGCCACCTTGTACGACATCGCATGGGAAGAGATGGGGTGGTCCAAATTCTACTCTGCTGGAACCACGCGGCCAAATATAAGTAAAAATAAGCAAATATAAGTTTACAGTATTAATATAATAGTACTAGTTGTTGTCCGTGTGGATATCGGTTATCACGACCAGACATATTTTATGGATTTCCCCAAGCTTTAATCTATCTCTGTTCCAATGTTATCAAAATCGGGTCAGTAGTTAAGACGCATAATAGACAGGACTCGTCAATATGTCTTCACCTTGTCTGATAATAAACTAAAAGCTAACGCTCAGAAAAGAGGGTCACTATTACAAATACCAAAATGTTACAATGGTGGCCCTCAGACAGACGGCCTCATGCCTCAACCTCAGATGTTTTTTCTCGCATAATGGGACCCGGGACTTTAGGAAGAAGGAAAGAGTGTTGGTAAATAAAATTCCAAGACTATCGTCTGTCCCATAATCTAAATATCTTTGGTTGAATAATATATAATAGATATTATAGCTAAATGTGTATATCAGTCAACGCACGGTTTGTAATACACAATCTAACACGTGCTTATCTCTGCATATATGTATTTGTTGAACTTTGAAACCGTATTCGCATATTAGTTTCAATACTTTTGAAACCATGTCAACAAATAAAGAAAAGAAGTATCGATTTTCTATCAATATTTATTAAATTAATGCTGTTTTTTAGCATAATGATAGCACAAATCATACAGGATTAGATCTTATCTTAACGTGTTATCTTAATAGTGTAAAACAGATGTACTTTTTAGAATAATCTACAAACAGCTATTGTTATTCTTTGTACCGTGTCAACCACCTGATAATCGACACAACTGCTATACAACGACGTCTACTTGCGTAGAGTTATGGTTTAGGAGGTCAAACAGTAATCGTTCTAGTAAATGCCAACAAATCAATCAAAAATAATGATCGGACCCCGGGCTCCAAACCGTAAACTAAACTTGGAGCGCAATCGACATGAGATTGATGAAAATCTGTTGTTGTTCTTTGATGTTATTTTTCATAAATTACTTACATACTCAGTTAAATACGTACAATAACCATCATTATTTATGTATTGTTTATAATTACACTCGTCTCGTTCTAGAGTAGACAGAGACCACACAACCCGTCATTCATTGCTTCTTTTGAATGAAAGTTTAAAGCATTTAGTATACTAACTATTCAAATGAATTAAGATATAGAAAAAATTGCATTACAGGGGGAACGCTTGGACCACTAAGCCTGAATCGATTAATTTTTTTCTATATCTTAATCGATTTATTGCTTCTATCCTTACAACTTTCTCTACTGTCTTTGTGACGGTGAATAGATTAGCCAGAGCTCACTGGAGAGTAGTTTGTGCTGTTAGTGGGAAGATCAAAAGCTTGTCCTGCTTTGTGCTCTACACTGACGGCACAGAAACTCTCTGTGCTTACAGAGTCGGCAGCGCGAGTGTGACTCCCCTGGTGTTGCACACGTCCATAGGGTACGGTAACCACTTTTCAATTTCAAGTGACAAATACGACCTAAGTGGTATTAAAAAAACATTTCAGCTCATCGGTCAGTTTTCGGGTGCTCCTGACCAGCTTTATGTCGGGTTAGTCGCATTTGCCCCTTTTTCGATTCACCCCGAAAATGTTTCGGTTTATTATAGCGTTTCACACGCTATTATAAAGCAAATGTTTTTGGGTGGAATCGAGAACGGGAGGAATCGCGATAAAGTCATTTTTTGATAACATCACCTATCATCAGTGTGTGTCCTGGGATGTTGATCCCGTTTTCCTACCCACGTATATGTTTGATGTGTCATTCGCGCCATACAGAATAATATATAACAGGAAATGTTTACATAGACATAGTAACATTGTTTATTTATATTAAAGTGGCAAGCTAACTCATGCCTGCCTAATGGTAAGTGATTACCAGTGTTTATAAACATTCGTTACACTATAATTCTTGTTTATCCTGTAGGTAAGTACAGTCGCCATCGATATTAGCTTACAATATTTTATGCTACCGAACACCTTAGCAAACTTGTCATAAACTTACAAAAATTATACCAGAGCTCATTTTAAATATAACATGAAAATGTTTCTTTTTTGTATGTAGAGCCACATTTCCAAAACCACTACTGGAAACAGTTGTATAGATTGTATTACACGCATTTGTTAAAAAATAAATATCTTTTTTCTGGTGTACCGTAGCGCAGCGATATTGTAACAAACTTTTTAAGGGTCCTACCTACAAAAAAACTGGTTAAAATAATAAATTAATTACAATAATTATATTGGTACGATGTTTTTATTTTTATCTGTAAACTTTTAGCACGGACTGTGGTTCTATATTTAAAATATTCGTTATCTTTAACCCTTAACCGCTGTCGTACGTTTGAGTGACGTCAGTACAATCTTAAAATGTTTAACGCTCTTTATTCTCTACACTTATAAACTTGACCCTCTTATACCTTTCTAAGAGGCGGGGACGCATGCGCAACAGGAACGAGCAGATAAACGCGGATGGTGTGTGTACCTCTAGTTGTTGGTACCTAAATACTGACCTCATTACGTTTGTGTGGCGTAGAATCAGAGGCGTTGACATAAGTTTTAATGTATTTAAGGGAAGTAAAAATACTCGTAGCTTCCGCAGAAAGACTTACAACTTCAAATAAAGCGCCAAATCAGCTGTAGTAAAAAAAATTTCTTGAGTGTTGTTTTTTACTTGTTTTATTTTTAGAGCCCGATGATCTTGTTCGGATAGATACAGTATTACTGACTAACTGCCAGTTTTATCATGTCTAATATACCTTATGTTATCCCTTGTAGATAGATAGATAGTTTTTAAATATCTACTAAAGGTGCACATGGCCCCACAAAGATTCGCACTTAGATAAAAAAGGAGAAGAAGTAAGCAAACTCCGGACTCCGAAATAAAAGCCTCAGATGCACAACACTGTCAATGGTCGATGATGACTAAGGGAAACAAAGAATGAATTGTTATCATACGACATTTATTTTAACTGTTGCTAAGCTCATATAAATATACTCGTATCAGTCCCCAGATAACATACAGAAAAGTTCAGAAAACTATCACGATAGATAATACACATACTAAGTTTACATGACTTAGAACAATGCATTATCTATCACTGTTGTCATCGTTCAAACATAATCGTGGTTCAAAACAAAGGCAATGCAAGCGGTTCTTCCAAAGGTTAATTCTGTTTATCATAGCAGTATTGAAGGGCATGTACTCAATAGGTGTACGCTACAGAACTTAAGAAACATTTAAATATTACAAGGTGCTCTTTTGTTTAGGTGTTTAGATGCCAAAAGTAAATTTAAATGATTTTAGTTTTATTCTTAGGTTAAACTAACCCACTCACACCACTCTTTCTTTAAGACATCGAATATAGAATGTGTGAAACTACACATTTTTATATAATAAAAACATGTGTAGTACACAAAAATAACTAAATATTTTACCATTGCGAAATTAGAAACTAGTAAGTACAGAACTTCAAGACAATATCATAACTGTTATATTATTGTCACTGATAGTATAATCAATACGATAAGCATTGACCCAGTGTCGTGGTAATATGTGTATGTCACATTCAAGGATATTTTTCATATACTTAACATACATCTATATTTAAATAAAAATTAATCGCTTTGTTGCTACGCGTAGAACCGGGGTACTTAGTTTCAATGGTCCAAATCAAATGAACCGCGGGCCATTCGGCCGCTAGCAAAAAGTATAAGTACGTAGTCTGAAGTCTGAACTACCCAATGCGAATGGAAGGGGGCCATGAGCACGTATAACCAAAACACGTCTACGTTTTGAAGGACCGGTCTTAAATGAATTAAAAAAGTCTAAGAGACCGGTATTAAAAATTGTAAACAACTTCAATTTCGTAAAGGTCGTCAAGCGTCAAGTACCCTCGGGAACAAAAATCCCAACCCAAGAACTAAAGGCATTCCTTTCCATAGTCAAGCAATCAATTAGCCCACCGCAGTCTACTGCTGAACATAATTAATAAATAATATATAAGCCTTTATTGCTGTTAATATTACAGTTCAGTTCACAAGTTACTAAATAAGTTGACAATCGGTTTGGTTTTCCTTTCATAAATCACCAGCTTGTCCTTCGACAAAGGCCTCCTCTAAAGACTTCCATCTGTTTCTATCTTTCGCTATCCTCATCCACTCCGGCAACTCTTTTAATGTCGTCTTCCTAGCGTTTCTTTTGTCGCCCTTTGCTTCTTTTACCGTCCCTTGGATATCACTCTGATATTATTCTTGTCCATTTCTCTTTTTGCTCTCTTAAAATGTGTTCTGCCCATCTCCATTTTACTACTGGACATAGACCTCTCCCAATGCCGGGAGTCATTAGGCTGACTTTTCCTACTCTCGCAGTGATATCGTTTGCGTATTTTTTCATTAGTCGCCTCTTACGACACCCGTCGAATGAGACGGGGTGTTATACTTGTATTCTGTCTCCGTCACCACACGGAGCATGAAATGTAATTAACAAGTAATTAGAAGTGAACATTTGGTAAAACAGTGTGTATGCGTAATCGTACGATGTAATTGTACATTCACATTGATGTGTATTACTCATCCATCCGGATTAAACCACATATGTGAACTACGAATATTGAACTTGGGATTCACCCAAGTTGATAATTTCAACATTATGTACTGAAATAGAATATATAAATAAATGGAATACTAAATGTGTTTCTAACAAAATATTTTTTATCTTTTTAAAAGTAACCGAAATTACTAATAATCCTTCTAACCCAACCTAAAACCCGTTTTCAAAAAAAAAACCTCATATTTATACTGTTGATTGATGGCACTTGGTGGAATTTGTTTTTACACATAGCATTGAAAACACATTTGTACTTTTCCACAGTATTTTTAACACGCTTTTATTAACTTCACTTGTAACTATGTACGTAAGAAAATCTTGGAATCTTATTTTGACCCACTTCCCTATCTTTAATTAGGATCAGGAGTCATTACAAATCCAATATGGCGGCCTCCCCAAGATGTCGGACTGGCTGTTTGAAATCCACCCCCATGATATGGGTATCAAATGAAAGGGTTTGCTGTCAGGAAAACGAAAAAAAACAGTCACGTGACTTAAATCCAATATGGTGGACGTCCAAGATGGCTGAAATGAACCCCCATGATATGGGTATCAAATGAAAGGGTTTGCTGTCAGGAATACGAACAAGTGTAATATAAAAATAATAGTTTAAAAAACTAAAACTACATATGAGCACGCACTGAAAATTACAAAATAATTCGGACATTTAGTTTGATGACTCAAGAGTTTTCCCTTTACCTAATCTTCATTAGATCGCAGGTAAACATAAACAATTTCAGTTTGTGATGAACGATAAATTATAATCCAATAACCCAATAAGAATATATATAAATAGAAATAGAATATAATAAGAAGAAAATTGATAACGTATTCGATTTGAGTTCATTCTTTTAACACAATTTTATTACGAGCTTCACGCTAAGCTTTATCACAAATTACGCACGCATGCCAATTGCACTTGACCTGTGCGTTAGTAAAACAATATTAATAATGATTTATTTGAACCATAAACACTATTTATAAAAGGTGCTTTTATTTCCCGAATAGGTCTGACGATTAGGAAGAAATGCTGGAAAGCATTTTTCCTATCGATAAAGATAGGAAAAATTGAATCAATCAAAGAATCAATTTCATTCATTCAGTTTAGGCACACAAAGAGCGCATATGAACGTCAAAATTTTACAATTAGCTATGTCAAGAAATAATATAAAAATATTAAATAATATAAAAATAAACCATTGGAAAATGATTCTTTCGCTGGTTCGGTAGGTTAGTTCTACTGAGAAGATACCAGCAAGAAACTCAGCGAACTAGCGAATTGGTTCTGGCGGGATTCGAACCCGCAGATTTCTGCGCACCCGCAGATATCAATACAGAAGGAGTGGTTTGCCCACTGAGCCACTAAACCCCGCCTGAAGTCATCCAAATCTTCCTGCATGGCCGTCTTGCGGCGACGGTGGGACTTATCTTAATCGTTAGTTTACTAAATGCTTAAAAATTTCATTCAAGCGCGTTTCCAGGAGGAATCGCGGAGGGATCCGCGTCATAAGTTCATAAGCATTCGTAGCAGTGAGACATGTATGACGTCAATCCAGCAATCCTTCAGTCTACCCTTCGATTGTGGGTTCGAATCTCGCCTGAACTGATTTAAAACTTTTCCTATCTTAATCGAATTGAACAGTTATCATACTAAATGACGATACTAGTACTGGATTCGTTATATTTTTATAGTTATGTAGGATTCCCTGTTCACACAATGTATCTTCACCATATAGTTACCATTTACCACAAAGGTCACCGGCAATGGCAATAAACACAGTCATGAAAAATATTAAAATCTATGTAATAGATATAACTCCATACTTTAATTATAGCACATTTTACCACATTGCCGTTGCATCTACTAGGTGTAGGTGCAGCCAATTAACTGAATGTTCTCATTACTGCATCCCTTTATCATATTGAATATGGAGTAGGTACTATTTGCAGCAATTTACAGTCTCACAAAAAACGTAACACTGTAATTTTTTTAATTAATCATGAGTGAACGCAATGGTGAGTTACTAAAACTGTATTATTAACTCGTAGAATAGAAATAAGTACGTTGGTATACTTATAACCTACTTAGGTTAAAGTTAATTTAACCTATCCCTCCAGATTTTGAGGATCGATTACAATGCATTTATTACAAAAGGGAAAGAAGTTTCCTTATTTTTTGTAATATAGGACACGTCAATTAGACTTCGCACTGCCTGATGGTAAGCTGAATGCAAAGTCTCTGGAAAGAGGGTCACCATTACTTACATATACCATGTGACAATGGTGATACTCAGCTTGACGGCCTCATCATATGCTTTTTCACGCCCCACCTAAAGGACCCGGGTCTGTAGGGAGAAGGAAACACGTGAGCTGATAATGAATTCATGACCTTAATGATATGACAAAGGAAAGAGTCACGAACCGCTTGGTTCTTGATCAAATATTCGTCACCGTGTCTCAAATCTAATAACTAGACGTCAGATCACCAATAGGTACACATCAAATACTGTTTTCTTGTATCTGTCTGTTCTCAGCCTTCACTTCGCTTAGGTCTCGCACTCGGAAGCAATGGTCGAATACTTCATAAAGTTTAAATTATAACCATAAAATCTGTACCTGCCACAAACTATGCAGAATTTATTTGATTTGGTCTTTACTGATACTTTACAAAATGGGACTTTACAAATTTTGATAATTGTTTATTACGTCATTTTCAGCTGTTCTGTTTCATCTCAATAATATAAAGTCCGGTTATCAATTTTCTCCTTTCAATCGGCCACACGCCTAATATGTTCGTTGTTCTATTCAATGTGATACGTTAGGTAAATTTCTTTTAGATTAACATTGAACACGATCTCAAACAATGTTGCTAGTGAGCAACAATGATATCATTGTAATCGGACGTTTACTCAACACTAATACCTGGCAACAAAATAATTGTCGACTTATTATTATCATCACTAATTATGTAGATCCTTTGCGTTATCTGCCACGTCACGCGTCTGTGGAAATCATAGCAAATATAAATATTTACTTGACCAAATCATTTATACTCAAATACATATTTCTTTGACTTTATGGCGTGCATCTTCACACATCCCACAAACATCTTCAGGGCCCAAGCCACCTGCTAGTCATCTGCTGAACGTAGTCTACGTTAAGTTACTAGCGCATGCTTTCCTCTCGGAACTATTGGCTCAGTCGGCTATCGCTCCTATAAAAACCAAATCAAGAAAAGAATTGAGTTGAATCCGAGCTCAAAAGAACAAGTTTTGGAAGCCTCTGGGACTGGAAGTTACGCTGCAATGATAAATAATACTATTTTCTTAGATATATTATTAAACATGGCCCCTTTTTTCGCGTGTGGAAAGCCCCACAGGCTTTCGAGTGGGTATGTCGGACACGAGCTGGCTAAAACCGCACAGCTTTTCATCTCATCGGCATGACCCGCAGTTACTTATTTGTCCATAAACTCTTTGTTGTTTATACTATATATACTTACGTATTACACTCGAGTTGTGAAAGGGTTTTTATACCAACAAATATTACAGTTATTGGGACTAGTCCAAGCACTCTCTGCGTAACAGAACTGGTTTGCTAAATCAAACATAAAACTACGGTAGTTATCTCAGTCTTTAATAGCTTAACTTGAGAGGTAGCGTGAAGTGGTTGGTGAACGCTGACTTATTTCTCCTCATAAATAACTTAAAGTTTAAAGTAGAAGTGATCTTGTAACTTTGTGAACAAATATTGATTTTCGAATTTTTTCTATAATAAATTAAGATAAGGCAACTGAATGTTTTACCAAATAATTTATATTGGATATCTAAATTGACGAAGTTGTGAAATCTGGAAGTGAATATTGAAAACCTGCAAGTGGATATTGAATCTTATATTTACATTGAATTCTGTTAATAAACCTTAATAAATATCTTCATCACCATCTGAACGTCATCGACAATTTTCTATATGAATTTTTGAAATAGTTTAAAGCTGGTCTTAACAAACAGCGCACCCTCCCCATCACTATCTCTTGTATATCTGCACGTATCGCATCGTGCTAACAGGTCTAACAGTAATTCTCTTTATGATCAGATGATACTTAAGAGTCCTTATTATTTAGTCTCTAAGGCTTAGCGTTCATTGACCTCCAATTACTGCAGGCGAGGATAACCTTAAAGCTAATCATTCGCTTATAAAAACCTCCAAAAGTATATATTTATGAACATATAGTATAATATAAATAAAATACCATGAAAACAAAATCATTGTTATTTTTTATATAACTTAGGTGGCAGACACGGCCCACCTGATGGAAAGTGGTTACCATGACCTATGAACGTGTGTAACACCAGTGGAGTCACACCCGTGCTGCCGACCCTGTAAGAACAGAGATTTTGTGCCGTCAGAGTAGAGGACTAAGCAGGACAAGCCTTTGGTCATCCCACTGACAGCACAAAAACTCTTCAGTGAGCTCTGGCTACCCTACTCACCGCCGGCAACACAACACAAAGTTATTATAACCGCGTTATTCTGTACGGCGGAGGTACTTCCCCAGTCGGACTGCTCAATTGGGCGGAAATACCGCCGTGTCCTACCTCCTCAATCCAAATGAAAATGAAACAAAACAATTAGAATACCTCTACTAGCTATATCTTACTAGGTATAACGCCGATATGACACCATATCGGGGATATACCTACTCCGTTCAAGTTTATAAAGATAAATTATTTTATCAGAATCGTGTGTCACAAATATGAAACCTGCATTTATAATTGTATCAACTTTATCCCCGGTTCGTTGCCACAGCCTACGGGAACCTGTTCGCGTAATAAAAAGTATTTGAATCATCGTCAAACAAGGGAAGCGTACTCGGTCGTAGACCACATTTAAATAATGACCAAGTTGAGATCATGGTTCAAATATTACAATCACCAAAAATAATCAGCTCTTATTATAACTACTGCTACTTATTATCTCAATAGCAATTCGTAATAGTATTTTAATTGTGGATATCGCCTCCTTCTGCGAGCAAGTAATGCTCGTGAAGGAGGAGGCGGGGCGGGAGCGGCAGCGGGAGCGACGTAGGATCGCAAGCCAAGCTGCCCGCGTACGAAGGCAACTCGGGCGTCGAAGGTCGATGAACGACCTCCGCCCCCCATGAGCGCCGGCCTGGGGGTGACAGGTGGAGCCGCCTGTCACCCTGGCAGAAGCAGGCCGCGGCGGCGGCGCGCCTGGCGCGCCTCCCCGTTTTCCGGGAACGATTTGGGGACTCTGTAGTCACCACACACCCGAGAAGAGGGCCAGATCATGAGAGATGGCCCTGGGTCGGCCGGGGTGCGAGGGATATGCCTGTCAACCTCACCTTCGGCAACCAAAATGACCGGCGACAGGCGGCGTGCGTTTTAGTCGGTTCGAGTCCGACATAACCTCTCCCACCGGCTCCGGTGGGGAGGTATCCGTGGGGATTTTGCGCACGTAAAAAAAAACACATAATAGAAAAATAAGGCCATAGCGTCTTATATTATGACCACAATGCGCGGAGGTGACTGAGGCGTCGCAGGTGGTTGATCGTCCTCTAGCCGCCATGAGCGCCGGTCTGACCGCGTCGCGATGTGCGCCACGCCGTAGTCCCACACCTGCGAGAGCCTTCTGTGGACCTGGATCAGTCAGGATATGCCAAAGGCTACCTCACCCCCGGCAACTGTGCGGTTTTAGTAGGTCCGTGTCCGACGTAACCAAAATCGCTGGCTCCGGTGGTTGGAATTCGAGGAAATTACCGCACGTTAAAAAAAGCGTCTTATATCATGGTCTTATAAAACATTTGTTCTTTGTTCTGTCCGACCTGGTTAGTCCTCATTACTTCTAATTTCTTTGTTCACGTAAACCGCAGATTTAGACCAACTGTCTAAATCTGCGGTTTACGTGAACTCTTAAATAAAATTATCTTCGTTTGTTGTCACATATTTGTTTTAGTTATAAATAAAATATAACATAACATAAACTTACGCCTATATCCCCGAAGGGGTAGGCAGAGGTGCTAGCACCCACATTTCGCCAGTTTATGTTTAGGTCCCAATGTAATAGGTGGTGAGCCTATTGCCATTAACCGGGCACTTATAAACCTGCGATAAATACACGCATAACATCGAAAAGCATCAAAAAGTCATTGGTGTGAGCCATGGTAAAACCTGGGATCGAACCCCCAAAACCTCGTCTCAGCAGTCCATTACCCGTACCACTAGGCTACCGCGGTTGTTATTACTTATTGTTATTTATAGTTTTTAACCACGAACGTACAATATCACTACATATTTTTGACACAGCTTTGTAACTGGCATCCAGTTCCGCAATATTGGGCTCCAGCATTTATTTTATTTTGATGTCTCTATTTTAACCGATTTCCAAAAAGGGCGAAGTTCTCAATTCGATTGATATTCCTTTCTCTAATATTTCTTGTATCAAATCATATCAATCAAACCATACCAAGCTTATAAAAAATACATTATCATTAACCTTTACGGTCCGCTGTATTACAACCTCTTTAAGGTGGGCAAATATTTAAGTATTATCTAAACATGCAACATTACAAGTTCAATTAGAGAGCATTAGCTAAGATATAAAAAAAAATTGCATCGGTTCGTACGAATGTCGGTAGATGGCATTTAACCGTCGCCGTAAGACGGATATATGTGTAGAAGAATTTGAATGGTTTCGGGCGAAGGTTCTGTGGCTTAGTGGTCAAAGCTATCCCCCTGTAAGGGAAAGATCGCGGGTTCGATTCCTGCCTGAACCGACTTCTATAATCTAAGATTTGACCAAGGTAAATTATTTCGTTCGTAATTATATGTTGAGATTTTATTTAAAAAAAAGCGGTATTTCAGCAAGTAAGACTGTAGAAAAATAATCTTATTTATTCTCAAGTTGACTACAGACTAACAATATATGAAGGTGTGGGAAAATTCATACTCCTCCGTCCGCGTAATTTTCGTAAAACGAGGTACAAAGTTTTCACTTCACCTATTCAAGAATATTAGTCAAGAATAATATTAAGTTAAAACCTCCGTAAGCACTCACTTTGCATTTTATTCTTTTTTATATCTCTTTGCGTGTAAGACAAAATGCGTGTGTGACGAATTGCATGTAAGACAATCAGCGTTAGTGGCGAACTGCGTTCGTGACCTATAGCGATGGTGTCAAATCGCGTATTATGTCGAACTGCGTATACGACGAATCGCGTTTGTGTCGTACAGCGTGTAATCCTAAAGTACTAGACAAGATTTTTTTTGAATTGATAGCAATAATGACAAATCGCGTTTAAGACGAATTGCGATTAAGACAAAAGTCGTATAAGACGTACTGCGTTGATGGCAAATCGCGTTGATGACAAATTGCGAATGTGACAAACTGAGTAAAATAAAACGTTGGTGTCGAACTGCGTATACGACGAATCGCGTTTGTGTCGTACAGGGTGTAATCCATTTTAACAAAATAATATGCTTTATTGCGTAATTTAAAAAAAAGTTAGGCTTATGTACTTCTCTTCCGTATAAACTATCAATATGCCAAATTTATCCCTCCTACGTGCCTGCAATTTTCGTAAAAGGGATCCAAAATGTTTACTTCACGTATTAATATATAAATATGAATACTGTCGATGTCGTGACGTTCCCGTGGCACTACTATGTCCAACTGTTAAAGTAATTGGAATGCCCTGAGAAGTATTTTATCTTATTACATAATGAATTTCCCCTTTCCTTCGTTGCCCACTGCCAGTAAAGTTGTTGGGTTTGTTTTCAATACTTATACCTACTATGATAAAAGTAACTGCAGTTAGCGCAATCTGACTGCCATGACGCATTGCGGTAGTAACAAAGAGGAAGGAGGAAACAAACTTCTCAACACGCTTTTATGTTCACAGAGCATTTATTATGAATATGAATACCACATTAACCTTTACTTTTCGTAGACCATCTTTCCTTCTTTTCCTTCTGCTCTAACTATATACAAGTCAGAGAGAAATTTGCTGGACATAACTGTTGGAATCATTAAATGCACATGTTATTCAAATGCATACGCAGTACCAATGACGCGTTCTCGCGTCCGGACTGCACGCGCCGGAGTCACTGCGCAGAAATGAATCATTCATGTGCAATTGAGATATATAATTTACAGCAATTAATGAAAACAAAACAGTATAGATACCTACAGTTCCATGACCAATCGCTGAATACAATGTATCAGCTGTACACCGTACAACATTGTTGCAGGTAGGTATATACTTTGTTTACGTTTCTGATCAATAACACACGAGTAAACGTTACCTTCATTCATAGTACACTGAACTTGACATTACATGCTTGACATATAAATTATCATCATTAGTTAACCAGCTGGTAAGGTACTTAGTAACTATAACTGTTCTATCGATTTTATGATAGTATTTCGGTGTAGTGAATGTTATCAGAGTTATTAAGATAAGACCGTGTGGTTCCCGGCACAGTAGAATTTGGGCCACCCCATCACTTCCCATGCGGTGTCGTACAAAGCGACTAAGGGATAAGACTGTTTAACACCAGACAGATATATACAGTCCAGACTCGGCTTTAGATGCATTGCTCGAGTCAACGATAGTACCCGGAAGTCGGCTTACCCTCTATTAGGTACGTGGGACTGAATTCAATGATTGGTGCCTAAACCTCCGGGGATAAAGGCGTGATTATATGTATGTAAGATTATTTTTATTGAAAGAATTAGAGAAAGAGAATTTGTTATTAGCTCTCGGTTCAGTCTCATTCGAGAACTTTACCTAAGAGGCCAGGGTCCGCATTCCGACGTTTACTTCTCCACCACACTTATACATACGTTATGATGAATCAATTCGACAAAGTAACATAAACAGAATACATTCAATTAGACTTCGCCTCGCCTGATGGTAAACTACGTATAAGTATAAGTCTCAGAAAAAAAGGTCACCATTACTTACATATACCATGTTACAATGGTGACAACCATTGCATATACCAAATATATCAAAGCATATGCTTTATCACGCCCTGCTTAAAGCACCCGGGACTGGAGGAAGAAGGAAACACGTGAGCTGGTAATGAATTCTAGGCCTTAATGATGCAACAAAGGAAAGAGTCTCCGAACCGCTTGGTTCTTGATCGGATATTCTGCACCATATGCCAGTAACATTTAAGCCCTGCACGTGTTGTCCTGTGGAGAAATGGGGAGTGTGGGACTAATTGAAACAGCTCATCAAAACATTAACCATGGTACAGACGGTAAAATAATACAACTAAGATAACAAAGAACAAAGTAGGTATAACATAATCAGAAAAAGCATTACTTAGGTGTTTTCTATTTCTGACAATGAATAACTTCAAATCATACATTATAGTCATTAAGTCATATAAAAATAATAATGTTCTCGTTTAATATTTGCGTTGTTGTAATTGATCTTACACGCCATTTATATAAAGCGGTAGTAAGACTTCTTTGTTTCTCCTTTGATGGCGTACAATCGTTATGATTCATGACTAACTCCGTTATACACCTTAACGATTCTACATCGAAATATGAGCTTTTTAATCTTACGTTCGGCAGTGAACGTGTAGTTAAGTCTATATAAATAAAAATTACTCACCGAAATGTAGTACACATATTTTAGAGACAACTGCACCAAATTAACATGTCAAAATAATCTCCATAGTTACGGTTTATCTTGTAAATATGGATAATAGCAACCATATTATTTATGGTACACTATCAAATCTGCACATAATGTAGATCGCATAATTGTAATAGACTTTCCAATAAAACATTCGAAACGAACTCGAATTTCGAATTCGAAAAGAAAGATTATATTCTTATAAGGCAGATCACACTTTGTGTCAACTTACTATTCGGATAATAACAAGTGTCTCAGTAAAAGTGCACTTCTTAAAATTGGAATTTTTTTTTTTCATGCTAGTGGCTATTCTGAAATTTGACAGCTGTCATCTCTGTTTATTCTGATTATTAAAAATGGAGCTCGATCTTTTCAGTTCTGACCAAACTCCTTCGTTTATTTCTCTAACCACAGACATTGGCAAAAGTCTGGGTGAATGTCTGGGTTCGCCATTATTAATAAAATGGAGCTCTTTTCGTAAGAACAACGTGTTATAATTGGGTATTTTCCTGTTATTGAAATAAATTTAAGAATGATAAAAAATCAGTAAAACTTGCGTCTGTTCTTATTTTATCGTTTTTATTTGTTTTTAATTATCTACCCAACCTATAATAATAAAAGATTTGACTATTGAATACTATGACATCCATATGACATCACAATTAATTATTGGATACAACTTGCCTTACCGTTTTGACTTTTAGTAAAAAGTAACTAATTTTACTAGTCAGTCAAATACCCAATTATGAAAACTCATTACAAAAATAGGGAAAGTTACGCTGAAACCACTTTGCCAAATTTTCGATTGTGGATAATAAGAATCCTTTGCGTCAAATTACCCGTCGGTTTCTTGAAAACATTGCTGCTGTAAACGATATTGTCACTGAAAACCTGACAGCGTCAATTCGGCATCGTTCTCAACAACTTCAAATTTCACGAAGCACAACGCAGCGAATTTTCACTAAAGACCTTTATGCGTACGAGATTCAGCTAACTCAGGAGCTAAAACCAGCTGACCACGGAAAGCGCCAGCAATTTGTTCAATGGGTAATGGAGCAAAGTGAAGTTTCTGATTGCAGTGACTGTGAACGGCATTCTTTACAGGAATATGATAACGGACTTCTTGTGGCCTCAACTGGACGGCATGAATCTGGACAATGTGTGGTTTGTGCGATTTACCGCCGTGCGATTTTCTTCTTTGGTGTTTGTGAAATCTCGGGTTTATGCGAATAAACTCGAAACAATTTCTGAGCTCAAATCTGAATCTAACGCGTCATCGGTGAGATACTGACACAACTCTGTGCAAAAAAATTTCATGAAAAGAGTAATGGCCTGTCATCGGAGCCGTGGAGGTCATTTCATTCCACACTTAATAGGAACATGTCTTCTTTACAATACAATAAAAATATTACAACTCTGTCATAAAATACTTGTTTTTATTTTAAAATCAAAAAGTGCACTCTTACTGAAATACCCTTTACAAACAAATACTTGTGAATCCATGAAAACCTGCTTGTAAACTTGCTAACCGTACACCTGCTTATTGAAGGGCGAAGTTTTATCGCAGGTTTTTCTCTCGAGGTAAGGTTTGGTTAGTCAGTCACGGTCAGACGGGAGAAGCAGGAGCAAACACGGCAAAACTAGGACTTACGCTATTATGACGATTACTGTGAACTAAAATCTAAATTCATGAACTCACAGTTATACACCGAGGACATCATAATTTTCTTTTCCATGCAACCATACCTGTCAGTCATCATCGAGACTCGAGTATTGTTCTGTCATATATAGTTATTTATATCTTTCATAGTTGATACTGCATATTACTTATAATGGTGACAATAATTGTTACAATTGAATAATAAAATTATCGGTCAGTGAACAAATCTTTTGGCTCTCGGTTCAAATTTAGTTGTAATAATGTTTTTCATTTTTATTAATAAGCAGCCGATGTATTATTTATTGCATTGTAAACACAAAATTGTCTGTGTATATCTATGGTTAATATACTATGGTCAATCAAAGTTACATGGTTGATAATTTGTTTTTTATTTTTATTTTTTATTATATAATAAGTTTTTAAGATTATTTGTATAAGACTTTATCATGTAACTGTTTTTTGTCCCCAATAAATAAATCAAATAAAACACAATCACAACAAACGAAACATAATTTATTTTTAAGAGAAATACGTTAACTGCGGCCGGAGGTCCCAAAAAAAACCAATTTAATTTAACTGAATTTAATTATTAAGTAATTTTACAAAGTAAAAATTATAACTAAAATACAATGATAACGCTTCGAAGTATGAAACAATTATGCGCACAAATTATTAGCAGTTTCTAGGGAAAGATTCCAATGACGTCGTAGCGATGCACGTTCCGCTGACGGTGCATCCTGTGTCGCCAGGCGCCTTGTGCAATGTTCACGTTGAGCTGACGTTGCACCCTATGGCTGCGAGTGCCGTGTGCAATGTTTATTGAGGTTGAAGTTGACGCAGCGATCTCCATAGATTAGGGATGCGTAACACCTCCCCCCGAAGAACAGCCACCACCGATGAATTTAGTAGTAAATTGAGGTGGGGGTTGGTTATTCCTTGCTCTTGGTTCTGGAACGGTATATATTCCCTGTAGTTCTATTTCCTTTACTTGAACTTCTTTCGAGCTTGATCTTGCAGCGTACTTGCGATAGAGTAGGATGCTGACGGTTATACAGGCTCCAATCGTTACTACATACAGTGGGATGGTAGTGTGATATATCATGGTATGATCTTCTTCAAAATTAAATGTCGGAAGCTGGGAGATCTTCATATTGGTGGCATGAAGATGATCCAAGTTGATTGAGTTCAATTTAAGAGTGGTTTTAGATATATTGTAGTTAGGCTCCTTGGGTAGATCACTTATCGTCAGTACGTGTCCTTTAAGTCGATCCTTGATGTTGGACATAGTAAAGTCTGCTGTTTCCAGATAGCATGCTTGTGGGATGATTGCGAGATAACTGCCTTTATATTCTTTGTAGAAATCTTGACCGCAGGAAAGATGTACTTTTGTAGAGACAGGAAAGCTGATGGTGTAATGTCTGTCGTCGAGTTCTTCGTAAGCTGGCTGGTCCATCGCGATGGTGACAGGGTTGCAGATGGGTGTCTTAGGTAAGGGATATCTTTCTATAGCAGCAATTTTATCTGGATTAGGTTTTACTCCTTCGTTACAAATGATATGGCCAAGAAAACTAGTCTCTAGCTTTAAAAATTCGGACTTATCCATTTGAATCTTAAAGTTAGATTCGCGTAATTTGATAAAAACTTTTTCTAAATTAACTATATGCTCCTGTAATGAAGTACTGAACACAATTATGTCATCAAGGTACACAAGGCATATTTGGTGTTGCAAGTCTTTCAGTACGTTGTCCATTACTCTCTGAAATGTGGACGGAGATCCTTTCAGGCCCATCGGCATCCTCAAGAACTCATAATGACCATTTTCTACGTTGAAAGCAGTTTTATGAATATCCTGGGCATCCATTTCAACCTGATAGAAACCGCTTGCCAAATCCAGGGTAGTAAAATACTGGCATTTCCCTAACTTGTCAAGTACGTCTGTTATATTGGGGATGGGATATTTATCATCAATCGTCTTTTCGTTCACCTTTCTAAAGTCCACGACAAGACGCCATTTTACTTTACCAGATGCGTCTGCCTTCTTGGGAACGATCCATATGGGAGAACTCCAAGCAGAGTCAGAGGGTCTTATAATATTTTGTTCGAGCATCTTACTTATCTGATCTCTGACTTCTTGTCTGTGAACGTAAGGATACCTGTAAGTTTTAGTGTGTACTGGAATCTCATCGGTTGTTCTAATCTTGTGTTTGATCTTGTTGGTGAATGTTAACGGTTCTCCCTCAAGATAAAACACATCGGCATATTTTGCACAGAGAAATTTTAAATTAGCACACTCTTCTGGGTTGAGATGTTCGGTACGTAACCGAGATAAAACAGCTTGGGCGCGATCCGATGGTATTTCAGTAGATGTAAAATTAATGTTATATAATTCACCTTCTATAGGGCGGTCCATTGAAAAGATGAGATCATTAGATGTAGTGTTACAAATTTCTACCCAGCCTCTATTGTTAGTAACAGTGGTTAGACAATCGGAGATAAGACAATTACATATGATTTGATTTTGTATAAAAACTTCACCGTCAAGTGTGTTAACAGGCAGCTTTAATAGCTTTGATGAGTTAGCAGGGATGATCTCCTCGAAAAGGTTTACGTTGCGAGAATCATACATCTTTATAGGTATCTGTGCGCCTCGAGTTATAAGCAATTTGTTCTGAAGGTCTATTTTCGATTCCCAGTTCTCTAGTAAGTCAAATCCTAAAAGTCCGTCAAAGTAATTATGAAAGTTATAAACGTATAAAATAATGTCATTGTTTGCTTCCTTGAACTCAGGAAAGCAGGGTAAAGTTATGGAGTGGTCATTTCTACTTGTTCCATGAACGTTGGTCACTTCAAAAGGCTCATAATTAAGAGGTAAATGACTAAAGTACTTGGTTACAGCGGCAGGGCTGATAAATGATTGATTAGCTCCTGTGTCAATTAACAGTTTCAAAGGTGAATTACTAATTTGAATATAACCAAGTTGTCTTTGTGAGTGAAGGTTTAATTCTATTTTGGTTTGTCTGATTGGGGGCTTTGCTGAAAATTTTCAGCCTGACCTGAAACGTTAGTGCTCTCCTGATTTCCGGGTTCTATCGCGGAAGGTTCATGGTACGGTTGGGAATTGTCGTAGTAAGTGTAATCCGGATTCTCATAGTAGGTATAGTATTGGTCATTCGAATAGTCGTACTCTTGTCCATAGTCCGCGTAATTATAGTTTCCGTAGTCATAGTCGTAACCGAATTCATTAAAATTGACTTCCCTTGATTTAAAATAATTACTAAGTGGAGGATTGCCATGCGTTCTCCAGTCACGACCCGTAGGTGGTAGGGGTCTTGGCACAAAATGGCTTACGCCACTCATAGGACGTGGGCCATTGAAGGGTTGTTGGGGTTGAGGTCTGTTAGGTAATTTAAACGCATTACTATTAGGGTTATAGTTCGGTACAGGGGCACGCATCATTTGCTGTGTCCTGGACAGTCCTGGGGGTTGTTGGAATCTATGGTTATTATTTGGGTTCCAACCTTGCGTGAGGGGTTGCATCGACTGCTGTCGAGAAGGACCAGGGATGTTAAATAGGGGTGGCATCGATTGTCTAGGCATACCGGGCTCTAACCATAATAAAAATTTACGCTCGTCTAACAACTTACTCCTACACTGTCCCACTCACACGACAAGCCTTGTCCACTCTTCGTTCTTAGTCCAGGCTATTCTTTTATGGAACGCGCTTCCCCTGGAAATCAGAATGTCTACAAACCGTTTCATATTTAAGACCAGAGTACACCAGCTCTACAGCAACCCATAGTTGGCAAACAAATCATTTCACATCGCATCTGTATGTATTTGAAATGTATTTGTATCAATATTTATATATATATATATATAGGTATATGTTCTTTTTATTTTTATGCATATATTTATGTATATATTGGTCTATATGTGTATGTAGTTTATGATGTTTGTATATATTCATATATGGATATATAATTATTTATTTACTTTTAATTATTTAATTATTTTTTTATTATAAAAATATTATTTAGTACCTAACTGAGGAAACTGTCACTACAACACTTCGAGCACCTACTTTTAATATCTCTGCATCACCCTAAGGTTGACTGGTAGAAAATGCCTGTGGCATTAAGTCCGCCTTTGTACATTCTGTCTGTTTGTGCAAAAAGCTTAAATAAATAAATAAATAAATAAATAAATGGGGGTTGTTTCGGAGTAAAGTTATTAAGTGGCAGATTAAACTTATTAGATTGTAAATGAGCCCAATCTTTTCTATTAGACGGTCCGCCGTCATTACGGTTCTGTAAGTAAAGTATGTTTAGCTCGTCCTGTACATATTCAAGCGCCTTTTCCATGGTTTCAGGACGCATACAGCGTATCCTAGATCCCAAGGGGTCCTTTAGACCTCTCAAGTAGGCCTGGAGAGTTAACTTTTGGTACAACGTTCGTTTAGAAGCTATGGTAGTGGCAACCGTCTCATGGAGCGAAATATAAGTCATTATAGTACTAAATAAGTTCATGCACCGCTCGTAATATTCCTGAGGGGTACTAGATCCTTGACTTTGCATAGAAAGGTCACTGTAAAGCGCTGTTTCATCGCGGTGGTCTGCGAAATTGTTAATAAGGGCAGCACGTATCCCTTGCCAACTGTCGGGGATACCATTAGCGTTAATAAATCGGGCTGCGGGACCGGTCACTTTATTTAAGATACCATTAATGAGGGCTAAATTAGATAACTCATAGCCTGGTGCTGTATTGAGATGTGCTAACACTAACTGGTCACATAAATTGATAAATCGAGTTAACACATGTGGGTTACCATCAAAATCAGGCAATAATCTAAGGGATTTATAGATAACGTCTGGGTTATATTGGTCCATTGTAGTGTCCAAACTTCTATGCTCGTCTATAACACTCAATCTAAATCTATTCTTATACCTATCTAACCTAACCTTTCGCAATTCTCTGGGGTGAAAAATTTTGGAAAGTTAAATCAATACACAATAACTAAAATAATATGGGTAAATATCATGTATACGATTATACAGGATATATAATTATATATGCTTAGATAGTTAGGATATAAAATTACTTATAAGTATGTATTACTTATGGGTTAGAGAGGCAAGGACTTGAAAGATTCAAGGACTTACAGCATTGTATTTCTTCTAGACGAATCGATAGCTGGATTCACCTCTGGACTGCAGCACCGTAGATTCTTCGATACTCGTGCCGTGGTTTAAAAACCGCCCGGGCGATTCGAGAACGCGAAAATCGATTTGTGACTCCCGAAAGTTCGCGAACCGGCCCGCGAGTATCCTACCGACTGCGCCAAATACGTTAACTGCGGCCGGAGGTCCCAAAAAAAAACAATTTAATTTAACTGAATTTAATTATTAAGTAATTTTACAAAGTAAAAATTATAACTAAAATACAATGATAACGCTTCGAAGTATGAAACAATTATGCGCACAAATTATTAGCAGTTTCTAGGGAAAGATTCCAATGACGTCGTAGCGATGCACGTTCCGCTGACGGTGCATCCTGTGTCGCCAGGCGCCTTGTGCAATGTTCACGTTGAGCTGACGTTGCACCCTATGGCTGCGAGTGCCGTGTGCAATGTTTATTGAGGTTGAAGTTGACGCAGCGATCTCCATAGATTAGGGATGCGTAACAAGAGCTTCGTAGATGTAAAAACATTGATGCTTATTTACAAATATTTCAAACGAACTTGTATTTAACTTGTTTAGGGAAACCTGAGCAAGAAAAACTAGTTTCCATTGCCTTTAAAACGCATTACAATCAATAAATATGATAAATGAACTAATCAATAGTGGTGCGTAGTACCTAGTTAGTTACATAAAAGACAAACTGTATTGAGATTAAACTTCTTCTATTACAAGCTACTGTAGTACCTACTACATTGGAAGTGTTTTATAATAGACACATAGTCGTTTTATTCTGTTTATTTGATTGAACCAGCGAGAGACTGTTTTGGTATGTACATACATAACATAAACTCACGCCTATATCCCCGAAGGGGTAGGCAGAGGAGCTAGCACCCATACTTCGCAAGTTTATGTTTAGGTCCCAATGTAATAGGTGGCGAGCCTGTTGCCATTACCCGAGCACTTATAACCCTGTAATAAATACACACATAACTTCGAAAAGCATCGAAAAGTCATTGGTGTGTGCCATGGTAAAACCTGGGATCGAACCCGAGACCTCGTCTCAGCAGTCCATTACCCATACCACTAGGCTACCGCGGTTATGTATGTAGTCTATTGAAAAGTTATATTTGGGGTTGCATTTATCAGAGGATGTAATTTTTTTTTAAATATGTATTTAAATGGGTTTCTTCATCATCCTCTGACAAATTTACGCTAAGCCCAAAAATATAAGATTTCAATGAACTAATGGGTGTTCTATGAGAAAAGAAGTAGACTTTTAGGAGCAAAGGTCGCACCATGAAAAGATAAAAGACTCCTTAATATAGGTTACTGTTCTATAACTAAGTATAATCTGTTACATATTTAGTAAAATGTTATTGTAAACCTTTGAGGATGCCGTAAGGCGAAACCGGTCAGGTGTAATAAATAATAAAGTAATGTGGAAAAGTACAAGTGAGTTATCAATATGTGTAACAACAAATTCCACCAAGTGCCATCAATCAATAGTATAAATAGTCTGTTACATGGGTTACAAAATACGGAAATACATACTTAGACACATTTTTTTGTAAATACCTACATTGTTTGTGCCTCTTATGTTCATATCTAAGAATGTTTATCCGCATTTTAGAACGCATAATTCAAGCTAGTAAAGCTATAGGTACTTACTTTGAGTCTATATAGCGTTGTGTAATATGTCGAGGAATATTTATTATACTAGTATATGTCACTAGGCTTTTTTTTTATATAGAACACGTCAATTAGATTTCGCATTGCCTGGTGGTAAGCTGAAGGCACAGTCTCATAAAAGAGGGTCACCATTACTTACACATACCGTGTGCTGGACATAATATATTACTCAAATATCCCAAAGTCTCTTTACTTACTTAACGTAAATAACAACGATGTTGTTCGCATGAATAATACTTACTGTCGACTTTTTTACCATATATTGAGCTCCCGACCTGATCATTTGGTTTACAAATGGATTGAAACAACCAGAGCCCCCAGAGGTCAAGCCCCTTTGTGCCTTAGTTTATATTCCTGAGTTTGTGCATTAATTGATCTATCTGAATCCTTACAGTTTTTGTATAAAACTAAATTGGAGGGCAGATATTATCACTGAAGCAAAATTTAGTCACTAGTGTTTATTTTTTCAGTTTGTTCACTTCTCAGGAAACTCCTTTCAATTAGTATAATTTTGTTTAAATTTTCTGTATGTACAGAGAGTGTACAGGACCCAACTAACTTCCTTTCGACCCGAGCTATTCTCATTTAGGCTTGCCTCTCGAGGTTGAGAGATCAGCAGCAGTCGCTCCTGGTAAAGCTATCATACTAATCTAACACTGTATGTGAATCTCAAGCTCCAAAATCTAAACTTTAGACGCAGTAGAGCAATTGCTAGGATGATAATGCTTGAGGTATTGGGGATAATGGGTATTGATGATGACCCACCTGAAAAAAATCAAGCTGTTGAGTGCTTGCAGGAGTAAATTAGGTAACACAGTCCAATCGGCAAACAGTACAGTCAGTAAAAGTGATAAATATGCAGCTTTAGGTATAATTTTCTATGAATCGATGTACACTTATCTCCTTTGCTTACTGTACAATGTACATACAACACTATATTAAACAATTTAACATACCTATTGATATAATAATGATGAATCATTATGTCAATATAATATATTGATAGGAATGTATCTAATATCAATATTGATATTGACATAATGAATTTGTTGCCGAGTAAGATAATGAAAAGTAATAGTCTATATAGTTTAAACACAATTAAAATATTTGTGATGCCCCAGTTTGCAGGAGCAATAAAGCACCTAGATTAGATAAAGTAAAGAGTTAATCGCGGTAATTTAACTATTATTTATTTAACTAACTTTTTGATCATTGCCGAAAAAAAAAGCGTTAATACTTTTGCTACGCGCTCTGGGTAAAATTTTCTTTCTGCTGTGCCCTATTCATTACATGATTTTACTTCCATTATAGAGAAAAACACGAGGTTATTATAACAACGACATAATAACATCGTGTGTATGTTACCGGCGGTGAGTAGGGTGGCCAGAGCTTACAGAAGAGTTTTTGTGTGTCAGTACAGTCTTTCCATCAGATGGACCGTGTGTTTGTCTACCACCTGGGTAGTATAAAAGCAAGCGTGTTTCACCATTGGACAACTTACCAACATGTGACATAATTAAAAAATGAGAACCTAAAAAAGTAGGTACATAATCTTACTTAATTAGGCACTTACAATTTTACAATCAAATCATTATTATGTTGTATAGAGACATTGATTATATATATATATTATAACTATATATATATATATATACTATAATAATAATTGCTATAATGTATTATGGACAATATACATAAACTATTTCCTTCATCTAAATCGATACACAGTGGGTATTCATTATCTTACTAACCTTAAACATAGTTTAGGTACTTGTGTATATATGAATAGATAAGTAAGATATCATTATTTAATCATATCATAGATTAATATTTCCAGCCTACCAATTTAGTGATAAATTATTTTTTGATGTCGGATGACACTTCTGAGCTATTTTAGTAAATCTATATTACAAAATTAAATATTGAAAAACTAACACCAAATATAATACATATTATACAAAAAAAAATGCATAAAATATAACATTATCAAAAATAACTTATTTTGATGTGTGTGATTGTGATACATCATCATCAATTTCAAATTTAATGAAATGCATTGATATTATATTATTAGATGCAATGCATTTCAAATCTATTTCATTATTATAAATGTTTTATTTCTTTATGGACAATAAATTCTTCATTGTACTCACTTATGCGGTTATGCACATATTATTATAAATAATACATATTCTAGGTCCTTATATGTAATGAGTATTATACAAACTTTATACTGACTTCTGCTAGCCTAAGCCTAACAAAATAACATACAAATAAGAAACGGAAGAGAACTGTAGTTCAATAGAACAAAATTATTATTCGATTGGCTGATGACGTGAAACTAACTGTTACAGTTAATAACAGACATCCTTCTATTATTGCTGTAGACCTCATTTGAGATCAGACGATCAGTTCACGAAATGTAATAAGCGTGTGAGGGTTACATTTATCAAAATAGGTTAATAGGTCAACAATGTTTATCAATAAACATGAGTTTTTTATAGACAGTGCATCGTTTAACAGGCAAAAAACCGGAAAGATTAGAACAATGACGATGTGAACAATGTTGCACTACAAAAAACATACAAGGACCTTGCATTGTATAGTTGTGCGGACTTTAAGGGTCAAATCATAATTAATTAAAATGGAATGGAAGAAAAACCGAATAGGTAGGTAGCCAGTAGAAATAATTGACAAATTAATTCATGTACCTAATTTTATCACTAATATATATATTGTGTATAAATTTTGTCCATTTCAAATAATCATATTTATTAGCACATGAAATGTTTATTCTCCCAAAATTTGAGCAACCAACTATACTTGCTACGCATTAATGGCACTCAGACGTTGTCTCCTTCCTAAACCGAAACAGGGTGGCCCCCTCCTTTTCCGGAGCTCACTTGCGCCGTGCGATACGAGAGGCTTCCGTGTCGGCAATCGAACTAGTCCTAGTTTATGGGTCTTACCGAAACAACTATTAGTACCCAAGTCACTCTTCGTTCTCGTTCCCACTCACGGAATAGTACTTTGCTTGACTATTCCTACGCCATGTTCTGTTGCACTCGTAGCAACTACGTTGAGGATATGAAAGTACCTTTTTTTATATAGGACACGCCAACTTGACTTCACCTCGCCTGATGGTAAGCTAAAGGCAGTCTCAGGAAAGAGAGTCACCATTACAGACACTAAGTAATGTTACAATGGTGGCACTCAGCTTAACGGCCTCATCAGATGCTTTTTCACGCCCCGCTTAAAGGACCCGGGACTTTAGGAAGAAGGAAACACGTGTGCTGGTAATGTATTCCAGGTCTTGGTGGTGCGGCAAAGAATAGAGAACCGATTGGTTCTTGCTCGTATATTCTGCACAGTGTGAGGGTGACATCTTAGCCCTGAACGTGTTGTCCTATGTAGGAAAGGAGACCTATATTTAAGTAACCGGTTTTATGAATCAGTGCTATATCTACGTCTATTTTAATATTGTTACGGTCATTGTTTACAAGCGGTCCATGCACGCTCACGTCACGTGAGTAAATCCGGTTTTCTATGCATTAAGAACTATCTGTTATTCGTGAAAAACCAGTCCGGAGCTTGCGCGAGTGAGGCCTTTACTTTGACAAAGCTTTCTATTATAAAAATTTGTGAGATGACATCTTTTTTTTTTCTAATCTTAATATATATGCAATCCGTTCTTGACTATAAGCGGAGTCTAGAGTCCCTTCAGATGTAACGTCTATAAACTGAATACTTATTATAAAACTGCTATTCCTAGTATAAATCGGTAATGTAGCCTCAGATGAATGGATTGAGTCAACAAAAGTGACCGGAAGACGGCAATAGGCTGTCCCCTTATTACGTGGGACCGAATTTAATGATTAGTGAAATAAAGGTGTTAATTCGGGGATAAAGGTGTGATTATATGTTTAAATGTAATGTATATCAAGAAGAGGGAAAAGGGTGTGTACCCTACCAAGATAAACATTATATCGTCTAGTTGAGAGGTCAGGTAATTGTCGCTTCCGTACAAGGTACAAATTAAAGGCAGGACCAGAGTCACATTTAGCTTTGCATGGAATGGGTCAAGAACTGAAAAAGACCCAATAGATCTCTGTGTCACGAGTGTCACAATCACAGTAACAAATGAACTACAAGATTTAGTTAGATATTCACAAAACTGTAGGTTCAATCAATAAACTAATATAGGTAATTGCATTTATTAACATCAATTAGGTTTACTTGTCAACTTTTCCTACTTCTATTTCTTGGTTTCGATTCATAACGTTTTCTACCGCATTTTAAACGATAAAAATGAATAAACATGTAAATTAAATAGAGCAAGACCCGAATTTGACTGTAGGTCAACTGTGAAGTCAACTCAATACCTACCTACCTACCTACCTTTTTATTACATGCCTTAAGAGTAAGTAGTTTTCTTCATTCAAACGTTAATCCCAGTTGCATCCAAAAGTTTCACCTCGGAGTCGTCTGGGGTCCACCTTTTCCACTCTAACTGCGGGTTTAGTGGCTAAACTTCGATATTTTCCGTGAAGCTACTGCCATCTTGTCCTCCACAAACCAATGACGATATCCAAACGAAAAAATTTAACTATACGAAACGAAACTATCCAACTAGGTATATTTTGGATTCTAGACGCTAAGCCGTTCCACTGGCTCCTTCATTTTGAGTAAATTGACCTTGAACATTTGATTTTTAACAGTAGGTCGATTAACTATCGAAACAACTTTCTAATGTTACCCTCCAGCTAAGTTAAATTGCTTATGTTGGGAGGAGGTAGGTACACATCGGTGGTGCCAGCCAGGATTCGAACTTCTTCATCGTAGCTCTTTAACCACTGAGCTAGGTAGGTATCTTTATTTATTACACGAAACATTGTACGAAACGTTAGCGGCATATAGTTAGCGGGATTAAAATCAATCCCCTCACGCCAAGGTCTCGTGATTTTTCAGTAGACGGGTTTTAGTTTTTGGTTTTCCTTTACCAAAAAAATTTAAACACCTATTTCCTAGTGTAAATTAGGTAGTTCCTACTGTAAAAAGCCACTGTAAAAGCATACTTCCTATTATAAAAAAATATTCCACATTTTTTTTATATTAACAATAAGCACAGGATAGTTTGAATTATATTGCTCTTTGTGTCTGATTATATAATTTCCGAGCACGTGAGTTGTTTAAAATACTGGTAAAAATTATGTTCCATACGGTCCTCGCGCCTGAATTTATACTCATTTTTTTATCACAGCTTCAAATCATTGCAAATTTATTTATTTTTTATACCATTTAGCTGGCAAAGAGGCACACGGCCCACCTGATGGAAAGTGATTACCGTGGCCTATGGACGTGTGTAAAACAAAGGGAGTCCCACTTGCACTGCCAACCCTGTAAGCACAGAGAGTTTCTGTGCCGTGAGTGTAAAAGACAAAACTGACAGCACCAAAACTTTCCAGTTAGCTCTGGCTACCCTACTCACCGCCGGGAACACAACACAAGGTTTATGGCCGCAGTATTCCATAGGGCGGAGGTACTTCTAAATCTGAGCATTTGGTATAAATTTCAACTTAATGCCTCCATAGTAGTGCAAACATTCCTGAGAAAAAGGGTTTGACAGATAGAGAGACGGACAACAAAGTAATCCTGTAAGGGTTCAGATCGTTTAGGATTCCTTTTGAGGTGCGGAATCTAAAAAAGTACGTAGTAACTATGCGTATTTTATTTACCTATAGGTAATTCATAATATTCTTACACCTGCAGCAAATTACTATATAATTATAGATAATTACACAAACTTAGTCATACTTAGATAAAAGTTGGGTCTGCATCTATATAATGTTCTACATTAATGAAACTTGGTAATGGCTGCGGTGTTGCGGGCTGGCCCCACCAAGATATCCGGACCTAATTCTGCTACAGCAAACCTACTGTCATACCACGAATACCTACTGCAGAAATCCATTCAATTGTAGACCTTAAAGTATCTAATGCAATTGAAGTCTAAAATTAAAAGGTATTTTGTAGTGTAATATAACTCTTTGCATTTCATTTGAACGTTAAGGCTACGGAAATAATGTATTGAATGAAATGTTAGTATCAGTGATATTGCGGTGGTCTTGCTTTAGCAGAATCAAGACACAGTCTGCTCTCGGGTTGGGTAGTCAGACTGGTACTTCTGTAAGAACCTAAATGAATCAATGATGGAGGAGAGAGCTCGGGCTATAAAATGTAAGCTTTGGATGCAACTGGGATGATGATAGCGAAATATGGGTGTTGAAACACCTCTACCTACACCTTCGGTGATTTATTATTTACTATTATTTTCGTATTATTGACGGTAACGTGCACGAAGTCCGTTTTTTTACAGATGTACATTCTGAGCACATCGTCACTCCCTTAATTCATATTATAATTATATATTCTAATGTGAAGATTGTTATTGATATGAATTATGGGTCAAATATCAATCAGTTGTGGTTAGGTGTCAACAAACTTAAAAGTGTTATTTATACGGGCAGGTTTAACATTAATTACGAGAAACCGCAATTTTATTGAATTGATAATAAGTATAATATTGATGTATTACCTAGGCAAAGTTAAATGCAATAAAGTAATTGTTGATATACACCTGACACCCTTTTACAACTTTTCAAGTAGAAGATACTTTTTCGGTAAATGTCACCTATATAATTCGAGCACAGATCTGGGTTGCATCTAAGGGTTGTATTTAGTTTTTTTTTCTTTTCATATTTTGGTTTATCAATTCTTTTAAGGGCGCGTACAGCCCAATCAAACCGTATTCAACAATTCTGGTCCCTCAATCAGAAGATGTAAGAGCTTGCAGTTTAGGTTGGCTTTGGGACCAAAGTTTCTGGTGAGGTCTATTATACATATTTATAAATATTTCCTCTTTTTCAGGAAACCCACAGACGGTCATATTCTCATAAATAATCGAGTACGGAATGAAAAGAAGTTTCGACGTCGGTCTTGTTATATACTTCAAGATGATAAAATACAGGATATGCTTACGACACGGGAATCCCTGAACTTTGCCGCTGACTTTAAATTAGGAACTCATATTAGCCAGGAACAGAAAAATCAAAGAGTAAGTATCCTAAAATTACCAACCATATGTTACCTAGATGAATAATATAATCATTTAATATAACTTTTAAACCTAATAGAACTTTTATGCACATATACAGGGTTACTGGTTAAGTCGACCTGAATCCTTTAGGGTGGCATAGTTCTCATCATTTCTAACACTTTTCACCACGGAGTACCCCACCCGAAACTTAACCCCTTTTCTAACTATTGGACTTTAAAGATTTACTTATTTAAAAAATATCTAAATTTTTTAACTAATCTTTTTTTTGTGCCATTTGCTATATGTTATATAATAGTTATTTTACTTTTATTATACCTATCTAATTTATGTTACCATAGTATTTTAACGTACCTAGTTGATTGTTAACCACACAAAGAAAAAAACACCTCAATAATACACACATGGTGTCCATATTTATATTACTCTAATTATAAAACATCATTACTTTTCAGGTAAACGAAATAATCGAAGCTTTAGGTTTAAGAGCAGTAGTCGATACTAAATCTGTAAATTTATCTGGAGGGCAGAGAAAACGACTAGCAATAGGTCTCGAACTAGTCAGTGATCCTCAAATCATGTTCCTTGATGAACCTACCAGGTAAGTTTTCTATTTTTAACTAATAAAACGCTCGTCAACATTATAATCATAACAGCGTTGTTCCGATTGCATCCGAAGTGCTTTCCGTATCTTCCTCCTCCGCTTCGCAATGATCATGCGCATCCCAGCAATCAGGCCATTGCATATCACCTTCTATGAAGCTAACACTTCTTGAGGTTGCTGAGATCCGGCGAGGCGGCATTGCCAGAGAGATAGATGTATGAAATATTATACAACATAATGTATTGTATATCATAATAGGTATAACGTAATAAATGTGAGGATCTTTTATACTCGAGTATTACTTGTAGACCCACATTTTGTGTGCTATATTATTTGATTTCACATTATAAGATGTAAGCCCATTGCCGTGTAATCAACACGTACATTGCTACTGAGAATTTCCTAACAGGAAACCCGAATAATAATAAACAATAATCCAGTACAAATTTAGCAGATGCTATATCGTAAAGCGCATTGACCAACACTAGACATATTTAAATGTGACTGATTACCTTAGATTTACCGGTGTTTTACCAAGTTTCTGAAATCGTCCCCGCATGGAGGAATTGTATACATAAAAGCTCCTTTTGAAGAGAATATCCTCAGATCAGGAACTTTACACAACCGAAGCAAGCTGATCTTTCAATTCTCGTCACGCAAATACTGGTTCAAATGGGCAGAGCGTGGATAAAACTTTGTCATACAATTTCAATTATTGCTCTTCTTCCCGACTCGATGTGACAAATAAAAACCGGATATTGTACATGGATTTTTTATTCACATAACACCGATGTGCTCAGCCTTATACTTGTTTGACGCAACACCATAATTTATCAATCAACCCAGCAGATCTGCTACAGACGTGAAACAGCGCTCGTGGTTTATTTGTAGAAGTTAACTAGCACACGTTGAATGTCATAAACGAACGAAATAACACTAATGGGTATATCCCCGAAATAAACGAATTTCACTTTATTTATTTATTCCACATATTGAGAACTCACTTGTACTTTTCCACAGTATTTTTATTTGTTATTAGATCTGGCCGGTTTTGCCTTACTTCAGAGGTTTACAATGACAATGTAAACCTTTGAGGATGCCGTAAGGTGAAATTTACTGTGGAAAAGTACAAGTGAGTTCTCAATATGTGTAACAACAAAGTCCACCAAGTGTCGTCAATCAACAGTATAAATATTTATTTATTTTTGTTCCATCATTTCATCAGCGATGCTCCCGGTTACATGCGAGGCGGCTACCTCTGAGTCTGTAATTCGTTTACTCCTTCATCCCATTTTGGTTTAGCTTATAGTAATATGGGACTTTGTGGCAAATATAAGGGACGGCAGCGCGAGTGTAACGCCCCTGGTGTTGCACACGTCCATAGGCCGCGGTAACCACTTCCCATCAGGTGTGCTTGTCTGCCACTTAAGTGGTGTAAAAAAAATATCGAAGATCAGATGACCCGCAGTTAGACTGGAAAAAACTGACCCCAGATTTCGAGGTGAATGCTTCGAATGTGACTGGGACTGGGACTAAGGCTAGAAGAATATACAGATACGGATAATTTAGTACAGGATTCGAATTAGATTACAGAATAGGAGTTAAAAAAAAAAAAAATTATCATCATAGCCGATTTTCTTTAATGCTTGCGCAATTATTATTTAGGGACAAATATATGTTTCTAAACCAAAAATAACCTGAACAAAATGGTGTACATTTTCTCGTTAGCGCCGTTTAGACCACTTCCTGTAATTTATCATAACATCATCAACATTTATTAACTGTACCAAACTAGGTCAAACTATCGGCACATTATACTTCGTGCACCTTTGATATAAATATCACTTTTTAGCTTTGTGCAATCATTTTGTTTTTGTGCAAAAGTTTAAATAATAATAATAATGGGTATTGTGGGAGCGACTACCTTCTGAGCAAGCCGGAAAGCCTATGTCTGAGCCTCATACGTCTTATCAGCAGAACCGAATGAAGTGGTCATGGGCCTGAAGACTTTATTTAGTTTCTACAATGATTATTTGCTAACGATATATTATTTTATTTCCAGTGGCCTGGATAGTTCAATGTCAAAGCAAATAGTACATATCCTTCACTTCTTAGCGCGACAAGGGCGGACGGTGGTGGCCACAATGCACCAGCCGTCCGCCACACTGCTAAGAATGGTAGACAAGCTGTATGCCATAGTGGGTGGCAGATGTGCGTATACCGGAGCAGAAACTCAACTTCGGCCGTGTCTAGAAGAAATGAATCTAAAATGCCCAGCATTCCATAATCCCGTAGATTTCTGTAAGTAAATTAAAGTTACATCTTTATTATTTGAGCAATGATGCCGGCTGCCTCCGAGACTTCCACCATATTGCCCGGGGTCTGCTTTCTATTTTATGATTTGTATGTAACCCTCGTGGGTTGATTGGCAGGTGTACTAGCTAATAAGTTCGTACACCCCTGTGAGCAACTGAGAATAATTAAGAATATCAGGCAGTAAATTCTACAGGGTCAGCGTCAGGGTCGAAAAGGGTTTAGCTATATAATAATTATCGTATTTTTTTATACAACTTAGGTGTCAGACAAGCACACGGCCCACCTAATGGAAAGTGGTTAACATGACCTATGAACATGTGTAACACCAGTGGAGTCACATCCGTGCTGCCGACCCTGTAAGAACAGAGATTTTGTGCCGTCAGTGTAGAGGACAAAGCAGGACAAGCCTTTGGTCATCCCACTGACAGCACAAAAACGTATAGCGATATAGCGTATATCGTACAGCGATAAAAAATAAATAAGCATTTTTTTAATCTATTATCATAACCGATTTTCGTTTATTCTTGCACAAATTTATATATAAAGCGATAAATATATATTTTTCTAAACCAAAAATAACCTGAATAAAATGGTTAATATTTTTCGTTTACGTTGTTTAGGAGAGGCCTATGTCCAGCAGCTAATTGATTGATTATATCGTTTAGACCAATTCCTCAGAATTCTATATTTACAAACAGAATTTACACTGAATACACACTTAATATATTTTTAATCACAATTCATTTATCATTGAAGAACTTGGAGACCCTCGCCTTAAAATAACTACATTTACCTATATGCAGTGGATTAGTATAAAAACACGGCTTAACTAGTAACTGGCCTACTTTTAGACCAGTTTCACTTCTGAGTATGATTTGGAATACGAGGCAGTAATTACTTAGTTAAAGTACTAGTCTGGACTATGAGCACTTTTTAATATAATTTATAGCTTACAAAAACATATGAATACAAATTTTGTAAAGCTAAATGTGATTATAATTTGTATAAATTTTAATCACAGATCTAAGTTCTTAATTCTATAATAATGCAGCACACACTGTACAAGGAGCAGTTATCAAATTAATTATTGAACTCACGCCTCACGCACAATACATCAGTAGGTAAGTACCTATCCATGCCCTAGATATTCCATATTTGTATGTTTGGGTATGAGGATAAAAAGAACTCAGCTTATCAGTCTTTTGTTATGAACATATTATATTGTATTTATGATATAGGTAGCCGAAGTTCAACCCCAATATACTATTTCACCTTACCTGGAGTCGGAAAGTTTCAAAGTTTAGCCAAATCCGTAGTTAGACTGGTAAAGCGGACCCTAGACTCAGAGGTGAAAGATTCCGATGCGACTAGCATTAACGCCAAGATGAGGAAGAGAGTCGGAAGGTCCAGGACTCTCACCTGTCTTCCTATGCTCGTATTGCGATAAAATATACATTCGGCTAATCTACATAAAACCGATATTTGTACATATTAACTAGACGAACCGTCCCGGTTTCGCCTGTGGCACATTTCGCAAACCCATATCATCCCTTTCAGTCATCTATGGGCCCGTAATTTATTAATTCTCCAATAACGCGTCGATCTGATGAATTTGGTGATATTTATGATAACTGCTCCGCTCCCTTAAGTAATAGCGGGGTGAAATTTATCCTATAACCTTCCTCAATAAATGGACTAATCAGCACAAAAATATTTTTCAATTCGAACCAGTAGTTCCTGAGATTATCGCGTTCAAACAAAGAAACAAATTCTTCAACTTTATAATATTAATATAGTTACTATCATCGCGATACGTATACGAAACACTACGATGCGTAGACACAGGCCGACGACCTACTGCATATTAATAGACAATAGATCTATAAGTAGGTCTCTATCCTTCTCATTGTTGTAGATTACGCAACACCGAAGAAAAGGGATTCAATGGTACGCTTGCTCAAACATTCATAACCACGAGTTTAGCCGTATAAAATCATATATAGCTATAGAATACATGATTTAAAACTAAAAAATACGGAAACAGGACAATGGGCGGCCTTATCGCTTTAAGCGATTTCTTCCTGGCAACCTTTGGATGGTGACTAAAGTTGGTTGTTACTATAACTAATAACATTAATTTATTTATTTCAGTGATCGAAATATCTGCAGAAAAAGCTGATATGCTTGTAGAGAAATCAGAAAATGGAAAAAATGAGCAATGGATATCCAACATTTCTCGTGCAAGTGATAGTAATATTACAGGCAAGTACCTTATTTAAACCTATAAAATACTATGTAGTATTCAGATACCTGTGAATCTGAATTTAGTGTCTGTTTATGATTGTGTAGGTATTATAGGAATGACTTGACTAAAGTCATTATGACAGCCTAGCTAAGACCATTGTACTCATAATTTCTATATTGAAGAACCAAAATGACTATTAATTTTTTTAATGCCAAGAAGACTGATAAAATTTCGCGTAATATTATAGGTTTTTTTTTTTATTTATTTATTTCCATATTATTACATTAGTTCATCTCATAGAAGCACCCATAAAACCCGCATAGGTTTATCTTGGGTGTGCGTGTACATTAAATTTAATTTATATAATCAACAAAAAATACAATTATAAATACATATCAAACAAAAATATAAATAAGTTTCGCCGGTGACAAGGAATAGTAAGTGCAGAGTAGGTAGGTGTAGTCTTTTGAGTGTAAACCGGCTGTTGTTTACGGTAGATGCACTCGTAAATAAGGTAAATGGTTCTGTTCGAGTAACCTAGTGAAAAGGACTCTAAAGTCACTTTACAGTCCAAATATGTTGGGGCACATTTGGATTCAAGTAATAATCAAATATATATCGAATATAAAATGTATAGTCTAGATAAGTCTTTATAATATAATAATCTAGATAAGTCTTGATAATATAATAATCTAGATAAGTGAAGATAAGTCTACCCCAGTCTGCCCCATCTACCTGTTTCAGCGTCCTAAGCAAGGACGCTGCTAACGACGGTGTCATGGTCCGCCCGTCTAACTACAAATCCAATTTTTAAAATGTTTATTTAATAAGTATGTACTTAGATACCTATGTTTTGCTTTGAGAACTAATAAATAACGACCGCCACGAACGGACCGCGAAAGAGCGCTCTGATTGGCCCAACGCGTGACGCCTTCACCCGCTAACCACTGCGTCCGCCATTTTTTGCAAATATAGAAAGTATTGTGTACGAACCGCCGAACATGCCACACGGTAATGCCTCTCGCGCCCCGTTCTGATGGTCTACCTACCAAAATCATTTCTAATCTTTCATTTACACTATCAACGATGAGTACCCCGCGTTCCACCTTCCTTTATACACGGTCTATATATAGTTTTAGGACTCGTTTGCCCCATTGGCAGATATTTTAGGTAGGATTTGGGTGATAGGTTTCATATTGAGTTTAATTCTAATTTCAGTTGAATATAGACCAGGGGAAGAAGTGTCTCTAACGATGCTGCCAGCTCCAAAGGAAGATTCTACTAGGAAAACTCTACTAGCACTAAAAAGTACATACGCGACATCATATTGGAAGCAGTTTACAATTCTCACTCGAAGATCTCTATGGGTAATATATTTTTAAGGGATATTGGGATCCAAACTACCTCTTCTGATACCGCTGTATGATTGATAAGACGCTAGCGTAGAATATTAGTTTTACAAAATTTTGGTTGTGTATTCAATATATTCATCTCGAAGAAGTCATTAGCCGACCACTTGGCAAAGTCAAATATTAAAACTTTTGAATAATTCAAATTTATTGTTTGAAATATTTAATAAACTTTTTATCTTGTATTCTTGAAGTTAATTACTACAAAAACCATCATTTTGATAAAAATAAAGTAGTAATTACTGTTAACCTTATAACCGACTCACGTGCTGGCTATAGATATATACAGATATATACACCTTTGAGGCTAAAAACTTACGTTTAATTTTTTTTTTCATCCTGCAACATAGATACCAATAACCAATTCTATTCACTCAAATAAAAGCTAGTATTCTGATACCTTTATCTCCTCTAGTCCCCATGTCGTTTACAGTTTTATTTCTAATCGATATACCGTCTATATATTTGTAATATTTGTTTTACAGACAATCTGGCGAGACCCCTGGTTCACACTGAGGTTCCTACTTATTCACATCGGGATGGCCGGATTTGTAGGCTTTTTGTGGTATCAAGTCGGTAATGATGCCTACCACGCACAAAATAACATCAGATATTTACATTACTGTCTGCTGTTCCTAATGTTTACGGCCTTTAGTGCTATATGTATAAGATGTAAGTATACTATACCACTAGTGTCAATATCTCATTTACACTTAATAAGTTTAAATAAACCCTCGGTTGCAATTTCCAGTTCAATTGTACCTATCCTTTTTTTAACGTGCAGAAATCCCCTCGGATCAAATTGGATCCCCGCCGGAGAAGGTGAGGGTAGTTATGTCGGACTCGAACCGACTGAAACCGAACGGCCGCCTTAGGCCAATAGTTGCCTTTGCCATATCTCTCGCGCACCCTGACTTCGACCCCCGAGTCGCCTTCGCGCATTACGGGCAATGCGGTACGGATGGGATCTAAATTTCCTCCGGCCCCGCTACCCCGCCTCCTCAATTCAATTGTATACCAACAAAATTTTCTTTTTAGTACACCTTATATTATACTGTCTACTTAACAACCAGCATTTGGTGTGATGGTTCATTTTTCAATCTAAATAAAACGTTGTTTTTTTTAAATAGGTACTTTATTAATTTTGCAGTTCCGGAAGAAATCCCGGTAATTCGCCGCGAGCACTTCAATAGATGGTACTCCACGGGGGCCTACTATTTATCCACTGTTGTATCCATACTACCATTGCAAACAGTTTGTACGTTCATTTTCGCTGCTCTTACGTACTTATTAACGGGACAACCCCTAGAGTGGATAAGGTTCTCAGGATTCTTCACTGTTTTGCTGATGGTGACTTACGTCGCACTTTGCAAGGGATTGCTAGTTGGATCTATCTTCAATGTCAAAGTTAGTATGAACATTTTACCACACGACATAAATTTAATAGGTACACTGGAACTTATTACGTGTTTTTGGAATCAAAAAAAATTTTTTTTGTCAAATACCAGAAAAATCATAAAGCAAAGTAACTAATGCAAATAAAAAAATAGAAAATATTGTTGCATCAATGACAAGCTTTGCCCATTATTACTTTTAATAACTGCTTCACCCATTTTAATTCTGATTAAATGATATACTAAACCGACCAGATCAATTATATTAAGCCAATTCAATCATTTCAAACTGGATAATCAAAGCGTCTATGCCAAATAAATGTAATAAAATTATTTTATTTCTTATTTCAGAACGGAGTTATAATGGGTCCCTTCTTCATAATGCCTTTCATAATGTTCTCCGGGATTTTCATCAGAAAATCCGATGTTCCAGATATTTTTGCTAAGCTCTTTCAAATTTCATTCCTCAAGCACGGTTTCGTTGGTCTCATGTTATCAATATTTGGAAGAGAAAGAGCCAGACTCGTGTGTGATAATTCACATATATATTGCCATTGGAAGCATCCTGCCACAATACTTAAAGAATATGGTGCTTTAGGAGAAGATTATTTAAGTTTAGTAATAGCGTTATTTTCGATAGGTGCTATAGTTGCACTGACGGCCTTTATAATATTAAAAACGAGATTAAGGAACAAATGGTGACGATAGATAAATGTAGAGACACATGAAAGAAAGATTTTAAAATATGTAAATAATGACACAAGATGTAAAGCTAGTCAGACACGTGGTTAAAGTACGTCATTCAATATAAAAATAATTAATAAGAAATATGAGTTGAAGAAATAAGACTTAGGCTATGCTATGCATCGAGCGGATGCACGCATGCGCGTGCTTTGTACATGTTAATAATACTAAGTTCATGCAGATAATTCGCACAACACCAAACAAAAAATAGTTTCGAATGCACGACACACATGAGGCCTTGGAGACGGTTATAATAAATATAAGAAAAACATTGACTGGGACAAATAATTTAGTAAAAGCAACAGTGAATTGTAACGGGTATTCCAAAGTTTTTGATACATATTTTAATGTATATTCTATGTTTTTACGTATTTTTATATTTATGTTTGTATTGAGTTTGATATACAATTAGTAGACAATATGGACTATAGTTGCGGCACGCTAGGATGGCCGTTTAGACACGACTGGTTTTGCTCGTATTCTCTTTTTTGGTGTTTGAATTTTATTTTCTTCTGTGCCAGTCTCGCCATATATTTCTTGAGTTATTCGTTTAACAGTTCGTTGTCCAATATTTAGCGCACCAAAAAAAGAGAAAACGAGCAAAACCAATAGCGTCAAAACGGCCATCATAGTGTGCAAATAGGTAGACAGAGAGATAGATTAACGCCCACACATCGCTAACAATGGTTTTCGGACCCATTAAATAATCACAAATTACAATAAATCATTCCCCTGTAAAACATTTATAGGACTTACAAGAAGATGATTGAATGCGATCTATGCTCAATTAAACAGAAAATCTTTATGTTATGGAGAGGCTTTAATTGTATCTTTTAAGAAATATAATATAATAGTGATATGTCAAAAGTGTACATAAATAAAGATAATATTTTTTAAATTGTTATATCATGTAAATAGAATACTACTCTGTCAAGAAAGTACCGGGAAAAAATCAATAATACACAAGAAAATTGTTATTCATCCAAATTTATTTTATCACCTTCAAAGTATGCTCCTTCAGAAACGATACACTTACGCCAACGAATAATTCAATCATCAAAACATTTTTTAAACGCTGTTTCCGGAATTGAGTTTAGTTCTCGCCGCGCATTCTCCTTTATGTCTTCTACTGATTGAAAACGGGTGCCACGAAGTGGTAATTTGAGTGTAGGAAAAAGAAAGAAGTCGGCTGGAGTCATATCTGGTGAATATGGTGGTTGTTCGATGGTATTTTTGAGTGTTTGGACAAAAATTCGTTCACAATGATGGCCTTGTGCGAAGGCGCATTATCGTGGTGCAAAATCCAAGAATTTTCTTTCCACAAATCTGGCCTTTTTCTTCGAATTTGTTCTCTTAAATGTCGCATAACGCTCAAATAATAATCTTTATTTACCGTTTGACATTCCGGCAAAAATTCCGAGTGCACAACACCGCGATAGTCAAAGAAAACAGTCAACATGACTTTGACTTTTGATCGACTTTGACATGGTATTTTTATGTGGTAACCTGAAATTCCATTGGCGATGCAAAATTTAAGACAAACTCTTTGTTCAATGTTTTTGTCCATTATGAAATTCGCAATACACACTAGATATTATAAAACTAAAAACAGCACTGTTTTTAACATAAATGACATGCAACTCAAACTCCGCGCCAAAATGGAAAGCAGTTGTGCCAATCAAACAACAACAAAAAAAAAACAAAAAATTGAATTTGGGCCTGTGGATCGTTTTTGGTTGCCGAAGGTGAGGTCGACAGGCATATCCCTCGCACCCCGGCCGACCCAGGTAGTATTTAGAATACTTAAGGTACGTAAAGTCGAAATCTTCCACCCTGTATATAAGGCATTTTGTATCAAAATATTATAATAAAGATATTAGCATTTCGTTTCCTTGCCTATACGAGTATCATTCTTTGTTGTTTTATCTGTTTGTCATTTTAAATTTGCATACTTTCAATAATAATATAATTAACTTTTAAAAATCGATATATAATAAATACAAAACATATCACGATACCATAAATGTGCCATGATTGAATATCTTGTCATCATAATTAGTATAAATATTGTCAAAATATTCCACGTTACTTTAGTAGCCATGTTCAGTAGGCCATTTATATATTAGACTACTAAGTGAACACCTAGGTGGTTTTTTAAATGCCGGCAAATAATTCCGATTATCTAAACAAGATGTTAAGTAGGTTACTGGTGATAGTGCAGTAAGAAATTGTAGCATTGAGTTCAACTTTAGCTCATAATACAGATTAAATTTGTTATTATTTTTAGATGTTGAAACAATGTTCAACGCTTCAAGACATTTTTTCAAAACCTAATGGATGAAATGAAACAACAATAATATGAGGCCAGTCCACAAATAATTCGGAAAGTACTGTGCACTTAAAATCGTAAATCTGTGATGTAGATCAAAACGTACCTATATTGTACCTACCTAATAATAATAAACATACAGATACTATGATTAATTTTATTGGTTATCTTACTTTAGTCCGTTACCATTTATATAACTTTAGGGCCAGCGCTGTGTCATGCGTGTTCAAGCATGCGGGTGTCTGTTTCATGTAAATAATAATGAGCTAATTTCGTGCTTAAACTTGGCAAATCGTGAAAAAAAAGGTTCGATCCCGGCGTAATATGTACGATTTCAATGCAGCGAAGGAATTTGGATACAATACCAAGAATAGTATATAACACTTATTTGTAGTGCCTAAGTACAAAATAAATCTAAAATTGTAATCAAATTCATATTTTTATATCATGTTAAGTGAATATTTTTTATTAGTTTCTTATTTTGTTTTCTATTATAAAAGCAGATAATCCGTATTGCTATTATATTTGTTGGGTTAAATAAACCCAAGGCAACCAGCCAGTACTATAAATAAAATGCACATTGTTGCATTAAATATTTATAGTACCGTGAAGCCGCCTACGTCTAGATGGAGAATTTATCAAAGCTTTCACGCAAATTATCTTAAAAATGTCACTAGCTATGGAAGATTTTTCATTTTTTAAGGATTACACAGGTTCTTTGGAATTATCTCTTTCAATTAAACATTTACGGGATTTGGTTATTTATTAACAATTTCTACAAAATAAGATAAAAAAATATTTTCTCTATAAAAATATGAAATTCATTTTTAAACTACTTATTTTTATATTAGTTCATGTTGTAATCTGTTGTGATTTTTTATCATCAATACACTACGCTGTAGTTATTTAATTGAATAGTTGGTTATGATCTTCGTTGCATGTTTAAAAGCGATAAAGAAAAATTTTGTGACATATGTAGCCATATTTTATTACCTGTTAATCACGATTTTTCTTATATTTTCATAGTATATTTCGTATAAAATAAGATATAATGTAGAGATATTAAAATTTTAAGTAGAATTTTCTAACTGTGTAAATATATGTTACTGATAATTTATTTTGATAGAAAATAAGTCTTTGTCCTATCAAAATAAGACTAACAAATGGTCTTTGTATTTCACATACAACCAGCCTGTATGGTATATGGATTGCAAAGTAAAACAATTCCAATTTTGTAGACTGAAGGTCTGACTGAAGAATGTACTACTTTGACTAGGAAGAGTATTTGCAAATCTGCAAATGCCATTGTATCAATGTTGTTATAATTGTCTTTTAGGAAGTCCGCTGCTTCGTGCGAATGCACACATGCGGACGCCTCTTCAGTCCTTTCTAATTTCAAGCAAATATACCTGCAATTATGCGCATTCCGCCCGCATGCTTGCACAAGCATGAAGCTGCGAATGCTGTTAGATACAATATTTTTACACCTAATAATAAGAAAACGAAATCGCTCAAATATTTCAATACATACCAAAGTGTTGTTTGTGACAACAGCAGTGTTAAGTATATATTCCTATATATATTGGTCTTGCAGCGACGACAGTGGGAGCCATCTACCGATACTCGTACGAACTATTGGAATCAATGAATGATGTTACAATCATTTATAAACATTGATTTTTGATTACTAGATATTAGAATACTAATCGGTTCAGGCGGGAACCGAACCAGTCGCTGGTTCGATTAGTTTGATGGTGGGAGTCAGAAATTTCATTCAAGTGTTATATTTTATTTTAAGGCTAAATTGCTATATGTACTATCAGAAATTCAATAAAATTATATCTTTTCTGAACTTAGAGCACTTACGCATGATACACGCGATAATATCAGAGAATATCGTAGACTGACGGATCTACTCATATGATAATATTGACAATAAAATATTTAAGTACTGTCAATAATATAGTGACAGTGCAGCATGTATTATTAAGCGATATATTTTATTATAAATATTATTGAATATGATGTGTGGTCTGCGTTTTCGATTTACACATTAAATTGCACTTGTATGTTTTTTCATGGACTTCATTCATTTCTGATAGATAGTATAATTTCATTTATTATATTTAAAGTATGTATTATACATTAATATTAATTATGCCTGTATGAAAGAGTTGCCTTGGAAATAAAACAATATCAGTTCTCAAGTAAGTTTTATTTTATTCATGTGTTCATAATTTCAATAATATACTGAAAAAGGAAGACGGCGAGCCTATTGCCATTAACCGGGCACTTATAAACCTGCAATAAATACACACATAACTTCGAAAAGCATCGAAAAGTCATTGGTGTGTGCCATGGTAAAACCTGGGATCAAACCCGAGACCGCGTCTCAGCTGTCCATTACCCATACCACTAGGCTACCACGGTTATAACTAATCCAACTAAATAATTCTACTACAAATTATTCAATTAATAAATTAGGAGTCCAAACCAACCTAATTATATTTGAGATCGGGTCGGTGTCATCAAACGGATTTCCTTCTTTTTTCAAATTTGACAGGTATATTAATAGGAACTGGCACTGGTATATCCCACAATTGGGTAAAACAATAGGTAGGCCTGGACCTGGGAATACCCAGGCCTTGATAAACTTGTAATTATAATTACCTACCTATGTTATAATAAAACCAACGTACGACGCATAAACTTCAGACCTGCTCACACAACCTTCGACAACCTCAGACAGTACCTACCTACGTTTTTTTTTTTTCTTTTACAATATTTCAAGTCTCTATAACCAGATTTTTGATATTTCTGTTCATTATTATTTATTTATTCTTTTTTATTTATTTTTTCCTTATGTAACTACCATTACAGGTTGCCCCAATGCGGCAGTTAGCAAATTGTACATTGTAAATCTTAACCTATTCTACTAACTATAACTTATAACTAATTCTAACTATTCTATAACTTATAACTAATGACATACAAAGATGCCCTTGTGAACTCACTCAGAGAACCCGCAAACATGTCCACTATTTCGGATATCATATTGAGGGCGCGAAGGGCCCGAGTGAACGGGGCCTCGGCCTGCAGGTTCGTGCGCGCGCGCGGCACCGCCAGCAGCGGCGGCCGGCGACGCGCGACGGCGCCACACGTACCGGTCCGGCACACACAGACACAAAGCACCCAGTATTGCTGGGTTATGTAGCTTACCCCTCAGTACCGCCAACATATACGATACCAGCGCGACTTCACGCCTCACCCGTAGTTCATTGTACCCCACCGTTCCCAATATGAATAAGGTGGGATACATTAGCGGATAATAAGGATACACACCATACAACCTTAGATATAGAAATCTAATAAATTTGTTTTGTATCCGCTCCAACATTAGATTATATTTGGCCTCATATGGTGACCATACGGCTGCGTTCCCTTCCAGCTGGCTTCGCACTAGCGCATTATATAATGCTTTGATCGCTCCTATATTTGTAAAAATATTTGCTCTTCGCAATATGAAACCTAAATTTCTGAGTTCCTAAAGAAACAATATGAAACCTAAATTTCTGAGTTCCTTCCTTTCTCTGAGTACCTAAAGTTCCGAGACAAAATTTTCTTACACTTTATATATTAACATATAATTAATCTAAACCGCATGGTTCCCGGCAGTGTAGAATTTGGATCACCCCATCTCTTCCCATGCGGTGTCGTATAAAGCGACTGAGGGATAGGGCAGTTTAACATCAGACAGATATATACAGCCCAGACTCAGCCTCACATGCATGGCTTGAGTCCACAATAGTGCCCGGATGACGGCAATAGGCTCACCCCCTATTACGTGGGGCCGAATTTAATGATTGGTGAAATGTGGGTATTAATTCACTTCTGCCTAACCCTCCGGGGATAAAGGCGTGATTATATGCATGTATGCATGTATTAATCTGATTCTTCGAGGATTGCAAAACTATTAACAAACAATGTTTTTTTCTTTTCCGTGTCAGTCATCAGACAGCCCAGGCTCAGCCTCAGATGAATGGCTTGAGTCAACAATAGTGCCCGGATGACGGCAATAGGCTCACCCCCTATTACGTGGGACGGAATTTAATGATTGGTGAAATGTGGGGGTTAATTCACCTCTGACTAATCCTGCGGGGATAAAGGCGTGATTATATGTATGTATGTTTGTCAATGCTGACGCTGCGCCACTGTAAATTCAGCTTTTGGTTGGCAGAGACATTGGCTTTTTCATTATCTAGACAGCACTATACCTTCACACATTATGGTGTGGACTTGCGATGTAAATGTGGAGTTACTCCACAGACAATAGCACACCTGTTAACGTGTGCTACATGTCCATACGCCCAGAATGCCATCCAGGTTGCATCACACTGGGAGAACACAATTTGAGAGTTAAAGCACCATCGATATAATAGAAGTAGAATGTCTCTTTTCCTTTTTTTGGAGGTTGTTGAACGTCAGGACTTCTTGGGCTGGCGGTTTCACCTTCGTCTTCAGTCTGCGGAAATTCGTAAAGATCAACTTTGTAATAATAATGATATATTCTTTTTTTTTATATAGGACACACCAACTTGACCTCACCTCGCCTGATGGTAAGCTAAAGGCAAAGTCTCAAGAAAGAGGGTCACCATTACAGACACTAAGTATTACAATGGTGGCACTCAGCTTGGCGGCCTCATCAGATGCTTTTTCACGCCCCGCTTAAAGGACCAGGGACTGTAGGAAGTAGGAAACACGTGTGCTGGTAATGAATTTCAGGTCTTGGTGGTGCGGCAAAGAAAAGAGTCTCCGAACCGCTTGGTTTTTGCTCGTATATTCTGCACAGCGTGAGGGTGACATCTAAGGCCTGCACGTGTTGTCCTATGTGGGAAAGGAGATGGTGGGATTAGTTGGAAGAGCTCATCAGAACACTTACCATGGTAGAGACGGTAAAATACAACCAAGGAAGCAATATCTCTACGCATCTGCAAAGGCTCGAGGGTGTTCGTGACCTCAGGGTTCCCAATAATTCGGACCGCGCGTCGCTGCAATCTGTCGAGAGCATCTAGTAGGTATTTCGCGGAGCCATCCCAGAGATGCGAGCAGTATTCCACGCAGGAGCGAATTTGTGTCTTATAGAGAAGACACCGCTACTCCGGCGTGAAAAAACGTCTCACTTTGTTCAGGAGTCCGAGTTTCCGCGAGGCTGTTTTGATGATGATCTCGATGTAATTTCTGTTATTCAGTTTGCAGCGAATATCCATGCCTAGGATATTGAGATTGTCCTGCAGTGGCAGTGGCGTGCTCTGAAGAGTGGGAAGGGGAAGGAAAGAAGATACCTTTGCTGTGAACGCACAAGTCTGCGTCTTCTTGGCATTGAACTCGACCATGTTCTCAGAGCCCCATTGAGAAATGTGATTTAAGATCCGGTCCAGTTCAGTGGCAAGAAGCTGTCTTTTTTCCGCGATATCAGACTGGTTGGCCGCAGGTTGTCCGTGATAACTCCCGTGTAAGGTGCTATCGTCTGCATAGTAATGTATGCTGCCGGTGGACAGCATGTCGTTGATATGCAGAAGAAAGAGAGCGGGAGATAATACAGACCCCTGCGGTACGCCAGCATTTATCTGCAAGAACTCCGAAGCCCGTCCATCACAGAGGACGCGAATACGGCGCTCCCGCAGGAAACTAGCAATCCAGTTGCCCAGTCTAGGAGCAGACCAAAGGCTGGTAGCTTGGAGAGAAGCGATTTGTGCCAGACTCTATTGAAAGCATTCGCGATATCAAGACTAATTGCCAGTGCCTCGCCGTGCTTGTCCATAGCCTCACCCCAAACATGGGTAACGTATGCTAGAAGATCACCCGTTGACCGTTTCGGCCTGAAGCCATATTGCCGGTCATTAATTAAGGAGTGATCCTCTAGGTGACGCATGAGCTGTTTGTTAATGATGTGCTCGAAGACCTTGCACAGCACTGAGGTGACGGCTATGGGTCGATAGTTGGCTGGCTCTGAGCGATCCCCCTTCTTGGGGATCGGCTGTACATTTGCCTCTTTCCAAGCCAAAGGCACTGTACCCGAGCTGTAGGACAGTCAGTACAGCCGCGTAAGCATTGGAGACAACTCCGCTGTACATTTTTGTAAAACCACCGCTGGAATACCATCCGGGCCACTGGCTTTCCGGACATCGAGTGATTGAAGTACCGCATGGACATCGCATTGCCTGATACGTATTTCAGGCATTACGTGGTCACCATTGGGTAGTGTCGACGGCTCTATACCGCAATCATCGACTCGGGAATTGGCCGCAAAGAGATTTACTAGCATATTGGCTTTCTCTTGCTGTCCATGGCCCAGGGATCCATCAGGGTAGTGCAGCGGTGGCAGTGAAGGCTGACAGAACTTGGCCTGCACGGCTTTGGCCAGTCGCCAGTATCCACGGCTGCCCGTGGGATGTGCCACTAGCTCTTAAGCAAGCCGTGCAATGCGCAGGGCATCCGCTCTGACGTAAACCCTCTTGCTGTCCTTTGTGTCTCTGTTGTACGCCGCCTTGAAGTGGCCCACATTGGGATCGTGCGTGGCAACAGCCCTCGCACACTCGCGCCCGAACCAAGGGCGCACTCGTCGGGCACCGGTGACATCAGTGTACGGGATATAGTATTCCATACCCAGACCGATCTCACCGGCAACAACAGTACCACAATCTGAGGGTTTCTTACTTTTAAAGCAGCGTTCAACTCACGGGATGGACGCAAAATAGTTGCGCAGCCCATCCCAATCTGCTGACGAGTAGTGCCAGAGACGCCGCTTCCCCTGCACGGGTCGTGAGGGCGCTATAATTGGCACCTTGGAGCAGACCAGACAGTGGTTGGTATTGCCTAAAGCGGCTTGTACCGAAACACTGTACTGGTCTGGGTGACTCGTCAGCAGAAGGTCTAGCAGGGAGGAAGCTGGGCCCGACCTTCTTGGTATTCTAGTGACCTCGTGTACCAATTGGGTCAGGCCATGCGCCAGAGCAAATGCATGGGCGGCTCTTCCCGCATGGTCTGTTTTGGCGGAGCCCAACCAGGTTTCGTGGTGGGCGTTAAAGTCCCCCAAAAATACGTTCGACGTTCGGAAACCGTTCCTGCGCATCATCTGCCGCCTGACTCAGATATTCAAAGAGTCGAGTTGTCTCAGCATCTCCTGTATGGGAACGGTAGAGGCACACATAGATCTGACTCGTAGAGCCATGGTCTACGTGTACTCATAGGGTTGAGAAGGATGGGTCCTCAAGGCAGCGCAAACGCCGACAACAAACATCCGCCCTAACAAACACGCACACCCCGGCTTTTGCACGCAAATTTTCCTCGATAACATAGCCGGGGTAAAGCTAGTAGGTCGTGTCATCAGGGCGGCCTATTTGTGTCTCCGTGAGAAAGAGCATATCTGGTTACGCCGTCTCAAGGTATTGGTGGACGGCGTTGAGGTTCGCATGGAGCCCACAGATGTTAGTGGACTCCACCTCAAATAGCGAGCTTGTGGGAGTTTGAAGAGCCGCTGTGTTACCCAATACAAGTGCGCTGCCATGAAAAAAAGAAGAAAAGGGCGTGAAAAAAGAGGTGGCTCCCACTTCCGGTCATCAACCGGCACGACGAGCCATACCGGGATTATGCGCGATCTGGTGAGGCAGCTTTCCAGGGTGGTTACTCCCAGTTGGGCCTCTGTACTATACCGCGGGCGGCCAGCGGCACCACCGTTTCGACGGGTCTCCCTGACCGGCGCGTCGCCCCGCACCATCCTCACTGGACTACGCCAAGACCCACTGGTCCCACTAGTGCTGCGACCACCATCACCTCTGCCCGGCTATGCATTTGCTGATCCCTGAACGCAATCCAACCGAAATTGAATTACTATGAAGGGCTTTTCGCAATATTGCACGGTGGTACCAACCCGGTCGAAATTTGTGACAAATTTGTGTCGTCAAATCTCTACCACCAGTAGTCTTCAGTTTGCAGAAATTCATAAAGATCAACTTTGTAATAATAATGATATATTCAATACGTTGAGCTCGATTTTGCGACTACTTCTATCGTACGTGATTAAATACCAACCCTAATGACCATACCCTACAACAACGTTTATGCCAATTTCAGCTAAATCTATTCAGCTATTTTCAAAATAAATAGCAACCCAACAGATATAATTCTATAAATCACATATTGGGCATCAGTATTGCTCCTAGAAAGAATTCGTTTTCCTTTTTCTGGAATAATATCCGCCGAAAATAGGAGTTTATATTCACATTGCACCAATCCTTGACACAACTTCAACCTTTTTTTTTTTAATAAATTCAAATTGAGTTTTTCTCTTACTGCATCGGAGGAACTACTGAACAAACTTGAACGCTTGCAAAATCTGGGAATCCGCTTTGTGTTTGGCCTCAAAATCGCAAATGCGACGTTGGCTCTTTCTCCATCGACGCAGATACTGCCCGAAGTACCCGTGCTCGGTGATCATCTGCGTCAGACGGTACAAGAGGCTGCCGTGTGGCCTCTCTAGCCACTCCCCCATGATGGGTCTTACCGCTGCTACTACGACGCGCCCCGATACTATATTACATAATCACAATTTTTCATTTATTTGCGGGAGCGCTTCGATTATCTTGTACCCATTCATTACCATAAGCTTCTCTGCTACTTAAAGGTTTACTGGAAGAGAACTCATTTTTAGCTAAGCTTGCCTTTGTACATCTTTTTCCGCAGTTTTAATCATCATCTCTGTTATGTGTGTATGCAATAAAAAAATAAGAATCCGTTTGCTATTTGATAAACGAATTCGTGCGGCTAACCCAAGGTCTCGGAAATAGAATATCGTAACAGAACAGTGAGGTTTGTAGTAGATACTCAGTTCGCGCCTCGCGCGCCTCCCCGTTTTCCGAGGACGAGTTGGGGACTCTGTAGTCCCCACACCCGAGGAGAGGGCCAGATCGTGAGAGATGGCCCTGGGTCGGCCGGGGTGCGAAGGATATGCCTGTCAACCTCACCTTCGGCAACCAAAACGGCCCACAGGCGGCGTGCGTTTTAGTCGGTTCGAATCCGACATAACCTCTTCCACTGGCTCCGGTGGGGAGGTATCCGTGGGGATTTTGCGTACGTAAAAAAAAAGTAGATACTCAGTTGGTTTTTCGATATAGCCATTTCATCGGTAGCCCCGCTGAAATAAAACCACTGGAAGTTTTACACACATTAAGGAAGGCATGTAAACATAGACTCGTCCCCATTTATTTGTATTTAAAATTTTTATACATAGTAATCTACCAGTCTTGATTCTGAGATATGAGAATGTGTGAGAATTCAAATAGGTTTTACACAAATAGTTGTTGTTCCTACAGCTTACAATGTACTTAATACATTTGCAGATGATGATAATAATTAAAATAATTCATAGACTTAGCGTAATCCGGCTTACACAGCAATCTTAATAAATGCTCTACCTATCTTGTAATTACGAGATATCAGTAAATATCGAAAGATAATGCGATATGGAAATTTTAATACATAAAGAAGTACAGAAGATTGACTTCAAAAAAAGAACAGCAGCAATTTCATGCATACATAGATTTTTTTTACAATGACATAGATTACATAGGTATGTACACCTAAGGGCAGCTTGTATTACGTCGGTCTCATATGATAATTTCGTACGTAATTATGGTTTAGTGTAATTCCAAATTAACAAAATACGTAATTCCAAAATGGAATCTAAAATCTCATGATCAGTTACAAACATCAGCGTAAGAAATATCACGGAACACAGGACCAATTAGGCAGTAAATCATATATTTTAACCTCGTCATTATTCTTGCATTAATCCCAGTCGCATCCAAAGCTTGCACTTCACACCTCGGAGTCAGGGGTCCGCTCTTTCCAGTCTAACCTGGTCTCAGCTTAACCTTGAGATTTTCCATGAAGTGACTGATATCTTATCTGTACAACCCTTTGGCGATATCGAAGTAATTCAGTTAAACCAGTTGTTGAACTTTTTAGGGTTTTAACTCGAGGACTAGAGCTCGTGGTGACTGTCATAGATGTTAGTACAACCGGGGCCGACAGGTTATGGCGCTCCCCAAGTCCTATGCATGTAGCCATATTCATGCATACAAATATTTGCACTGAGCGCGAATCAAACCCATGCCCTCTGTATAGCAATCACATTCACTACCGCCACCCCACAGAAGCTGCACCAAAATAGTTGAACTGATTAGGTTAGATTTTACTAGTAGTATTACATAGCTTATATAACACGTAACATATATTATGTATCACATTTTTCCCTACCACGGAGAGAGAAAGGCGTTCATGATCGATTGCTGTGCGTGTAGAATGCACTTTATGTCATAGGTGCAAAAGTCTTGATGTTGTCTCAAGTAAGACTTCTGTATTGGTTATTGCGTGCCAATAACAAGGTTGCTACAGCTATATTATCTTTGTATTTTCAATATAATCGAGTGACAGTCTTAACACCACTGAGCGCATGACTAGACGCTACTCATGATCGCGAATGCGTGAACCCGGTATGTCCTGCACTTACCGACGTTCCCAATTTTTCAATTCCGCGCATAACGCCATAATCAGTGTCGTCCGTTCTTCAACATATCATACACAATGGAAGTGGAAACTTGGAAAGACGACGTCAGTTATGAAGATGGACATTTAATTGTTTGCACGGACATATTTTATTCAATTAAAGTGAAAAGTGAGTATTCATTATTTAAATTATCTATATGTATTGCAATTTTTTTTAAGATTGTGCCATTGATAAGGGGAACCTACCGGAATGTAGGCAAAAGGCCAAGGTGGTTTGGATTGAGTTACATAAACATGCTCCTTTCATATTGGTGGTGTTTTACGTACGTATATGTCTAAAAGCACTTATAAGCTGTAAGCTTATATTCAAGTTTGAAATGTCAGTAGATGAAACCGGGAAAGACAGAAAATAGTGTGCTGTCTCTTCCTTCCCTGCGGATCGATTCACTTACCTACACCAAGTTTTCAATTCGCATGATTTGATTTTTCGATTAGAAGGAAAATCATAAAAAAATGTACTTATTCAGTGACCTGTCAAAAAAATCCCCTGCCTGCTTATCGTGAGGTAGGATTACTTAAGCAACAATATGTATCAATGGAGGCAGGTTATAAAACTCACAATCTTAATTTATTTAGATTTGGAAATTTTAATTTTAATAGTACTCGTTTTAAATCCTCGTTTCCGTAACGTAATTTTGCTAAATGTTCCCTTAGAGAGAGATCAGCGAGAGCGCATGCACGTTTGTATGCTCTATTAACTCCGGAAAAACGCAAATAAAACAGAGAGCTTGATAAAGCCCAACTGCATTCATAAAAGTGTCATCACTATTTATATATTAGTAGGTACCTCCCTGCCTACCAACCAGTACCTGCCTACCGCATGGTAAAGGTGTGAAGGCAATCGAGTTCTTACTGTTTGTACAGTACAGTATTCCTTTGCAAAACCTTTAAAACTTTACTCAGTAATCTTAATACTAGAGGCAACGTCTCTGTGGGATTATTTTATTGTACCTACCTAATTCTCAAAGGTAAAAATAAAATAACTCTAAATCATTACTGAGCTTCTCATAGGACAATAGCCCCGGCGACCTCAATGTCATTACGGTTAAATGAAAATATACATACATACATACATACAATCACGCCTTTATCCCCGCTGGGTTAGACAGAGGTGAATTAACACCCACATTTCACCAATCGTTGAATTCGGTCCCACGTAATAGGGGGTGAGCCTATTGCCGTCTTCCGGGCACTATTGTCGACTGGAGCCATGCATCTGAGGCGGAGTCTGGGCTGTATATATCTGTCTGGTATTAAATAGCCCCATCTCTTAGTCACCTTGTACGATACCGCATGGGAAGAGATGGGGTGGTCCAAATTCTACTCTGCCGGGAACCACGCGGAAAATATCTTTTTATTTATTTATTTTACACCACTTAGGTGGCAGACAAGCAGGCAGCCCACCTGATGGGAAGTGTTACACAGTTTTACACGTATTTTATTTACTAAAACAAATTATTAATATGATTATAAAGAGCAAATTTGGAAACTTCAAAATAACAGAAATAATCGTATGAGAGAGCAGATAGCTATCTTTTTTTTATCTAGGACACGCCAACTTGGCTTCACCTCGCCTGATGGTAAACTAAAGGCAAAATCTCAGGAATGAGGGTCACCATTACAGACACATAATAAAACCCGTTCTTCTGTTTGCTTATGCGCATGACTCGTCAACTGCAAACGAAAAACGCAACATGTGTGAGCATGCACTACGTATTGTGTTCACAATGTCGCAGTTTATACCTAGAATAATAAAGATCTAACTTAAAATCATAATTTGACGGAGAGCCAAATAGCATAAAACAATATTCTTTAAATGAGTTTTTGTGTGCTGAAGGCACAATCATCAAGATATCGCCAAAGATCCTTGGAGATAAGACATAGATGTGAACCTACTACTAATCAAGCAATTTAGTTTAACTTGGATGGGGAAGAATAATTAATAATTATAGGTAATATTCTTTTCAATAAAATTGTGACTTGTATGAAATAATTATTGCTCAAAGGATACTTCTTTTGGGTTAAAAGATTGACTATCGTGCCATTCATCTCAAAAATGGAAATTTATTACACATAGACACAATGGTTACAAAACACAACTAAGCTGGGCGTCTTTGATGCATAAAACTAAATACTTGTGAAGAAACTGTCCGTTCGTTTGTGTATGTTGCGCTTTCACTATCTTTGTTGCCAGTTTAGTTACCTATTTAGCTCTTTCCCCAATCTTAGTAGAGAATTGATTAATTGAATTGAATACTTTAAGCGTGTTGGGCATTTTTTTATACCACTTAGGTGCGATACACAAGCGCACGGCCCACCTGATGGAAAGTGGTTACCGTGGCCTATGGACGTGTGTAACACCAGAGGAGCCACACTCGCGCTGCCGACCCTGTAAGCGCAGAATTTCTGTGCCCTCAGTGTAGAGGACAAAGCAGGACAAGCCATTAGTCATCCCACTGACAGTACAAATTCTCCAGTGAGCATTTATTGGAGATAGCATTTATTGAGATGGAAAAAACAATTGAACTCGCAACACCGTTCCTGAAATCTCTTGCGACAGATTTTGACATTTCACCGATAATGACAATTCAGAAGTGACATCTCTGTAGGTACATTAGTATCCACAATATTGGTCAAGTTTCACTTCTGACAGCACTCCCAAAGTATCCCTTTATTATAATTTTACCCTTACCTTCACCAAGGTGATATACTTACTAATACAGTTCTCATAGCATACAGAGATCTATTTCGGATAAAAAATAGCACATGTGCTATTGATTAGACTGAATTAAGACTGATAGTCGACCACAACTAGATTAGGATAAGGTTCAGAAAAGTACAGTACAAACATTTATATTTACTGCGTAATTGGCACTAATTTAGCAATGTAATTAATTGAGTGTTTCCTATTTCATAAAGTTCTATCTACTGTGTCACTGGCGTTTTATCTACCAAGCCGCCTATACAGTAAAGAACCTTTAACCTCTGGGTAATGAAAACGCTAAAACATTGTATAAACATACATTTTAGCACAAAATTATCACTTGATCTTCATCTTGTATAAAAATAACTTATACGCATTACGCACACGAGGAAAGAGGCCAGGCAGTTTTTAACCGACTTCAAGAAAATAGTCGGTTATTATTTGTCATAAAAGAATTCATCGCAATGTATCTGATTTCGTCGACATTAGTGAACTAATTTTGGAAATTCAACAGTAAAATCTTACTCGTATTTTTTTGTCTTTTGATTAAATTTGTTAATAAGTTATTTTTCTGTATTCAGTGCCTGTTTTTTTGTGCTTTCTGGTTTTTTGTTAAATAAAACTTTTTCTTAATTTTTCCACGTAGTGAGACAGTTGTTGCAAAATGTATCCGCACCAGAGATGGCGAATCTCATACATTTATTTTTATCCGCGATGTTATAATGACCCCACAAAAACTCAGTTTCCGAAAATAATTACAAAATATCGTTAAGAGAAATAATGAGTGGTTGTTAGCAAGAATTATGCCGAAAAGTATATTATTTATTCATTATTTTATAATGAAGCACGTGTGAGAATAGACATATACTCAATTTTGAAATATTTAAATTAATGATCTTAAATTTTAAAAAGGCGTACATAAAACTTTTAATATAAGTATTTCAAGTTTTTCAAATAGTTATATAGCGGGCACACCTGTTTCTATTACTTCTTTAAATGAATTTGTTATCTAATACAAAAGCTGTACAAATTGTAAATACTATTTGAGTACAAATCAATATTGTGTTACATAAAATCTGAGGACATTTGGCAACCATCAGATCCACTTGCACTACACTCGACCAACGTTAGGAATGTTGGGAAAAGGCGTATTTTTTAAAGGAAAGCTGACAATACTTACTTATAACTAATTCAAAATAATATCGATTTGCATAAATTAATTACCAACCTTAACGTTGTATTTAAACTATCATGGTTATTCATATTAGTATCGAAGTAATCGGGATGAATCGGGATGATCGGGAGGAATGTTGTATTGTTTTGAGTTCCCGACATTTCGGCTCTGTTGCAAGCACCATGATCGGAAACACAAAACAATACAACATGGTAAATATCCCGATTACTTTGAAACTAAACTTAACGATGGGTAAATAAAAACCCTTATAAGTTATGAACCTATATCATAATTACTTATCTATTATTGTAATTGTAACCATTATTGGCTGGTAGAACAAAAAAGAACCCGATAAAAAACCCGATATATATCAAAATAATAAATAAAATAAATTAATAAATAAATAAAAATAAAAATAATCGCAGTCACAATAGCACCAGTTGCAAAATTTTACCCGAGCCCGAGAGAAAAATATTCTGACGAATTGAGAACCTTCCTCCTTTTTGAAGTGGGTTAAAAAGGTTTTTGTCGGCAAAGAGCGTAAACTACGTTTTGGGTTCGGGAACAATTAATTTGGCAAGAAAAATAATTATTTTACCCATACATTATTCCGATCCACTATCCGGTGTGTCAGGGTGTATGTAAGAAATAGTTCTGACAGAGAGATCTCTTGCTGGTTGTTCCTAGTCCATCAAGGTCTATCTCAACTACATCTGGATAGCCACTGCGCGTAGTCGCTGAAGTTCACATCCCTGCTCAAATCCCAGCTCCCACGCCTACAGTCTCTTGCCTCAAGATCCCATGGTAGGGATCCCGAAAAGGGACTCACCGCCTCGCCGATTATTTTGCAACGGTACCCTCTAGTGACCCTGTTGGCTAGCACTCGATGTGGTTCCCGCAGCAACCGCGTCCATGGTGTAGCAAACGTCTATAGAGCCACCTAAGAAGGATAAAAAGGAGGATTTTTTAAATCTTCATAATCACTTGTAATGTACCAAGTTTGAATCGTTTTTAATTGTATTTAGAAATTATAGTTTTATTATAAGTTTTCGTTAATACTACGTATAATGTTTGACTACAAATGCAGCCACGTTAGGATACAAATGAATGTAGGCAGCGCAGATATTGTATCATGTCAGTCAGACACTCGGACGACAGACAGTCGCCTGCGTATGCCGCAAACGCGCCACACTCGTATAACGGACGCGCTATTACGCGCTCGTATTTATTATTTTAAATTTAACGTTCTGTGATTTTTGTTTTTAAAATGGCTGTCGAGATTTTAAGTTGTGATTTTCAAAGGCACAATAGAGCTTCTACATTCCTGGATGTGCGTTATAGGATACCAGACGGTTTGTATATAAACTACACTTAAATTTAACTTCTAAGTGAAAGTTAAGAGAACCGTACTTGAAAGCATGATTTGACCCGATTGTTGTTTGTTACTAGTATGTTCTCAATTATTCTTACTAGCTTTATTATGTCACTAAATTTATGTTACTTATGTTTTAGGAATAATTAATACAATGTTCTTAGTACACCAACGAGCTTAATAACCGTTGTAGGTATTATAGTTATAAGACAATGCAGTTTGATTTTGTTTTTTACTTGTATTTTTGTTTAATCGTAATTGTGTGAGCCAAGAGATTTCTGATTTACATACAAACACATAATAACGCCTTTATCCCAGGAGGGTTAGGCAGAGGTGAATTAATGAACACCCACATTTCTCCACACGTAATAGAGGGTGAACCTGTTATTATCTTCCGGGCACTATTGTTGACTCAAGCCATGCATCTGAGCCTGAGTCTGAGCTGTATATAGCTGTAAGAACGTAATTAGGCTAGAAGTCAATCGAAGTGTGTTAGGTAGATCCTAAATACACGCCAACAAGTTCTTATATGCAACTAGTTAATGACAAACATGCAACATAGCGCTTGTTTAGGTAATTATTTACCTATTTTTGTGTGGTCAATTTCGAGACCATTTCGGAGATAGAAGTTAATACACAAATTACCAAATTGCATCGTAATAAGGTACACAAGGTGGAAGTTTTGCGGCGGCGCACCTCGCGCGCCTCCCCGTTTCCGGGGACGAATTAGGGACTCTGTGGGCCCCACACCCGAGGAGAGCGCCAGATCGTGAGAGATGGCCCTGGGTAGGCCGGGGTGCGAGGGATATGCCTGTCAACCTCACCTTCGGCAACCAAAAACGACCCACAGGCGGCGTGCGTTTTGGTCGGTTCGAATCCGACCTAAAGTCGGCTCCGGTGGGGGGATATCCGTGGGAATTTTGCGCACGTAAACAAAGGGTGGAAGTTTTTGACCTTACGTGGAGGGAAAGTCCTCTAAATACTGAAACTAGGGAATTTCACTCAAATGAAATATTCCTTTATTTTTTAAAAGAAATAAAACTGCATTCAAATATTTTTCGAAACTTGCTTGCCACAACCGGTAATCGAACCGACTATCCGAAAAAGAAACATTTAATTTAGGTGCGAAAGCCCCCACGGATGCACGGATGGGCCGTGTGCTTGTCTGCCACCTAAGTGGTATAAAAAAAGAATTCCAAGTTTGCTTTTTAGACCCCGAGGTTGAAAGTGACTGCAGTCTACCCTTCCAAGCCTAGGAGGAATACTTGCGACAGAACCTCGACCCTTGTTTAGTATGTGCACTGACTTGCTGATAGCAAACTGCTTGGACCTCTAGGATATTGGTAGAGTCAATATCTATACAGTACGACCCTGATTCATATATATGTATATACATATTTTACTATTTATACTGTTCATTGATGACACTCGGTGGAATTAATTGTTACATATATTGAAACACACTGGTACTTTTTTCACAGTACTTTTTATTATTACACCTGGCCGGTTTCGCAGTACGGCATCCTCAAAGGTTTACCTATCCATATTATGTTTTATACTTCTAGCACAAGCAATTTAGCTTAGCTGAGTGGGTTAGTGGGAATTCTAGTCATTTCGGCTACTAATATACTTTAAAAAAATTATAGAATGAAGACTAAGTATAATACTCATACTTGATTGACTCACTTAGGCTGGACAAAACATGGTCTTATCGTTTAATGTTCCTTATCCTATGTTTCTCCTTGAAGTATGTGTCTTTTATTTAAAAGGTCTTGATCTTTTATTATTGTATAAGATACTGGTTGCTTAGTTCAACTATGAACAAATATGACTCGAGTAGCTTTGTATGTGTGTTTAATATGCAAAGGAATGTTTGAACTCGATTCTGGAACCATACAAAACGAAGGATTGATATCAAAACTATGCACATTTTTAACATTTTTTTTTTTTAATAAGGACACGCCAACTTGACTTCACCTCGCCTGATGGTAAGCTAAAGGCAAAATCTCAGGAAAGAGAACCATTACAGACACTAAGTGTTACAATGGTGGCACTCATCTTTTGCAAATTTGATGCAGCATTTGATGACAATACAATACTTTATAAAACAAAAGTAATTTTACTTTCTCTTCTTTCTTTGCTTATAGACTTTAATTAGTCCATTGATGACCCTGGATTTGACTTTTGACTTTCACAAAATGCTCTTTCGATAGTTGTTCAGTTGGTACCAGTAGAACTTGGTTTTAGTTTGTAATTTTTATTTACTTATTATATACTTTATTGTGTGCCAATTACAATATTTGTGATAGGTACAGAAATAAGGAAGACAAGAGCAGTAAAAAGGAAGGCCTAATACATTTACGCAAATTCTTCCAGGCAAGCTTTGCATTGAAATGTATGTCGGTTTGGGTATTTGGGAGTTGTTGGCGTTTAATATATAATTTTAAATAGTTATATCATATACATACTTAAATAAGTACATAATTATACAAAAATATACACACCTAAAGAGAGGTAGGACACGACGGTATACGTACGAGAAGTACCTCCGCCCTACAGAATACCGCGGCCATAATAAACTCGTGTTGTGTTCCCGGTGGTGAGTAGGGTAGCCAGAGCTCACTGGAGGGTTTTTGTGCTGTCAGTGGAAATATCAAAAGCTTATCCTGCTTTGTCTATTACACTGACGGCACAGAAACTCTCAATGCTTGCAGGGTTGGCAGTGCGAGTGTGACTCTCTTGGTTTTGCACGCGTCCATAGGCCACGGTAACCACTTTCCATCAGGTGGGCCATGTGCTTGTCTGCCATCTAAGTGGTATAAAAAATATAAACTTAAAATACTAATATTATATTTACTTTAGCAACAAAATATATAAATGTTTGAGTTCGTATTGCTATGTGGCTAATTTCAAATTACTTTAATGATAACGAACAATTTATTGTAATTAATTCATGTTCACATTATATACTTACCTATATTAGTGGGACTACAAACCGAATTCATAGCTTATGCCTTTTATGTCGTGAGCATCCAATAAGCAAAGATTAAGAGAGTTAATTGTAGGTTGAGCTTTTGTACGTTAAGTTTTGTACGTTATTTTCAAAGCAGTAGTAGTAGTAAGGTCATTTTAATTTCAGGAAATCATTTCTGAATTTAATGAAATTTAGAACTTCTCCATATCACCCTCAGCAGGTAGGTATAAAATGTCGTTATTGTGTAAATTAAATAATATTTTGTGTTGGTATTCGGTGCTTATTTTGTTAATGTCTACTGTTATGTTAAGATAAAGAGCTGTATGTCAAGCAGATAACGATTTCATAAGGTCAAAGGACGTTATTTTGCGCCATTGTTGTAAAATACGATAACGTACAATGCGTCTATGAATATACTAAATTTTATTTTGAGTAAAAATAGACTAAAACTAGTTACTAGGTATGTAATAGTATGTTATACGTGCATGCGAAGCCTTTAAAATGATGAGTATGAGAGATTTCATCACACAGGTTGCACCCACAGTGTAGATGACAAGTGGGATCCAGATAACGGACAGGCTTCAGCCATAATCACGAGGTATATGCCAGTTGCTACCTCACCCCTTACATTTGATGGTCCGAGGCGGCCGTGCGGTTTTGGTCGGTTCGAGTCCGACATTACTATCCCTGCTGGCTCTGGCGAGGGGGTATCCGAGGAGATTTTTATACGTAAAAAAAGTTTCAGCAGTTTGATGCACGTAAGTAGTTAGTATGCAAATAAGTTATATCTACTACCTACCTACTTTTATAACTAAAAGGGTTTTCAGCGCACAGCTAATGCATCAATACTGATATAAAATACAATAATTTGAGAGCAGTGAGAACCATGGTCACAGTGATTGTAGTCATTATCTTCGTAGCGTGTTAGATAACGGTATGACAAGTGTGTGGAATCAAACAAAGCATTTATTGGCACATTAACGAGTGTGGCTTTATATTTATTATAATTTATAAGAAAAACTGGTTCGCCTCATGTGTAACTAGCCTTGAGGCCTCATTCTTTAGCATCCGTTAAAAAAAAGTTTATGCCCAAAATACAATTTTAATTTACGTTATCAATGTGCCTAGGTACATACTCGTAATTAAATATTATTAACATAACGAGTTTTCAAACTAATCATAATTTGACATTAAACAACATAAGTCGAATAGAATGATATTATATTATCAGTGGTACTAGTAACTTTAAATTATAACAAAAATAAATATTTAACCGTTTTGACTAAGTATAGTTCGATGTACCATCGAATTCAGATACTTTTCAAAATCTCTACTTGTCAGGAAGGCAATTGTAAGTTTGTTTCAGAATGTTTGCCGTAAAATTATTACATAGAAATTCGAAGTATTATTAAATATAGGTAATGTTAGCAGTTACACTACTACTAAGAAAAACATAACATAACAGTAGACGTTCATAATATGTGCTCTTTGTGTGACTAAACTGAATAAATGAAATTGATTCTTTGATTGATTCTTGATTCTTTGAACAATGCCCGCTGAGTTTCTTGCCGTTGTCCTATCAGCGGGTCTAAAAAGGTCACATTGAGCGATTCTGCTAAAAACTAACTTTATGAATTTCCAGTAGATCTCAATAGATTCCTATAAAATTCGTTAAATAGTCACGCATATGAGCCGAATCACGATAATTCAATTACTACGCAGATCCAAATTTCGTGTTAATATTGCCGCAATACAAAATATTATCCTAATACGATTCTAATAAAGTAACCTTTTTAGACCTCCGGTCAGGGCCGCGTTTGGAAGCGGCGGCGGTGGTCCATTAATTAAACTGGTCTTTAATATTTCTTTTTATATTGATGTTTTGTTAGTGCCAATGTAATGGTCTATGCAGAATAAATAATTTTTGACTTTGACTTAGCCTTCCGTAACATTAACCGACAGTAGAATATCCTATATTTCCCTGCTAAATAAAAAAAATATCCATTATCATCTTATTGTTTTTTCTTGTTGCATTCGATGCGTTCACATTTGGAACCCGCTTACTCTTAATCTTCCTTTTAGTTTGGCTTATACTGTTCTTATGGGTCTACTACTGCCCGACCCCCTCTAACCCCGAAAGAAAACCAGCGTTAGAGCATCGTCAGTTAATCAGTGGATGTACTAACTTGCTGTTGAAGTTGACTTGGTTCCAAAGGACTAACTAGGACCCCCACCAAGACCTTAAAAATATAGTACCTTAAATATCATTGTGGCTTGTGTGTCGGATGCGAGAGCCGATAGCAAGAGATCGACTCTGACTTCTGCGATAAGGTCTCGCTGCATCACCCAAGCTGAACAAGCGTAGAGCTTCCCTGATTTTATTATTCTTGTATTGTAGCATGCAATTCAGTCACACGGTGTATTTAAAACTACTTTAATAAACGAAAGTGATTGGCATTACAAGCTAAGTACATAACACTACTAAGACACAATATTATGTTGTAATAGTGCTATTTAAAGTGCCATCTAAATCCGTAAAGGCAACATAGATAAGTACTTGTTTTTATTAACTGATAGGTATAAATAAACGTAAGAATGAATAACAATAGTTTTTATTTACATATACAATATATTTATAGATACACACTCAGAATTATTTCATTGCAATAATATTGTTGCTCTCTAATAGTCTGTAGTCTATGATATAATAAAATAATTGTCATAATTTGTACGCTTTATACTTAAGATGGGTAGGTATGTATTTTTTATTGAACCAACAAGGCTATTTAAATTTTTGTTTACTTCATCATATCCTGGACTGAAATTAATAAATATTGAACTTAATATTCATCCATTAAACAGATCGCTGAAGGACGTCATGTATACCTACTCGGACCCTTGACTAATGAAAAACTAAACTCAACTGCAAGTTTATATACTTTTACTTAAATGTTAAAAAGAATAAAAAATTAGGCTGTATTACTAGTAATTCTACTACTATACTAGTAATTCTACTACTATACTAGTAATTCTGATCCCGTTACAGTATTTCACAAAAACCTTTTACAGGTACAAAAAGTACCTAGCCTATATGTTATTCCATGTATGGGTATTGGTATGGGTAACCCTGTATAAAAATGTTTTTTCAGCTTTTTGAACGTGATTGAGTAACTAGGTAGTCTTTTTTTTTTCTTTTTACGTGCAGAAAATCCCCACGGATACCCCCCACCACCGGAGCCGGTCTGAGATATTATGTCGGACTCGAACCGACTAAAACGCACGATGCCTGCGGGTCTTTTGGTTGCCGAAGGTGAGGTTAACAAGCATATCCCTCGCACCCCGGCCGACCCAGAGCCACTTCTCTCGATCTGGCCCTCTCCTCGGCTGTGGGGACCACAGAGCCCCCAACTCGCTCCCGGAAACAAGGAGGCACGCAAGGTGCACCGCCCGCCGCGGCCTGCTTCTGCCAGGTTGACAGGCGGCTCCACCCGTCACTCTCAGGCCTGCGCTCATGGGGAGTGGAGACAGGCCCCTCTTCCCCACTGGGCACTATGGGCACGTGCCCAGGGCCCCGCGATCGAATGGGGCCCCCTAGTTCCTGCCAGATTACCAAATGATAACCGATATTTAGGTATTACCGAAAAACATTAATTTTGAAAAATCTGATGATAATGACTTACTACAATACCTACGCTTATTATATTAGCTTTAGTTTGCCGCATGCGGATAGCTATACCTTGTACAACATAGCTTGAACTTTTTGACAGATGGGTCAGTGATGGGAAACAGAAAATATCTATTGGTGTAAAAAATGTGTTGGCTAAATATGTGGCTGTATGTTTGTTTTAAACTATTCAAAATAAATAAATTCATTCGTCAATCAATTTTATTGCACTAGACATAAAAACATTGGGTAGGTACCATTGTTTTCAGTTTTTCTATTTAAATTTTACTTCGAAGCAATAAAAACCACTTAAGACTTTCGGAAAATGCTTGAGTCCTTAACAGGTACTCTTATGTTGTGTGTCTATTCTTATGATTATTATCAATTTTTAATATTATTAAAATAAGAAAATATTGTTCGTCGTTGCAAAGTTATATCGATTTCAGATTTGACATCCGTCAAAAAGAAAGATCAAACTAATAAATAAACAGGGTATAAGTACTCCACTCTCTCTCAAAAATGAGTTTTTCCGATATTAGTATATTTAGGTTAATTTAAATACCTATATGTAAGTATAAGAATACAATTAAAAGAAAAATTATTAAATTAAAAAAAGAAGAATTATTTGATGCGGTGTGGTTTATGTCTTTAAGAAACCTATTCGAACGTCATTCGTAATACCAAAGACAAAAAAGGGGAATTCCCGACTCCCGATCGTCGTTTGACTTGACGAACGGGAATTCCCTTCAAGTATTTGTCTGCGATGTTGTGGCGTTTGTTTTGTTTGTAGTTGTTAGTTTGTTACTGACTGTGCTTGAGCTCTGACAAAAAAATAGTATTGTTTGATTAAATCGTCGTTTGTCTGTTTTGTGTTAGCGAATATTTTCGTTATAAAATTAATTAAATACTGAATTATAATATAAAATGTCGAAACGGTCATATCCTAGTGGATCTGAAAAAAGGAAAAAAGCTCTACATCAGAAAGAAGTAATTGAAAAGTTACCAAAATTAACATCATATTTTACTACTACTACTGGAGAAACTTCTGTAAGTAGCAATCAACTCATAAATGTTCCACATGATGACTCAGCTCAATTACAAATTGCGGGAATTTCTAAACCTTCATGTTCCAATTTTGAAAAAGAGATTGAATCAGAAAGCGACTATTCCTACGACGAAAGTGCAACGACTTCAGTAACTTCACTAAAACCGACAACTCCAACTGTGTCAATTGAACAGCAGTTTTCCAACACAGAAGAATTAATATCGCACGATCCCGCCGATTATTTTCACGAAAAGTTTGTTGAAATAAATCGCGAAATTTTAATTCGTAAGGGACCAGTATATTTTCAAAATAAAGATTCTGACTTTTCCGAGGCATCCAGAACCTACAAAGATGGTAATAAATTAGTGACGAGATATTTCAACAAAGCATTATTTATTCGCAAATTAAAGAACAATGAAAGCGTCGAAAGAAAATGGTTGCTGTATTCGCCTTCCAAATGCTCTGTATTTTGTTTTTCATGCTGCTTATTTAACCCAACTGATGTTAATCTTTGCTCTCGGAATGGATGTAATGATTGGAAGCATATTAATCACATAATTTTAACACATGAAAATAGCCCAGCGCATAAGCAATCTATGATGACTTATCTGGCACGAAGTAAAGCGGTTGGTAGAGTAGATATAGAGTTATTATCTCAACATCAAAAGGAAGTGGATTACTGGAGAAACGTACTTAAACGGATTGTAGCTGTTGTAAAATTTTTGGCATCGAGAGGGCTTCCATTTCGCGGCGACAATGAAATCCTAGGATCTCCAAACAATGGAAATTATTTGGGTTGTGTGGAATTATTGAGTGAATTTGATCCATTTCTTGCAGATCACTTAAAAAAATTTGGGAATCCTGGAAAAGGTAACATTTCTTATTTATCAGCAAATATCTGTAATGAGTTTATTGAAGTAATGGGAAAACAGGTTCTAAAAAAAATTATAAATGAAGTTAAATCAGCAAAATATTTTTCCATAAACGTTGACAGTACGCCCGATCTGTCTCATATTGACCAGCTAACTTTCATCATTCGATACGTAAAAGACTGTATTCCTGTTGAAAGGTTTTTGAAATTTATACCTATTAAAGAGCATAAATCTAAGTATTTAGCGGAGACCATCTTAAATTTTTTAGAGATACATGATATTCCCATAAAAGATTGCAGAGGACAAAGCTACGACAATGCTTCAAATATGTCGGGAAAGTATAGTGGTCTACAAACAAGAATCAAGGAAAAATGTGAATTTGCCACCTTTATACCATGTGCAGGACATTCACTAAACTTGGTAGGTGTCCATGCTGCTGGGTGTGTACCGGAGGCATCACAGTTTTTTGAAATAGTTCAGAAAGTGTACAACTTTTTTTCGGGCTCTACCCACAGATGGAATATATTAACAGAACATTTAGGTTCAAAAAAAGTTGTTAAGAGTCTTTCACAAACCAGATGGTCAGCCCGAGCTGATGCAGTAAGTGCTTTGCATGGGGGTTATAAAAGAATATTAGAAGCTTTAATCACCATCGCAAACGATACTGAAAAGGCACGAGAAACAAGAGACGAAGCCCAGTCTGTCTAGAAAAATGGGAAATCTAGAATTTATTATACTGGCGGAAATCTGGAGCACCATATAGGAAAGAATAGACAAAACAAGTAATTATCTTCAGAAAGAAACAATAACACTGGACGTTGAAACCAATTTGTTGACTTCACTTTATGATTTTATTACTAACCTCAGGGATAAATTTGATAACTTCGAATCATCTGCCAAAGAAAATAACCCAGAATCTGACTACAAAGATCTATCTCAAAGAACAAGACGTAGAAGCTCACGGCTGTTTTTTTTTGATGGCTCTGCGCCATCAGTCCAATTGAATGGAAAAGAGCGATTCAACGTAGAAACCTTTCTCCCAATAATCGATACCTTGAGTGTTCATCTAAAACAGCGACAAAGTTCATATGAGACCGTCAGTCAACGTTTTAGTTTATTTTTTCACTTAAAAACTCTGAATTCCGAAGAGATACGACAAGGATGCAAAGAATTTTCTCAAATCTATCACGAAGATGTAAATGAAAAAGAGTTAGAAATAGAATGTCAACATTTAAAAGAATACTTAAAAAATGTTCAGAGTGAAAATGAAGCATCTAACAGTGTACAGGAAGTATATAATCTATTAAAGCAAAACAAAATTGAAGACACATTTCCTAACGTAGAAATTGCATTGAGAATATTTTTAAGTATGATGGTAACTAACTGCAGCGGAGAACGCTCCTTCTCCAAATTGAAACGAATAAAAAATTAATTAAGAAGTACAATGCTTCAAGAGAGATTAACTAGTTTGTCGCTGATGTCCATAGAATGTGATATTCTCAATACCATAGATTTTGAAGATGTGATTAACGATTTTGCTCATCTTAAATCTAGAAGGGTACCTTTGCAATCAACATAGAATTAATCTAAGGATTTTATGTTAAGCGAGTTACTTTTGTAGATTATTTTTTATATTTCCTATTTTTTTATAGTTAGTAACTAAATCAAAATAAATTTAGAACCTTGTTTGTCTTTCTTTATCTATTGTAACTAAATAGTGTTTTCTCAAGGTCCTAGGGGCCCCATGATCCTAATGTGCCCAGGGCCTCAAATAGTTTAAAGACGGCCCTGAGTGGAGATCATTCCTCCGACGCTCGAGTTGCCACAGCACGCGGGCAGCTTGACTTGCGATCCTCCTTCTCTCCCGCTACCGCTCATGCCCCGCAAGTAACAAGGTAGCCTAACAGAGAGAAACAAGATAGTCTAGCACTTTAGCAGTAGCAATTGTAAAAATAATAGTTATAAATGGTGAGAAGCCTATGTTTAGAATACGGCCAGATTCTTATGTAAATTTTAAAAAATTATGTAACCACTTTACAAAAAAGTACCTAATCTCGCCAAGTCACGTGGTACCTACCTAGTCACTAGTCACACTAGTTGTGTATATCTATATATGAGTTTGTGCGGCTGTATGTGTCTACAGCACTACTATTGTGCATGCGTGCTGAGAACTGTCTGAAGAAGGTCTTCTGTTTCGGAGTGATTTAATAGTAGAAATGATTTAGGTAGTTTCCTCAACATTTCTTTAATAAAGAACTCTAGGCCTACGTATTATATAATAATAAACTTTTTTACTACCTGCCCTGCGCGTTATTGCCCAAGTCATCTCTCCCACTCCGACACCATGTCCCTGTGGAGCTGGGATCTCGCGGCCCGAATATTTTCGGGAACATTTTTCCTACCAAAAAGATTTTACCCAAAAATATCTAGGGGCACAAACTTTATAATTGTATATATTTTATAAAACATTATGGGGGAGACGTCAGTCTCAGGGGAATGAATAGTTTCACGAGATGTGAGTATATAATATATTTCAAAGATTGATTTACACTGATAATGTTTACGGGGTTACAATGCCTGAAAGTCAGTAACACTACGTCGAATACAGTAAGTATTGCTCCGGCGAGCTTAGGTAGGTACCAGCGAGACGTGTGCGTAAGCGCGGTAGCCGGCGGACTGCCCTTGCGGCCGTGTGTCGAACTCACCGCTTATGTGTCAGAGGGAGACGCATAGCACGCGGGTAACCGTCCACGCGTGGCGCGTATAGAATGTCTAGGAACCTGGGTTGCTATATACTCCCCCTCCAGTTCTGGAGAACGCCCTCGCTCCTGGACTGGTGATTCAACCTTCTTTGTAGGACGTCCGCGATTCCTTTTTGGAATTACGGGTTTTGGTACAGTGCTGTCCTCTCTACCTTGATAAAGGCTAAGATCCTGAGTATGATATTTACCTATGATTTGATTAGGTCTTTCCTGATTGCTATCGCCCTGTAATAAAACTGCACCTAAGGCGTAGTTACTTGCGTCTGTACGCAGAACAAAAGGACGACTGAAATCGGCTTGAACCAGTATGGGAGCTGTGGTCAGTAGACGCTTTAGCTCGGTAAATGCTTGGGTCTGTTCTGAGCCCCAAGACCATTCTTGGTTCTTTCTAGTCAGACGGGTTAATGGTTCGGCAATTTTTGAAAAACTCGGTATGAATTTTCTGAACCAAGAACAAGTTTGTAGGAAGGTTCTCAGGTGTTTAAGGTTACCTGGCTCCTTCATATCAGTTACAGTCTTCACCTTTTCCGGATCGGCCGATATACCTTGTTGAGTTATGACATGACCGAGGTATTTAACGCTAGCTCTGGCGAAGACACATTTCTCTCTATTAACATGGAGTTTGAAGTCGGCTAGACGTTTAAATACTATTTCGAGGTCTTGCAGGTGTTTTTGGTACCCCTGGGACATAATCAATAGATCATCTAAGTAGCATAGCATAGTTACCTCTTGAAGTGCAGAGCAGGACCGGAGACGATCAATAAGACGCTGGAACGTGGCCGGACCGTTGCGGACCCCAAAGGGCATCCTTTTGAACCTATAGGTCCCTAAAGAGCACACAAAAGCAGTTTTGTCTTTATCTGATTCCCTTACCTTTACTTGCCAGTAGGAAGATCGAAGATCCAACGTACTCATGTAGCAGTCCTGTTTCGTACTCTGTAGTAACTCGTCGATGCGTGGCATCGGGTATGTGTCAGCCTTAGTTATTGAATTCAAACGCCTATAGTCTACACAAAAACGGATACCACCATTAGATTTTGGCACCATAAGCGCCGGTGAACACCAAGCCGATTCACATTCTTCAATGATGTCGTCTTGTAGCATCTTCGCTATTTCAGCTTTCATCAGCTGTTTTTTTGAAGGGTTAAGGCGATAAGGGGGTACCGCTATTGGCGGATGGTCACCTGTATCAATGCGATGCTCTGCGTACGGTGTTGGACCTCCCCCTGCACTGAAGACGCGAGCGTGCCTGTTAATGATGTCAGCGAGCGCTTGACGCTCAGCTGGCGTGAGGTGAGTACCTTCATCATCCCGAAGTATTTCAGTCGAGGCGCAGGACACGTTAGGAGAGCTTGGTTCAAAACACAGCTTGTATTTTATTTGATTATTGTTGCTAAAGTACCAAGTTTCTTTATGAAAATTAATAACAACCCTGGCGGCAGTTATAAAATCTATACCTAATAATGTTTCATTATTAGTTGAGTTGGGAAAAATTAAAAATGGCATGGTGATAACTGAAGTCTTTAAAGTAACCTCTAATGTAGTCGTTAGTACATCCATTAATCGCACTATACCATCGGCGAGCTTTACTTCCCTTGTGGAAGGTAAGAGTGGATGTCCTTGACGTAGAAGGAGAGTATACAGCGAATGACCCGCAATGCAGTGTTTAGCAGCCGTATCTATCAATGCGGTTCCGTTAAAACCCAGAACTTGAATTTCGAAAATCGGGCGTAAATCGCGACCTATACGTCCGACAGGACGGTTACCGCACGATGAAGCATCTCCATTACAACATATAGAACTACCATAACAAACATTCTTAATTTCTAAAATTTGTGGGTTACAATACTTTCCCACTGTGCGTACATTTCTATCAATGTAGAGGTTATTAACCTTTTGGTTCACATCACTACTTTGATCTGATAATCTAGACTTATTACACTTTTGTTTTAAACGTATTTGTTTACTATCGTATTTTGAACAATTTCGCGAAACGGAACTTGAATCCAATTCGGAGCAACTACTATTATTATTACAAAACAGAAATGACTTGTTAACACATTTATCACAAGAAAAATTTGAATGAATACTTCGATCACATTTAGGTATACATACACACTTATGAATATTAGAATTATACGTACGAGAAGTATTATTAGCGTAAGAATTATTAAAATTATTCTTAGAGTCTGTAGGTATAACACGAGAATGAACACAATAAAATGAGTTATTTTGTTGTTTATCACAGACATCGGGTTTTTCACGCACACGCACTTCCGTACAGCTATGAGATTGAGACTCACCTGAATGTTTTTGTAACTTACGGCACTGGTCCCTAGTGTGTCCATATTTCTTACAGTAAACACAAACGGGTCGTTGATGCTTCGCAGTACTGGCGGAGTCTTGACTCGGCGGCGGCGGCTGAGCGGGCGGCGGCGGGCGCTGGGTTTCGTAAACGGCGGGAACGTTTCTAGCGGGCAGCGGAGCGCTGCGAGCCGGCGCCTGAGCCCCGCGGGTCGGTAGCGTGTTAGCGACGAGTTGTGTCTGTTGCGTAGATGTAGACAAGGGGCGCATCTTTGTTTGTATCTGGCGCTCACTTGTAGTAGGCATCGTGTGTTTATCATCAAATGAATCCTCTATGTTACGTGAAAGCCGAAGTAATTGACTAAAATTTGTGCAGTCTTCTCTTCGAAGCCTTTTTCTTATCCTAGAGTTGAGAAGGCCATACGTCATGTCTATCTGGGCAGATTCGGTTACGTCTCCCGTAGGTAAACGTGATAAAAGGGCGCGAATGCGTGCCACAAACACGTCTGTATTCTCCTCTTGTTGTGTTGTTGAAAAAATATCTCTATATATACGATGCGGTGGACGGCGGTCGCCGTATGCACTTATTAAGTTTTCTTTAGCTTGCCGCCATGTTGACACGGTATGTTTGATTCCTTGCCACCAAACAGCGGCTTCGTCCTTGAATAAGTATGCAAGGCCGCGTATAATGTTTGAGTCCGAAACTTGTGCACAGTCACTGTATGCTTCTATACCATCGATGAAAGCTTCTACCGATTCTTTCGGTGTGCCGGAGAACGTGACTTTGCAGCGAGCTAGGGTGCTTTGCCCTGAAAAAGCAAATGACTCCGGAGTCGATGCGTTCGCGCGTGGTACCGAGGTAAGTAGCTCCCTGAGCGCTTCAGTCTGTGAACGTTGAAGGGCAGCTATTATGGACGTTACGTGCTGTAAAGAAAACGTAGCGTCGGTACATGGCGGAGGAGAGGACGCGTTGGCGCCATCTTGAAACGCAGACTCGGCGGGCGGCGGCGTGTTCGGTCGCGAGACAATCGTTGATGTGTTTTCGACATCGTCCCTGCGATTCAAACTAGCCGCTCTACTCCTGGTCACTGGCATGATCACTGATATAGTCACTAATTCACTGGTATTCGAGAAAAACGTTGGGCGCCATATATGGGGGAGACGTCAGTCTCAGGGGAATGAATAGTTTCACGAGATGTGAGTATATAATATATTTCAAAGATTGATTTACACTGATAATGTTTACGGGGTTACAATGCCTGAAAGTCAGTAACACTACGTCGAATACAGTAAGTATTGCTCCGGCGAGCTTAGGTAGGTACCAGCGAGACGTGTGCGTAAGCGCGGTAGCCGGCGGACTGCCCTTGCGGCCGTGTGTCGAACTCACCGCTTATGTGTCAGAGGGAGACGCATAGCGCGCGGGTAACCGTCCACGCGTGGCGCGTATAGAATGTCTAGGAACCTGGGTTGCTATAACATGAATTTAATTGATATTTTATTAATATAATTATTTCCACAACCTTGTCATGTTTCTTATAATAATTGAAATAATGGACATGATACCTACTTTAACAACAACATTTATTAATCTTCGTTGCCACTATCATACCTAACTGATTCAATTTTCTTCCTATCTTAATAGATTCTTTAATACCTGCCTATGCGCGTTTGTCGACCAACGCCAATGATATTCCTTTTTATATGTAATATCATTGGCCAACGCGAGTTTTTCTCAATATCTCCGGTTCTACCAAATCAATTGCGATTAAATAAACGTAACGTAAAAGATTTTAAGCCTAACCAAGACCTCTGAAACAAAAAAACCGCATCAACATCCATTAAGTAATTTTTGCGTCCATCACGAACAAACAGACAAGAATTTAAAAAAAAATGTGTTCAGTAGATATCGTTTTTATACCATAACTCTAATGTTTTAAAATATCTCCAATGTAGAGACACGATTATAGATCGATAGATTAAAAGACTGTCAACAGAGAAACATTATCGTTCCACAGATTCTATATAAACAAAATTAGGTAGGTACTGGCCCCAAGTTCAAGTACTCAGTACAATTGTAGGTGATTATTGATTTATATATTGTAACTTAGATAACTATGAAGCACATAAATAATTATGCTATGTTCCTATGTGTAGATAGCTTCCACAACAGTGACAGTCCACGCAGTGCCGGTTAGCAAGGCGATTCATACTGCAGTCAGTGTTGTCTAGTTATCCTTATTGAACAAAGTTCACATACTCACCTCATACATTACGCACTCACATACATTACATACGATAGGAAACAATTGATGTGTGTGCATTAGTGTTCATGTGCGTGTGGGTCCGCATATCCTGATATGATATAAGTGTCATCTGTCTGATTTTGAGTAGTAACAAGTCTCTTCAAATTTAAAGGGCTTTTGTGCGACAGACATGTGAAATCACAACTAAGGAATGGATTAGCGTCGACTTTCCGTATCAGAAGAACCGAGAACTGCAAATTGTGTTACCGCAGCAGGTGGTTTCGGTGAATCTCTTTCCCAATTTTGTGACTTGTAAAATTATCTAAAATTAATCACCAAAGAAAATATATTCATAACAGCAGGCCACTAGGTAAACAAATGGTGGAAAACTTTTAAAACTTGCCATAACAAGTAAATAACAAAGTAGTTAATTCGAAACTTAAAATGTACCTACCTACTAATAATGCAACCACAAATGTAACTTTTCGATGGACTAAAAGCATTAATTTATAAATAGGTAAGTATGTACCTACTTACCTACTTAATTTAGTAAATTACGTCGATCGTCTAAGAATATGTTTGAAGACAATGTTAAGTGTACAAAAAGAGTACCTACTAAGTAAGTACTATTTTTATATCATAGTAAAAACTCTTGCGGACATTTGTACCTTTTTTTTTACGTGCTCAAAATCCCCTCGGTGATCATCTGCGTCAGACGGTACGAGAGGCTGCCGTTTGGCCACTCCCCCAAGATGGGTCTTACCACCGCTACTACGGCGCACCCTGCGCTTGGTCGCCCAAGTCGTAGCTCCCATTCCGCCACCGTGTCCCTGTGGAGCCGGGATCTCACAGGGCATATGTCTATCCTTCAAGGTGTTCGCCCACACGGGACACCCGTACAGGGCCATGGACCGCACGACACCCGCGTAGAGTCTCCTGAGAGTGAGTTTCACCAAAAACACTATATCCGGTACAACCATACCTTGCGCTGCAAACTTTTTTCCTGTGTATAGGAGGTTCAACAGCAGTGACACTCGGAAATACCTAAGAAGCCAAATCAAAATGAGGCAAAGGAAGAGGTCAACCTTCACAAACCTTCACATTTATAATATTTTCATATTCATACATACAAAATGCAAAATAGCTATTTTTTGTTCATCCACTACAAGAAGTACCTACGTCGTATGCATACGTAATACGTACTTACTAAACTAAGCACAATGGATAAGATGGGAGTTTTGCATGCAAAATGATTCATTATTCTCGACACGTTAGGTGGAAAAATATATAAACAAGAGGTTGCAAACATTTTGACAAGTTTTTGTCAAGTTACAGACTTATGTAAAAAACAGCATCGGTGAGGACACCTGTCACCAATTCACCTCCACTGGCACAGTGGCGCGATGTTTGCCCCCGCCCCACTTTCCGTAGTTTGATGGGAATATCGTGCGAGTGCGAGGCATTTTAAAACCGTAGACGGTCTAGGGTCAACCGCAGTGTGAGGGAGATTGCCTAAAGTATATACTTTAGGCAATCTAACACTCCGACATTTGTAAACACGAGACGGCGCGGTGTGCGGACGTTTCCACACGAAAAAAAGAGACAGCGCATTAATCATCCATTATTATGTGGGACCGAATAGAATGATTGGTGAAATGTGTGTGTTAATTCACCACTGCCTAACCCTTCGGGGATATAGGCGTAATTATATGTATGTATGTATTAAAGTTATAGGGAGAAACAATACATTTTATTACTTTTTGGTAAACTTTTTAATATTTTTTTAATTAGGTAAAACAAATAATTCAATCACGCTGCACAATTTTCATCGGGGAGTTAATAAAAATGCGCGAACTGTATCATGGCAACCGTGTAGGTCGTAATCAAGCCTACTGTAGTAACTATAAGAGTTAGATCTATGTTCATCAGTCGCCATATTGTGTACTTGAACGGGTGATATTTCAAAAACTTCTCGGCATCTTTGATCCTGTCCCTTGACCTCGCTCCTGTATGCAGAAATATAAAATTGTATTACTGATATAATATCTGATCAAAAAATATTCTCCTCCCAAATAAAAGGATAATTAACACATTTTCACCAAGGCTAAGCCTGAAGAGCCTCGGTTAGGTACGTTAAGCGTAAATAATCTTGATGTGTCATCTTAATCTGTTTTATTTAAAAACTCATTTTATTAACATATTTCTGTTTAGAAACTCATTTTAAAACTAAAAACCGAAATTTAACTTCTAGTTAGTGAATTAGTTAGTCTAGTTTATTTGTTTAATAATTGTTTTTATAAATATTCGCTTACAAGATTGTTTACCTTAAACTAAGTACCTAACCGAGTGGATGGAGTAGTTGATTGGTCAGTAAGTTTGGTGGCCTGAAAATCAATTCTCCTTTATATAAATTATTATTTATGTATGTGTATTACTATAAAATATAACATAGTTATTTTAATTTAATTGAAATGTAATACATACATAATAATTAAAACATAAATACACAAAACAAATTTGCGATTATGTCGCGTCAAACAACCCACTCCGCATCGTTCCCGGCGCAAAGGTGCCCATGATGCTGGCCGCGTTGCCCCGCTGAATCGCAATAGCCAACCTTTTCCCCAGGAACGAGCCGGATCGGATTTATATAAATGGCCTATTATCGCTTTTTCATTATTGTAACATTAATTTTGTAGTGTGCAAATAGTTTTACGTTAGAATCTAGTTCAAAACTCTTAGTTTTAAGTTTATTTTTGTAAATAAACAAAATAAATAAAATAAAATAAAAATAAAAATAAAATATGCGCTTGTTAAATTCACAGATAAGTAAGCTCATAGATATGTACTAAAGGTTTAATCGAGACTTGACCAGCTTCCCGAATCAAGTGGGAATTCGTTGGCCGACACGTATTGTAGAATAGAATGATGAATGTATGGAATTATCACGTATTTTGACATTTATGACAATCATCAACGTATGCGTAGCCTAGTGGTATGGGTAATGGACTGCTGAGACGAGGGCTCGGGTTCGATCCCAGGCTTTACCATGGCACACACCAATGACTTTTCGATGCTTTTCGAAGTTATATGTGTATTTATCGCTGATTTATAAGTGCCCGGTTAATGGCAATAGGTTCGCCACCTATTACATTGGGACCAAAACATAAACTGGCGAAATGTGGGTGCTAGCACCTCTGCCTACCTCTTCGGCGATATAGGCGTGAGTTTATGTTATGTTACTAAAGTGTGTGTTACGTAAGTTATGTTACGTTGTTATGACAAATGAAATAATTATGATATAGCTCTGATAATAATATAATATCACCTTTAATGCTAGAGAGCATAGGAAGAGCACTATTCGATATAGATAACACATTATCTCCATATCATAATAGTCAATTAATGTCAGTGTATATATAATATGTTTTTGTTACATTTTGAAATTATATGTGTTCCTACACATATAATTTCTTTATTACCTACTATAGTTGCGGCACACCATGATGGCCGTTTTGACACGACTGTTTTTGCTCGTTATCTCGTTTTTGGTGTGTGAAGTTTATTTTCTTTTATGCCAGTCGCGTCATATTTTTCTTCAGTTAGTCGTCTAACAGTTCGTTATTCAATATTGAGCGTACCATAAAAGAGAAAACGAGCAAAACCAGTCGTGTCAAAACGGCCATCATAGCGTGTCGCAAACATAATTCTGTTCGATATTAGGCATATAAACCCTATCGGTCTTATTACAAAAATCGGAATTAAGTCAGGTTTAAACCCGAACTATAAAGTCTAGGCTTAATCTCAAGACCATGGTTTAAACTTCTCCTTGTTACAAAAGTTGAATAATCCGTAGACTACTTAGCACCATAATTTAAACCTTGGCTTAAATAAAACCACAGATTACTCAAACTATTGTTCGTTCATTATGATACCATTCAATCGTAACGTTCCGTTTCCTCCGAAAACAAAAATTATCTGAAATCATTAATAAATAATATTTACTAAAACTGGTGAAAAAAAGATTTAGATAATACATTTTCATCAAATTCAATGTTATGAATAATAGTTATACTTTATTTTATAATAAAATATCATTATCATGCCTTTATTTAGCAATCATTGTTGTGATATTGGAAGATCTATGGACGTTAAATGGAACGAACTTTTCCGTTCGCGCTGACTAGGTATCAAATTTTTATACCTACTTTAAAATATATTTATTGCAAGTTATGTAAAACGTTTAGTACATCTATACTTTTGCCTAAAAAACTTCTTCAGATAGTTCCATAAAGGGGTTTACTGGAATACGATGTCTGTTAGGTAAGCGTGGTATGTCCAATGACTCCACGATATTAATATCTACGATATCCATCAGATCAACTGCGTGAATATCCATTACGAGCATATTATTATAAGAAAGTGAACGAATTTATCTGACGCTAACCGGCTAACTTAAAATGGCAAGTTCGACATATTATTATTGTGATTTACACTTTAGACCAACGTTAAACTAGGGGTCACGCAGGTTTATCTTTAGACTAGAGATAGTCCATGGTTTAGTAATAAAACCCTTTTTGTAATAAAAATTAGACGTCTTTAGACCATGGTCTAAAGACGATTTAAACCTGGTTTTAGAGTTAGTCCGTGTTTTGTAATAAGACTGATATATGTGTATTGAATGATAAATCGGTCAATATTTAGGTAGGTACAAAATGCTAAGATTAATACTTCCACAATAATACTGATATAATCAAGTCCGCTTTGGAGACCTGGGACTTCAAGGGAAGACATTGGATGGGACTGGGACACGTTGAAACATGATGAAAACATTAGTGCCAATTCAATAACCACAAGTAATGTCTGACGATTATTATAATTTGTTAGTGCTATTGTTTAGTGTTACGTTGTAAGCTTCTTGTAAGCTTCGTGCAATAATGTGGCTGATTTTGCTTTTTCCGTATCTATGTCAGTATGTTTGTCAGTTCCGGTCTAGAAGGCACATTTCTTAATTGATTCTCACCAAATTTGGCACAGATGTTCTTTGATTTGGAATCCAACTTTTATCGAGAGCTTTTTTGATAGGAGGGAAAATAGGGGAGAAAAGGGGAGAAGTTTGCTGTCACGTTATTAAAAACCGATCTAGATGAATTTTTATTAAGGTTAAAAAAATGTGGCAATGGGTGCTCTTGAGGTTTCACAGAACTACTAGTCTTTATTCGAACAATTCAAACGAGCTGCGATAAAAATGTTTCCACAGTTTCAAAGGAGTTATAGGAGGATTTATAAAATAAATAAAATTAGAATATTATGGTGTTTCAAGCGGCTCACTTAGATTACTTACGTCTTATCTCACTGACAGAACTCAAAAAGTTAATGTTAATGGCACTGACTCTTCTGGTGCCCCATTAGTTATGGGAGTACCCCAGGGCTCGATATTAGGACCCCTTCTATTCTTGATATATGTTAATGATCTTCCTTACTTCGCGACAAATCTTTGTGAAATTGTATTATTTGCTGATGACACATCATTATTTTTTAAGACTGATAGACATAAATTAGTACTTGACGAAGTGAATAATACTCTTTCTGATATATTGCATTGGTTTACAAGTAACAACTTGCTGCTCAATGCGAAGAAAACTAAATGTGTAAAGTTTACCATGCCAAATGTAAGACAAACAGATATTAATATTAAAATGAATAACGAATCTGTCCAAATAGTCAATACCACAGTTATTCTTGGAATAACTCTAAATAGTAAACTGCAATGGGGTTCTCATATCACAGCCTTGGCAGGAAGACTTAGCTCAGCTGCCTATGCTGTTAGAAAGATAAGGTCACTGACTGATGAGGAAACTGCACGATTAGTTTATTTTAGCTACTTTCATTATTATTATTATTAAAATTATGGACGAGCGGCATGTTTGCTGATATGTCCACTTCATGGTGTTGGAGTACAGTTCAGTTCAGTCCATGTCTCTTTTATTGTTTGTTTTGTACTGTAAGCCATTCATCCAAGCGACACTTAAAGGTCGTTAGCGTAGCAGCTGACACCACTTCCTCGGGCAATTTGTTCCACAGTTGCACAATGCGGTTGTTTAGTGAGTGGCAAGCTGTCAAGGAATGTGCATGTGAGCGTGTGAGAGTGTGGCTGTGACCACGGGATGAGTAATTTTTTTGCTGCCGCACAAATATATCACCAATGTTAGGTAGGTTATATTTATTGGTTAAGATTTTATAGCAGTCGATGAGATCACCCCTTGTTCTTCTATCTTTGAGTGTTGGCAATTTCAATAGTCTTAGCCGTTCCTCATATGTTTTCCGCCGGAAGCCATAAGATATTTTTGTTGCTTTTCTTTGTACACTTTCCAGCAAGTCAATGTCTTTAATAAAGTCATACGGTCTGCTGCTGTGGGACTCAGCTGCCGATATTGAAACTATATTTGTACTACAGAAACGAGCGATACGAGCGATCTATAGCCTCAGACCCCGTGACTCGCTGAGAGAAGTTTTCAAAGAAATTAATATTTTAACAGTTGCTTCTCAATACATTTATGAAAATATCTTATATGTACGAAAAAACCTAAATATTTTCGAAAAACTATCTGATGTACACAATTTTAATACGAGAAATAAAGATAAACTAGTTGTACCAAAACTTAGGCTTCACAAGGTTGGTGATTCATTTGTAGGCAGCTGCATAAAAATATTTAATAAAATTCCTCAAGACTTGATTAATATGCCAATAAATAAATTTAAAAAAGAAGTGAAAAAAACTTTAATGAGTAAAGGTTACTATAAAGTGGATGAGTACCTCAATGATGTTAATGCGTGGTCAACATAAGTCTCTTGCTTGCTCGCACAAAATAAATTGTAAACTAAAGCAAATTTAAAAAAGAAAAATTATCTAGTTCTAATGTAGTTCGCTGAGTTTCTTGCTGGTATCTTCTCAGTAGAACTAATCTACCGAAACAGCGAAAGAATCATTTTCCAATGGTTTATTTTTACATTATTTAATATTTTTATATTATTTCTTGACATACATAATTGTAAAATTTTGACGTTCATATGTTTGTGTTGTGTGTGTGTTTGTGTGCCTAAACTGAATAAATGAAATTGATTCTTTGATTCTTGATTCTTTGATTCTATATAAGTAGGTACTCACCTCTACATACCAACAACTGTTTTACAACACAAAGCCTAATCTCGTCCACTTCACGACTGACCAATTCGGTTATCATGCCAGGTATAAAAGGCGCGATCGATCCCATCACATTAGCTGCTAACGTTAGTATGGCCTGTTGTAAAAAACATACCGAATTACAATTTGTCAAAATTTGAAAATACGTACAAAATACGAACTCAAATTAGGTCTTTACCTATGTAATTGCCGAAATTTTTTTACAGATTCATGAGTTCGTTACTCCTGTAATTTAATAGCTATTTCCGTTATTTATATTTTGTTTGAAAGTTGATTTCAAGATTTTACAACTCTGCATTAATCATAAAATTTGGATTTGTCATTCCTAAAATGAATGCAAAAATTTGAGTAGTACTGAAAATTGGGTTTCCTCCAATTTCTTAAAAAAAACGGCAATTTCATATGTAACGACCTATTATATAACACCGCTTTGTATTAAAAAATTAATGGGCGCACATGCACAACAGACCTACGGGTTGCGGGCAGCAGACACTAGTGGTGCGCGCACGTTATATTTGATTTTTTTAAACACATCTATTTATCGATGCTCTTCAAACGGTACAGTGTGAGTTTATTAATATTACTCGTAGATGTTGCACTCATAAGAAAAAACGTATGTGAGCGAAGTCTTCTAGGTCTTTATCGTGCAACAAAGTAAAAGCTGTAAACCTATGTAGGTAATAAAGACTTAAAAACGTAACTTATTACGTAAGAACAAATGCATTGTGTATAGATAGCGTGAGTAATTAAATACTCTTGTTTTGAATGATAATAAATATTCTAGGGAAATCTACACAACGCGTTTTAGTCTAATTATTTAGGTTGTTATAGATTGGTACGTACGCTTGCACTGCTCATAAATGCATAAATGATGACCAGGTACCTAGGTACGACGAAGACGATGTCCAGAAAAGTCTGAAATTACATTTACAAACATATACAGAAAATATAGTATTTTTCTACTGAAGCAATAATTCCAATTTATTATTCTTGAATTTATTACGCTTTTATTTAGAATTCCTTTGTCCTTTATATCTACTAGTATTATACGAGCACGTGTACCTATTACATATCACATTCAATTTGATTTGCAAACACACGCGTATGGTCTCTACACCGGATCACGGTATTGGATCGCAATATATATATCAGTCTTAGGACGGCTTTATTATAGGTTGGTATTTGTATTGGAAGCGTTGTTCCTAACACCAGGTTACGGTTGACGCCAAGGGAGCAGGCATTTGAGGTTCCGGTACCCCGATTTGCATGCGAGCCCTGAACATATTTTATAGAGATGGACATCTTTTGACGTTCATTGGCGGAATTTAAGCGGGTGACATTTCAGTGTTTAAGAGTTGCGAAATAATTTATGTTATTATAGGCAATAAATACTACAGGTATTATATGTAATAATTATGTTGGTACTACATTGTTGTTTTGGAAACTATTTGTAAAAACAATGTATGATTCGAACCATTTTTAACCCCTGACGCAAAAACGACGGGGTGTTATAAGTTTGACGTGTCTGTGTGTGTGTGTGTATGTCTGTGGCATCGTAGCTCCTGAACGGATGAACCGATTTAGTTTTTTTGTTTGAAAGGTATATTAGTCGGGAGTGTTCTTAGCTATGTTTGAAAAAAGTTGGTCCAAGATGGCCGCCGCTACAAAATAACGGAGTAGGTACATATTTTTCTCAACTCTCAACAATACGGGTATCAAATGAAAGGGCTTGACTAGTAGAATACCATACAATATGACAAATTTCAAATCCAAGATGGCCAACACCACAAAATGGCGAATTATACTTTATTTCACAACTCCCTCAATATGGGTATCAAATTAAAGAGCTTAACGAGTAGATCAATTTAAAAAGTGAAATAAAAATTAAATTAAAAATTTAAAGAACCTCCGTTTCAAAAAACAACCCCCAAAAAGTCGAAAATAAGTTGTGTTAGTTAGCCCTATAACTTTGCTATACCTAGTAATACATATTTTGATGCAAGCCTTGTCATTGTCGGGGGGGCCTTGGATCGTGCCAATAATATGACGTAGTGCTCTACCTGTTAGGGTCCCCCGACATGTATATCAAAGTTATAAGGCTAACTAACACAACTTGTTTTCTACTTTTTGGAGGTTGTTTTTTGTGACGGGGGTTTTTTAAATTTTTAACGTAAAGGCGATGTAAATTTTTAATATACGAGTAGCTATAGATAAACTTACCAGCAACTTCATTGGTGTGTCAGTTTCATGCACCGTATCCAATAAGTTCTTATAAAGAACCATACAACTCTTCAAGTTCTGTGTCAATATTTCTTCCCCTTCTTCAAATCTGCGAGCAGCTGACAAATCCCGCTCAAATCGTTGACGAAGTATCTTCATTCGTCGGTAAAGCGATTCAAACATTATTATTCTTGACAAATTACTCAAAGCAATTTCTAACGACAACAACAGAGTTATTAAATAATTAAATAATAAAGGTACTCCCAAAAAATATCTTGCAATTAACATTATCAGTTTATGAGATAATACAAAAATAAATATAGTCCTGGAAATTGGTATTCCATCGCGGATTGAAACACCCAGGGAATCGTCTACTTTTTTAATATTGTTCAAGAATTTTGTGAGATTTTCTCCCTCGAATATGAAATTCAATATAAACGTTGATGCAAATGTAGTTATTGCACCGTGAGTTGTAAAACGGATTCCCAAAGTAATAACTGTTTGGTAGTATTGTAGTAGGACTACTGTTGCACAAAACCCGCAATACAACCTTGCAGCGAGTCTTATTATTACATTGGGACTAACATTATAGTACAGTCCGACAAGAAGTCGAGTCAACATTATTATTTGTATCGTCAACACTGTTGGTAAACCCGTCTTTATGTATTTAAAATATTTGAAACACATGAATACCATGATGAACTTAAACTGTGCGAGTACAGTAGACAGACAATATGATACAACAATCGACGTAAGAATGTAAAAAATAGTAAGTTAATAAGTTATTCAAATGTATTCCAATCCCTAATTCCCATTTATTATTCATTTCACATAATGGGTAAAATATCGAATGAAATTAAATTTATTGTTTTTTCATCAATCAAATCAATCAATCAATTAGCCTACCGCAGCTGCTGGACAATCAATTAGTTTCCTAATACATTTATTGATTTTTTCTATAGCTTAGGAATATATCTACAACTTCTATTAATTTAGGTGTCGTGTTTTCACGATTCCAATTATTTCAGATGGGTTATATCGGTTTTTGAGGTATTCAAAGATCTGCCTGTACACATAATTGATGGTATTTATATATGAATCTATTTACTAACATAGTCCTAAGTATATTGTTGCTAACAAAATATGAATCAATATGTTCGAAATTAACGATATTTTATTTTATATACGCACTCGGTGGATTGGGCTAAGAAAACTTCTACGTTGGTGCACCCTGGGCAACGTAAGCGGTAACGTTTCAAGGGACACAATGCTGTCCTCGAGCAACGAAACGAAATTTGGGTCCCATTTCGTTTCGTAGGACTACATCTCTTACGTTGTTAATTGCAATCAAAATCGTCTGATGTGCCTTCTTCTTCATCCAACCATCAATTTAGGTTGCATCCAAAGCTTGTACTTCAAAGCTTGACTTGGGTTCCATAAATACATCTCATCTGATGTTATTATTTGTTGTTGCAGGAAAACTATGGAGCAAAAAGTGCAACACATTAGACGATACAAATGTTATCCTTCGCGGCGCATCTGGAGCGCTCAGACCAGGGCGAATGACATTCATTTTAGGACCTTCAGGAGCTGGCAAAACTACACTACTTAAAATATTGGCTGGCAGGAAGTAAGCTATATTCGATAATTTTATGTTTTTGATCAGTGCGACGATTTATCAAGTAAGCAATCTTCCTCCACTTCTTCCAACACTCGTTGCACACCCTGAGATAAATATGATGTGTTAATAGGGTGTATTGGGCCTCACCTAAATCTCAGAACCTGCAATCCTGCTGTTTGACGGGCGATGCTCTCAGGCTTTCTTTTCAGAGTGGAGAAGTCAGACAGACGTGAGCGAATGACTCCCGTAAAAATACTATATAAACAAAATTATAGAAAGGAGGAAGTGTACACCGGACTCCAAAGCTCAAGATTAGAAAGCCAGCGTCCATCCCGGTTGGATAGACGCTGGCATAAAAGACCTTAAGATATATCTTAGGAGGGTTTTACATTATACGAGAACTAAGATTACAAAGTGTCCCTAGTGTTTAAAGTAATGCGATAATTGCATATTTGTTTTACGACTTAAATATAGCGTAGAAACATAGTAAGCAAACTCATAATGACATGGTACGATAGTTACGATAAACATCACGTCGCATCGTTAACTTAGAGATCATTTATTTATGAATTTGTACCATTACTTACGTACAAGTCACAGCATTAACCATTGGATTAACTGTCTATTTGATTTGGATAGAATCGACGAGCTATGGTCAAGCCAATAATTCAATTAATTAAAACATAAACATAAACTCACGCCTATATCCCCGAAGGGGTAGGCAGAGGTGCTAGCACCCACATTTCGCCAGTTTATGTTTAGGTCCCAATGTAACAGGTGGCGAGCCTATTGCCATTAACCGGGCACTTACAAATCTGCGAAAAATACACACATAACTTTGAAAAGCATCGAAAAGTCATTGGCGTGTGTCATGGTAAAACCTGGGATCAAACCCGAGACTTCAGAATTATGTAGTAAAGGAATCAAAGGGTATCACTATTCAGCATGTTGACTTTTGTATTTATGAAATTAATAAACCTACCATAAGGTGGGGTTGGGCAGGCGGGTCATTTTAGAAAGATAAGTAAAGTTGTTAACTGATTGAAATCAATTGTTACAGGAAAACAGGAGTAACAGGTTATTTGAGCGGGGCAGGTAGAAACTCTGTATTAGTTCCTCAGGATTCGACTCTCATCGACACCCTCACCGCGGGAGAGACTCTGAGGTTTGCTGCCAGACTCAAGCTGCCAGAAATGACACAAAAAGAACGGAAAAATGTAGTAAGTTGGTATGGATTTTGTTTTTAACACCATGTCGTAATACAATTAGAACCAGATAAAAACATTACTACTACAGAAAAAACATTAGAAGGTATTCACCAAAATATTGTAGGTTAAGTCAGTCACCATCGATCGATCTTGGCTAGTAGACTCAAATAGATCTTAATACTATTATTTTGAGTACTTTGATAGTCAACATCGATCTAATACTTACTATACTTAAGCTACCTACAGATTTTTATACCTTTTGACAACGAATATTATCTACCCATGTATAACGGGATACTCTTCGTTGCTTAAATTTGCAGCCTTTTTTTTTTTTTTTTTTTTTTTTTTTTACGTGCGCAAAATCCCCACGGATACCTCCCCACCGGAGCCGGTGGAGGAGGTTATGTCGGACTCGAACCGACTAAAACGCACGCCGCCTGTGGGTCGTTTCGGTTGCCGAAGGTGAGGTTGACAGGCATATCCCTCGCACCCCGGCCGACCCAGGGCCATCTCTCACGATCTGGCCCTCTTCTCGGGTGTGGGGACCACAGAGTCCCCAACTCGTCCCCGGAAACGGGGAGGCGCGCCACGCGCGCCGCCACCGCGGCCTGCTTCTGCCAGGGTGACAGGCGGCTTCACCTGTCACCCCCAGGCCGGCGCTCATGGGGGGCGGAGGTCGTTCATCGACCTCCGACGCCCGAGTTGCCTTCGTGCGCGGGCAGCTTGTCTAGCGATCCTTCGTCGCTCCCGCTGCCGCTCCCGCCCCGCCTCCTCCTTCACGAGCATTACTTGCTCGCAGAAGGAGGCGCCGGCCGCCCACGCATCCGCGCAGCGAACCATCGCCGCGAGCAAGGTGGAGAGCGTGAGAACCCTCACTCCCAAGGCCGCCACAAGCTCCCGCCTCGGCGTCTCCCACGCCGGACACTCGGTGAGCGTGTGCGGACCTGAGTCCTCGCTCGCGTCGCAGTGATGGCACTCGGACGTTGGCTCTTTCTGCATCCGACGCAGATACTTTCCGAAGCATCCGTGCTCGGTGATCATCTGCGTCAGACGGTACGAGAGGCTGCCGTGTGGCCTCTCTAGCCACTCCCCCATGATGGGTCTTACCGCCGTTACTACGGCGTGCCCTAAATTTGCAGCCTTTTTAATTTCATATATCAAAATATCAGTTCTATTTATTTTTCTTACATAATTAACTTCATATTTAGATAATAACATATAATAACATCAAAGAAATAAGAGTCGAATATATTCTTAACACCTGAAAGTAAGTATTAAGTCTAGATTAATGTGAAAATGTTCCCTTGGATCTCTGATTGTTAAATATGATATTATTATTTTTTATTTTTTTATTTCTTTACAGATCAGTACTGTAACGAAACAACTCGGCATCAACGATGTATTGAATACGAGAGCTGGCCGCCTATCTGGTGGAGAACGGAAGAGGTTGATTGTCGCCTGTGAATTACTGACAGACCCAACCATCATGTTATTAGATGAACCAACTAGGTAATTTAAAAATCCAATGTTTTTTTCTTAAAGTAAAAGAAAAATCATGTTCAAGATGTTGCCATTATTTCTTTATATTCAGAAAGTGCCGAGAGCACTACTCCTCTTTGGAAATATTAATACAGTTTGGGCGCTATTTTCAATTGACCACTTTGGGCAACTGCCAAGGGCTCTATGATCCGTAAGTTTCCTAGTCCGTGCCAGATCGCCAGTTGATAATATTACCGAAAAATTTTAGAAACAAAATCGTATTTACTATCCGACTATTAAGTCTATACCTACTGTAAATCAAACTTCCATTATAACATATAACATAACTTATAACATAACATTATAAATGTCAAAGTTTTCGAGGATGTATGGTTTCATATATGAATGGATGAAAGTTTGTTACTCTTTAACAAAAACTTTCATTCCTTCATAAAGAGGTCGTTAATAACAGATATCTTTCATTTTCAGTGGTTTAGACGCAGTCTCTTCACTATCAGTGGCAAAAGCTCTAGTCACTGTTGCTCGTAGCGGTCGCACCATAGCTTGTGTGGTCCACCAACCGTCATCACAACTTTTTGCATTGGCTGACGACGTCATCGTACTCGCCAATGGTAGAACATTATATGCAGGAGCAACAGTGGACGTCCCAGGAGCATTAGCCAGAGCCGGTTTCATCTGTCCTCAATATTATAACATAGCTGATTATTGTGAGTAGACGATTTCCTTAATTTTTCTGTATTTAATCCAGTTACATACATATAATCACGCCTTTACCCCCGGAGGGTAAGGCAGAGGTGAATTATCACCCACATTTAACCAATCATTGAATTCAGTCCCACGTAATAGGGTGTGAGCCTATTGCCGTCTTCCGGGCACTATTGTTGACTCGAGCAATGCGTCTAAAGCTGAGTCTGAACTGCATATATCTGTCAGGTGTTAAACAGCCCTATCCCTTAGTCGCCTTGTACGATACCGCATGGGAAGTGAAGGGGTGGCCCAAATTCTACTCTGCCGGGAACCAGTTATCATTATATTGTTGCAGCAGTTCCTGGTCCATAAATGCGATTATTCATTGCATGAATATTTAGAGGATAAATGTAGCGAAATGTAATAGTTTTTTTAGTCAAATTTATAATATTTATTCGTAGGTATTAATTGTTGACATACCTACTTATTAATCATATATTTTGACATTAATTGTTTTACTTGACATTATTAATTATGCTATACTTATTATTGTTTTACTGTAATATTTAATATTTTTTTGACATTCTAATATTGTATAGTAATTTAACTGTATGACATTGTATGTATGAAATTAATAAATAAAAATAAATAAATAAAACTTTTTAAAATTTGCACACCTATCAAAGGTAATAAGCAGAGCACTGCACATATTATGTAAACTACTGACCATCCCTATGTACCTGTCTTATGCGAATAAAAATGATTTGATTTTAATTTGATTTATATTATCATTATATTATCATCATATTATCTTTATCATCATTACGAGTCGCATAGGATTTTGACTCGCTTTCCAAGTTCTACTTCGCCAATTCGTGCGGTTTAGGGCATCCATGGTAGTTTCGTCCAAGCCAACACTTCATGGGTCTACCCCACCTACTGGAACCCGGTGCAGCAGAGGTGTCATGGCCAGATATTTATTACGTTCAACTAATGTATACTTATATATAGAACAAGGGTGTAAGAGATCCAAGAACCAAAATTTTTGGGGCGTAAGCCAATCTCATCTATTGATTAACGGACAATGTTCTACTGGAGGTTTTACTTCAGGGTTTTGGGGTCAAATAAAGCCAAATCAGTAATAAAAGAAGGAGATATACATACTCCGGGCTCCAATGTATCAACTTTCGATGCAACGGGGATTAACTCTGAGAATAAAGAAATTATAAATCCAATACAGAGCAAAGGTTATATAGATATAAATAAACACACCAGCCAATTACTCATTGCACTCCGTTGACGGACAATGTAAATAAATGCATATTTACCAACCTACGATAATGATGAAAAGATCACGGCCAAGTTGTGCAGCGGTACCTAATTGAAATGCGTTTCTTTGTTATCATAGAATGTAAATTCAATCATATTTATGATACAATGTATATGATCTAGGTAATTAATGTAATATAGACGTGTAGGTATGTGCGATAGCGTTCGAATGCCGGCAGGGATCGCGGGTTCGATGTCCGCTTAGTTGAAGCAAATGCATGTATGGCATAAGTTTATAGAGGGTATAAATAATAATAGTAATAGAATATCTTGTAATAGAATACCTTTACATGTGGCATCAACCAATTGCGAGCAAGTAAAAATATATGAAACCTGATTAAGACATAGTACGCACACAAACTAGAATTTAAAATAATATCGTTACTTTTTTTTTATATCACTTAGTTGGCAGATAAGCACACGGCCCACCTGATGGAAAGTGGTTACCATGGCCTATGGACGTTTGTAACACCAGAGGAGTCACAGTCGCGCTGCCAACCCTGTAAGTACAGAGTTTCTGTGCCGTCATTAGAAGACAAAGCAGGACAAGCCTTTAGTCTTGCCACTGACAGCACAAATTCTCCAGTGAGCTCTGGCTGGCGGGAACACAACGCGAAGTTATTATAGCCGCGGTATTCTGTAGGGCGGAGGTACTTCCCCAGTCGGACTACTCAATTGGACGAAAATACCGCCGTGTCCTACATCCCTTTATTGTTACTACATCCAAGTCTTTTTTTTTATTTCAGATAAATTCACTTTACAAATATGTAATAATATAAAAGATTTAATTACTTTCCAGTGTTGGAGATAGCAAGTGATGGACACCAGGGTAACAAGAATCTCTTAGAAAATGAATCTAATAGTTATGCAAAAGAATTGAGTAAAATTTCCAACAAATATATCCAAAATGGAAAAGAAACTGGTTAGTTTTATTTACAATAATTTTAAGATATACGTTATTGTGCCTTCATCAACATCTGCATAGCTACTTCCCAGCTACGTACAATATTCGCAACTGTATGTAGGCTTTTCCTGCAGCAGCTGCGGTCAGTTATGATATCCCAAGAGGAAAGTCTGCAACAGAACCTAGACATAAACCAATGTTTGGCAGGTGCACTTTCTTACAGGTGAGGTTGGATTGGGCCTGAAAGATATTGGTAGAGCTAGAGCCTCATACACAAGGTACAGTGTATACTTATGTAACCAGACCATTATCTACTGACACATAACTATGTTTGACATTAGAAAAACTATCGATCATTTAAAAGTTTCTTTCAAGTTTCTTTCTTTCAGATAAGATACCGGTTTTACGCTATCATATTCCTTGTTCTGTTTCGTAGAGCTATCACCTGAATCTGAAGCCTTACTAAGTCCAAGTGGCCGGCACCCAAATTCAGCAGACGGTTACGCGGCAACTATATGTCAACAGCTAAACGCTTTGTTGTGGAGATGTAGCATTGGAGTGATTCGAGATGTTTACCTGACGCAGGTATGTTTTATATGGTCTACTTAATTATATATTTAATTAGAGTTTTGCACAAAATGAAGGTACCTAAGGTGTCTCTAAAAAAACTGGCTATCCACTAAATTCCACACTGCAAATATAAATCTCTGCTATAAATACGTATCTGTGTGTCTGTCTGTTTGTCTGTTACGTGTTCACGCCTAAACCAATAAATCGATTTTGATGAAATTTGGTACAGAGTGAGATTAGACTGGGCGATTACCAAAATCCACGTGAGCATTACATTAATACCTATATTAACTTGGCGGAACAGACCCTTTTAGCCTGTAAGCTAAGCAATATTGGCTCTTAGTTTGTATCTTAATTGAAATTAAAAATATTTCATTACTTCCAGATTCGCTTAGTGTGCCATTTTGTGGTAGCCTTATTATTGGGTGCACTATACAATGGCGCCGGCGCAGATGCTGGTAGAATGATATCGAACACAGGATGTCTTTTCTTCTTTCTACTATTTCTTTTCTTCTCAAATGCCATGCCAACCATACATACATGTAAGTATAAGAAATAACTTGAAGATATATATTTTTTGTTATAAGCAGCATCCTCGGCAATGAATCACGCATAATATATTATCTCTTACGAAATCTAGTCTGTGTAGTCTTCATACATGTATTTCATATAGACATTCATGATTATAGTCAAGCTGATAAGGCTAATCTAACATTACCGCAATGGATAGGGTTAGCTGCTATAATTATATAGGTCTGTCAATCAGTTAGGTAGGTAGCCATCAATACCTCGAAGATGGAAGACGAAGTTTTGTCCGTTCATTTTTGAGTAAAAGTTGTTACTGATTGTGTAAGGTTTTAATATTTCTTTTGTTGCTACAGTTCCAGTTGAAGCAAAAGTGGTCTTACATGAACATCTCAATAAATGGTACTCCCTGCCAGTTTACTGTGCGTCCAAAATCATCGTGGATTTACCCATACAGGTATCAAGCAATTGATAATAATAGCAATTAATTTTAATAACAGAGTCTGGCCAGTGAAAGATGGTTAAAAAAACTATTATAAGTACATCGACAAAACACAGTTGATAGTACAATTTATTTTTATTTTATTAGGTATACATAATAACTAGTCTACATAGAACTATATATAGGTATATATATATATTAACATGTGTTTATTATACTTTTTGTATTTTTTTTCTTTATACAACTTAGGTGGCAGACAAGCACACGGCCTACCTGATGGAAAGTGGTTACCACGACCTATGAATGTGTGCAACACCAGGGAGTCACACCCGTGCTGCCGACTCTGTAAGAACGGAGAGTTTCTGTGCCGTCAGAATATAAAACACAATCAGGACAAGCCGTTGGTCTGCCCACTGACAGTACAAAATCTCTCCAATGAGGTCTGGCTACCCTACTCACTGCCGGGAACACAACACGAGGTTTTTATAGATGTGGTGTTCTGTAGGGTGGAGGGTCATCTCCAGTCGGACTGCTCAATTGGGACGGGAATACCGTCGTGTCCTACCTCCGTCGTACGTCGGATGTGATTCATGTTATCGTGACGCGAGCGCAACGGTGCTCGCTGTGCAAAAAAAAAATAATAAAAAAAAAATATGGCGAACCTATTGAAGTGTAATGTTTGTAATATTGTTATAGACGAATTACTATCATATGTGCAAAATAAAATATCGATAATAGATGAAGTTACTCTAAAACGCATATGCGTCTCGGCTTTTTCTAGCGACGAAATACGTCGGTCTAAAACTCTGTTGTTCGAGTCCTTACCGACAGATACACGAAAACCAAGAAGAAAGGGAGACGGTAAGGAGGAGAGGGAACTGGATGACATAATTACAGTGCTAAAAGCCACAGATCGTGATGTAGTGCCTGTCTTTGTAGCGAGGGAACTTGAGAAACTACCCCCAGTTTTGTTTGACCATCTGGATTGCACCAAGCTACTTAAAGACATAACAAAACTTCGCGCTGAACTGGAAGAAGTTAAATCCACCTACGCCACGAAATTACAGGTGGAAGATTTACGATCCGACATGCTTCACATAAGGAATGACTCATTACCGCCGATCACGCAAAATATAAATCTAAAGCGCGGTGCATGGATGTATGATAGTGGCCCCATGGGCCTCTCGAATTTAAATAGTTCAACGTTGAACGAGTCATTGCAAAATGATGATGATACTATGATCACCAAGAGTATCAGCCCTGAATTTAGAAGAGTGTTTAGGGACATACTGAAGTCAGATACAAATACTCGGAAGAACAAGACAGACCTGAAGATGCAGACAACGTCAGCTTCAAGTGTCCCGGTGGATGGAGATGTACTGGTGGCGGCTAGTGCTACCACAAATCTGGCTGAAAACAAACGTCAAATCGGCTTGCTGTCGCCGCGGCACGCAAACTCGAACGCACCTTGCCCGCCTGCACATAATGAACAAGATAAGACAAGCACACTAACCATTGTCTTAATGTCCCAACCGGTACATTTGACAAATGAGGAAAAGGATAAAGGCTGCATAACTGTGGCCAAGCGCAAAAAGTCTCACTACCGATATCGGGGGTATGCAGGTGTATCTAAGGATATGGAGGGTAACTTTAAAGCTGCTGATAGAAAAGTCCCAATCTTTATCTCCAAAGTTCATAAAGATACGACGGAGCAAGACATAATAGACTATGTATACAAGAGAACCAAGGACACTATACATTTGGAGTACATCTCATTTAAGAAAGAAAGAGACCACAAGGCATTCAAATTTTATGTACCTGAAAATAAAGTGTCAACATTCTTGGATGACAAACTGTGGCCGGAGGGAATTATATTCAGGCGGTTTGTGCACTTTAAACAGAGAAATGCGAACAGTAGTAATACCGTATCGGCAACATACACACGCGATGATAAATAGTCACTTGTTCAATTTTGTAAGCTTCAATTGTAAGAACGTGAAGCGTTCGTTGGGAGATGTACGACAGCTGTGCCGAAGCTCACATATAATCGCACTACAAGAACATTGGCTGCTGCCGAATGACATTGACTTCCTGAGCTGTATAGACGATAATTTTGCCTACACGGGGCTGTCTCCGATGGACTTATCTATGGGAATAGTTACAGGCCGGAACTGGGGCGGTGTGGCAATCTTATGGAATAAAACCATCTTTATAATAATAAAATAATAAAATATTTGAATATCCACGACAATCAGTTCGGTTTCAAAGCGGGCCTATCAACAGAGTCAGCCATTTTGAGTTTAAAGCAGACTGTCAAGTACTACACCGGTAGGCGTACGCCTATTCATGCGTGTTTTCTTGACCTATCTCGGGCCTTCGATATGGTCTGTTATGACATTTTGTGGCAAAAGATGGCTGATGTGTCCATACCCAAAGAACTGGTTCATATGTTCAAATACTGGTATCTAAATCAGTTAAATGTGGTGCGGTGGTCGAATGTACAGTCAGAACCGTACAGGCTGGAATGTGGGGTGAGACAGGGAGGTCTGTCTTCACCAAAGCTTTTCAACTTGTACGTGAATGCCCTGATAGAGGAGCTCAGTAGCACGCGTGTCGGATGCCATGTTGACAGTATTTGTGTAAACAACATTAGTTATGCTGACGACATGGTGCTGCTGAGTGCCTCGGTGTGTGGTTTGACTACCCTGCTAGAGAAGTGTGAAAGGTATGTACACAGCCATGGTCTTGTGTATAATGTACAGAAGAGTGTGTGCATGGTCTTTCAGGGCGGGGGCCGGAAGGGCCCAGAAACAGTTCCACCTGTTAAATTAAATGGAACAGAGTTAAACAGAGTGGAAGAGTTCAAATACCTTGGGCACCTGGTGACCTCTAACCTGACCGACGATGCAGACATAGCGCGGGAGCGAAGGGCGTTATCTGTAAGGGCCAACATGATTGCCCGCCGGTTTGCTCGTTGTTCGGAGAGTGTCAAATTGACGCTCTTTAGAGCATACTGTACATCACTTTACACTGGCAGCCTGTGGGTCTCATACACGCAGAAACAATTTAGCGCCCTTCGCATCCAGTACAATAATGCACTTAGGTTGCTGTTGGGTCTGCCCCGACACTGCAGCGCTTCGGGGATGTTCGCTGAGTTGCGTGTAGACTGTTTTTACACGACTATACGCAAACGGTGCACGTCCCTTTATCATAGGGTACGGGGTAGCACTAACAGCATACTAAGTGTCTTTGCAAATAGGTTTGACCCGTTTGACTGTCAGTATATGAACCACTTATGTATGGTTCATGCACTGACTAACGAGTCGGTAGTCAGGTGCAAATAGGACATTATAAATTTATTATTTATTTTAATTTATTTAATTAATGGAATTCATTTGAATATTATTTATTAAGTATTATTTAATCAACTAATAGTTTTCATATAATATTAACAAATTTCATGTTATTTATGATCAATTGTTTTATTTGTAGACATGACATCGGCGCCTATATAACTCATAATTAATAATAATAAAAATGAAAAAAGAATTGTTAATATTATTTTATAATTACATACCTACTAACATAGTTATAGGCCAACATACTAATAAATTATGGATGATTTTATCTGAAATAAATCTTATCTTATCTTATCTTATCTTATATAATATTAAGGATACCTACATTACATGAGTATCGAGAAGTTTTCGAAGACTATGGAATAACTGTCAGCATAAACTGTTACCATATAAAAGTTTTGAAAAAAAGATTTGCTCATCTCATATAGATACACGAAGACACGATTTTTCACACATTAAGTTGTATGAAATTCTGAAGCAATTAGTGCTAATTTTTCCTATACCTAAGATTATAACGGAAAATGGCAACACCCGGGAAGGGCCTTTAACCCGTAATTCATCCATTTCTAAAGGGATCACTTTGACCAACTCCTTTCATCAACATAGAAATAAATTCAATTAAGTTTTAATACTTAATCAAATAAATTGCAACAGCTAGTATCTTGTAATGAAAGCTTGTAATAACTATTTATAAGGTTCCTTTTGTTTTATTTCAGTTACTATGTGCGACTGTGTTCTTATTCCCTGCGTGGTACCTCACATCTCAGCCCTTGGACCCAACACGCATGGGTTTGGCCTGGCTAACTTGCGCACTCGTGACCATACTCGCGCAAACATTCGGATTTGTTATGGGTGCCGCATGTGGAATGAAGGTGCGAACATTTATTGTAGAACATTTCCTCAGTATATATTAGATTTTAAAGGTATTTGATACCTTTATACCTAATATAAAGATCTAGACGCTCTATTGATCGAACCTTTAATGTGTTTAATAAATTTAATATTATGTACAAAAATAGATCTTATGTTATATCGCCACGATATAAAAACTTAAACCAATTTTTACACAAAATCTAAACGTAGGTACCATAATAGGCTTTCATCGGCAGTAAAGCGGGATCTAAACAAGCTCTGCAGACCTCGCTCTCAAACATAGGAAGCTCTATGTGATAATCAAATAAAAAAATATTAAATACACACATACATATAATCACACCTTTATCCCCGGAATTTGGTCCCACGTAAAAGGGGGTGAGCCTATTGAAGTCTTCTGGGCACTATTATTGACTCAAGCCATGCATCTGAGGCTGAATCTGGGCTGTATATGTCTGTCTGATGTTAAACAGCCCTATCCCTAAGTCGCCTTGTACGACACCGCATAGGAAGAGATGGGGTGGTTACCAAATTCTACACTGCCGGGAGTCACGCGGCAAAATATTAGATAGAAATCAATAAGTAATTTAATTACCAATTGATTTCCTACCAATATTTTTTAATTTCTATTAGATTTAGATTTTGGAAAACATTATTTTCTTGTACGACCACACTGAAAATAATATTTTCTAATTTTCCAAACGGTGTAAGTACTTGATATTGCTCAAATATTATAATCTTTCTTTTCCAGCTGGGACTGTTCGTGATACCGGCTGCCAATATACCCATGCTAATGTTCTCGGAATTCTTCATTCCCTACAATGAAATACCTACATACCTTCGACCCTTCGCTTTGATCTCCTATTTTCGTTATGCGTTCGCCGCTTTCCTTGAAGCGGTATACGGTTTCGATAGAGAAAAATTACCATGTCACAAGATATTTTGTATGTTTAAAAGCCCTGAAGGTTACTTGAAACATTTACAACTTTCAGGTAATTTGACTAGAAATTTCCTAGCTTTATTCTTATGGACAGTTTTCTTACAAATCGCTCTCATAATAGTCTTAAAATTTAGAGTGTATAGAGCATGTAGATAACTCAGAATATGAAGACAGCAAAAACTGATGAGACAATTATTAAATATTTAGTAAGTTATAAGTCAATGATATTTTCTGATTAGAATATCGATAATAATGCTGAATGTTAAATGGAAAGGATGAATAAATGGTTCAGGATCTGAGAAAAGTTTGTATAAATAAATGAAGTTGAATGAATGTTATATTGGTGAAATTTGTAAGAAAGCTTATTAGACGATACTATTAATAGGTGTTAATCAGACACATAGATGTTACCCACGGCTTATCGTACTTATGCATAATATGTAAAAATATTATTATGACTACCTTCACCAATTTTTGTAATAAATTTATAAAACTGTTGCACACAAAAATGTTGTTTCTTTTTAATAACGCGCCATACATTATGGTTTTAATAAATAGAACCAATTTTATAATCGGTATATATTCATGGTTAGTAATTTGGTATGTAAGTATACGTAATTGCCATGTCAACCCTTACTTATCCCCTCTACCTCCAGTAGCTATAACTCTGATAGGATGCAAAACTGCAACAGTTGATACGGTGTTACCATTATCATCATCAGTGCGGTACCCTACCACAATAAACACGCTGGTACCATTAGCTGTTGTGCCTTTATTTTTTTATACCAATTTGGTAGCAGACAAGCACACGGCCCACTTAATAGAAAGTGGCTACCGTGGCCTATGGAGGTGTGTAACACCAGAGAAGCCACACTCGCGCTGCCGATTCTGTAAGCACAGAGCCTCTATGCCGTCAGTGTAGAGGACAAAGCAGGACAAGCCTTTAGTCATCCCACTGACAGCACAAATTCTCCAGTCAGCTCTGGCTACCCTGCTCACCGCTGGGAACACAACACGAAGTTCATATAGGTAGTATTTCTTGTAATTATTCAAGAAAAGGATTACATGATGATGATAGTAATGTCAAGATGACATGCATGACAACTCGTCTCACTGCCAGCAATGTCAAAGACCGTGAGAAGCGTGCTAGCAACAATTAATAAAATTCGGGAATCCCTCAAGGACCCGTTTTGTGACCTCTCCCAACCCACAATCGGCCTTTGAGGGATCCACCAGTTTGTGCTCGGTTGACATAAATTCCTGCAAATATTTTATTTATTCAAATATTTTACTGTACTTAGCTCGAAGTAGGCAGGGAATTCATCCCCACACATTGCAACCTGAGACGGTACGCACTGTGCGGTATGAAAGAAACTTCATCCCACGCACACTCAAGCTGTGTAATGAACTCCCTGCTGCGGTTTTCCCATGCGCCTGCAATATGTGGTTCTTCAAAAGGGGCATTAGGAGGATTCTTCCGGGTCGGCAGCACGAGTGTGACGCCCTTGGTGTTGCACAAGTCCATAGGCCACGGTAACCACTTCCCATCGGGAGGGCCGTGTGCTTGTCTGCCACCTAAGTGGTATAAAAAATAAAGTAAAAATAGTATGTAACCAGCATGCGTGTCAGCTGTCTCACGGGTAGTGATGTCGAAAACCGTCAGAAGCGTGTTAGCGACAAAATTAAATTGAGGAATCTCTCAGGGGTCGGTTTTGGGGCCCTTATCGGTCTCAAAATCGACCCTTGAGGGACTCAACTGTTTGTTTTCTGCAATTATAAATTTCTGCAGATATCTTATTTATTCAAATATTTACTGTGATCAGTAGGTAATCAATCGAGTACGAGTAACAAGTTTGAGAACAATTAGGTGATCTTGGAAAATGCGTGCCAAGCACAACACGCTTTCCAAATCAATCTTCAATTAATGCGAGACTTGAAACTGGATTTCAAAAACGTATAAGTATGACAAATTCGTGCGGGTTTCAAGGCAATGAATACTATCTTCTTATGCATGCGGTAATATAGTTACGTAGGCATTCCTCTTGGAGTAGGGAATCAGACGGCAGTCGCTTCTATAAAATTATGGAAAGGAGGCATAGGAGGCATTGGAGAGGGGGTCCCCTCTCCAATGCCTCCTTTGCAAAGTCAAATTTTAAGTTTTGGATGCAACCGGTAAAGCCAGTGATGATGTACATTAGCTTTAAATGCAGTAAGTATGATATCTAAGAAGAAATATTTGAGCAATTTACTGACTGAAGTATGTTACTGAGAAATACACGATTACAAATTGTGTCAACAGCCTGTTATCATAAAATAAAGGAACATTAATTTATACTTTGTACTGTACAAAGCGCTTAGTGACAAATTATACTTACTGTAGGTACCTACTTTGCTTTTATAAAGTTCAATGTTCAATTGTGCTATCAATAATAAAATGGCAAGAAATACTAAAACTGACGTTTTTATTCATCAGACATTTTAGCTAAACTTCGCGATTATACCTACTACCTATCTACTTAGTTTATACATACATACATATATTTACGCATGTAATTCCCCGAAGGGGTAGACAAAGGTGTATGAATTCCCATTCGCGCCAACTTTCGGTTCTATGTAATAGGAGGCGAGCCTATTACTGTCAAGACGGTACTTCATCATAGGCAGTATTTGTACTGTCAATGTCGGATGGAGAAAAGTTTATCACATTCACACCCAAATAACTATATCTAAAAATAAAACGATAACTACATGCAATTTCGATTTGTTTTTAATGACATAACTCTAAAAAGTAGCTAGTCTTACAAATCACTTTCGTTTGCATCTTAGCGAGAACTTACGAAGCAGCTACTCTAACATATATTAATATCATTAACATCTTATTAATTACAAAAATACTGTCTGGACTAGACATCAATCAGACTAAGATATTAACATTTACCAAAATAATACGACCATATTGTGAGAACTCAAAGTTTGGAATAATCACAAATCTAGACCATGTGGTAATTAAATAACCGCATATTTTTGAAAACCATGAAGTGATCGTATTTAACAATTAGCAAAATAAGCGAATTTATAATTGTAGGCATACCTATCATTAACTAATAATTATATATGATGGTCAGGAAAAGAGAAATGGAAGGGAGGTAATTATTAATTTATCATGGGATTCCTCGATCATAGACCAAAATGTAATTACTCCATTCTATAGAATCCAGGTAAGCCAATATGGCATTGCGATTTGTTAGCCATGCCATAAGTACCTGTGTACGTGACATTTGATATATGTAAGTGACATTCATAGCAATACACTATTTTTCATAAAGTTTAACCATTTGGTTACCAATATCACTTTCTCAATTCCATTTCTCTTTGGGCGTGTACCAATATAATTCTATATTGCGATCGAAAAGCGTGATCCGGTGTAGGGACCAATCGCGTTTGTTCGAACATCAATAATAACAATCATACTGAAAAGATCGCTACATATATTGACTTCTTATACGCGCCCTTTGACTGCAGTGCTCTGAAGGTGCAAGAACATTGCTACACTTGAAAAAATTCAAATGCAATTTGCTTGGTTTCGTATAATTTTGGTTTCATAGTGACATGAATGCAGAACCATTTCTGTCAACATGATCTTGTACATACGTCTTGAACAAGTTCAATTCGCCTTATAACACCACAAGTGTAGCATTGTTAGTAATATTTTAAACAACGGTCTAAAGATATCCAAAAATAAGTGCGCACATTAAACACATTCACAGCCGCGTGGGACCTTAAGTGATAAAATAATGATATTATTAAAATAATATTCATTATACCTAAGTGATAAATATGTGCATAGACATAATTATACTACGTTATTTTGTACACAGGATTGTAATTATGAAAGTATCAATATATTTTCTTACATTTTTATACATAACATTTTATTGCATCTGAATAACCTGTATATAGTGGGTAAGCACCATTTATTTAATTTTACATTAATAAATAGAATTGATTCTTAACTAGTAGGTACAGTATGTGAGTTTCATAGTCGTTTAAATAAAATAGATTTATTAATCATTTTGGTAGAGCATTCATTACACAACTATTTTGTCCTAAAATAAGAAATAGCTTTTAACTTTCATCATAACAACTTCTTATAAGTGTGATGTCATAATTTCGAAGAAAGTTTTACGGATAACCACAAATTTAACCAATTGTTAGCATAATATAATGCACTAAAACAATACAGATCTATTCTTTAGTTAGTGGTTCAGGAGAGTTATTAAGATCAAGAAAATATCAAATATTGGGCAACATTTAATCTTGCAGAATATTTTCAAGCTCTTGCTATTCCACTTCTTGTGTGAGGCCCGTAACGCACTTGTTGCTAGCCGCGATGCAACCACTCTGGTCCAGCTAGCCTTAGTGCACTGTATCTCTACTTTAGAAATTACTTAGGTACTTGAAAAATTCTCGCTTTGCTTCATTTAGATACAACGTATGAACTAAACGTCTATCGTCGTTGATTATTATCTTACCTCGTAAGCAATTAACTGGGGAGACTCGTCTGCCACTTTTATCACACATGTCTCTACACAAACTTAAGACTCCTCAGTATTAATTATATGATAGAGCCTATGAAAATATCCATTTTATAGGCACTATTCTAAAGGCTCTGGCATTGGATCGATATTGCATGTCTATGAGGCCTAGATATAGCTTTTCAAATACCGTAAACTGTAACCCCACTTCGCGAAAACTTGTAGCTTTAGGACAGTTTAAAATTTCAACTAATAATAAACAACAAGAAAAATCGTCAATAAATATCGTCACTCTTTTCAGAAGCGGAAATAAAATCATATTTCAAATTGTCCCAAAGGTACAATACACCTACATAGGCAGTTAGTTGCGCTCACATTATCTTTGTAAGAGAATTTTGAGTTAATGTTTGACGCCTAGTATATCACAATATCAGTATTCGAAATTTTTTCAGTGCGTCTACTAATTTATGGTAAGAATTTGATACAAAATATAGCCAACGCACCAGACACATAGACTGAAGTAAAAGTATATAAATAAAGTTTATACCATTCAAAGATATTTAGAGGACTATATATTACGATGCATATATATTTATTACATCACATGTATATAAAATGTTATCTATAATTAGATATATATATATGTATTCAAGCAATAGATGTCTTCTTCAAGAGACATTAGATTAAAAATATTCAGAAATATATAAGCATCAACGATAAAATAATGAGTACTGATAAAACATCGAGTGAAATAGATAGCTCTGAACAGTAAGAACATTTGCGTTCATGGCACTAATGCTTAGTGCGTCATCGAAATTCTATAGACTCGACAATCAAACAATACAAGTTAATTTTTAACACGCTAAATAGAGCAATGCTTTATCTAACATTCTGTCTTTTTGAATAAATTTGGAATGCCTAACCTTTAACATCTTTGGTGCAAATAAATATTTGAAATAATTAATAATTAGGTTCATTAAATATCGTCCTCGTAACTGCCGTATCACGCTTGCGTCAGCGTATTTGGCAGTTGTTACTTTCAAATCATATCACAATATCTTCAGGTGCTGTACAAATTGTTCAGAATTTATGCTCCTGCACCAGCTGTACAATACTATGACGGTAACTCGTTTAACTTCTTCAGCTTACTGAAACAAAAGTCTATACGTTAGATAGCATTCAGACAACGCGCTCTTCTTATACTTAATGTAAGAAATAAACGTACCCGCATTGCTCTGGGGGCAAATTCAATGTTTTATACCACAGCAAGACACTTAAAGCGATACTCCATGTTCTAAGTGGTCCAAACATTAACGACATTGTTCCATACTCCAACCAAAAGAAATAAGCCAATAACAACTGTATTGAGAGCAAAAAAACAAACGGCAAATTTATAATTAGCCGCCGTACTCCTCGTATATGGGGCTTAAAGAGACGATTCTCTAAACAATGGGCCAATACGAATATTAAGGGTATTTGTACAAACATTAGTTGTACACTTCCGTACATGTATGTAAAGGGCTCTGGTAAAAATGCATTTTTTATCAATATACCCCAAGCGAAAATGGCACCCGTGTAGCCATCTATAAGTTCTCCAATTGCCCATGGTCCAATTGGTATATATACTGCATATAATACAACAGGATAAAAAACTCGATCGAGTTTAGTCAGCAACCAAATGCGTCTCAGAACAACCCGTCCAAATCTTCTTCGATACTTGGGTGGCGTTTTCTGAAGCCTCAAAATGACTAGAGGTAGCACGTTTATCAATAGAAGTGTGCCGAATATTGCCTGGAACTGTCACAATAACACATTAATGATAAGGGAACGAGATATGCAATATATTATAAATAAAAATAATATTTGATTCTCTTACCACAACACCTGCATTCAACATAAGCAAAATCCTTCCTGTTATATCAAAATTCATCAAACTTCCATCTAATGTAAATGGGTGTTCAATTACCATCAGTCTATCTAGCTCATCAATAACTTTTACATAAAGCCTATGTAAACCAGTTACAAATTGATGAGATAGCCATTGACAGGCGTACAGAGGTCCTTTGACGTGTTTGCATGTCATCCAATTGATTTCATCAAATGTTACTTGTACGCTAATAATATTAACATCACTAAATGCCAGTATTCTTATATGAGTTGACTCAGGAATTAACTGCAAAGGTTCTCTTCCAGGCATCACATATCTTGCATGTTTCGGATTTGTGACCAGTACAACTGGCCATACATTATGTTTTTGATCAATAAATGAAAAATGTCCATGATCTATAGCTGCTAGTCTGTACATTCTGTTATCTTTCCAGTCTCCTAACTCAAGTTCCAAGTATCCTTTTTTCTGCTTTGTGTACATTTTAGGTACTAAACCACCCATGGAATGTAGATGACCACAGAGATAAACTTGTGACGCATGAGTAGAGCCAATGACTTGGCGTAAATTAAAACTATTAGAATCTCTCTGAAGAGGTAGTATACACGAAGTAGGATAGTGACCAAACCAAATTATATGATCAGCCTTGGAGTTGGCTTCTGCTGTAAGTCTTTGAATATTTGCTTGCTCCTGTACATCAAGGATGCCAATAAAATTAAAAGGTCGTCTGAGGCCCGGGTCAGGGCATGCATCAATACCCAGGAATGCCACATTAACACCATTCTTCTGCTCATAATGTACATAGGACTTAATATGTTTTTTTCCTTGAACTGAGTAATTTCTAAAGTAGTTCTTTTGAGAATTGAGAGTTCCAATATTAAAGTTATCTGCGAAAGAGACAATACATTATAGAATACGGACTGCACTCTTTACTCTATTGTACATTGCCTATCATTATACAAATCATCTTTCCTATCTATGCTTAGGAAGATCAGTACCAAACAACCTTTGTATGGATTTATTATAAACCAAGCGCTGTACCGCTCCCAAGGTACGCACGGCGTGGGGGGACGATGTTAAAAAAAAGTATTTAATTATATAATTTTACATACAAGTAATGAAGAAATAACAATATCAAGAAATTAAATCATATATTTATGTATATGACAACCGCGGTAGCCCAGTGGTATGGGTAATGGACTGCTGAGACGCGGGTTCGATCCCAGGTTTTACTAAGTCACACACCAATAGCTTTTCGATGCTTTTCGAAGTTATGTGTATGAGTATTTATAGTATTATAGTTATGTGTAGTGGCATGAGTAATGAACTGCTGAGACGAGGTCTCGGGTTCGATCCCAGGTTTTTCCATGTCACACACCAATAAGTTTTCGATGCTTTTCGAAGTTATGTGTGTATTTATCGCAGGTTTATAAGTGCGCGGTTGATTGCCACCTATTACATTGGGACCTAAACATAAACGTGCAAATTGTGGGTACTAGCACCTCTGCCTACCCCTTCGGGGATATAGGCGTGAGTTTATGTTATGTTATGTTTATTTACATTGCACTCTATGGATGTGAGACGTGGATTATGACACGAGGACAAAGACAGAATGGAGGCGTTTGAAATGTGTTGCTGGAGAAGGATGGAGGGAATAAGCTGGACAGAAAGAACGACCAACGAAAGAGTATTACTATCTACTTTATGTATATATTTATTTAATACATGTATATGTATTTGTATGTCAGTATTTATGTTGATATTTTTTGTGTAAAGCCGTATATTAATTTTATTTTACTTACTTTTCTCTCTTTCTTTTATTTTAATACACTATCTATTTAAGTTTAGTCGGTAACTACACCATATCTTTTGTTTTCATAACATTACTGTCCATCCCAAGGTTGCCTGGAAGAAATCGCTTCAGCGATAAGGCCGCCCATTGTACATTGAACTGTATAGATGCTACCTACTTGTCCTACTGTAAATCTGTTGGTGTACAATAAAGAATTATCTATCTATCTATCTATTAAACAAAGTACAGGAAAGAAGGTCGATACTAAATAATAAGAGATCCGAAGAGGAAAAACGATTGGTCACTTGATAAGACAATATTTATTTTTTAAAAGTATCATAGAAGGGAAGGTGTAAGGAAAGAGGAGAAGAGGTAGACAAAGAGGAACGTTTATGGCACAGATAAAAGAAAAGATACAAGTCGCGTCTTATCAGGAGGTTAAAGGATTGGCGAAGAGGGAAAAGTGGCGATTACGCCACCGACAAGAGCACAGCTCTAAGTTTAGAGAGAGAGAGAGAGAGTTATATTTACAAATAAAAGTATCTAAGAAAGTAGCTACTAAATAAATTTGTATGCCCAAATGGCAAATCATAATGAGCCTAATACTTTTAAGATCTCTGTGTTTTACAAATAAAGACATTCTATTCTAAGTATGTTTATCCGCATTTCATAGATTGCATAACCTTGTGTTATAGTAAATCTATGCTTAGTATGGGGTCTAGATAGCGTTGTGTGGACTGTTGTAGAATATTTTACTTTATTTCAAAACTCCACTAATTATTTGGCCTGATTTCTTTAATCTTCGCTATATTATAATAAGTAAAGCACTGATATGCACTTAATAGTGCATCGTATAAGGAACTCCCGTATCCGCCGCAGCCTTCATGTCTGCGACAAAAACTAATAGTACCTACCTGAATTGTTCTGGAGGCAAAGTCAATGTTCTTTTACCCCGGTAAGAAGGGTAAATCCAAGTAGTGCTGGGGGTATCCGTGGAGATATTTCGCACGTTTAAAAAGTAGAGGAGGAAATGCCGGTAACCGGACTCCAGACCTTGAGGTGAAAGCCTCGTATCCAAGTGAGACTCAACACTGAGATGATTGTTATGATCCACTTAATGAAGAACAAAAATCCTTTTTGGCACAATTAAGTAGGTAATAGTTTAGTTAAATTATGATAGACTTCATATGCTTCATGACAAAATATAGGTGAGACAAAAAATCGGACAAAACTAGTACATCTATACAGCCGGACCGCAGAGTCCGAGAGGAACACCTCGAATACGATCGGAACTAACACAAAGACTCTGACTGGGATAGTTGTTGGGAATGATAAAAATATGTAAGTACACATCGCAGTCATTTATTACACAACTCTAATACCTAATACAAAGATACTAATAACGCTTGCGTGATAACTCGTGATGTGTTACGTCATATTGGCCGAGCATTTACACTCTTTTATGTTAAGTGAAAGAAATATTATCATGTTTGTACGTATTTGTATGTGTGTTAAATATCAAAGTGAAGAAGTATTATTATATCTACGTACAATTTTTTGACAATGGTCGTAAACATACACATACATACACATGAAGGTGTTTGATGAACCGAGACGCCATCACAAAGTGCCCAATCGACGGCAATAGGCTCTATTACGTGGACCCGAAAATTATAGTTGGCGTTTTCTCTGCATACCCCTATAGAGATTTACTGGCGTATACCCATTGTAAATCTCTATAGGGGTATACAGAGAGAATGCCAACTATAATTTTCGGCTCCACGTAATAAAGGGTGAATCTATTGCCGTCGATCGGGCACTTAGTGATAGCGTCTCCTTTCTTCAAATGCCGGGATGGTCGGAATCTGGGGTCTGCTACATCAGTCTATCTGCAGATTTGGCTCAACTTCCATATTTTTCGTGAAGCAACTGCCATCTGACTTCTGACGTCAACAACTCAAAGGCAATATCGAAGCATAGCAGTTAGACCAGTTGTTGGACTTATTAAGGGCTCCACTACCCGTAAAGACTGCAATAGATGTTCGTATGGTAACCGGGATCGACGGTTTAACGTGCTCTCCTGGGCACGTGCAAATACTCATATTCGTGCATACAAATACTTGCACTGAGTGAAGATGGTATAGTATATATACATAGTGGCCGTGTTCGCTACCGCGACGCCACAGAGACTGTTGAAGTCAAATATTGCATTTTATTTTTTATACCACTTAGGTGGCAGACAAGCGCACGGCCCACCTGATGGAAAGTGGTTACCGTGGCCTATGGACGTGTGTAACACCAGAGAAGCCACACTCGCGCTGCTGACCCTGTAAGCACAGAGTTTCTGTGCCGTCAGTATAGCAGACAAAGCAGGACAAGCCTTTAGTCATCCCACTGACAGCACAAATTCTCCAGTGAGCTCTGGCTACTTTACTCACCGCTGGGAACACAACACGAAGTTATTATAATCGCAGTATTCTGAAGGGCGGAGGTACTTCGGACTGCTCAATTGGGCTAAAAATACCGCCGTGTTCTACCTCCTACAGAAAACTATAGATACTTAATTCACATTGCATATCATCAATAGCTTCATATACATATCGTCCATAAAGGAACTAACATGTTAAACTCCAACAATGAGTCATTAAATATGCCAAAAGTAAGCAACAAAGGTACATTATTTCATCATCCACAATATTATATTAACATCTGAGTGTTTTATCTTGTATACATTACTGGCATATGAGATAAAAAGACATAAATAAGACATACATACATATAATCACGCCTTTATCCCTGGAGAGTTAGGCAGATGTGAATTAACACCCACATTTCACCAATAATTGTATTCGGTCCCACGTAATAGGAGGTGAGCCTATTGCCGCATTCCAGGCACTATTGTTGACTCAAGTCAAACATCTGTGGCTGAGTCTGGGCTGTATATATCTGTCTGACGTTACACAGCCCTATCCCTTAGTCGCCTTGTATGACACCGCACGGGAAGAGATGGGGTGGCCCTAATTCTACTCTGTCGGAAGCCATGTGGCAATACATAAGACTCATAGCATAATAATGTAATTTCCACATTAGTTACTTTTGAAGTTGTTTCAAAAACATGTATAAGTCTTTAATAGTAATACTATACTTGAATGTACCATTCTAAGGTATACATTTCATATATTGTTGACGGTGTATGGTGTATGGGGCCCCACCAAGACCAACCTCACCTGCTAAGCTGATACACCTGCAGATTGATGAACAATGGCTCTGGTTCAGCCTTTCCTTTTGGTGTTGGAAGGACTGATAACAGTCACTCCCAAAAAAGTCATATAAGTCTAATCAAAAGAAGTGAGTGCATCCTGAGCTTTGAGGAAATAGCCTCATAATGGAGCAGATAAACAGGTAGCTTTGTTATATAGCAATGAAAATATTAACATTTTTTACAGTCAATATTTACTCTTGTTTAGAATCAATTTTAAAATTTCCAATTCCTATACACTTCTTTCCTTTGGGAATGGGCAGAGACTAAATCTTGACCCTTACTACGAACTGACATAAATCTTTACACTGTCTATTTTCTTATAAAAGTTTTTTTAATATAACAAAATAAAATATATAATTTAAAGAATTCCATACTAATCTAAAAGATTTAAGTTGAGAGATATGTAATATTCTCTTAACATCAACAATATTATTTCAGAATCATTTAAGTTCCATTCAGAATCTAGTACAGCAAGATTCATAAAAATAATGATAATGTCTAGCTAAACTTTCTCTTAATGAAATTCATAGCATAGATAGTTTTATAAGTTTCACTTACCATGATTTCCTCTTATGTCTAACCAGACAGTATTTTCAGTCACACCTGACTCTTGTATAATATTGTGGTAGTATATCCATTCTGTCTCTACTTGGGAACTCCCCAAATTATCTTTGGCTTTTGCATCAGTCAGATCTCCACTGGCCAAAACCAAAAGTGGGTTAATTTTCTTCACTGTATTATCACAAAACTGTTGAAATTGTGATATTCTTCCAGGATCCCGGAATATACTAATATGTATATCTGAAATCTATAAGATATTGCTTATTGCATCACTTTCTACTTTACAGCTTTGTTTACACTAAACACCGACAAAGCATTACTTCGAGCGTATGTACCTACAATGTTTGTTAATGAGGATAAATATAAATATTATTTTATTTAGAGAGGCTTTGTTCTGAAAATAACATTGCGAAATAATAAGTACACTTCTTTTGTGCGACATCGAGTAAAATTTTACTCACCTGGAGAAACCACACTAAGTTTTCACTAGTATCTGTTATTTTCACATACTTATTACCTAAATAATTGGTATAATTAATTCCTTCCTTTTTATTTTCCAAATAAAAATTATGGTCGGTTGCGATTAAATTCAGTAAATTCGCCATAAATATTGAAGCCAACAATAAGACACATAACAACCAAATTACACTCTTTGAAAAAATCATTTCTGAATTTTGTCTTTTAATTTAGGTCATAAAATTTATAACAATTTTATTTTACGTCTGAAAAAATATCTACACATAATGTCATTCAAATGAAACAGTAATCGAATACAGGCAGAGCAACAAACAACACAATCACAAAATTCACAACTGACAATAATGACAATTGAGATCAATTGACTTGACACTAGTGACAGTACCTGTGTCACTTTCTTCTTGTGTTTATGGCTTTGTATTTATGGCTTGGTTACAAGACCTTTAAGCCAAGTCTTATTTTGTTTTATATTTAATAGACAGAACAAATTATTTTTTCAAATATTTTATAAGGCAACAATTTTTCCTGACAGTAATTTATAGTCTTCGAAAACTTCTTGATACTCATATAATTTTATTGTTTGAGGATAATTCTCAAAGTGAATTGATTTTTTTTTAAACTGATCAAATTGTATGATAATAAAATATTGATTTTAAATAATTGATAAAATTTTAAATAATCCACTATTTTAAAGTAATTGGCCAGTAATTATTTTTTAAATATGGGGTATTGAGTCTGATATTGATAAAAATATACTTTACTTTTTTTAAATACCGTTTTGGTAGATACATAAAATAGATATATAAAAAGTACAATGAACACAAGTCATTTACAGTGAACCAAATAAATTACTTAACATAATAAATAGTTACATTAAACCTAATAAAAAAATTAACAATAAATCATGGCTTATTACACCTGACCGGTTTCGCCTTACGGCATCCTCAAAGGTTTCCATCATTTTTCGTTATTTTCCGTAAGGCGAAATCGGTCAGGTGTAATAGGTTCTTCAAAAGGGGCATTAGAAGGTTTGTTAAGGATCAGCAGCGCAACACGTCCGTAAGCCACGGTAACCACTTCCCATCAGATGAGCCGTGTGCTTGTCTACCACCTAAGTAGTATAAAAATCAAAGTATATAATGTTTTTTAAAGATGATGACTTCTTCATGGATATCCAATCATATTATGACAAAAAACAAATAACAAAGTTTCATTTGACAAACAACGTTTGACAAAATTATACGTGAACTTAAGTATTATTTTACTAATTTTTGTTTTTTAAACTACCTACTCATTAGACAAAATATATAGATAGGTACTTGGCAAAATTTTCATTATGCCATATCATCATTTCACAAATTGATTATTTTTTAAACATGTTAGTTGGAAAAACAATTTTACTTTTTAACCTATTTCCAAAAAGGAGTAGCTTATCAATTAAATTTTTTTATACTTAAATAATCCCATACGTAGGATATTTTTAATTTGCGTCTATGTAAGTATAAGGTGTTATGTGCGTTGTGTTTGTAAATAAATGTTTTTCTTTCTTTCTTTCTATATCTTATTTTCAGCACGACTGGAAAAATGATGGTAATATATTGTAAGGTTGACCAAAACGAAATGACTAGGTTAGGTTATGTTAACCGAATTCTACTTTTTGAATTAAATTTATAAGCAGTGTGTATTTTTTTTAATGGCAAAGTATCTATGTAGATCCAAAATTGTTACTTACTAATAAATTTAAAGACGCGTGGTTCCCGGCAGAGTTGAATTTGGACCAATCCATTTCTTCCCGTGCGGTGCCGTACAATACGACTAAAGGATAGGGCTGTTTAACATCAGACAGATAACACGGCAGCCTCTCGTACCGTCTGACGCAGATGATCACCGAGCACGGGTGCTTCGGAAAGTGTCTGCGTCGGATGGAGAAAGAGCCAACGTCCGAGTGCCATCACTGCGACGCGAGCGAGGACTAGGGGCCGCACACGCTCACCGAGTGTCCGGCGTGGGAGACGCCGAGGCGGGAGCTTGTGGCGGCCCTGGGAGTGAGGGTTCTCACGCTCTCCACCTTGCTCGCGGCGCTGGTTCGCTGCGCGGATGCGTGGGCGGCCGGCGCCTCCTTCTGCGAGCAAGTAATGCTCGTGAAGGAGGAGGCTGGGCGGGAGCGGCAGCGGGAGGGACGAAGGATCGCAAGCCAAGCTGCCCGCGTACGAAGGCAACTCTGGCGTCGGAGGTCGGTGAACGACCTCCGCCCCCCATGAGCGCCGGCCTGGGGGTGACAGGTGGAGCCGCCTGTCACCCTGGCAGAAGCAGGCCGCGGCGGTGGCGCGCCTGGCGCGCCTCCCCGTTTTCCGGGAACGAGTTGGGGACTCTGTAGTCCCCACACACCCGAGAAGAGGGCCAGATCGTGAGAGAAGGTCCTGGGTCGGCTGGGGTACGAGGGATATGCCTCTCAACCTCACCTTCGGCAACCAAAACGACCCACAGGCGGCATGCGTTTTAGTCGGTTCGAGTCCGACATAACCTCTCCCACCGGCTCCGGTGGGGAGGTATCCGTGGGGATTTTGCGCACGTAAAAAAAAAAACATCTGACACATATATACAACCCAGATTCAGCCTCAGATGCATGGCTAGAGACAACAATAGTTCCCGGAAGACGGCAATAGGCTCACCTTCTATTACGTGGGACCGAATTCAATGATTGGTGAAATGTGGGTGTTAAATCACCTCTGCCTAACGTAAGGCGTGATTATATGTATGTATATACTAAAAAAAATTTCTACTGACTTGATTTAGTCAAATGATTAGTTTTTCAAACGTTGTTTGCACAATGATGTTTAGTCGTACATTTTTTGTTAAACAATAATTTTTATATTAAAAACATGAAAAATCAATCTGTTTGCCGCCGTTTTAGGATTAAGGTAAAAGCACCAACAGTGGACACCATACCAATAGTGGACACTTTTGAAGAAAATCATTTGATTTACAAGAATATTGCCTAATGGCATTTATACAACATATTCACCCAACTCCTTTCCCGTCCCTCATGCTTTCACCATCCCCTTACCCAGCCCTACCCACATTCCTTCCCCTTCTCCACTCCTCCCTTTTCTTTACACGTTACCCCGATTTCCCTATTCCCCACACCATCTATTCCTACGTCTTCCTCGGATCTGTCTTCTCCTACGCCTCCCCCAACCCTAAACCCACCCTAAGCTTCCCCGACTCCCTCTCCCAGCCATTCCCCTACTTATTCAAACACTCCTACCCTCAACCTTTCCCCACCCCTTAACCTTACCCTCTTAAACCCCCCTCGTTCTCCTTCCTCCACCCCTCCCCCCACTCCTACGTCTTCCTCGTTCCCATTGACTCTGTTCTCTACCTCACTCCTTTGTAGCCCTAATCGATCTATTTCATCAGTACATACTTTCATACAATTTTTTTATCCCCTATTTCCCTCTCTTTAACTGTTCACGATAAAAGGTAGCCTATTCCTATAAAAAATTAGCCGGTTCCCAAACTCTAATCTATCTCTGTACCAAATTTCATGAAAATCGGTTCAGTGATTATGGCGTGAAAGCGTAACAGACAGACAGAGTTACTTGCGCATTTATAATGTTAGGATGGAATTATTAACATGGATTAGTATGGATGTGGATGAATATGGATGTGAATTACCGACTGTCCTCGGTAATAGTAATAAGGGTGACCTTATTAGGTTATCCAAAGGTACCTAACACGAAGGATAAGCACGAAGTGGAGGATAAGTTTGATGATAATGATAAAAAATTTTCTTGATCAAGGGTTTCAATTATTTTAAATAACATTTTAGTAACAATGAAGTGTTACATGTGACATAGAAGATGACTAAGGGATAGGACTGTTCTCCATCCGATAATAAACGTACAGCTCATAACTAAGTACCCACTTGACAGCAATAGACTACCTGGCCCAATTACCTGGGATCGAATTCAATGTTTGGCGAAATGTGGGTGTTAATACACCTCTGCCTACCCCATCGGATATTTACAGGCGTGAGTATATATGTTTCATCAGAACTTTTTTTGTACTGTGTACATCCAGATTCGGAACTTTTTTATTTTGTGATTTAGTGACAACTCTGTCGAATATTTTTTCTTATTATTTCTTAATAACGCTGAATTAGCACGTAATAAAAATACTGGAGATAATAGATGAATGTTGTAGCTACCATTTGATAATTTATGTGCTAAAACAAGGTTATAGTGGAATAAAAAAATAAAAACCTAAAATAAGAATAATATTACTTTCTTTCCAAATAATCATTGTAAATAGGTACATGAAAAATTGTGGAAATATAATATAGCTTCAGTGAATATTATCTGAATAATTTAAAATAGGCTATTTTTTAAATAAATATTTTTTTTTATAATTCCGGACTTGAAAACGTTCTAAGCTTTGAGATTAAAAAAATCTAGAACTCGTAGCGAAGCGACGCGGCGGGAGTTTTACTCTTCTTATGATAATGACTATAGTATTCCAGAAGAAAATGGTAGTGACACGGCTATTTTGAAACACTGTTGCGTGTTTTAGTCGGTTTAAGTCCGACATAACCTCTCCCACCGGTTCCGGTGGTGGGTATACTATAGTCATTATCATAAAAATGAGTAACACTCCCGTGTTACTCTTCTTATGATAATGACTATAGTATTCCAGAAGAAAATGGTAGTGACACGGCTATTTTGAAACACTGTTGCGTGTTTTAGTCGGTTTAAGTCCGACATAACCTCTCCCACCGGTTCCGGTGGTGGGTATACCTACTATAGTCATTATCATAAAAATGAGTAACACTCCCGTGTTACTCTTCTTATGATAATGACTATAGTATTCCAGAAGAAAATGGTAGTGACACGGCTATTTTGAAACACTGTTGCGTGTTTTAGTCGGTTTAAGTCCGACATAACCTCTCCCACCGGTTCCGGTGATAGGGGGTATCCGTGGGGATATTGTGCACAATAAAAAAAGGTAACAGTTAGGTATGTATGGCTATGGAGTACATAAACATTTATAAGTTAAACATTTTGGTGTCAGTCGCACGTGTCTTTTCCGATATCCCTAACCAGCATCACGGGTAGTAGCTAGGTAGGTATATCCTTCTATCCTATTTGATATAAAGGTATCCACCTAATTCTAAATAATTGAGACCTCAGAAGTAAAATTAACTGTTATCTAAACAAAAGTTATGTGGTGTTCATAGGCAGGTCACTGGGGCCACGGCCTCAAAGTGTTTGGAAATTCTATTTATTTTAATGGCCAGAGGTTGACCACGCGCATTCCGTCCACATGACGCCGCTTAGTCGCGCCGCACACTATACCCACACGGAGGCTCTACTGGCTCTAGCCTACAGTGAACCTCGGCCGGTACTCGCGCGCCACTATCTTGCCGCATTCCACCGATCCGAAGTCGCGGCGCGCCCCGCGCGTGCCTTCGCCGTCGACCCACGCGACCGCTTCGCTTCACTCAGTCGTACTAGCGCGCCCATGGATTTAGTGCGCTTCGACGTCAGTCGTTGCTGTATTCAACTCACGACATCGCGCAACATTTAAGTGAAGTGTAGTGCCAATGGATGCGGTTTAGCAAGGAATATAGTGTCTTTAGGAGAAACTACTTTGGATTTATTTATTCATGGTGAGTGAGGTTGAGTTAGACGGCACCATGGACAGCCACAGTGGATGCGCGCGCTTTCACGATGCGGCCACTTTCATTTCATACGCATAGCTAGAATTCCGCGCGCCCGCGCCGACCGCACTGCGGCCGCTGACCCTACGCTCGCGCGCCCTTCCTCGATACCACCTCATCAGCAATACCAACTAAGTATGCTCAGTGTGCCAAGATATTACAGTAACAGATTATATATACTGAGTAAACCTACGTGTTCTAGCCTAACACAAAAAAATTAAAACTAGACCAACATTATCGCACAGGCTGGTTATTGCACATTCATCAAATAATATTTATTTAATACCTATTTAAGTTACACCCAAAAATATTCCTAGCTATAAATCCTAATCGGTTCATCTGTTCAGGAGCTACGATGCCACATAGGTACACACAGACACGTCGAACTTATAAAACCCAATCGTATTTATTTGCGGCGGGGGTTAAAATATCTGACGTTAATTTATTAATTTGTACGTAGTTAAAATTCTTGACAATGTACTGTACAAAACAATTAACACGGCAATAATATTAGTCCCAATTAGTTAACCCCTTCACTAAACACCTACCTACATCGTGACAAACAAGTTAATTTCTAATTTTATTTTATTGACTCACTAGTTCATAACGTAATACATGATCAATTTACATAGGTATTTCTTAATTGCCGTTTACAATAGGTATACAAGGAATGTTAAGATAATTCATACCTACGTTTGCAAGTAGATACATGTACCTAATCTGTTTTGCAATATGATTATCATAATTAGTATATTTAGCTACGTATTTGCCTATTTTGAAATTGATAACATTCTTTGATTTACCATAGAATCTAATTTATTCTATCTGAATAAGTTTGGCAATCACTAACTTAAGTAAGTTATAAAATTAATTACCTATACCGGGCGTAGGTAATAGAAATACTAACCAAATGAAGTTTTACTTTGTGGTCCGTACATAACCCTATCCAAGGGATTTTCGTAGTTAGGTACAGGTTAGGTTAGGGAGATACCTAACCAATGACATGTGTAAAGACTATTAGTCTTTACACGTATACCAATGATTAATTAGGTACCTATTTGGTTTATGAAAATACATTTGTACCTGTCACCCAATTATAAACGTAATAATAAACTAGAATACAAGAAGAAAAGTATATCAGTTAACTAAAGACGCTTTTACATTTGATAATTACGTACTACAAAATCATAAATAGCAAGTATGTATCTTACTAACACATTACATGTCACCGTAGACTTTTATAGAATATGTAATAAACAAAATATGAAATACATAAATAATACTCGTATATCAATTGACCTGCTATGAGAGATAACAAAAATTTTCAAAAGTTATTTAATATGAAATTTTATTAATGTTTAGCAATTTTTGTAGGCGACTGTACCTACGAGTTAACTCTTTCTGTACTGTCGGTTTGTGGTGTAGATACCATAAAGACTTATCTTATATATCAATTTCAATTTATTCTAGATATCGATTAAGATATGAAAATAAAAACCAGTTCAGGCGGAATTCAAACCCGCGACCTTTCCCTTACATGGGGAATGCCCTGACCACTGAACTACTAAGCCCTGCCAGGAAATATCCAAATATTCCTAATTTTAAAAGTAAACAGCTTAAAAATAGACATTAGTAGATGCGAGCTTAATAGAAAAGTTTGAAGCACTGGGAACGAGAAGACCAATATCATTGGAAATAATGCATACTGTTGGCATCCTTAATAAAGTAGATATAGAATCAATAATATTCCTCCAATAACTCAAACAAGACAATTCCATTATCTAAAAGCGTATTATAAATCGAGAACAGTCGCTTTACACCATACATTTTGTCTGTCTTCGTAGTACAATTTCAGAATGTCTTGGCTAGGTAGGTACCTACAGTGGTACAGGATTATCATAAATACTTATAACAATACCACGCTCATTTGTTTTGAAATCAGTGAATACACTTCTGCGTACGCATTCAAAGGATACAGGCGTGATGTTATGATGTGGTCTTACATAAATAATGCAATAATAGCTGATTTCCTAGTATTCAATGAAGAGTTCTGTGGTTTGTATCTGAAACACCTTATCAGATATTCACGAAATTAAAATGTGACCATTTCGGAATAATAATCTTATGTACAAAAAAACTAATTTTGCAAATCAGTCTACAAATGACATAAAAAATTCGATTAAACATAGAAACGTGTAACTTGTAAGGTTGCATTAGGAACTTGAAACTTGATATAGGTACTCTGTTTTTAAGTGAACCAAATACAAAATTTGCTTAACAGTCGATTTGAAACGAATCTTTACCTACCTAAATAAAATCGAATAACATCTCACAATCGTAAAAGAATCCTTTTGGGACAAATTCCGTTCTGTAAGTGTATTGGCATTTAAAGAATCTGTTAGTACTTTTTCTGACCTACTAGTAGGTAATTAACTAACTCACGCACAGTATGAAATTGAAGTCATGCAGATTACGGCATTCGTTTTTTTCCGTTATCCGTGTGTTTATGCGATGAATATGGCTAGATCAGAAAGTAGCATCCATTAAATGAATTTATAATAATACGGTAATATTAGTTAGTATACTAAGTCATCCATCACTCCATCACTGTGATTGATAAAGTTGATGATTCATCAGTGCGTAATAAACGACTAACAACGACCGCATTCCTTTGATAGCAAAGCGAGTAGGTAGGTAAATAAGAGTTAATTTAACCAATGACAAAGTGTTGTACAGGTTGTACCTACTTAACATTTTAGAATGAACGAGCAAATGGGTAGGTAGATTTTTATTTATTTTTTAGTTTTATTCGTGCGGAAATATACACTGATACCAGAGTATAAAAAGACTCTTTTTATACTATCCTGATACCATCGGAGTTGGTTATCGGCCCGCCCCGCCGTCTAGGCTCTCAAGGTGTAAGGTTAACCAATAAAGCATTTCCCTCGTACTCCAGCTGACCTACGGACCGCCTGGCCTATCTGGGCCATCTACAGTTTTGAGATAGCCCCCTTGGGTGTGGGTAGCACTTTATTGAACCCCTGAATGGAGCAGGGATGAGCATCCAGCTCTCTAGCTATCTTTGGGATTACTTCCTCTATCATAAATCATAACATAACGGTTCCATATCCTGTAAATAAACCTGGATTGCAGAGAATAATTATGTAGTGTTTGAAACTGTCCTGACTGCTGGACTTTAGATTGGAGCTGAAGAACAAAAGGCTATAATAAATTATAAATTGCAGATGGTCTGGTTACCGTGCCGAGGGCTGTTACAAACTGGATGGCTCCAGAATGCCAGAGTCACTATTTTTTTTTATACCACTTAGGTGGCAGAAAAGCACACGGCCTACCTGATGGAAAGTGGTTACCGTGGCCTATGGGCGTGTGTAACACCGGAGAAGTCACACTCGCGATGCCGACCCTGTAAGCACAGAGTCTCTGTGTCGTCAGTGTAGAGGACAAAGCAGGACAATCCTTTGGTCATCCCACTGACAGCACAAATTCTCAAGTGAGCTCTGGCTACCCTGCTCACCGCTGGGAACACAACACGAAGTTATTATAACCGCGGTATTCTGTAGGGCGGAGGTACTTACTTCCCCAGTCGGACTGCTCAATTGGGCGGAAATACCGCCGTGTCCTACCTCCTTACTCTATTTGGGTGGACCATATTTTATATGCTCGTGTGAAAGCAATGGACAACATAAACTATTATTTCGGAAATGGCGGTGACTTAGTTGGCAGCCCGTCACGTCTCGTTTTCGGAGGCGGTGAAAACTGAACTTACGAAGGTGGGCAGCCACTTTGCAACCCAAATATTCACTATTTGCCACTTAGTCTATTTAAGTGGATAATTATAACTATAGTATTAGGTGCTGCTGGGCAAGCATGGCTCTACATACTGACAAAAGGTCGTTTGTAGTTCATAGCTGTCGATAAAGTGGGCGATTTAAATGGAAAGTTTGCCGTATTTTGTTTGATATGATTAAAGTAGGTGCCTATAGCTACTGTTGATGTTAGAGTTGGTATATAGAGACTGTTTATAGTTACGTCTACGTCATGTATCGGAAGTTACGACTGGATCATACCTCGCTTGCTTTGCCGTAATGATCGGTACTTATATGCATTGGGTCAGAAATGCTCGCTTTGTAATATATTATGCTACATAACGCCATGTAACCTGTACACCTAATAAATGAAAATAAAAATATGCATAACTAAGGGTAGTTACGTACTACATAATGCAATGCGATTAATTCAGTACGACTATCAGAAACGTTATTTTTAAGCACTCATTAGAGTACAGACTACATCAACATCCCTTTCAGACTAATATAACTATAAATCCAATAGGTTGTATGTAGGTACACCTAGTGTTATATTTTACTCAATGGTGTTTCTGCAATATAACCGCATGTTTTTAAAAATATAGCCTATTGTATCGTTTTGTTTGACAACACGTCTTTATGTACGTACATTTACATAGGCTGTAACAGGAACGTTCAATTATTTCGCCAAGATCTTTGAGGTCCAAGTCAACCTCACACGGTACACCTGCTGACTACCAGTAAAGATTCTGGCCCTGGATTCCCCCCTCATTTCCTGGATTTCGAGGTCGGCGAATCGGGCGGCAATCGGCTTCAGCCATTCCAAACATAAAATAATTTGCAGAAGCAGAAAAGCAGACTCCGGGGTTCAATTTGTTGAAAGCAACTGGGGTGCTATAGGATAATGATGCTAAATTAACTATGTACATTTACAAATGACTTAGTCTCTATTGAAACAGATTTAATACCAGGCACTTAATCTTGTCCGGGACTGTAATTCAAGATGCAATGCATAGCTACATAATGCCTTGTAAGTAGGTACTTTAATATGCATACTTTAGAGTTGACGCGAATGCTCTTTAATTGAGCTTAGTGGAGCGATTTTCATTTATTTATTCCGAGATTCTCTGACGTAGTGAATATCAATACTAACTTACAATACGGCATTCCTTCAAGCTGCTTAAGTTTCCTCTTGTTGTTCACGCATACTCATATCCAATTTGGTATAAATCCGGTTCCTTTAATGAAAGACTACCTACTAGCGGTATAATCCGGCGGTATCTAGCCGTCAGGTGGGTATGCTGTCGTATCATTTTATTCATTTTTTAATAGTTTTTATTAAATAGTTAGTTTCAGCGCTTAATATTACATAATCTGTAGTGTAATGCTAGGCAAGGGATCCATGTAATTTTGCTATAATTATCATTCCTTTTGAGAACTTCACTAGCTTCCAAAGTTAGTACTTTGGAGTCCGCGGTCCACTTCTTCATCCTAGAGCGTTAATACCGGTCGCATCCGAAGCTTACTAACTGCGGGTCTGGCTGAACTTCGACACTTTCCGTGTAACGATTGCCAATTTTTTTAATACAACTTAGATGGCAGACAAGCACACGGTCCACCTGATGGAAAGTGACTACCGTGACATATGAACGTGTGCATCACCAGGAGAGTCACACTCGTGCTGCCGACCCGGTAAGATCAGAGAGTTTTTGTGCCAGAAACTATCTATCTGTCTGTCTGACCTCCACAGACCACAACCCATTGGCGATATAGAAGTATCGCAGTTTGACCCGTTGTTGAACTTTTAGGGCTCCCAACTACCCGTGACGTCATAGATGTTCGTATGACAACCGAGATCTACGGCTTAACGTGCTCTCTGAGACGCAAAAATATCAATGCAAATAGACAAACAAATTAAAACACTAAGCGGGAATTGAAACCGCGCCCTCTACGTAGTAGTCTCGTTCACTACCGCCACACCAGAGGTGGTCCAATTCTACTCTTTAACTTAGCTTTTACGGGGGTGACTGAGCCAGAATCTCCTCCTGTACCTGATAGGTGAAGTTGTTTTGTGTGTGTTATGAAGAGTATGCTCAATGAACATGTTACACCGATGTGGAAACCTGGGGCAGGTTGTCTAGTTCGGTATAAACTATATCATAATATAAACATCGGTATAAACTATAATTTAAATCACTAAGAAGTCATTAAAGAATTCAAGAAGAGAATTTATAAGATTGGATTGGGCAACATTTAACTAATGACGTAATTTTAATTCACACCCTTACCGCAATGCCTCAAAACGAGAGTCTGGCAAAACGCGCTAAGGTTAGTATACTAACTTGTTTCGCCAGTTATGGAGTGAGCTAAGCTTGGAGTTTTTTTAGAAATATATAATTTGAGATGAAGTCATACGAGAGAGAACCATAATTACCGACATACCTAACTCGTAGAATCGGTAAGCTGAAGTGGTGGTGGTCATATCTACCGAAGAATCAATGCCCGCTGTAGCAAGTGAGTCTTTAATGGAAACCGCGAATCAGTAAACAGGAGGCGGGCGGGACGCCTCTTATACAGATGTACTAACCATCTCAAGGAGGTTGAAACATACAGAATACTGAAGGCGGAGGAACGGTTGCTTTTACGCACATTAGAAGAGGCTTCTACAGTGCCAAGACAGCTATAATATTAACCGCTATTACACATAAATGTTGAAGACCAGTAGGATGAACTGCAACACTACAATTCTTATACTGAGGCCAGAACGATGAGATAAATAGTGGAGCATGAATAAAATACAAAGCTGAATGAAGGATAAGAAAATAAAAGTACCTAACAGTAAAAACTAAATTACCACAAGTACCTACTTATGTAACTTACAAAAAGAAATGATATCCTACCAAAAGCTTTTTCATGTAAAGTACCAAATCTGAGACGTACATTATGTATTGTTGGCACCATAAAAGATATTAGATCATATGGAGAGCCAGATTCTATAAGAGTAATTAGGATGTGTAGAGACACATTCTAACCTAACACTCTCTAGGTAACCCTGCTAAGTTCTCTACAAAACTTTCATCTTTATAGGACCTATTGGCATTAAATTAACGCCTTGTTAATTACTCTCTGTCCATAAGTCCCTATAGTTGTCCACGTGTCTCTTACAAAAACGCCAAGCTAAGCATTTTGACTAGAACAGAGTTCTCCATAAGATCTGATATTTTTTTAAGGTACAAACAAAATGTATTCATCTTAGGCCTTACTTTACATGGAAATATTTCAAACGGAATCCTGTAATAGAAATCTTACTGCAAACTATAGCTGCTACGTCTTGCAAGCAGGCCAACCCAATAACTCATTTTCATTCAAGGTATAATCTTTTTCCTAGAAAATTAGGACCTTTAGGAAGCGGTAGCTCTTATAAATTGAAACATTCCATAGGTAGTAATTAATCTTCGAGGTAGGTACCTACTAAATATAGGTAGGTAATGAATGAATTACAATAAATTATATTATAAAACAAGACGGCAGTATTTCAAATAGATACTTGATTATGTCCGTGGTCGAATCACAGACGATAGAAGTCCCAGCCCAAAATTATTCCAATATCGTCCTTACACATTTCTGAGTGTCAAAATTGGTGGCGAGATGTCGAAAAGTGGAGGCAGCGACGGCCTTAGGTATGCGAGGACGCAAGATGCGGCTGGCGTAGGGGGAGGGGCGCTCGGCATCTGAAGGTCGTCCGCATTCCTCGCGTCGCCGTCCGCTGCTACCGCGCTTACGTAGCGCCCCCCTCTCACCCTCCGTGCCCGCGCCCCATCCGCCGCCCGTACTCGCCTGCGCCGACCGGTCTGCCCCCGCCCCGCTGCGCCTGACCGCCATCACAAACTATCGCGCATTTACTAAAACAAAAAACATGTTCTTATGGCTATCAAGAGCTGAAGAGCCGAGCAGAGGTACCGGATGGGATAAAATTTATTCGCGTCTAGTTTTTTTGATGTGATCTTGTGGTTCTACATTCCAATGAACATTTTATAATACATACGTAGATACTTACATGTCATAGTGAACATAGCACAGATATCGCGTGGGTTTGTTTCGGCCATACTTAGTTCGGTCTGTCTAGGATTGTCCTCTCTTATTCACAATATTGCAAGGACTTAAACGTATTTACGATCAACTTAACGGAATAATTGAGTAGGCACCTGCCTACCTAGTAAGAATGTAAACTCTCACGACAAAAATTCAATTAATTGCTACTCTACTAAGCCGCCTGATGGCAAACAGTTACCTACCGGATCCAACAAAGAGTATCTACTTATGATTTAACTAATAAACGTCCATCTCGTATTATCTATGGGTAGGCCTTCGACTGGTGGTAAAATCATGCTGGCTCAATATGCATTTCGCACAGTTTGTGAAAACTGTGATTCCCTTTCCTGTGCAGGTTGCTACGGGCAACTTACACCGCTATTAGTAAGTAAATACTAAATATTCATAAGTCACGGTTGTATGCCTGTTTACTACTATAGTCTTTTGGAGCCTTGGCGTGTGACAACCTCACTAAATCACTTCCAAAAATGTTGTTGAATTGCTGTTATCATACAAAACCCACCAAATTAAAAGTTCCAGGCAATGAAACTGTGTCCAAATTGTTTCGATCGAAAACGACTACAAAACCAGGGGGTATGTCTCTCCTACAGGTATCAATAAGGACATCAGTCAATTTCACGGACCTATGGCCGAAGGCAAGGGTACTTGGTTAATCAGAAAACATTAGGTAAGCCCTGACTGTCCTGAGTCTTGAGAAAAGGGGCGTGAGTTTAAACATAGCATTTAAACAAGTAATACTTATGTAAAAAAAACAAAGTTTCATTACTTTGACCTACCTCCGTAGTACCTAGTAATATTAAATCAAGTTTACTAATAGAAATCATATTCAACATTCAAGCTATGCTAAGTTTGAATCTACATAGAGCTTCGTAATATATTCTAGAATATATATTTTTATTTGTTTACCAATCGTAGATCCATATCTAGAATGGTAAGTACTCGGTTCTGAATTTCGATTTATCTGAGGCTTACGGTAACCACTTTCCATCAGGTGGGTCGTGTGCTTGTCTGCTACCTAAGTATAAAAAAAGGTAACAATCTGTCCTAAGACAAATTAGATTCAGGACTATGCGTCGTTCTAGAATAAGGACTAGTCTCAGTTTTACAAAAATAATGCAAACCCAATTCTACTTGTCTCGTACTTCTAAATTCTCTCAAAATATAATTTACAAGTAAACGTTACAATGTGCGGATTCATGCGCGCCACAAAAAGAGCAGGTAGCAAAAAGGAGATCGTGTACGTAAAAAAAGTAATGGAATGCACAGATGGCTCAGATCCGACATTCCATCGCCCAACTTTTGGTGAATAGGAAACATTTTTGTAGCACATAAGAATAATTGAGAATAATAACATAAGTTCGTTTTAGTTCATGAACTTCATAAGTAAATAATTATAATTATAATTTTTACCTAAGTACTTCGTATTATTATACGAATTACACATATTGAGAACTCACTTGTACTTTTCCTCAGTATTTTTTTTTGTTATTAGACCTGACCGGTTTTGCCATAAGGCATCCTTTAAGGATTAAAAAAATATTATAGGCATTGTCAAAGAATAATTCATTTTCATTTTCGTCTATTTCATTTGTATTACAGGTTCTAGAATTATTTTTTTTTTATATAGGACACGTCAATTGGACTTCGCCTTGCCTGATGGTAAGCTGAAGGCAAAGTCCCAGAAAAGAGGGTCACCATTATTTACACATACCATGTGACAATGGTGACACTCAGCTTGAAGGCCTCATCATATGCTTTTTCACGCCCCGCTTAAAGGACCCGGGACTGTAGGATGAGAATAAACAGACTCAGAAACAATTTTTTGCTAATACTAACCTAAATACTATTGTAATATAATCGTAAAACACAGACCAATGCAAATAAGATGTAATACACATTCATGTATAGAAATATTACACAGAGCGGGAAACGAACCTTCAGAGTTGCAACTTGCAAACTATTGATTTTGCAGATTTACCACCGCCTTTTTGATCCATCTTTCGCTGGCCAGACTCTAGTGTCAAAACATGAATAATAAAACTTTATAATAGTAAGTTTTTCTATATTTATGTGAGTATCGGAAATAATTTATTACAAGTCCACATGACAGAATTCTCGTTGGTAAGCCATTCCTGTGCTCGCGGCCTCATAAGAGGAAGAGGTCTGTGATTAGATTGATATTTAATTGTCTAAGCCCAAGCAGATAACACGGTAGAGTTCGGTGGTTAATTTTTCGGTATAGTTGGTAACATTGCCTATCAAATAGACACATTAGACATTATACTCTTCTGTAGCATTTTTTTTATACCACTTAGGTGGCAGACAAGCACACCTCCCACATGATGGGAAGTGGTTACTGTGGCCTATGGACGTATGCAACACCAGGGGTGTTACACTCGCGCTGCCGACCATTAAGAAACCTTCTGATGCCCCTCTTGAAGAACCCCATATTGTAGGTGCTTGGGAAAACCGCAGCAGGGAGGTCATTCCACAGCTTGAGTGTGCGTAGGATGAAGTTTCTTTCATACCGCACAGTGCGCACCGTCTCAGTTCGCAATGTGTGAGGATGAATTCCCTGCCTATGGCGAGAGGTGCGATGATGGAATGTAGCTGTGGGCATCATGTCAAACAATTCATCTGAGCACAAACCATTGTATAGGCGGTAGAACACACACAGCGAGGCAAAGTCCCTCCTAAGGGTAAGAGGTTCCACACTACCTGCGAGTTTAGGATTGTCAACCAGCCTCAACGCCCGTCTTTGCCCCGAGTCGAAGGAGTCAAGCTGGTATGCAGCAAAAAGCTGATAGCAGTACTCCATGTAGGGCCGGACCTGTGCCTTATAAAGAAGGAGTTGCTGCCCCGCAGTGAAGTACTGCTTCGCCCTGTTAAGTGGAGTACTTAGGAGTTTCCTTGATGCCAACTTAACCTTGTCATCTAAATGACTCCGGTACTGGACGTCGCTGGAGATATTTATATCTGTGTTGTACTTTTTAAGACTTCTGTTGAAGTCGATACCAAGTATGTAACTTAATTTGTATTTAATTTTATATTTGTTTGTTCTAGTGTGAGTAACAGTGGTCTCGAGATGCGACATGCGTGCTCTGTGTTCGGTTCGCGGGCCGTTGGGCGGCGACACGCGCGCTCTCGGCGCGGGCGCGCGGTTCTTGTCCCTGCGCATGCCCGGACAGCCCCAACCCCTCCACTTCGTGGTCGAGGCCAAAGCGAGGGCCAAAGAATTGAAATGCTTGGCCAATGCTCACACACAACTACAAGACATGACCGATATCGATCTCTTCGGATTAGCAGTTTTACAAAGTGAGTAACATATCATTCACCATAAATTTACATAAGTACTTTTCCGTACCTGACTTATTTCTCAATATTCACATAGTGATTTCACAAAGCAAAATTATTGTGTATTCATGGCGTCACGCATTCCACCTCGTAAGTATTCACAACCTAACTATGCAAACAAATGTATACTTAGTTGGGTAACCAATGTGATGTGTGTGATATATTTGTACGGGCATCACAATGTAACATGACAAAGAGATGACTATCTCTGCCTATCTGAAAAAATAGTGCAAATGATTTTGACTAGGTATAAATGTATAGATTTACAGATATTTATATATATATGTATATATATATGCAATAGGCTTTTTACCTTCGATTTCGAACGGTTGGTATAGTGATCGTTGGTAATACGAGTATTATGTATGTGATTAATATTATATTATAATAGAATTGATAACAATCCCCCTATAAATATATCCACCTATATGGTAAAACGCATCGCATCAGAAAATTAAGGACCTTTACTACTCTACTCGTACTTAATTTATTATTGCGGGTCTAAGCTTTATTCGTTCATGCAAATTAATTTTATTGATAGTAGCGAAATAATTCCTCAATCTTCAATACCTCTTTGTCTGTGTGAATTGTTAAAATTCGCATAATATGCTAGTTATTAATGTATTATTGCTACTATGTACTTATTAACCATATTCATAAACATTTTTTTCAGATGGAGAGTATTTGTTTGTTGACTTAGAAAGCAAATTATCAAAATATGCGCCAAAGAGTTGGAGATCATCACACACCCATGTGAGTAATTAAATCCATTATTTATACCTAGTGTAATTTAATGTATAAAATGGCGTAGTCGTGCGTGATTTGCGCAAATTCTTATTTAGCATCAATAATTTTATTTACTATGTGTACTATACTATATCAAGTATTTCCTTTTTGCAGGGTTTAGACGCGAATGGGAAACCACTCCTAGAATTGCACCTGGTTGTGCAGTTTCACGTTGAGAGCCCACTCCTGTTGCATGATGAAGTTGGCCGACATTTGTACTTCCTGCAGCTGCGACAAAATATGCGCTTGCGGGATGCGCTCCCAGCCGAAATACTTTTATTGCTCACCGGGCTAGCTTTACAAGCAGAATACGGTGATGCAGACAGCTACGAAGATAGAGACTATTTTAGAGTCGAAGATTATGCCCCAGCATCACTCACCGGTGATTGGGTTTCGGCAGCGATGCGTGCATGTCATCGAGAACACAGAGGTCTCAAAAAATCGGACGCTGAAATCAGATTCATACGAGAAGTCTGCCTTCTACCTGATACTATAAACTCACATAGATACCGCCTTAAACAATCTAAGACAGAACCCGAGCCTGGAACAGTGTGGCTTCTCGTTACAGCGAAAGGTATTAAAATTTTACCTGATAATGGATCACTTTCGAACTTTATCTGGAGCGCAATTGGTAAATTAAGTTTTGATAGAAAAAAGTTTGAAATCCGGACAGAAGAAGGCAAAATTACGCTATTTTCGTCAAGTGAAGAAAAATGTAAATATCTTTTTGCTCTTTGTAAAGAGACGCACCAATTTTCAATGAAAATTGCTCCAAAATTTAATGAAATTCTCAGAAAGGAGGAAGAGGAGCGGAAGGTTTGTTTTGGATATTCAAAATCGTTAAATTTACAGTATAACCAAAATAAAAGTGAACAGAGAATATCAGTCATATCTTCTACCAGTTCCAATACAACTTCTGGAATTGTTAGCGACAGAGTTCAATCAGAAGATGAATTGGAAATTATGATTGATTCGCCCCCAGCTCCGTCTACTGAGAGTTTAGCTTTTGCGCACTTGCTAGATAGTTCTCATTCTTACTTGATACGTCCAATGCCTAAAGAAAACAACCAACCACTAAACAAAACGTCCTCATTACAATTACAAAAATCTAAAATACGGGCAAAACAAAATAAAGAAGATGGTGATTCTACTAATAGGAATGAACTTCCAGTACCAGACCCACATTCCATAAATCAATTAGAAGAAACAGCCTCATTACCTGATCAAAGCATTACAGAAACTTTAACAGATAGTCCAAGATCAAACAAATTAAAATGTACCGGTTCGCAGTGTTCTTCATCGTGCAGTACAGTTATAATGGCTAGAGCGGGTCTAAGTACACTAAGCAGAACATCGAACGCCAGCAGTTTAGAATTAGGATATAGCCACACAGCTCAGAATTCTATGATAAGTGACAATAGTACAGTAGGAATAGATGTTGAATATTCTCAAGATACGGCATCAGCATTATACGATGGGTTAGGTCAACCAGTTACTGTAGCTGCTTCGAGTGAAACCAGTGGCGTTTATACCATGAGCAGTTCTGAGCTTACTGCACGATCTAAAATGGATACATTATTTGAAGGTAATAGAACAGATTATGGGAGTTCACATTATGACAGTTACAAACCTTCAAAGGTAAATGATCTTGCTGATTTTGACAGTGTCTCTTCAATACTTAAAAACAAATCAGAAAGAAGTGCTCATTCGACCAGCACATTAAGACTACAAGCTTCTCAATCTAGTTCTGATTGTGTCGATGGCGCTGGAAAATTTATAAACCAGGAACAACACAATAATAAAGAAAATATATTCCGAGAAAGAACGAATTCGAACGTCAGTGCAATCTCATTTCATGGTGATGGAAGCGACCCAACAGATAATAAACATAACTTACTTACTGCGAGTGAACTCAGTGATTTAATTGTAGGCAGAGGTGTGTATCCTAAGAGTCAATCTGTTAGTGACACTCTGGACTCGGTATCTGATTACGTCAGATTACCACTACCTTTTTCTGGTGACAGTTACCTCCAGGGGCATGAAGACACTGCTCCTTCAGATGACCATTATCCCAATAACTCCTTCTTTGACAGCCCACCGACACCTCCAACTAGAATTGATAGCCGTAAATCGCTGAACTTATCTTTGCCAAATATATTCGATATTAATGGTGATACGCCGACCAGGCCTTCATTTCCAAACAAACCACCACCCCCGTATGAATTTGATCACAAGACTGTCCCATCATACGTTCCGACACCAATTAAAGCACCACCTGCTTACCCGGGTTTAGCATTGTCATCAACTTTGTCTTTAAAACAGTTAAACGAGAAAGAAGAAGTCGCAGCTAGGGTCGTGACATCTAAACCGATGATAACAATTCTAAAAGCAGAAGCAGGCGAAGTCAATTCGTCCAGCGAAAGAACATTTGCAAGCCCCATGGTTTTGGAACATAAATTTCAAAAGTTTAAACGTCACCAAGCTTCTAGTCGGAGGGCAGAAAGATCGAAATTAGCTCAAGGAATAAATGGCAGTCTTTCACCGTCGCGAGAGATGCCACCGCATGGTGTCGACTCCAATGTGCTTGTCGCAATGATGAAATTGCCACCACCTCCACCACCACCAAGACGCGCGCGACTTCCACCACCACCACCTGTAACTCGTATGCCACCACCACCTCCGCCGCACAACTCTATGTTCCATCAACAATTGTATAGTGATGTTGATTACGTTTATTATCCAATGCAAGACCCAGCTGTTTCCCAACAGAATTACCTTGATCATAAACTAACGGAAGCCCGAGTTTCGAATATGCACAAAAATGGTCTACAATACAGAAGCACGCCTTATCTGTCGACATCCATGTCTGCATCATCCATGTATGGCTCGATACAAAATCTCTCAGATTCTTATGTCCAGTTACCAGGAACGCGAACTAGTTGGTACTCGTTAACGAGCAGAACATCGCTGAGCAATCACTCCATAAATCTTGAACGGCCCATTCTGTCTGCACGAGTACCAGATACGCATTTTTTACGAACAAAATCGGATGAAAATGTGCTGAATGCAAAAGATCCGCCCCCAGTTAAAATGAGACGAATGCCTCCGCCGCCTCCTCCACCTTATGAATATAAGAAAAAGCTTCATGCGTATTCGAGAGAAGTTAAAGTTCCACCAAGTAACTTAAATGTGAATAGTGACGCGAGTGTTAGTAAAGTGAAAGACTCAAATTGTGATCTAGACATTAAAACTCTTAGAGAGAAAAGTAAAAATCTCGACTTGCCCCTAATAGCGGCATTGTGTAACGATCGCTCATTGTTAAAACAAACTAAAGCTTTTGGTGCTCCAAAGTTAAGTAAACATACAGGCAGTGACTGTGAAAGTGAACGGAAGTGTGTAAAATCTGTTCTTAACACCACCGATAACATAGATCTTAAGAATAAACAAGAATATAATGCTAAGAAGGTAAATACAGGGTCACAGAAAAAAATACTAATACGAAACCCTACGGATAAACTTCCAGCATTGCCGGTTACTGAAACTCATACGCCAAGAGCCTTGTCCAACACATATGTCATGCATCCAACGGTAGTTAAAATTAAAAAGTCACAACCAAATTCATGACAGTATGATAATAACTTACCTACTACTTGTGAATCCTTCCAGTGCTATGATCTTTCATCCACCGATATAAAGACTGAACTTAATACCACCACGACTTAGATTGGAATCACACTTTAATCAGCTTTTAATGTCTAAGGTTTAGCCCGCACAGCGAAATTCACTGCGCCGTAATGGATTTGGTATTATCGCACGGATTTTTCGCAAGTGTGTGCCATACAATTTCCATTATGTCGCAGAACCCTGTGGGAATGAACACGCAACGCAGTGAAGCATCGCAATGCGGGCTTGACCTAAGAGGAAAAACTGTTAATACAAGAATAAAAAGTAAACGCATATTAATTTGTTGATCCAACTTTAGCCTACTTTTTAAACTTTAAGAGATACCTTCTTCTTATAATGTCACACAACTATCATGCCAGTTTTATATATGTACCTATTAGATCGAAAATATTTATATTTACCTATACGCAATATGCAAGGTTGGTAGAATGTCAGGGTCTAAATTTCGGTTATCATTAAGGATCAGAAATTTGATTTGCTCAATAGTGTAATGGAAACCCATTTTACCTATAAAAGATACTAAAATATTTTTCTTATACAATTATAAGAAATTGCCGACGCAGCTAGAAATTGTCCATAGTCGCTTAGTAACAATAAGTTCCTGGGATTTATGGTCAAATATGTTAAGGGTTTGACAACATTGCCACAAACCGTAAGAATTTTTTTCTCCTGGACAATATGGTACCCATCGACCTATTTGTAGATAGGTCCATAATGGTACCTATACATAGAAGTCTTTGAAATTTCCTTATATGAGCGCGTTGCAAAATTGTAATACGTTATGGCATCGCGCTGTCTTTTATGGTTGATTTTTTTATACATTAAAATTTTCGAAATAGTAAATATTAATTCCATAACTTTTTTTTTATTAAAATTTAGTGTGGAATAATCCACAACTAAAGTATTCCAGATTTAAATATCCCTGGGCTTTGTTAGTGTATTTGCATCTCAGTCTAAAATATGTAATTCGCTCTTTAAAACTTTGTAGTACAATTTTATAGTCTGGGAATAGATAATATTATACCTAACAAATATGTGATACTAAATGTGCCTATTCAATAAATTCTATTCAAATTACGGAACTAAGAATTCCGTAGAAGTACTAAGACAAACCTATGCATTCACAAACAAATATATTGTTGTAATAAAGCAGTCTCCTTCACAATTAGAATTCACTATAAAATAGTGAAGTGTTATAAAAAAATATTTTTATAATGAAATACTCGCTGTTCGAAATATTACCTGTAATAATTATGCGTATCAAAAATAATTACTTGTAATCGTAGTAAATGAAAGTATAATAATTTCGACAACTATTTATTTACTTAAAAATATAATGTGTACATAATAATGAATATACTAAGTACATAATATTTGTTTTGAATATGTACAAATGTATATTAAATTTTTTGTAACTGTGTTTTAATCTTTTATTTTAAGCACGTATATACCCATAGCATTTAGTTATAAATAATATAATAACAAATACAAACATTACATTAGATAGCGTGGGAAGATTAAAGAAATAGGCCCAAATAATTCGTGTAGTTATGACACTTGGTACAGTTATTCCCTAAGGATTCTCTAATGAACATACTAAAAGTCCCCGAAAGTAGGACACGAGCCGGCGCCGGGGGGCGGGGAGTTTAGGTCCCTTTTTCAGTCTTTTGCTTGTCTAGTAAAAATAACAATAATAGCTCTTTAGTTACTTCTACATTATTTATCTACTTACATTAAATTCACTACAAATTATGTCTTGACATAGTTACTGTAGGATCAATACTTTTATATATACACGAGGTCAAATGTAACATCTATTGCCCGAAAACATCTATTGTCTCTCTGTGGCCAAGCTAAGTTGATTTTGTCGCGAATCATAAGCTTTGTTACATTGGATCTCTTGTATTTTTAAAGTCTTAAAAAGTCTAAAAACATAATTTAAAGGTAATTTGATGTAGAAAAATAATATAAATACAAGCAAAAACATGAAATAAAAAAGAGAAAAAAGAGATACCCTTGGGAACATTTAGTATCTGGGTATCTTAGGGAATAACTGTACCAAATTTCAAAACTACACGAATCATTTTGTCTGTTAGTCAATTTGTCCGCAGTAAGACAAAAAAGTCACATGTCTCTTTCAGAACAAGATTTTTTTTTCGTAGGAAGATACCTACTATTTTCTGAAGAAAGATATTTTTGCGAACCTTTTTTCTACAATGCCAAATCATAGAAGGACTTAGGTTTTTGGTTTTTTCTTTGGTCTTAGAGATAACGAGATTCAATGTTAGTTATTGTAACAATAATATATTTTAATAAATATCTTAAAAGGAAGACGTTTTACATCTATAAAATAAATAACAAAAGGACTAATACTGAACTTACAAATGAACTTATTATAATAGGATATATTAAAAATAATGGCTAAGTACCAAATACCATTAAATTTAGATGCTTCATTTAGGAGATTCATTATGTAGTTTTTGTTGAGAAGACTCAATTTATCTTAGTTTAAATATTACTTCATAAATTTTATTTGACATAATGATATAAGGTTAAGGTTTTAAACATTACATAAAGGATATTAGATTACATGATTTTTAAGAAACATTCCAATTATTAAATTATTATTTTTCAACACACTTGCTCATAAAGTGGCTCTAATTTTACTGCAACTAGGCACATAATGGCATATATAATCAAACTGTGAATTTTTCGTGGCCATAATTCACAAATGAGTTATAGCTTTTTTTTAAATTTTAAAGCATACTAAATGCTTTTGCTAACTATTCAAATCAATTAAGATTCCCCGTAAGACGCATAATATGTATACAAGAATTTGGAAGGTTTCGGGCGAAGGTTCTGTGGCTTAGTGGTAAGAGCATTCCCCCTATAAGGGAAAGATCGCAGGTTCGAATTCCGCTTGAACCGATTCAAATTTTTCTATATCTTAATCGTTATTAATTTTACTATTTAATTTTATTTATACCTACTACTTCCTCATTTTATCCAACTTCGTATTTAAATAGATAATTCGAACTTGTACGTATTTAATAAACCAAACTATGCCATCAAAAACAGTTCATTATAATTTTACTAACTGCACATTTACTAATTGTTTCTCTTAAACTTTTCATATAAGTAGTTAATGATACTGTTGCATACTGCTGCAATAAAAATTATGTGCAGTTTCATACACTATTTTATCAAATCTCTTGAAATAGTATAATTTGCAAAGTTACTTTTGGCGCCAAAATCTATTTGCTGATCGCGCAAACGTATTACGCCGCATCCACCACAAATTATGTAGAAAATGCATTGATACCTCATCGAGTCAGTTGAAGTTGTATCGAAATGGAAAAAAAGTTTATGTAATTTTTAAAATTTAAGTTGTTTTTCATTTTTAATGTTTACATTTGAGTATGTGAGTAGATAGAATGATTTTTAGTTCTTTTATTCGCAAGTGTGTTGAAGAACGTCGTAGATACACGTGTGTATTGATGATTACCGTCTTCGGCTCTCTTAAGACCCTCGCCTTTCGGGTTGAGTCGTAATGGCGCCTCAGCGATAATCACCAACTGTACACACTCGCACCATAAAATAGTATTATTAAATTAAAATATAGTCACCTGACTGCGTAAACAAATTGCTCAAATACGGGTGGTTTGCTCTAACATAGACACCGGTCAAAGTATATGGTTAATTCTATAGTTATATATTATAATCTTTTCAAATCACTCAGTAGGTAGGTTACAACGTAATTGTAATTACGTATTTACTTTTCCAACTTTAATACTATAGCAGAATTAGCGGGAAAAGTTACATTTTCAAAATATAACATCTGCCCAATTAGAGAGGCGTTTGTACCGGCTATGACAGTACCGCCGTAAAACATTGAGGATAAGTCGGTTGTAATGGCGTTATTACCTAGGTTCCCAACAAACACACATGTATTCCTGCGAGGGAACCATCGCTCAAGAACTACAAGATTACCTTCATACTTACGTATTTCTATATTCTTTTGTACAGTACCTTCCTTATAAATTGCATTTAAATATATGGTTGGTGTATACAATCTCATCTTAATGATTTGTTTAATAGCTTCAAGGAAATCAAAGTTTGGATCTAAAGCAGATTTTCCATTCCAAGGCAAAATACCAGCTGTTGATTTTTCATTATCAGAAAAAGACATCTGCACTAAATTATGCACATCTTTATGTTCATGGAAATCACCCTCAATATTTTCGAGGCCTCCTAATCCAATCTCATCGCCATAGAAAATGCTAACCGTTCCAGGCAGTACAAGTTCAAGGGCAATCAAAGCTAAAGTATTGTTAACATATGTTGCAGATAATCGGTCATCCAGAATACTACCAATATTCCAATGCACCCAGGGATAATGAGGTTTACCCCATAGAACACCATCAATTACTTTATTTATACGATTTTTTAAACCAATAATGCCTTCTTTTAAATCCAAATGTATATCAATAAGATCAATCCTAGACAACAACACATTCAGAGAATCACCTTTAGCCTTGTCCATAGCCTTTTCACTGGCAATAAATATTTTGTCGCTACCAATTATTTCTTTCCATAATTGTAGTGTTCTACCAAATTTTAAGTCATCAACAAAATTATCTAGGTCTTTTAAATAGAATCCATCAACACCTTCATTTTTCCAAAATATAAGGGCTGCTGATGTAGGATCAACATAAGATGTTTCAATTTCATCAGAAACTAATAAAGTATCCGTGGAATTTCTGGTTGAGGATATCAGTTTTGCCAAGGAGACCACAGGTAAATCAAGGATTATTGACATATTTCTGCTATGCACTTCAACCACTAATTCCTTGAAATCTCTTAGAACACCTAGGCTCCTATCAATTTTTACTAAAGAAATAATATTGTAGTACTGTTCAGGATACTTATGAGTTTCATATATGTAATTTAATCTGATAGCAGATGCACCCAAATCTTGTATATAATCAAGTTTCTTTACAAGTCCTTTCAAATCACCTATTCCATCATGATTAGAATCTTTAAAGCTAGCTGGGAAAACTTCATAAAAGACTTTACCTTGATACCAGGGTAGGTTAGGGTTACATTCTTTGGGTATTGTTACAACCAATGCTATAATCGCAGCTAGGCAGGCCACAAGACAAGAACAAACAATCCAAAGAAGTACTTTCCTTATGACATTCCAGTTCCAATTTACAAAGTTTGGTAATTTTCGGTTATTTACTATATGATTCCCATTGAGCTTACAGTCTTCAATCTGAAAAGTATAAAATGTATTGAGTCTAATGAATTCAATTGATATAAATTGGAGCCAATTCTTTACTTTGAGATCCATAAATAGCTATCTTGGCAATTAATTTTTATAGGTATTATTGGTACATTATATTGATATATATTATATATTGACATGATATATTATTTGACCTAAATAATTAGGTCCTAGTCAGTTTTTAAGTTTCACTTATAAGGTACAGTGGGCTCTAGAAGTACCTGGATAATTTGAAACGAATAGAAATAAATTACAACCCAACATTAATGATACTTAAAAAAATTTGACAGGTTGTCAAAGGATTATAGACCTTACGGTAGAGAGGGCATTGTGAACATGACTGCAATGTTTTAATTTGTACATTGATGTTCATCATGTAGGCAGTTTCGAAGACTGTCATGTTTGTTTTTGGGACTACTGATTTCAGAGTTCTAAGATAGTAGAACACTTGGCAAAAATTCTAACTGGAAATTAATAATTCTTAATTCTACTCATGCAAGTTAACAACAATATATTCACCTGTCCCAATATAAGATCTCCATTTTTACTAAGAGTTTGGTAGTCTAGCATACTAATATTGTTTATCAGCTGAGCGCTGACTGGATCCTGCACCACTGAATTTGAGTCACCTGATGAACTGGAATCTCCTGCCACATCTAAAATAATTGAACTAGTAAGTAACCATACTTTTCAGTAGCTGTAAACAATTTCATTATTAATACTTAATATAAATAAGAATGGAAGTCTGTCTGTCTGTCTAAATTTCTAAAAAGACAAACCTGAAGAACAAAGTAGGATACTTATAATTCAGAAAATTTTCTGTGATAAAGACATTTTAGAATTTAAATAATACCTATAATGGATGTCTCCCTCTCGGTTTTAAAACATGGTAGTAAGTAATGTGATATAAAAATTGACAGTTACATAAATGGACTAACCTGTCTGAATGTTGACCATATTCGAATCATCATTTATTGTTAAAAAGGGACGATCACTCATTTCTTCTGAAAGAGGATGCTTGAAATCGAGAGGTGTAGGGCTCGGTGTCGTCGGTAACAGTAAGCACGTTGATGATTTTACACCGCGTAAATAATCCAAGGCCTCTAAATCATTAGTGCCTGAGATTGTACTATTTTCCGATGATTCGTTCATACTTTCAGAGTTTTCAGGCTCCAGACGTAATGTACCTAAGTATGTTTTCAAATAAGATTTCCAAGGTGCACGTCACTAAATCATTAACATGCAGTATATTATAATGTACATATACAAATATTAATGGAGAATTTGCATAACATTTTTATATAATATATATTATGTTGTAAGAATTGTAATAGCAATCTTTCTTAAAAGCGCAAATCTGAGATTCCAAGTTATTTTTAGCTGTTATAGCTTTACCCATATATTATAAATATTACTCTCCTTATTATTCAATATTATTCTGTGAACTGTGATATCTATTAGGGTCGCCGCACACGAGCCACTCGCGACAGCCACAAACGCCGCCACGAGAAGCTAGAAGCGACTACAGATGTAGCTGAAGCGCGCGACAGTGGTCGACACTTCTTGCGGTCGGTGGTTGCTACTTTTTTTAACCCAGGCATGTAGTATCATAATGGACTCGGACGAAGAAGGTTTAATTGCGCTACTTTTGATAAAAAGACGTCGTCGTAGAAGACGAAACCGTAGTTATTGGATACATCCAATTTTAACGAATGTACACAAATGCAACGAACATTTCGATAATCTTCTAAACCATCCAAAAAAGTTTTTCAAACATTTTCGTTTAAGTATAGGTACGTTTTGGGAACTACATGCTCTATTATATGCTGGATTAAAGCACCACGACACCAACATGCGGAAAAGAATCGCACCTGCGGAAAGACTACCTATCACATTAAGGTAAGTGGAAATAATCACTAGCATAAAACTTCACAGAACAATATAATAAAATAATCTATACTTTATTTATAATGACTACTTATAATTATTATAACTGCGTATTAAAATCTAGGCCTGTTTGTCTGTCTGTTACGCTTACACGCCTAGACCGCGCGCTGATAGTTCACCCATGGGGCACAATTGCATTGTTTATTCTACTAGAGAATAGTTAGTTAACAAATAAAACACGCAGGTATTTGTATTTATTTATTGTGTGTTTATTATAATTTGGTATCACTCGTCATCATCACGGAACATGTCTTCGATAACAGAACTGTTGTCCATAGACTGGTCAGAATAATATGAATGAGTTGGAGAAGGCTGAATTATAGGTGAAGACGGGATAGATGTAGAAGTGTTTTGTGTAGAGTATGACATGCCAAGCATAGACTTGTCGGAATAATGTGAATGAAGTGGAGAGGGCTGGGCAGATGTAGAAGCTTTTTGTGTAGAGTGTATGTTGGCATTTCCTGAAGAATAACCATAATATTGTGCCGAATAGGTTTCATAATTTTGATTATGCGTGTACTTTCTAATTAACTGTAATATTTCTGATTGAAAATCAAGTTTACAATTTTCGTCAATTTTTTTACATGTGGAAGCAGCGACTTCAGAAATTGCTTATCGGGGTCATTTTAGTCGCTTATTTGATCATGTTTACGTTTTAAATTTTCCGAAAGTGTTCTGAGAATTTCATTTTCTGATTTTTCGGCCCTTTTTATATTAATGTTTCTGTTTATTTTCGGGCGAGGTGTTTCCGCATCATTAGTTGCACATTCGGAAATAACATCGGTAGGCGGTCTCACTTCTTTTAAGGAATTCAAGAAAGATAGATGATTGAAATAAATGTACTGTTTACTGCTTGTTGCTGCCGAACCACTCGCAACGTTCTTGTTTTTTGCATTTTCTCTATTAAAACTGTCACGAAGACTTTTCCACTTCCTCTGTAATTTAGTAACTGTAACAATAAAAAAAAAAAATACTTCATTGTTGCAGGTATCTAGGAACTGGATGCTCGTTTGAGGATTTTGAACTCTCTTACCACCGTGGGGCCTCTACAGCAAGGAAAATAGTACAAGAAACATGTCAACTAATTTGGAACTATTTAAAAGCCATTTGTATTCCAGAACCGACCCAAGACATGTGGAATGAAATTGCCAGCGGATTTCTTCAAAATACTAATTTTCCTAATTGTTTAGGCGCCACAGGTGGGAAACATATAAGAATTATTCATCCATTCGATACCGGCTCCTTGTACTTTAACTATAAAAATATTTTTTCAATAGTACTTCTAGCAACTTGCGACTCGAATTTACTTTTTACGTTCGTGGATGTTGGGGCATACGGTAAAGCATCCGATTCTACAATATTTAGAGAAAGTGAACTGTGTAATAAAATACACAGAAAGACATTAAATATCCCCTCACCACGACAGGTCGGTAATCGACAACCATTGAACTATACATTTGTTGGTGATGAAGCATTTGGCCTCAGTGAAAATATGATTAGGCCATATGCTGGAAAATATTTGGACTTAGACAAAAAAGTTTTCAATTATAGGTTACGCCGTGCCAGACGTTGTATTGAGTGTACCTTCGGCGTACTAGCAAACAAATGGAGAATATTACATCGCCCATTAAACACTTCTGTTCATTTCTCAGAAGACATTGTGAAAGCTTGTTGCATTTTGCACAACTTTATTCGCAAAAGGGATGGTTTCAATTTTCGTCACACTTTGAAAATAGTGGGACTCGAAAATATACAAAATACAGGCTGGCCAGTAACACGAGCGTCTACTGCAAGAGATACGTTAAAAGATTATTTTATGAATGAAGGAGCAATACCGTGGCAAGAAAATAGAATATAAATATAATGGTTTTATATTATTTTATTAAACTTACCTTCAATGTTCTTTTCTTTGGCAGTTTTATTCGAAAAATTTCCTACAAACAATTCGCAGATTTCTTCCCAGGCCTTCACTTTTTCTCCTCTATTACTATAACTATCATTTTTTGAATCCCAAATTGCAGGACGGGATTGTATCTCTGATATAAATAATTCCATATCCATATTTATCTACCTATATGAACCACAGACTACGTGCGTGCGTCACCGTCGACTCTAACAGGTTTACTGAGGTTAAGGGAGAGAGGGGCGCGGAATCGCGCGAGTGGCGTGTGTCGGCGTTTAGTGGCCGGTGCGGGCCACAAGAAGCAAGCTGCAACGATTTGTAGCGTGTGGCCGCCACCGACGCCAACCGTGTGCGGCGAGTCCATATAAAATGTATGAAAATTACAGGAAATATGCCAGTGGTGGCGTTTTGTGGTTGTAGCCGGTGGCCCGTGTGCGGGAGCCCTTAGCTCTTAGCTCAATGCAATGACTTCAAAGAGTGTATAAGAGTAATGGCTTTATCAGATCCTTACTGATGATATTATACTCTAAATACTTAGGTACTGTGTGGATAGTAACTACCTATTTATTTAGTAATCTGTGGTATGGATTCGAAACTGAATTTTAACCATAGAATTTGTACATTTTTTTTTATAGTAAAGCTCTCCCTTGTAACAATGCCAATTTTTTTCCAAAAAAAGTTACACTGACTGTGAACTGTCAAGCATGACTGTTACCTGTCACCCTGTCACTGTCATTAAATTAATTTGATAGCCAGCTGCCTGATCAAGATAATCATTTCGTTCCGTCCAATCCAAGGCATGTCCAAGGTCCAACTTTACTATAATCAATATAATATATCGGCATTCGGTATCATTTAAATCAAAGAGAGTTGATGTAAAAGCTTTTGTGTGTGTAACTGCTTATTGAACTTGGGATAATTATTTCAGACGTGGTGTAATACATGAATAGAATAGTCAAGATGATTAGCACTAATAAATTGTTGTCTACAAACAACACTGTATGCCAAAAGTTTATTTACCATAGAAACTTATCAAAGAAAAGTATCCGAGATGCTAATTATCAATATTTACAAAGAAGCAAAGTACCAACAATGCATTTTCAGAAATCATTACCTCGATTACCCATACCTGAATTATCAAAAACTGGAGATCGTTTTTTGAATGCGGTTCGTCCTTTATTGAATAATGATCAGTACACTTCAGCTGAACAGCGAACGCTCAACTTTCTTAACAAAGAAGGTAAAATACTACAAGAGAAACTTGTGGCCAAAGATAAGCAGAATAAGCATACAAGTTATATATCCGAATACTGGTTTGATTTATACTTACGTGACCGAGCCCCGTTACCCATAAACTACAACCCACTAATCACCTTTGTAAACGATGTCAGACCAGAGTACAATGATCAACTAATAAAATCTACAAATATGTTAGTTAGTGCTGTTAGGTTCATGCTATCACTAAGAGATCAAATTTTGGAGCCAGAAGTGTATCATTTGAATCCCAAATCAAGCAACACACCATTATTCAGAACAGTTACAGGAATGTTACCTGAAGCACTGTCATGGTATGTAAATTAAATAGTTACTATTAACTTTTTGTTATTTGATTTAAATTCATATTATTTTATAAGCTGAACCGATTATTTTCATCTCATACCTAACCAAGGCAAAAAATAAATATAATTTTTTTGTGATACCATTTTTTTACTGTGAAGGGTAAAAAAAAATTATAATGGCCAGAATATTACTATTTTGGCCATTATAACATTGTAGTTGGGCTCCATACATCCCGAGTGTACAGTCTGATCTACATAATATTATCCTGTTCATTTGCATTTGTTCAGTTAGTATATAACTATCAGAACAGAAAAAATGGTGTAACTTAAGATTACCTGTACATTTATACTTTTCCAGGTACGGTGCATATTTATTTAAGGCTTTCCCTCTAGATATGAGTCAATTTGTTGGACTATTTGGAGCTACTCGTATTCCCCGTCTTACTAAAGATGAGATCTTCAGAGATCCCAAAAGCAAACATGTAGTTGTGCAGAAGAATGGAAACTTTTATATATTCGATGTATTAGATAATAATGGTAATCTTGTATTTATCTTATATATAAAATTCTCGTGTCACAATGTTCGTTCCCGTACTCCTCCGAAACGGCTTGACCGATTATAATGAAATTTTGTGAACATATTGAGTAGGTCTGAGAATCAGCCAACATCTATTTTTCATACCCCTTAGTGATAAAGGTTGTCCACCCTTAACATTATATGGCAAAACAACGTTTGCCGGGTCAGCTAGTTGTAATAATATATCTAATGTGTATTGGTGTGCTAGAAATATTTTTAGAAAGTAATAAGGTTGAATTTCCAACTTGAAATTTCTATGGCCATGATTTACTCAACAATAGATAGATATTCAGTGATTAAAATGTGCTACCACTGCGACTTTAACTTTCATATTTTTCTATGATTTCAATTTTTATGAATTCATTCTCATAGAATTTAAATTTCTTATTGCTCAATATCTGATAATAGGTATAGGGCTTAAAATAAATTGGTTAAATTGTTTGTATAGTACCTTACTTTAATCATTTTAGGAAACCTTTTATCACCTTTGGAATTACTTGGGAACTTAAGTAATATACTTAACGACAATACACCTACATCGGAGCATCCTCTAGGTCTATTGACTACACAGAATAGGGATACTTGGGCAAAACAACGGGAACATTTGGAAGCAACAGGGAACAGTGAAGTGTTAAATAAAATTGACTCAGCAATATTCAATTTAGTACTAGATCATGATGCAATCAAAGACGACAAACACAAAATCCTAAAAAAATATTTGCACGATGATGGAGTGAATAGGTAAGAATTCTGAATGGGAATGAATTATAATTTATATTTTATTTCTTCAAGAGGCATTTATCGCCTTCCCTGCCTCATGTGTGACACACAATCGTGCAAATCATATAGCTTCTTTGAACGTTTTTATGCAAATTATCTGCACGAAAGTAGTTAATAAATAATAAATACTCCACGACATTCTACACAACGCTATCTAGACCCATGGTAGCATAGCTTAACTAGCTTGTGTTATGGGATCTAGAATGCGGATAAACATACTTAGATACTTTTTTTTTTTTTAATACATACATATACATAAAAACACCCAGACCAATGCAAATATACATATTCATGCTTACAAATATTTGCACTGAGCGGGAATCGAACCCGCGCCCCCTACATAGCAGTCGAATGCTCTACCGCTACGCCACGAAGGTCGTCAGTTCAGTATTGATTGCGTGAAATCGGCATCCGCATGCCTACACACGCTCGACGAAGCTCCGTAGTACCTTAATCGCTACTGAAATCTGTCAAACATATTATGTAATATTCAAAAAAAATTCTTATAAATTAGTGTCACAAAGTATCTTAAAGAAAAGTGATATCAGTTAACAGTATAAAAAGTATTTGCAGTTTTCATTTCAATTGCAAAAAGGTAGGTATTTATTAAGGAACATAACTAACTAGTAACATAACATGTAGAATAATAGTAAATAATACATTTGCAGATGGTTTGACAAGTCATTTAGTCTAATTGTAACCAAGGATGGGGTCGCCGGTATCAACTTCGAGCACTCATGGGGAGATGGTGTAGCAGTGCTCAGATTTTTCCAAGATATCTATGCTGAAACAACGAAAAATCCCTTCATCCACCCAGACTCTAAACCTGCCAGCAGTAATATTACTGTCAGAAAACTAGGTAAGTTTAAGTAAGTAGGTAAGTATGAGTACTTAAGGCTCCATGCGTGTGCACGCATGTGGGTACCTGTTTCGTGCAAATGATGTTGAGCGAAATTCATGAAAAAAAATTGATTTGATACAAATACATACGATTTTCACGAAACAGTACGCAGTGCGGGCGCCTCCACGTTCGTACGCAGCCATAAGGTAGCGGACGTTGTAACTTGTAAATAGGATTAATTTAAGATTGTACAGTGCAGTTCCCCCAAAAAGCAGGACTGCAGCATGCGGGTCTTATTCGGTTCGATTCCGACATTACCGCCTCGCTGACCAGCGGGGGGATTCGTATGAATTTCCTCATCAAAAAGAAAAAGTATGGATTTGGTAAAATTTATTCTTGTCTAACCCATGTGGTTTTATCTCTTTTTCTTACAGAATTCAAGTTAGATGATAAAATAAAGCAATGCATAAACAATGCCAAGAATGAATACAATGCATGGTGTGATTCACTAAGTATTGATTACATTTTGTATGAAGGCCTAAATAAAGGAGATTGTAAGAAGCACAAAGTTAGCCCCGACTGTATCATGCAACTTGGATTTCAGGTACGACAATCAACTACAATTACATATAATCATATTTTAAGTTTCAGTGAAGTCTAAATGATAAATGCCATTTTTTCAGAAACTTTTTTACTGTGGCCTTCAGTAGAATGTTGTCGTTTCACGCGCCGCTAACCCAGGGCATCGCCCGTCAATCAGCAGGTGTACTGGCTCAAACAACCTCACGATAAAGTTTATGGTATAAATTATATAATAATCGCAGACAGTAATCAGTTACTATAATTAACTGCACACTTTGGTTACAGGCAGCTCACCACCTACTGAAAAATTCTTTCGTCGGTACATATGAATCATGCAGCACCTCAGCCTTCAAACATGGCCGAACAGAAACAATGCGACCATGCACAGAGAAAACTAAGGTAATAATAATATATATTCGCTGTTTTTAGGATATCTTGAGGGCTTGGTCTCCTATAAAAAGACGGCTTTGCTAACAATGATGGTCAAAACCTGTCGAGGGCTGAAGCAACTTTGCGGGTAAACCGCCTCTCCTGGCAATAGGTCTATGTGGTCTCTCTGTTCTGACACAGCTGCTTCGACGTGCGGTGCTGGTATCCAGCAGTTCCGAATTTCAAGGAAACTTTCTAATTATTTTATTTTTCAACGGAAAAAAAATAATGAAGCTCATGTTACCTACCTAATGTGCTTAACGTTCGTAATAAGACTGCGTTGCGCATGTATGTGCACGCATGCAGGCGCCTTTTTCGTGCAAATCATACACAGCTAATTACGTTCAAATAAATTTTCAAAAATCGTATAAAAACAATCATACTACATATTTTCACAATTGCTGCTCGCACGCAGGCTACGAGCAGGTTATAATTTAAATTTGCTACTTCTGCATGGACGATAAGTTACGTGTTTAAATGTAGATAATTATCTTAATCTCAATGAAATTGTATGTGTGTAGTGTTTTAATATAACAGAATAAAAAATTTAAGTAAATACTCACAAACGTAGTAAGTAAATACTCACAAGTACGTAAAATCCTGAATGTTAATCTCCGATAGCAAATTAAATAATCTAATACTGTTTAATCCCCTTTAGATGGGCTCATGGCTAAGTGGTAACGACGTCAGGCACGGCCGCGGTTTAAAATTTTGGAGAGGGTCATGTTACTTTTAAAGTACTTACGGAAATCTGAGAGAATTGCCCACACATTGCAAGGTTAAGCAATATTATCCACGTCGATCTCTAATGATGGGTGACCATTCTTAAGACAGACAAAAGACCCCTACGTGAATTGAAGAGCACGTTAAGCCGGCGGTCCCGGTTACCGTACAACCGTTTATGGCAGCCGTTACGGGAAGTTCGAACCCTAAAAATTCTGACATCTAGTTTATCTACAGATCTTCGAACAGAGCAGAGCTTCACGGAAAATATAGCATTTCAGCCACTTCGCAGTTAGACTAGACAGCCGACCCAAACTGTGTTGGGGAATGGCTTAGAGGATGATGATGATGATTGTTTAATCCCCTATTACAACATTTCCTATTTTAGTAAGAACTTGAATGTTTCTTCTTTCAGGCTTTCTGCGAAGCCCTACACTCAAATAAATCGTCAATAGAAGAGCTGCGTGGCTTAATGCGAGAATGTTCCTCTCATCATACAGAGCTGGTGAAACAAGCAGCTATGGGTCAAGGGTTCGACCGACATATGTTTGCTCTAATAAAAATGGCAGAAGAAAGTAATATACCAAGACCTGAAATATTTGACTCGTATGAGTATAAGTACTTGAATAAATCTATTCTCAGTACAAGCACGTTGTCGTCGCCCAGTGTGTTAGCGGGAGGATTTGGACCCGTTGCTAAAGAAGGATTTGGTATTGGGTCAGTGATTTGCTTTTTTAAGTAAAGTATAATAAATAAAATAAGTGACACTTATCGTAAAGGTGGCCTAATCTAAGAATGATTCTAACTTACACATTTCTTCTTAGTACTTGCATTTTTAGATTGACGTTTATGTAGTAATTTATGTGTTTTTAGAGTACTAGAAATGACTAGGATGCTACCTAACTCCTCCAGCCAAGCTAACTTACATGTTAGGTGTGGGTTTACGTCGGGGGTGTAATGGAATGGATAGTAAGATCGACTTTTAAACCATGACAGCTATTACTGCTTATGTAAATGTGGAATTTGGTACAAAGCCCTGCATTAGAAACCTAATCCGAATAGGCAGCAAATACCGCAATATATTCTTTTCTTCCTCTGGTACAAGTACTGTCACTTATAGCCAATGTCAGGCCAAACAGGAGTGTTTATTTTAGTTCCTTGGTTTCTGTCTCTGATTAACATAAATGAAATATTAATTACATTTATAGGCAGATAAAATCCTACTAATATTTATAATGCATACGTTTGTTATTCAATCAGACTCCAACGTCTCAAGGTAGCTGGCTGGAATTTTGTTCAAAAGTAGATTATTGTTTGGAATAACAATCAGGCTGGCAAATCCCTGGAATCTATGGAACGGAATCAGTTCGGGAACTATTCAAATACTACTCATTTCTGTATAATTAAATATAATAAAGTAATATTTCCTATTTAACCATTTTTCAATATTACAGGTATTCGGCTTTCCCCGATAAGTTGGGCGCGGCTGTGACTAGCTACAAACCGCACAACGATAGCTCTCAATTCATCGAAGCGCTTCACAAATCGTTTATAGACATCACTAAAATACTATCTAGTTAAGTATTTTTGTTTATGTTGCAACTTCTCGTTTTTTTATTTAGATTTAAGGAAAAATAGATTAAATTCATAATAATTATTATATAAAATAAAATGCACATATTTACTTTTTATATTTATAGTTTATACTTAAATCGAATATTTTTGGAAGCTATTTAAATAAATAAGTATGACAGTTGCAGTTCTTTATAAATCTGGAAATCTATCCTAAGCTAATGCAATGTAATCGGTGCCTTGCTTATAATAAGAATAAAAACTCTATTTATTTTATATTGTGTATTAAAAAAGTATAAAAATAAAAACGACAAAGTACATTCTAATTATTTATTATAATTTTATATTTTGTTTTATTTTCATCTTCCCAGCATGTGATATCCAATTTCCTAATCCTTTTCCATCTGGAAATAACATCGGGGACGAGCACAGAGAAGGCTATAAATTATGCAGCACTTTGAAGTGTGTTATAAAGCCTAGCTCTCTCAACAGTGAACAACTCTGAACAGTGAACAGTGCCAGCCAAATAAAAAGAGGCCGAATTTTGTGAGTGTTTACGTCTGCGTTAATCTCCAGAACCACTACTTATCGGTACATTATTATCGATGGACATAGGCTATACATATCTTCACGCCACTACCTAAGGAAGCGTAAATATGTAAATAGAACTATGTAAATAATAGAAGTACCTACCCACTACTAACAGGCTTCGTACAAGGATTCTGCTATGAGAGTTTAACCTATGTTACACAGCTATTACATTTACGCAATGTTACGGCTTCAGATCAATAATCTTATTATAACCTAGGTTGAACCTACACTTACTATAATAGAATGTGGATTGCATTTAAAAAAATAGACCTAGGTATGTACCTATCTAACTATTTTTCTTTTTTCGAATAATGTCGCTGACCGCTCTAGGGATGTAAATCAGGTTGGTACTCCCGCTAATTTAGCGTTTAATAAGTCCACCTAGAGCGATTCTGATAAAACCAGTAACTTTATGACTTTCCAGTAGATCTAATAAATATTTCTACAACATTCTACACAACGCTATCTAGACCCATGGTAAGCATAGTTTAACTAGCTTGTGTTATGGAATCTAGAATACGGATGAACATACTTAAATACTTTTTTTTGTAAATACATACATATTATACATAGAAACACCCAGACCAATGCAAATACCCATATTCATGCATACAAATATTTGCACTGAGCGGGGATCAAACCCGCGCCTCCTGCGTAGCAGTCGCGTTCACTACCGCCACGCCACGGAGGCTGCCACGGAGAATAGATTCCTATAAAATTCGTTAAATGGTCACTCATATGAGCCGAATCACGATAATTCATTTACTAAGCAGTTCCAAATTTCGTGTAAATATTGCCACAATACAAAATATTATCCTAATACGATTCCAATAAAGTGACCTGCTGGTGTAGGTTTTCCGAGATGAATGTCTCGAATGCAATAGGAATCACGGGCTAGCAACTAATTGTACCGCAGTGAAGGTCACAATTCCAAGTAGGTACTTATTCTTGAAAGACAGCAGACCTACTCAGCGTCATATGACACCTACCGAAACCCGCATTCCTTTCTCGACGCAGCCTACAAATGGAACTCACAGCTTACAAGCACTGTGTGAAGCTACTTTTATGAAAGAAAATCGTGGTAATCTTAAGATGAACTCAATGTTTTATCCAATGTGGTAAATATATATCCGAGATCTGAACGAAACCCAGCGGGCAAAGATGCGTCATACGACTCAGCTCACCTGCTATAATATTTGTGACATTGGAGTCGAAAGTCGATTGGGCTACATCCTATACGATACTAACATATGACCGATAAAAAGAGATAATGACGGTAATGGACCTGTATAAGATAGGTAGCCCCTATCATATTAGGCGAGCCAAATAATTATGCGATAACACTAGATACTAGATAGGTAGGTATCTATCTAATTAAAATTACTAAAAAATTACTAGACAGAAGATTGATTTGTGCACAGTTTCAAGACCTGACGATATGGTATGAGTTTCAACATGAAAACTCCACGTATTCCTGAGAAAAAGGTCTTGGCAGACAGACAGTCGGTCAAGGAAGTGATCCTATAAGGGTTCCGTATTTTTCCTTTTGAGAGACGGAGCCCTAAAATGGTAGGTACAGGATGGTCATAAATATAACAATATATTGATCATTTCACATTTTCTACTTAATTTTGAGGAGTTCCCTTGTTCCCAGTATCCAAGGTCAAATACTAAAGAAATTAATACAGGGCTACCTCAAAGCTAAATCCAAACGAATATTAAAACTAATTTTGAAATCAGTGCATAAACTTCAAAAATATAGCTGAATATTTTGTGTACTCATTCAAAGGATAGGGTACAATCGTGATGTTATGATGTGGTCTTGCATAAATAATGCAATAATATGTGATTGCATCAATCGCAGCTGATTTCCTGGTATTTATTAAAGAGTTCTTGGCGTGTCTCGCAGGCCTTCGCAGGCAGTCACGAGTAGTAGTTATAAGAAAATAATTAGGTATATATAACTATCCATTTAAGGTAATTTCTGAAGTCCGCTGGTAAATATTATTTTATTAATAGTATTAGTTTACAAAATATTGCCTAGGAAAAGATTATTCCTAGTAAAAATGTTGTAAGTGTAGATTCTACCAGCAAGCGCGAGAATTAAATTCTGCGACGGTTGCTATCGATTTTCTCATGTCTGTCCAGTAAAAAGGGGATGTATTCATAGTCCTTGTCCGACAATTTCTCATTTTATTCGCAACATTATCGCTTTAATATTTTGAAAAAACAAGCGATCGTTATTTTTTTAATAAAATATACCAGCACTATCGGTGAACAATAATGGGCTCTTCGGTTCACCCATGGTGACAGAGTTGTGAACCGAACTAGCGAGTATCGTGCTCTGTGATTCGATCACCCGTTGCCCTAAGATATAATCAGTAATATACAGTATAGCTCTTTAAAATGTTATGCTAGGTAATACTTTTTATCATTGGAAAAGGTTCCTATGGGTGGAGGGAACGGGATCAAAATTCAAAATACCAAGCAGGAGTACCCCCGAGTTACGGGTGCCAACAGAAATGTGCAAATTGACATGTCATTGATTTTTAATTGAAATGCAACCGCGACATTAGAGTGAGATTTTTTAAAGTTAAGAATTGTTATTACATTCGGTTTGGAATCAACTCTGTCAAGCCCCGCGACTATGAATACGACCTCATCGTACTTACGCAGAATCAACAGCGTTCCAATCTACGATCGCGCATATAGCTACACGAACTATGTTCGTAGTATAATATACAAAGTATATTTATTTACATTATGAAGAGAAGATGTACTTTGTTAGTAAAATGGTGTTGCGTTAGGTGTGAATTGTGATAAGTGGGTTTAGAAGTTTATTCAACCAATTCAGACGTCTGTACTGTGGAAAATAATATATTACCTTAACAGTTGCTATTGTCACCGCGACGATGGTGTGTTTTAACATGAAAAGGAATGGCAGTTAGGCCATATTGACATTACGGTCGCAAAAATGTCAAAGTTCATCCGTACTTTGGTGCCTGGGATGTGTTTTGCTGCAAAAAGAACTTAAATGTATTAAAAAAGATGTGCTTAATTTAATGTTAAGTAAAAACTCATATATCTTGACGCACTAAGGTAATTATTAAATGTGATACTAGTATTTAGATCGTGTTACCATCTTGTTTTTATAGTGAAAATCAAAAAGATAAACGTTTTTTGTCTTACAACTGTACCTATGTATTATAATTTTTAAGTTATTATTGTGACTACCACAAAAGATTTTAGCATGTGTTATTAAGTTATTTTTCTTTTTCACTTAATTCACTTATCAATAACACCTACTCTCGTAAGTTAATCGTATTTCTGACCAATAATTGAGATAAAAACTCAATCAACAAACACTAATTAGCTTACTTAAAATACTTATTTTGTCTGTTGTGCTACTGTGATGCATGATTCTAGTAACGTAGAATAAAAAACATGAAAAATAATAATCTGATGAGCATTCATTTTGATGATATAATCATTAATTTGATATAATTAAATCAATGATTATATATACTATTTTTAAAATTTTATAAGATGGCATTTGTCCAAGTAGGTACCTACTTTACAGAATAGCACATCATTGTGATGGCATGTTGGTTATTATGATGTGTAGGAGAAAGAATAATTGGTATTATACTCTCACTGGAGAGTTTTTGTGCTGTCAGTGGGATGACCACAGGCTTGTCCTGCTTTGTCCTCTACACTGACGGCACAAAATCTCTGTTCTTACAGGGTCGGCAGCACGGATGTGACTCCACTGGTGTTACACAGGTTCATAGGGCATGGTAACCACTTTTCATCAGGTGGACCTTGATATTTTTATACCAACCAGTTAAATAATATCACTTTGATTGTCTACGTAGAAATTATTTCTATAAAAATATGTTTACCACATCAAAGAATTTTGGCACTTGTGTATAATAAAACAAATGTGGTAGCATTTATTTAAATTTTAAAAAAAATAAAAATAAAAAAATAAAATAGTTTATTTGCATTATACATGGGGTGTTACAATTTTGTGATTGAAGCCTCCTTTTAAGCAAGTAATGCCTGTATTAGGAGACTCCGCTCCTCCATAACAGAACGTACAATATTGTGCATTAATGCAAGTAGGTAGGTACTAAATTGAACAATATACATTTAGAGGATAGAAATATTCAAAACTAAATTCTAAATATTACAGTCATGCATGTTTTTGTGATCAGGTGTCTGTATACCTATGTGTATGTGTACCCTGTTTGTGTGAGTATTGTGTGTGTGTGTGTGTGTGTGTGTGTGTGTGTGTGTGTGTGTTTGTGTGTGTGTGTGTGTGTGTGTGTGTGTGTGTGTGTTATCGAATGTGTTGAAGTAGTTGCTCAATATCATGGTAGGATTGTGTTTTTAGCCAATTCGTGAGTATTTTTTTACATTCGTAGTAGTTTTTAGGATAGATGTATATTTCTTTATTGATTTTGTTATATAGGTGTGCAGATCGTTTGCTGTATTGCCTACAAGCGAAAGTAGTTCTTGTCTGAGGAATTCTCGCAATAATATCTTTTCTCCTTTTAGCTCCTATTTTAGCGTCATAGGGGAGGGATTTATGCATTTTTAAAATCAATTGTAAGATATATAATTTCCTGACCGAGAGCAGATCACCAATGCGATACACTTCTTCAGTTGCAAATCTCATAGGTTTAAAATACATGGACTTGATTAGTGATTGTTGTGCTCGTTCCACTGCAATAAACTTTGTCTTAACTGCACCACCCCAGATAGGGATGCAGTAAGATAGCACGGACTGTACCAACGCGACATAAATCTGGTTCAGAAGATTTTTAGTATGGCTACCTGAGCTACTCTCGCCATTTTTGGGAACCACATGTCTGAGCGTCCTAAACATCCAGCTTAGTTTCCGCACTCTTTTTGCAACTTGCTCAAGGTGAGGGTACCAACATAGTTTCTGGTCTACAACAACGCCTAAGTATTTGGTATGTGATACTTTCATAATGCTTGAACAACCACAATTAACATTAGTAGCATCGCCGCAAATATGAATCATTATCTTAAAGTCCTCGCTAGGCTGTGTGCGACTTTGTAAAGAAAAGCAAAGATAATTTGTCTTTGATATGTTCAAAGTGAGCTGATTTTTCTCCAGCCAACCTGCTATTTTTGCTAGACCAGTTTCCGTTTTGAGCCTCACTTCATTCCAGGTATCTCCAGCGAAAACAACAGCTGTGTCATCGGCATATGAGTAGATTTTCGCCTCATCAACCTCCAAATTACAAAGCTCGTTGACATAAAGAAGGAACAGCGTAGGGCCTAATACGCTGCCCTGAGGAACTCCGAAAGATACTTCTATGCCCCCACTAATATATTCTCCAACCTTAACTCTTTGGAGTCTGTTTGATAGATAATCTTCAAATAATTTGAGTGGTGTTCCGCGTATCCCGATAGATTTCAGTTTATTTATAAGGATGGGGAGAGAAACGGTGTCAAACGCCTTTTTTAGATCTATAAATGTAGCTAGACACTTTTTATGACTATCAAGTTGATCAGTAACATGCGTAGTCAAGGCAGTAACTGCGTCCTCGGTAGAAATACCCTGGCGAAAACCAAATTGAGATGGGGATAGAAAATTAAATTCTTGAAGATATTTCATTAATCGTACATTCATTAGCTTCTCTATTATTTTTGAAATGGACGGTAGGACAGATATGGGCCTGTAGTTTCCAACGTCGTCTCTGTCCCCATTCTTGTAGACCGGTGTAATAATAGCTTGCTTCAGTGCAGTCGGGAATATACCTTTACTAAAACATAGATTCGCAAGTTGAGTTATGATAGGGACAGCATAACCTCTTATGTGCTTCAGAAAGCTTGTAGGTATATTATCCCACCCTGTTGCACTATCAGATTTGAGACTCATCAGGACATTCTCTACTTCAATCAAATCCGTATCAAAGAGTACGAACGAACTAGATATTTCTAATGATAAACCCTCACCAACGTTATCTCTATATTGAATTGATTGAAATTGTTCTGCAAGATTTTTCCCAATATTTGAGAAGTATTCGTTAATGTAGCACACTGATTCTGTAGGAGAGGACTTCACATTTAATAATTGAACATTATGATTCTTGGAGGCAGTAGAATAGGTGATAGTTTTTATATTTTTCCATAGTAATTTATTGTTTGAGACAGATTTATTAATTAATTCCCTTTCATACTTTCTTTTTAATTTTTTGATTAGATTATTGCAGTAGTTCCTGTAGCGAATATACGTTATTTTTATGATATTATTGTGTGGGTCTTTTTTAACATCTTTTTGTAATTTGTTACGGTTTTGAATACAACGTAAGATGCCTGCAGTTATCCAGGGTTTTATAATGCGCTTACTGTTTGGTATCTTCGTAACAGTGGTACTTTTATTAATAGCTTCAGTCAGTTGTTGGAGAAATAGGTTACATAGGGTTTCAGGATCGCTACAAAAAGGTAAGTTTTGGCATTTACTTTCACGCAGATAATTAAATGCCCGTTCAAAGTCTACGGTGGACTTCGATTTTTTAATAACTTGAGTAATTTTTGATTTAGAAAGGCACAAGAGAGTCGTATAGTGGTCGGTAATACTGGTGTGTATTATGGCAATGAATGCCGATACCTTTTGTTTATTTATTTTCATCATAAAGTGGTCCAGACAGCTCTCATTTCTAGTAATTAGAGTGTGACCCGGTAGAATTCCATGTAGTGAGAGCATATTTAAGTAATTTATTCTATTTTTGTATTCTTGAGTCTTTTCGTTATGCCTGTGTATAATATTTATATTTATATCCCCTGCTATAATAATGTTTTTATTTTTCTGTGATTTTAAAGTGTCTAAATGGGTACTGAGAGAACTGATGAAATTATCAGTATTTTGGTTTGATGGAGATCGGTAGATACATATGATGATATAGTTTAATACGACTAGTTGTAAACAAGATGCTTGAGACAGTATTGTTTCCGTAACCCTATAGTGCAGATTATTTTTTACGTACACCACAACCCCATCATTTTGGTTTAATAAATTTTCCGTAGCATAAGAAGAATAATTGTTGAGGTGTGGAATAGGAATGTCAGGAGATAATCTGCATTCCGTTAAGATTATAACGTCAGTTTCAAACTTAAATTCGGATAAAGTAAGTATAAGGCTGTTAAAATTACATGAAATACTTCTTATGTTTTGAGAGACAATAGTAAAGTCGTTTCTTGTTATATTGTAGTATTTGGGCAACTCCAGACAGTCACATTCAACTGAGCAGGCAATTTCAATATTATCTATCTCGCTTACAGTTTGTAGGGGGTCAGCCATTATTTATAATTATTTTAGATAGAAAGGATGAATTAACGAGTAGTCGCATGACATATTCAAACTTAGATCTACACAGGATTGTATTGTTTTCATTTAAATTAATAATTGTGGAGTTTTGGTATGTGTTGTAAATGGCAACAGAAATGTGTATATGTGTGTGTGGGTGATGTATGTGTGAGTGTTTATTGTAAGTATCACGTGTTATAATTAGGAAATGATATGATTTGATGTGTGAGTTTATAACAAAAAAGTGTACTATGTCTATGGCCATTATCCATGTGATGATATCCATTTTCCTCTGCAAATCGCAAATAATATTAGACATGATAACAGAATTATACATATTACATAAACTCATACATAAACTCACGCCTATAACCCCGAAGGGGTAGGCAGAGGTGCTAGCACCCACATTTCGCCAGTTTATGTTTAGGTCCCAATGTAATAGGTGGTGACCCTATTGCCATTAACCGGGTTAAATAAAATACATATTGTTACGTGCACGGGGTACAATTAAATGCCGTTTACTCAACGAAGAGATTTATTAGCTCACCACAAACTAGACAATTAAATCACTGGTACACACAGTACTCTTCAACAGTTCCAGTCGCTCAGTAGTTCACAGTAGTCCACAGTCGTTGCTCAGGTCGCAGGTAGAATCTTCTTCGGTCGCTTAAGTTCGCTGTGTTCGTTATCGATCTCAAAGACTGAATGAATCGTGTTGCTATGCGAGCATGTTTTTATACCTCTCAATTAGGAGGATCGAATTATCTGGAAAGTTCGCGAGCGATAAAAACCTATTCTTTTGATCTTGCCGCCGCCGCTGACCTTCGAGTACGTTCTCGATATTTACCTATTGTTTATTTTTATTCAATAAATTGTGTAGGTAGGTACTCGTAGGTATGTTGTGACTTTTTGTTGACGATTCCAGATTTTTCTATGCCATTCGGTAGAGTACCTCGTCACTAACAATGCGTTTTATTTTCTTGAAGATTCGATTATTAGTTTTTGAGATATCGACGGCGGTCGTAACATTACCCCCCTCTTAGTCATGCTCGTCCCGAGCATCATTTGTTCCATGATGACGCGTCAACCTATCCACATGGACTACCTTTGGTTTTCCCCTAACCCCCTTCCTAATGCGGTAGGTAATGTCATTGATCCTCGTAATAACCGTATAGGGCCCTTCCCAGCGAGCTTGGAGTTTTGGAGATTTCCCCTTCTTGCGTAGCGGATTATGAAACCATACCAGCGTTCCTTCTTCGAAACCGCTGGTGGTTGCATTTCTATCGTACCGGGTTTTCATCCTTTCACCTGTCTTCAAATTGTTTTCCCGTACTATTCTGTGCACCTCGTCCAGTCGGCTTCGAAGATCACTCACGTAATCCGTCACGGGCTTAGGACTGTCAGGTGGCGTACCGGTTATTGCATCCACTGGTAGCCTAATCTCTCGACCAAAGTTCACTTTCGCTGGGGTGTGCCCCATACTGTCATGTACCGCAGATCGATAGGACATCAGGAATAGTGGGATATACTGGTCCCAATCTCTTTGGTGTTCATCAACAACTTTAGCCAAGTGATTTTCCAACGTCTGGTTAAACCTCTCGACCATACCGTCTGACTGCGGATGCGCTGGAGTCGTACGGGTCTTGTTCATTCCAAGGAGTTTGCACATTTCTTGAAATAGGGCAGACTCGAAGTTCCGTCCTTGGTCAGAATGGATCTCCATAGGCGCGCCGTACCGGCAGACCACTTCCTGAACCAGTTTCCTTGCCACAGTGACTGCTTCCTGGTTGGGTGTCGCAAATACTTCCGGCCACTTAGTGAAGTAATCTTGCACTACTATGATGTATTTGTTACCTTCTTCAGTCGTTGGAAAAGGTCCAGCAACATCAATGGCGATGCGTTCCCATGGTGCTCCGACGTTATACAGTTTCAATTTTCCTTTGCTTCTTGTCGGCGGTCCTTTAACTGAAGCACATGCTGTGCATTTACGGCACCAATCCTCGACATCTTCGCGACAATGAAGCCAGTAAAACCGCTGTCGTACTTTAACTAGGGTTTTCTTGACTCCGAGATGCCCGCCAGAGACACCATCATGGCTGTGCCGTAAGAGAGTAGCCACCTTGCTTCGTGGTACCACTACTTGTAGGGTCACCTCTTTGCCGTCGTTGGATTCCCATTTCCTATACAGCACGTCATCGATCAGAGTTAAGCTGTCCCACTGGGCCCAATAACTTTTGGTAGTGGAGCTGTAAGCAGATATATCACTCCATTGGGGTTTGTTTCCACGCTGCTTCCAGTGCAGTATAGGTTGTAGATCATCATCATCCTCTTGCGCCTGCTTCATACTGCTTCCGGTCCATTCGTCATCAAGTCCATTCACCTTTATGACTTTAATATTTTCACGGGCTTCGTTCTTCTGACAATGCTTGCAATCTTCGGCACACGGCCTACGAGACAAAGCATCGGCATTGCCGTGCCCTTTTCCACTTCGGTGTTCTATCACAAAGGGAAATTCCTGTAGTTGCTCGATCCACCTTGCTACTTGACCTTCCGGATTCTTGAATTGTAGCAACCATTGTAGTGCAGCATGATCTGTCCTTAGTGTAAACTCTCGTCCTATAAGGTACTTATTAAAATGCTGTAAGGACTTCACCACAGCGAGAAGTTCACGACGAGTGACACAGTAATTTCTTTCCGGCTTGGATAGTGATTTACTGAAGTATGCTATTACAACATGGCGATCTCCTTGCACTTGTGACAACACTCCACCTATGCCGGTATTGCTGGCATCCGTATCCACAATGAATCTTCCTTCCCTGGTAGGATAACCCAATATAGGAGCTTCGCACAAGCGTTCTTTAAGTGTACTAAAAGCTTGCTCGCAGTCTAAGTCCCAAACGAAGTCTCGTTTATCTTCCGTTAGTCTGTGTAGTGGTTTAGCAATATCCGAGAAATGCTTAATAAAGCGTCTGTAATATGCGCATAGTCCCAGAAACGCGCGAATCTCCGTTTTGTTCTTTGGAACAGGCCATTCCTGAACAGCTCTAATCTTCTCGGGGTCGGTTTTAACTCCTTCTGTGGAGATCACATGTCCAAGATAGCTGACCTCCCTTTTAAATAAAGCGCACTTCTTTGGACTCAGTTTAAGGTTAGCCTCACGGATTCGAGTAAAAACTTTTTCCAGGTTCTTCAGGTTTTCTTTGAAGCTGCGTCCCATAACTATGACATCGTCCAGGTAAACCAGACAGACATCTCCGAGTAGACCCACCATTACTCTTTCCATGAGGCGCTCAAACGTGGCCGGGGCATTACATAACCCAAATGGCATAACATTAAAATGCCATAATCTGTTTCCAACTCCTGTACTAAAGGCTGTCTTCTCTTTATCTTCAGGACTGATCTCCACCTGCCAGTAGCCACTTTTTAAATCGATGGTTGAAAACCATTTCATACCACTAAGCATGTCCAGGGTATCATCGATTCTAGGCAAAGGATAACTGTCTTTCTTAGTGACATTATTTAACATTCGGTAATCCACACAAAACCTTGTGCTACCGTCCTTCTTTTTTACTAGTACCACAGGTGATGACCATGGACTCGTAGAAGGTTCGATCACTTTGCTCTCAGCCATGTCTTTAATCATTTCTGCTACCTCCCCTTCTCTGGCCCACGGTAAACGTCGAGGTCTCTGTTTTATGGGCCTGGAGTCACCTATGTCAATCCGGTGTTTCACGAGCCCAGTCCTTCCACAGTCATTCCCGGTTGCAAAGATGTCTCTGAATTGTAGCAGCAGGTCTCTGGCTTGGTGCAATTCTGATGCTGTTAAATTTTCCTTCGAATTCTCAAGAAGTTGTTCGATGTGATCTTCGGAGACTTGTGTACCACCTTGTTGAGTCGAAGTGTTGTTCAACCGCCTCAGGCACTTTACTTCCTCACATCTTCCGACCACACTATTCTTCTTCAGGAGAACTATTTCATCACTGAGGTTAAGAATTCTCACTCTAGCGATTCCGTTCGGTATCAGTAAGGTTCTTGCTGTTATTAAATTTTGATGACTGCCGGCATCTTCCACAATAAGACATCTTCTTTGTTCAGTCTTCGCGGGAAACTTCACTTTGACTAATGTTTCCGATTTAGGAGCTAACGTTGTATCCGTTAAACAGTAAAGAGAGCACGGGTGCGATCCTTGTAAACAAACTTCCTGATCAGGGAATCTCAGCACTCCTCTAGGTATATCCAAGACACATCTGTGGTTCCTCAAGAAATCCAGTCCCAAAATGCAGTCATCAGTAATATTAGCAATGAGCACTGACTGCTGGTATATTTGGTCGCCAATTCTTACCTCAACGTCTGTTTCACCGAGAACGGTCACTGGCTGGCCAGTAGCGGTCTGAAGCTGGCACCTTGGAAATCGTTTTTCCCACCTTATGGTGCGTTTCAGCAATTCTGGTCTAATAACTGTACGTGAAGCTACAGTATCCACTGTTAAACTGCAAGGTTGATTGTTTAAGGTGGCTTCGATGATCAAACTATTTCCATTGCAAACTTGAGTTATAGTGATGGTTGGGGCCTCATGTCGACCAGCCAGCGCCCGCCCCGCGGCCCTGGCGGCATTTAGTTTAACGGAACCTCTTGATCCACTTGAGTCCGTGTCCCTCCTCCGTTTTCGCGAAGGACACTCTGATTGAATATGGCCCCTTCCTCTACAGGAATAACACGTTGGGACATACCGTGGCTTCCTCTCTTCTGCAACCACCTCTTTGACCTCCCTGACCTTACTTATTCCGGCATTCTGCCGCACAGTTTCCACCTCGAGAGCATAAGCCAGTGCTTCCTTCAAGGTCTGATGGTGACGCAACTGTACACTAGCTTTCACTTCTGCGTCTCGTATACCATTTAGGAAGGCCTCTAGCAAAATGGTCTCGATCATCATGGGAGTCGATGAGTAGGCCCGACGAACGAGTCTTTCAACCTCCACAGCCCATTCCTGGAGGCTTTGACTAGATTTTTGTTTCTTCTCCCGAAGTTGCGCTCGGTAGGCATTCTCCAGGTGCTTGTCACCGTAACCTGTGTCTAAAGCTTCCATCAAAGACCCCAGAGTCCTTCCTTCAGGCGGCAGGTTTTCCAGTATTATTAAGGCATCTCCTCGTAATGCAAGTGTCAAGGCCATAAATGACTCCTCGTTGCTCCAGGCTTTAGTTTTTGCCAATATCTCGAATTGGTACTTGAAGGCTGTCCACGAGGAAGTTCCATCAAAGTGTGGCAGGTCGAACTTTGCTGATGATGGTGAGGTCACGGTAACAGGTCCGCAGGTTTCCAGCCTGACCATCTTCTTTTCTAGGACTTGCAAACGGTCATCCATGGTCCCAGTTTTCAAGGCCATTTCATTGCTCAGCATTTGCAAGCCGTCTTCGAGGTTCTTCACCTTATCCCCCAGTGCGTGGATGCCTGCATCGATTTTGCCCATGACAGCTTCCTGGTTGGCCTGCAGCATCTGCTGCATAGAAGCCTGCGTCTCTTCCTTGGAGGCCTGCATCTCTTGCCTGGAGACCTGCATCTCTTGCCTGGACGCCTGCATCATCTGCTGCATAGAAGCCTGCATCTCTTGCCTGGACGCCTGCATCATCTGCTGCATAGAAACCAGTAGCGTCATCATGTTGGTATCTGACGAGGTTCCTTCTGGTGCTGCCGTAGTTCCCGCTGAGACAGCAGCATCGGCCTGACTCCCTTCCTCTTCGAGGGTTTGTTGACGTGCGGCATCCATTTCCACTTGACGTCTGGTCCGTGGAGTACGCCCTTCGTCTTCACGTGGTAATAACGGCATTCCGCTTCTGACACCAATTGTTACGTGCACGGGGTACAATTAAATGCCGTTTACTCAACGAAGAGATTTATTAGCTCACCACAAACTAGACAATTAAATCACTGGTACACACAGTACTCTTCAACAGTTCCAGTCGCTCAGTAGTTCACAGTAGTCCACAGTCGTTGCTCAGGTCGCAGGTAGAATCTTCTTCGGTCGCTTAAGTTCGCTGTGTTCGTTATCGATCTCAAAGACTGAATGAATCGTGTTGCTATGCGAGCATGTTTTTATACCTCTCAATTAGGAGGATCGAATTATCTGGAAAGTTCGCGAGCGATAAAAACCTATTCTTTTGATCTTGCCGCCGCCGCTGACCTTCGAGTACGTTCTCGATATTTACCTATTGTTTATTTTTATTCAATAAATTGTGTAGGTAGGTACTCGTAGGTATGTTGTGACTTTTTGTTGACGATTCCAGATTTTTCTATGCCATTCGGTAGAGTACCTCGTCACTAACAATGCGTTTTATTTTCTTGAAGATTCGATTATTAGTTTTTGAGATATCGACGGCGGTCGTAACAATATCAAAATCGTAAAATTAGTACTTAGCAGATAACATTGGCATTACCAAGTTAATAAACTTTGAATGTATGATGATATTGTATTAGAATACAATGTACTTGCCACTGTACCTGCCCCTCTAGACAAGTGGGATTTAGTTAGTAGAGTAAAATAGTTAATGTATGAGATTCACACATGTTTACAACTGTCATAAACATCAAAATACATATAATTTCCATACATTTATTATTTATATACTATTCTTCTAACAATTGTGCCACTAAACGGGACTGAACATAATTTCACAGGTTGTCAATTACTTTATAGAAGACATATATTTAACCAATGTGCACTTAATTTATCAATTTTGGCTTAATTTTTTGTGAAATAAAAATCTGGTAATTTTATTCTAAAAGATTTTTTCGAATTGGACTCTGTGCTGATAATTTTTTTCTTAAAGATTTTATCAGCTTTATACATTCAGCATAAATTTATGTTGCTTAGAATTGATTATGGAATTGATTAAAAGTGGCTCAGACTAGAGACTGACATCTACACAAATCTCAGTAGGGGGATCTCTATACCAATTTATTTGTGTACATGATAGAAGAAACGAAAATAAATCATGTGTATGTGCAGCACTTTTGGTTTCTTCTGTCTTTTAATTTTGTTATCAACCTGAGATGATTTGTCTTTGATTAATGAAGATTGTACATAATCTTTTTTGAAATACATTGTTTTTAAATAGCATTATTTTCAGGTTAGTATTGTCAATAAAATTTATTCACTGTATCTGTATCTTTTGAATGAAAATTTAAAGCATTTCAAAGAATCAAAGAATCAATTTCATTTATTCAGTTTAGGCACATAAAGAGCACATATGAACGTCAAAATTTTACAATTATGTATGTCAAGAAATAATATAAAAATATTAAATAATGCAAAAATAAACCATTGGAAAATGATTCTTTCGCTGGTTCGGTAGATTAGTTCTACTGAGAAGATACCAGCAAGAAACTCAGCGAACTACATTAGAACTAGATTATTTTTCTTTTATAAATTTGTTTTGGTTTACAATTTATTTTGTGCGAGCAAGCAAGAGACTTATGTTGACCACGCATTAACATCATTAAGGTACTCATCCACTTTATAGTAACCTTTACTCATTAAAGTTTTTTTCACTTCTATTTTAAATTTATTTATTGGCATATTAATCAAGTCCTAAGGAAATTTATTAAATATTTTTATGCTGCTGCCTACAAATGAATCACCAACCTTGTAAAGCCTAAGTTTTTTAGTATGCTAACTATTCAAATCCCACCTGAATCGATCCAATTTTTTCTATTTCTTTATCAATATACTGTATCTTATATACTGTATATCTTTAATGCCCATAATAATACAAAAGCCATATCATTCTTTGTCATAGACTTCCGCAGCATGCAATCACATCAATGCATTTGCAATATTGTTATTATTTCAATAGATCAGTGCTTAAATAGACCAATCGCTTTCTTGTTCTTCAGTTTCTTCAGTGTTTTTGCCAGCTTTTAATTTTTAGGCCTACTTTCCCTTGAACATTGATCATTTCTGGTTTTCTGGTGATTTTCAAACTAACTTATCTATGACTAGCTGTTGCCCGCGACACCGCCCGTGGATTTCAGAGTCCGTTCGGAATATTTTTTTCGTGCAGAGGTTCCCTCGTATACTATCCCCGTCGGCCATCAGGAGTGGTTATGTCGGGCTCGAACCGACTAAAACCGCATGCCGTAAGATTGCCCGGCTGACCTTAGGCCATCTACGGTTTTAAGACGGCACTCCTATCGAACCACGGAAAGGGGGGTGGCGGACGTGAAGGGCGTGACAGTGCTCGCTTCTTGACTTCTCTCCACTGTGCCCTCCGATAGTCAGAAGGACAAGCCCTTTAATGGGCCACTACTATTGCGATCGGTTTCTGCCGTAGGCGGCAGCGCCTTTCCTGATTGAGAGGTTGCAGGTTGCCTGGGGTGCATTGCATGGAGGTTCCGGAACATGCACTCGAATCCTTTTCCCGTTACAGATGACCCTTCGATCGTGACATTATGTACTTGGAACACCTATTGCACCCCTTAAACCCATGCCCGTGATTAAATAGTTTTCAAATAATGTGTATGCCATGTATGAGAATCTACCGGATTTATTGACATATATAATTTCGTAATATCTTTTGGACGTTCTATTTCGATTACAATAATTGAAAAAGTAATAAACAGGTATTGAAACAATCTTGAATATAAAATAATTTATTTAGATAAGACTTAATTCGAAGGTATTCATTCCACTGTCGGACTTTGATCGGCATTTCTGCTTGAATATATTTCGAGGCGTAAAATTTTCATATTACGATACCCAAGAGGTTATTCATAGTAATGATATACTTTGAATAGCAATTGACATTTATGATCACTGCTCCGCTTCCGTTTGTTGTTGCGTGATGTTATATAGCCTATAACCTCAGTCGATAAATAAACTATGCAACAGAAAAATAAATTTTCAATTCGAACTGTTAGATCCTGAGATTAGTGCGTTCAAACAAACAAACAATCAAACTCGTCAGGTTTATAATATTAGTATAGATTAATATAACAGGTGTGAATCAATGTCAGGTGAGCACTGGCATAAAATCTCAACATAGGTACTTTTATCATCACATCTCATAATAGTTACTAATGCTAGCTGTACTATCTCTGATGATATATGTAAATATATGTCAATTTCTTGTACTCTTTGTTACAGGTATGTTTACTCACAAGAAAAATACAAATTAGAGTGCCAGTATGCTGATAAAAGAGTATAGAATTCCTCTACCTCTTACGGTAGAGGAGTACAGGATTGCACAGCTGTACATGATAGCCAAGAAGAGTAGAGAAGAAAGTTCTGGTGAAGGCAGTGGAGTAGAAATTTTAGTTAATGAGCCATATGATGATGGACCTGGTGGACAAGGTCAGTACACTCAAAAAATCTACCATGTTGGTAGTCATTTACCAGGCTGGTTTAAAAGCTTACTTCCCAAATCTGCCTTGACAGTGTCTGAAGAAGCTTGGAATGCTTATCCTTATACTAAAACTAGGTACACTTGTCCATTTGTTGAAAAGTTTTCCTTAGAAATAGAAACTTATTATTATGCTGACAATGGCCACCAAGAAAATGTCTTCAATCTAACTGGAAGTGATTTAAAGAGTAGAATAATTGATGTTATTGATGTTTGCAAAGATCAGCTGTATGGTGCTGATTATATAAAAGAAGAAGATCCAAAGCTATTTGTGTCACAAAAATGTAACAGAGGTCCTCTCTCTGATAGTTGGCTTGATGAGTATTGGCAGGAAGTACAAGGCAAAACACAACCATTACCTAATGGCAAATCTCTAATGTGCGCCTATAAACTATGTAGAGTAGAATTCAGGTATTGGGGCATGCAAACTAAATTAGAAAAATTCATTCATGATGTTGCTTTACGAAAAACGATGTTAAGGGCTCATCGACAAGCATGGGCATGGCAGGATGAATGGTATGGCCTTACGATGGAAGATATTCGAGAAATAGAAAAGCAGACTCAATTAGCTTTGCAAAAAAAGATGGCAGGTGATACTAGTGATGAACTAGACGTATCCGAAGAAAATTCCAAATCGCTTGCAGCTACAATGAGTAGCTTGGAAAAGAATGAAGAGATAACAACACCTTTGGTCACAAAGAAAAATAACACAGAGAAAAGAATACAAAAGCATTTAACTCCAGAGGGAACACCACCATTAGAACATAAAACCTCTTCTAAGACAAATCTTAGATCTTCGTCTTCGGGCTCCATCAAAAGCTTGCAAGCACACGCGGCTAATTGGAGGATGGAGACTCTTGTCAGAGAGTCAGAAACAGAAACTGGTTCAGAAGACGAATTTTATGATTGTGAGACTACGTTCAACAAATGGTCTTCAATGTGCTCTCTTGATGAAGGTGACATTGATATTTCACCTACTCCCGGTGACCAGTGCCAAGAGGATAGTATATTCAATCCTAGTTTCTTAAAAAGGGTTACCTCGGAAAGAGGATCTCGAAGGGTACCAAATTTACAAAGCCATCACAGTATTGATGGATGTCCTGAAACTCCTGTTCATAGCTCTTGCCCAACTACCGTTTTGATATTAGTATTTCATGCTGGTAGTGTTCTTGATGCTAATGTTGATATGACAGCAAAAAAATCGGACGTAACCACTTTCAAAGGAGCTTTTGAATCAGTGATGCGTCAGCACTATCCAACACTGATAGGGCACATAACAATAAAATTAGTTTCATGTCCATCTATATGCACAGAAGCTCTTGGAGTGTTATCAACCTTAAGCCCCTACAGTTTTGACTGTTCGCCCTCAACTATAGAAACGCCTTCATTAACCAATGATCTAATACCTATTGGTGCTATACCTTTAATCGCTACTACCTCGCCTGATTATCAAGAATCTGTTACAAAAACAATAAACTCAGCAAATACTGTTTATAATGAATTTATCAAATCTGAGGACGGAAAAGGATTTAATGGACAAGTCTGTGTCGTTGGTGATAGCATGGGGTCTGTTTTAGCGTATGACGCTCTCGTTCGAACGTTACAATATCAATCACGACATGATAGTGAAAATAGCATATTGGACACAGAGATCACTATTCCAAATGATCCTCTTGAATCTCATTATTTAAACAAGTCGCATTTACAAGCCCCAACGCCAAGAAGACGATCATCCTCTACAAGTGAAAACCATGTTAAATTTGAATTTGAAGTGAGCGATTTCTTCACTTTCGGCAGTCCATTGTCACTTATTTTAGCTTCAAGAAAAATTTCTGACGATAAAGGTCGTGACATTACGAAACCACCCGTGCAACAAGTGTACAATTTATTTCATCCAACAGACCCTGTCGGATCCAGATTAGAACCATTATTATCCGCAAGATTCACAAATTTACCACCTATAAATGTTGCCAGATATACAAAATATCCATTAGGTAATGGTCAACCTTACCATCTCTTGGAATTGATACAGAGTCATCCTCAACTTTTTGGAGATCATTTACAAATGCCAACAACTCCTATTCTAAGAAGACTTTCTGAAGCATCAGTACAAAGCACAGTTAGTGGGTTAGTCGATAACATTCCTTTAATAACTATGAATGCTTTGCAACAAAAATGGTGGGGATCTAAGAGACTCGATTACGCCTTATACTGTCCAGAAGGACTGACAAATTTTCCTACAAATGCCTTACCTCACTTATTCCATGCCAGTTATTGGGAAAGTTCTGATGTAATAGCCTTCATATTAAGACAAATAGGCCATTTCGACCTAGCATTATATGGACACTCTGATGATAAAGAGTGCCCCATATTTAAACCTGGTCAGGAAAGAGAAAAGTGGATGAGAAAAAGAACTTCAGTTAAACTTAAAAATGTAGCTGCAAATCATAGAGCTAATGACGTTGTTGTTAAGGAAGGATGTCCGCAAACGTTTGTTGCTCGGTTCATGTACGGACCATTGGATATGATCACCTTAACCGGTGAGAAAGTCGACATATATATGATGAAAGATCCTCCAGCAGGCGAATGGACTATACTGTCCACAGTAGTAACCGATAAAACTGGAAGAATTTCATATACATTGTCTGATCGAGAAAGTTTAGGTTGCGGTATTTATCCAGTTAGAGTTGTTGTTCGAGGCGATCATACCAGTTGTAATTTTCACCTTGCTGTAGTGCCACCACAAACTGAGTGCATTGTTTTCAGTATTGACGGATCATTCACTGCTAGCGTTTCGGTTACCGGTAGAGACCCTAAAGTAAGAGCGGGCGCCGTAGATGTTGTGCGTTTCTGGCAAGATCTTGGATACCTCATTCTATATATAACAGGAAGACCTGATATGCAGCAAAGAAAAGTTATATCCTGGCTGGCTGAACATAACTTCCCGCATGGCTTGGTATTTTTTTCTGATGGATTCTCAACAGATCCATTAGGTCATAAGTCAGCGCATTTAAACAATCTTATAAATGAGCATGGCATTATTTTACATGCCGCGTACGGATCGGGAAAAGATATAAATGTGTACCATAATTGCGGACTAGCTCCAAGACAAATATATGCTATTGGCCGCATAAGTAAGAAGTACTTCAATATGGCGACTACTTTAAACGATGGCTACGCTTCTCATTTGGCTGATTTAAAACAGCCTGGCGCTTCCAGGCCTGCAAGGGGTAACGCTCGTCTTTTGGTACCCAGGCGACTGCTAGCTCCTGTTAGTGGCCCGTCTTCAATGCGTAATCGTCGTTAATTAGAATCCCATCTGATGGTTCTCCTATCCTTTATACGCTTAATCTTCCTGGGATTAGAGGTGTTGTACAATTGATCGTCGTATGTAAAATGTCATTTTAGCCTAGGTTTTTTTGATCTAAGTCTATAGCTACTGTTTAGGCAAACTAAATTTATATGCACATAGTTTTATTATTAGACTTTTATTAGTTTTTAGATTTCAGTATGGAATAGAGATTTGATCTATCGATTGAATGTAAAAAAAGCAATGATTATTGAGTTTAAGTTATATGTGGCAGATAAACCTATCAGCTTATAGCCTTGGTGTGTTCCATCATATTAACTGTAAACTTATTTACGTATCTAGATGATGGTCATATACTGAAAATAATTTATTAATCAGGCTGTGTGGCGATTTGATGTTGGAGGATAGAAATCTCTAAATAGAATTCCATGTACAAGCTGATGTAGTTTATTCGCCGTGGGAAGATAATGCTTGTTGTTATTTTACTGACGAAACATGTTGCCAATGTAGATTCTTTTTTTTTCGACTTGTCGATCTCTCGACTGAAAATGCTCCATTGTTTTCCATTTCTGTAGGTATCTACAAATTTGATAAGAAATCGATATGCGTTAAAATGGAGACAACGTGATAAGAGAACATTTTAATCCTTTATAATAGGACTTGCATATTTTTTAAATTAGTCACAAATTGTTTGTATTCTTAAGTACATCTACTTAATGTTAATGTTAAGACACTGCTACTATGTTACATGTTACCTACGTGATATTACTGTATCTTGTTATTTATTTGTATTAGTAGTTGGTATAGTTTTGAAATATTATCCGTAACAATCTGACTTCAGTGTTAGTTAAACTGTTATTGTCAAAGTAATTAATGATAACCATGATTGCGTGCAAAACCGGCCTTGTGGAAAAGTGATGAGCGGTTGCTCTAGGCATCAATCAGTTGGCAAGGGTATAATGTGAAAAACAAATTGATTTAAAATAAATTTGACGGGGTTTTTGATTGGTGCGGGTAGAGAAAGCGACTAGCGAAAGGACCCTGAAAGACCATCTTGCTCTACCGTGATAAAGTGTTAGGGTTCGCACTGATTGTGTGCAATAATAATGTCCCTATTTTAGCCACAGAAGAATCTCGTATTTCTTCAGATATTTGTTTTAAATTGGTGTAGTCAAACTATTTTTAGAATTGATATTCTATTTAAGTCGGGTCTGGTCAATGTTGATTTTAGTAAATATTATTGTATTATGATAGTTTGAATCTTAACACTATTATTATAACTCGTATGTAATGCGCTTATTTTTTTTGGAAATAAGACAAAAATTAATTAAATTTTCTAATACACGAGATCTAGTATTTTGTAACATTTCCAGGTCAAGCTTATGTGCCAGATGTAAATAATTGTGAAGCTTATAAATGTCACATGTTCATCTAATTGCGTAAAATTTACAAAGATTATTTATAACTATAACTTTCCTACAAATAGGTGTATAATAAAAATGGCAATATGATCATTCAAATTGATAATTGAAATTATATATTGTTGATATTAAAAGCGGATAATAAAATTTATTTTTCTAGTTCACCATTTGAGTTCTTAATGAACATAAATAAGTGTAAATTATATTAATTATATTATATGTAATAAAATATACAATCTTTTATGAACATTCCAGTTTCAGAGATTTTCTATTGTTATGAAGATTTATGGAACTAATTATTTACTAAAATAATGTAAATGTAAAATATTTATAAAATTACCTATCTACTGTTATAATTATTTCAGATATGTATATAAAGTCTTATGTTTTATAAACTTTATTGTATAACATCAGCACTTCTAGGGTAAAATTATATGATTACTTATGTAATTTGAAAATAAAATTATATTTAGTCCACTTTATGTATTAATAAGTACAATGATATGTAACATGTTCAAGTGAAAAATATAATATTTTAATTTCATGGATGGTATTATAATCTCAAAAGCAACATATAAAACACACATACAATAAAACAAGGCTAATTTGGTTTAATAATTTTCTAAAGATGTAAACCTTCATAGTTAATCAATTCGTGTCACATAATTAAGTACCTGTTTACTTACTATAAGAATTTACGTCGTAAAATAGTTTGCGTGGTAATAAGTTAGTATTGAATGTAACTGCAACGCGTATGTAGTACCTACACTGACTTGTACGGCTTGATGCGAGGCCGACCATTCTCTGCGAGACTAAAATTAGCCATTTGGTATAAAACCGAAGCCGAGCGTCTTTGTAATATGGAGATGAGGAGGGTATCGTATAAATAATGGGATGTTTATGATCTAAATTCTATAAACATTGTACCTACCTACGCTCGCTTGACGTAGGGGCGATATAGAGCGAAGAAACGTACCGAGATGGTACGTTTCGATAATATACCTATTTAAGCGTGCACACATGAATTACAGATCGTTTCATTATAGGTATTTGCTTCTATACGCTCTAAGGAATAGGTAAAATTCTTATATCACCAAGAGTCGTGGCTAAATGGTAGCCGAGTAGGTCGTAACCTTAATTGCTTGAATTAAGGTTAAGCAGTACCAGCCATGTCAGTCTCAGGATGATGACAATTTTAATACATTAAGACCCCTCCGTGCCTGGGTGAACATTTTAAGCCGTCTGCGTCGGTCCTAGTTGCCATACAAATATCTGTGGTATTTAAACTATCATGGTCACTCACATCAGTATCAAAATAAACGGGATATTTAATATGTTTCGTAGTAAAAGAACTCGAAAGAGGGTAGATCGATATAATTTCTCCTAGAAAGAACTTTTTCTCTATTCACCGCCACTACTCCAGTTCCTCCGTGATCATGGTGCTTGCAACAGCGCCGAAATATCGGAAACTCAAAACAATGAAACATGGTAAATATCCCATTTATTTTGATACTGAATATCTGTGGTATTCGTTATGGTAGTTGCCTTGGAAAAGTCTGTCAACTTGGTCTAACTCTAGAAATGCGATATCGCCAGTGGGATGGTTTCTGGAGGCAGTCGTTTCACAGAAAATACAAATTGACGTGTTCTATATATAGAGAAAAAAATGGAAGTTCGACAATTTCGTAGTTAGACTGAAAGCCGACTTCAGCTGTGTTGGTAGAAGGACCGATGGATGACAGCTTCCTAAGCTCATTCAGCAGGAGACAATACATGTGCTGATAATATATCTGATGAAGTGTATATACTGGTTACCGTTTCAAATCAGATGCGCAGTATGCTTGCTTGCCACAAACCGTAGATACACAGTTATTGATAACATTTGGGGCAGTTGATATATTAGACGAATGATGTGAAGGGTTAATTGTCTTACATTTTGACTATTCTGTCATATACCTATATTATATCTATACATAGAAATCAAATTGGAGCACTGATACTAGGTAATACGTTTATTTTATATTAATCAAAACTATACAGAACTCAGTATCGGCATCGTAGAATGACCTTGTTAAAGTTGCAAAGTTTGAATTATGTGTTTACAATGTCGGCTGACAGGCTACCTCCCTTTATTCAGGTCACCCGTTTCAGTTTTACGTTTCATTGATCAGCTATATTTATTTCTCTCTCGGTTGTCACGCCCTACAGTGTCTGTACCTATGTATTTTCATTTTTACCTATTAGTATTACCTTTTATAGTGAACATTTAATAATCTTCTATCTTTAAGTAGGACATGTTGTCATAATTATGTAGGTAATGTGTTTATGGGTTTTTGGACATTTCTTATGCTGCCCCTTATAATAAGAAGTTATCAGTTTCATTGTTAGTGTAGTTCTAACACCTCTTAGAAAGATTAGGATTAGCCTGAAGCAACCCGGACTCCATTCAATAGTACGCGCAAGAAGATAGTGATTTTTGTAAAGTCAAAAATCACCATCATCATCATCACTGTCACCGTGTACATGTAATTTGGCGCTAGCGTACACGCATTGACTTAGGTACATACTTCTACCGTCTAACTTCCACTACACGTTACTACTTTGCCGTATCTAGGTTGAAATGTGATGTTGGTTCGTTTGATTCGTGCCCACTCATGGAGCATCGCCTGTTCTCTCGGTAATTTGTCAAAGGACGCGAGTGGCAAGTGCCCCGTGCAAACGATCGTATAGGTCAAGTACAGTACCTAATTAATGTACACATGCTATTTATTTGGGTCAGTTTAATAACTATAAAATAAAATTGAATAAATATTCTGCGTATGTAATGTGTTACGATAATAATATCTTATTATTTACCGATATATTAATCAAGTATTAGTTTCAGCCAGTATTCTTGAATTGAATATGATATATCTGCCTACTGTCTATTTGTACCTACTTACCTACAAGAATTTAGTACCTCCTATAGCGTCAATGAAATAGGTTATCTATGTTGTAAAGTTGTACGAAAAAACCTCCTATCTGTTATTAATATAGAAATACAAATTTTTCGTTTCACTTTGTATAATGCCATTTAGATCTTACAGAATGGTTTGTGTCATTGAAACATGTCACGATGATATTGTGTAGGACGGGACGTACGAGGGTTATTTTATTTACCACTAGTGTACGGTCAACGATAAAAATTACATACATACATAAAATCACGCCTGTTTCCCATAGGGGTAGGCAGAGATCACGGATCTCCATTTGCTACGATGCTGACATACTACTCTCGCTTCATTCGTTTCGTTCGCATGCTCGTCGGTTTAGGGTACTCCTGACCTGCCCCTTTTCCAAAACATCCCCGTTTTGGTCCAGGTATGTGCGCCTAGGTCTTCTCCTTCCGACAAAAATTGTTTGGCATTAAATTTACAAACCTATTTTACATTACACTACATGTGTAAGTAGTTTCGTTCAAACTCATGTGGTTAAAGTTGTTTCATATTTTAAATTTAAATGTCTATAAATTACGTGTGACGGTATTTTTTCCTGGCTGTACAATATAAGTAGTATCTATGCTAAGGACAGTGTTGTGTTAAATGTTATAAAATTAATTACTATAAATGTAATTACAAAGAACCCGGTTGTTAATATGCAAATAAATATTTATCGGATCTTTACTTTATAGGTTCTTAAGGGTTATTAACAGATCTCGATTGTGTAATACATAGAAATCGTGTTGAATGGTCTCTTCACACCAGGGATTGGGATTTAGTATCATGGCGTATTTGTTCATAAATGCATATACAAAAGATATTCACACACTTTTTTAAAATTATTATTTGCATTAGAGGCACAGTATTAATGTGTAATTATGTAATATGATAAGTGACAATTATGTGTACCTATATATTTGGTCTCTCTAAGGGGCTGTTCTTTAATCACGTGATGTTTTTAATCCACGCCCATCTCCCCAAGATGATAAGTAGTGAGGTTCCAGATTACCCCTCCCCCCTACTTAAATATACGTGTATTTTTTGTGCAGGTTATTTAATGTTTGAAATGATTATTATTATTCTGAGCCTCACGTGATTAATGGACAGCTTCTAAACCTATGCAATTAGCAACTAAATTTCAATGTTATAACTGTTATATATAATTTATTTCTCCTTACATTTTGTCTAGCTTAAAATACTTTTATGATGTATACTTTAGTGTGTGGAAAAATAAATTATTGTTGTTGGCAATGGTTGTTTATTTTTGTTTAGTTTGGCTATCTGCATACTAGTTGAATTGGTCACGCAGCTGTTAAATAATGAATCTTGCAAATCGAGCCCTACAAGTTGTCATATATGAGCATAATGTCTACTAGTTAAATTGGCTAAGAGCACAGTATCGTCACAGTATCTTCCATTCAAATCCTTCATAATCGCTGGCTACATAGGTGACTCAGATAGGCATATTTTCTTAAAAAAGTTAGGCAAGATATAGCTGAGTGAGTTTGTTTCTTTTTTTTTATAGCTAATACAAAGTGACTGTCTATTAAGAGGACCATCGTAAGCGCTTCCACAGTTTTACGAGCAAGTATTATAGTTTAAGGATGTTTGATAGGGTGTCGAGTGTTGTCACCGTACTAAAATCCCGCAACTGGCTGCTGCGAATACATCACTGCGTGCCATAGTGGAGTGTCCAGAATGTACACACAATACAAAACCAGTAACACAACACTTATAGTTAATGATTCCCAGTGATGGGATGTTCTCCTAAGAGGGCCAGTGAAGAATAAAGGAGATGATAGTTCATTATCCCGCCAGAGACTACTGAATGATTTCCAACCTCCATACCCTATCCAGATAAGTATGGTCTATTTTATATGCTTTTTTGTTTCTAAGTCAGTCTTTCGCTGGCGTAGCAGACTCAGACTGCAGACATTAGTATGAAACCCGAGTACTGAAAAATCACGCTCTAAAAAATATTAAACAAGAAAAGATCAAGAATAGCCGTGGTCGTATGCCACTTTTCCCTAGAATGTATAGTTTTGTTAGACTAAGTGGCATATAACCACGGCTATCATTGATCTTTGCTTGTTTAATATTTTTTAGAGCGCAATTTTTCAGTAGTCGGGTTTTAGTTCTAAACTTTATTATTTATTTATATTATTTTGGGGCAAGCAATAGGTATAATTTAAACATATTTAAAATGAGCTAATTAAGCCCTTTCAGTTGATTTCCAACACGACATATTTATCTCAAATTTATTTTTTAACACAGTACTTTCTGACCACTAGAGGGCGTCACAATAAATTCAATGACACATTATATTATAGCCTATAACCAGCGGACGACTAAGACACTTCTAACGATACCTCATTTTACCAGTTCTAATAAGTGAATGAGGAGCTATGAGAGACCATAAACCTACATACAAACATAACCTGTCAAAATCATAACCCTCCTTTTGCTTCGCCGTAGTCGGGTAAAAAGAGAAACTTCCAAACAGTAAAACAATCGTATGTATACATAAGAAAGTTTATTTACATTTAATTTTTACACCCACATAGGAAATAATTAGGTACTTTACAACACTACGTATAAAAGTGGAGATAACACTAAATTAAAATGTAATGTGAAATTATATTTAAAACAATACTTTTAGGTCAACACGTTTAGCATTGTGTACATAAGAAAGACAATATAAACATGCCACTATGTACGTTAAACTACTTTCCTTTTTGCTTTTCATAATTACAGTCACAAATTAATGTTAATCGTATGTGTGAATACAGATTAGCAAATTTTACGCGCGTTTACGCTCGTTTTATGTAATGCACGTGTGACATACACGTGCGTTACATGAAACGAGCGTTATACAAAAGGGCGGTTTAGCCGTCTGTCTCGCATGTCGTGCTCACTGTATTTGCTTCTTACAAATTATCAGCACGAAATTCGCTCCATATTATTTGCAAGTAACAGACGCTCGCATGCGTGCAAACGCACAACGCAGTGTGCGGCCTTAATAAACAGAATGCTATATTCGAAAACGTGGAACAAGGCGCGCGACGAGGCGATCCAACTGTCTCTCTTAAATTAGCATACAATCGCGTCTACGCTGGCACAATAACTAGTTTATACGAGTGCCTAATAAAAGCTAATTTGTAATCAGACAGCACGTTGGTTTCAACGTCATTCTATTTGAGAAATTAAGAGCCTGTTACTGCTAGCATATTCTTATGTAGGTATAAATGAACCCCCTAACAGAAGTTGTATAAACTGGGAAAACAGGTTGTCCATTATTAGTGCAATGTTCTATTACTATCATATGTTCAATTTTTTTACTGAGGAAAAAATGTCGAGTGAAGCCAAATCTGATCATCGAAAATGACAAAACTCTTGTTTACCTTGGTTCTTTGTTTCACAATAATAAAATACAAATAAATATTTTCACTGCGTTTTGTTTACAACATTGGCTACATTTACAAAATGCCAAAAATATAAATAACCTATGAAAATTTTACTGATTGTGTTATTTAACTATTCAATAAAAGATCAGGATAATTTTGAAGCTTAGTAATTCATAAAAAAAATTGTACATAGTGTGTATAATAAATAATACAATTTAAAAATAAATATTTACTCTTTTAGTTTTCATAATAATTTCCCAAATTAACAACTTTAAAATATACATAAGTAAAAAGAAATTTATATTTTTGGTAACATTGTTCACTTTTTACAAATCAAACCTATCCATAAATTAGAAGGTGCCATCTTGATAAAAAAAGTTTATTAGTTTATAACATATAAGATTTCGAACTATTTTTTTTTAAATAATATAATTGTACTACGTCAACCTTATCCAACTATATAAAATTTGCCATAATCCTGAGGTTCTTGTAATGTTAAATAAACATTACCGCCACTAAAGACCTAGCCTAGAAATTATCAAATAATAAAATTTTGATCTTACAAAACGTATAAACAAATAACATTTATGAATATAAACATCTATGTGGAAACCAAACAATGTGCTTGCTAAAATTCCTAACTTTTACTCTACATTTATAAGATTTATTCTCGAAAAACCATTTTGTAAAATGTGTAATTTTTACTAAAAATGTTATACAGTAATGTGAAGTTGAGATCTAATTGTACTTTGATCATTTTAAAAGTCACGAACATGACCAAAATTATTACAATCCAAAATATTGATGTAAATCCAGGTTTTCTCGCTTATAGTACGTACATAAAAGTCTGTTTGGGGAAACACTTGTACTAACATTCAAGGTTATTTTTCAAACAGTGTCGGAGGTCATGAATCGAATATAATATACCAATATTAATTTTTATGTATAAGTAAGTATATAGATGAAACAACGTTAAAAATGTGCAAGATTTCCATGTCATGGTTATAAGTTTACTAAACTTGATGCAGTCCACTGCACTTATTCAATCTATTTAATAGAGGTGTATTTCTTCCAATAAGACGTATAAATGTGCAAATTGCAATAAAGAAATCGAAGATTAAAAAAATATCCAAAAATATATTTGATTAAAACCCTTGCAGATAACAATTATACATTCGAAATACTTGATAAAAATAAAATAAGACACTTCAACTATACAAAAACGTAGTACGTAGTTCCTAGAAACTAACAGACTCAACTTGTACTTTGTAAACGTTTTTAGTGACTGACAGCACGATATAGGTATTTAAACTATCATGGTCACTCACATCAGTATTAAAATTACCATGTTGCATTTTTCGAGTTTCGAACTCGAAACTAGAAACTTCGAAAAAACTCGAAAGAGGGTAGATCGATATATTTACTCCTAAAAAAAATTTTTCTCTGTTCACCGCCAATACTCCAGTTCCTCTGTGATCATAGTGCCTGCAACAGCGCCGAAATATCGGAAACTAGAAACAATGCAACATGGTAAATATCCCGATTATTTTGATACTGATGACAGCAGTTGGTTTTGATACATAATTATTGTTTCTCTAATTGAGGTGGGTCGCGATCCACCACTAAGTCACTAGAATAAAATACTGAGTTGTAGCATAGTCTCTTTGCTTACGATTGAGTATTTAACATGAGAGATGCCTTGCGCGTATCGGTATGGTAGACGACCAATCAGGTGATGGTATACGAAATTTGGACGTCGGCAAAGCAGGTGACCTATCATGTGACGAAATACGAAATATCTGTTCATAAGTGTGCGTAATAAATTTTTATTTGAAATTAATAACTTGCTAATAATGTTTGAGAGTAATTTGTTCGCGTCGCGGGCCGTATAGGCATTATTTAGGTTAAATATTCAAACTAGTTTACTATCGTACGTATCGAGACGTTAAAATGTATTAAGTTCTCTATATGCACTGGGAGGGTTATAAATTAGTGGTGGTTCACGATGGGGAAACATTTTATAACTGGGCCAAGAGATAATATTTAAATATGGGAACAGTTTAGAGACATTGTTCACAAATAAACACTTTATATGTCCTTGATAATGCAGTTTATCTCATGTCTTCAATATAGAGAGAAGACTCTTGCCTGATACATATTATAAAGTTAACAAATATCAAATGTGATTAACAATATAAGCCACTCGCAGCTCGCAGCCGAATGGCTTGCTATCGTGTGACAACGGTGGGGGTAAATATATACCAAAATAGTGTCAAGAAAAATTAAACTACAGATCAAAACTGCAAAGACAGTGCCGCATCTTATTATTCTATTGTACGTTTATCTTTTTTTACACTTTTTTTAACACCAAATAAGATCGAAATACCCACACATCACAAATCACAACAGAATATAATGTTGTATAAAAGACGTCATACAACTTATAATACCATTATGTTAAGTAACATTCGATTTTATTAACTAGATAAATTCAAACATTTTCACAAAAACAAACTGATTATATTATGAATCACAATTAATTTTATAGGCATCGATACCATAATTTCATTTTAAACTATTAGAAATAGTTCGTTTAAACGTTGGCACATTTACTTTTATTTCTCGTTTAGTTAGACTAAAGTGAGTCATCTCCAGAAAACAAGATTTCTGTATAATTGACACATAAGTAATGGTCACTCGATATCCCATCGACTAGTAATTTAAGACAGCCTCAAGGTAAAATTTTGTTTTAGTGATTGAATATTTACTACGATAATCTAAATACTTAAGTAGTACTTGGCTTTTGATTTGGCACATCGTGCGCTCCCTCTATTCACGACGTATGTCTTACAGGTTGATATATATAGAGTAGTATAAACCGAAATTATAATTGTAAGATTTTATAAACTAAAACGGTTTTAACTACTCTATAAAGGTAGCGAGCTGTCAAGTCTGATGTGCGCTATGGTGAACTCTCTACAAAACCGAAGAAAGTCGATCTTAGCCGGACTCTCACTCTTCTACGATGTGCCAAATCAATAGTAGAACTGTACTTACTAAATTATGAACGTCAATCAATTCAAGTTATATTCGATTTTGAGTTTTTGTTTCTACTAAATAAACAATATTTCTAGAAATCTTATTCTATTCTCACCAATACAACAAAAATAATAATACATTTACATACTAAAAAAAATAAAAATATTCGTTAACTGTCGTAGTCTCACAATAAATATTTTAAAAAAACATACTCAGGCCCGTATTCTAGAACGATACTCAATCCTGAATCTCGATTTTCATTGACAGATTTTACAGATTGTCAATAACAATCTGTCCTCAGTACTAGCTATAAATCGAGATTCGGAAGGAGAGGGAAAGAATCGGGCCTATATCAACAAAATTAATAAGACACCTACAGAGTGAGATATAGGTCTAAATGTTCATCGTATTAAATCGCTGGAAGGGGATCAAGAGAGCCCTCTCAAATTCCTCAGAACAGTCAGGTTGCATGTTCACATTGCTATGAGTATACTGTGCCATTCTTGTGCACCGCTCGGCTGAAGATTACATCCTCCTCGTCAGCATTGATGCATTCTGCGGTAGTGAGCGCAACAGTATCGCTATGTACTACGTGAGGCGACTCATTGAACTCGTCTAGCTCTTCTATGCCCGCTATAAAAAAAGAAGGAAGCATATTATCAGATTGAAATTTGATTGTTGCCGCGTGGTTCCGGGCTGAGCAGAATTTGGACCACCCCATCTCTTCCCATGCGGTGTCATACAAGGCGACTAAGGGATAGGGCTGTTTGACATCTGACAGATATATAGAGCCCGGAAGACGGCAATAGGCTCACCTCCTATTACATGGGTCTGAGTTCAATGATTGGTGAAATGTGGGTGTTAATTCACCCCTGCCTAACCCTACGGGAATAAAGGCGTAATTATATGTGTGTGAAAAAATATAGTTTTTGAGGAAAGTAAAATATTTATAAACTTTAAATACCTACAAGATGAAGTTAGTGAGAGTAAAACTAAGGCGTTGTTCACCTGTATAGTCAGAGGGGGCTAGTAGTAAGTACTGCTCCGAGCGAGTCGGCCAAAGCAAATGCGCCATCACACAGAAGGCGAGGCAGTCTGCTGAATAAGTGATACCTGGAAGAAATGAATTACATGTTTTAGAATATAAAGCCTATTTATCTGTACTATTATACAATTGTAAATCACTACTATGGACGCCTACCATTGGAAGTGGAGGAAGGCGGAGTTCACCTCGGCCTCGGATGCAATTAGGAAAATATATCTTTTTTTTTATAACTTAGGTGGCAGACAAGACCACAGCCCACCTGATGGAAAGTGGTTACAGTGACCTATGAACGAGTGCAACACTAGAGGAGTCACACCCGTACTACTGACCCTGTAGGAACAGAGTGTCTGTGCCGTCAGTGCAAATAACACAATCAGACAAAACTCTTCAGTGAGCTCAGGCTACCCTACTCACCGCCGGGATCACTACACGATGTTATTATACCCGTGGTATATTGTAGGGTGGAGGTACTTCTCCAGACGGACTACTCAATAGGGACGGGAATACCATCAGAGAGATATATACAGCCCAGACTCAGCCTCAAATGCATGAATGGCTTGAGTCATCAATAGTTACCGGAAGACGGCAATAGGCTTAATTCACCTCTGCCTAACCCTCCAGTGATAAAGGCGTGATTATATGTATGTATGTATGTATGTATTATAAAAATCATGTACGCCCAAGACCATGCAAAGTGAAGGAAGCCGGAAGGCGGACTCTGAGTTCACCTCGACCTCGGATGCAATTAGGAAAATATATCTCCATGCTACATTGATTAATATTGGGTTATGTTAAATCAACAATTATGAACCTAATTATCTGTTAGCTCGCGATGGACACAAAACTCCTGGATCTTCGGTATCGAGGAGGGTCAACAGCGGGAACGAGATCAATAAACCACACGGGCGGAGCGGGCAACAGTTAATACATTAAAACGATATTAGAATTGATAGTGTGTCCTTCCTGACCTGAATATTATGTTACGGATACAAAATGACTCACTTTGTTATTGTCCTACAATCAATCGACTGACGCGAGTGCTCTTATAACAGTTATAACATCCGTTATCAAATTGCTGCACACATTTAATAATAACGGATACTTAGATTAGAAATTTGTATTTATGATGGTGAAAGGGGATATCTCTATATTCCGGTTAGGAGATTCGAATAAGTCAGTTGATGATATAAATTATAAAGGTAGTCAATTAATTGATCTTGAAGTAGGTATCTTGACGTCATGCTTAAGGTAAATACGTCTAGGTATTGCTGTTCACATCATTATAGGCGTGAAGAGCAGCCAACTGATTTGATGAAATTATCTATTTTCCGGCTATACCTATCTTGTTTCTAAGTAATTTATCCTCATAATAATCATACTGTAAGTTAGAACTTCAGAGTTATTCTATAACTTAGTTCAGAATGTCTCTGAATTTAGTCAGAACGTATTATAAGACGGGGTGATAGCACATAGACGTTGGCTGCATCCTGTATCGAAACAGGAGGTCCCCGAAAAACCCTTTCTCAGAGATCACCTCCATCAGCCGGGACGAGAGGCTCTCGTGTGATCTCTCACCCAACGACGGCGTGTCAGTTACCGACCTACCGTTTGCTCTAAACCTTAATATAAAGTAATAAACAAAAATTGTAAAATGTATATATGTTATAAGTGTCCGGTTAATGTCAATAGGCTCGCCACCTATTACATTGGGACCTAAACATAAACTGGCGAAATGTGGGTGCTAGCGCCTCTGCCTACCCCTTCGGGGATATAGGCGTGAGTTTATGTATGTATGTTATGGTGCAAACTGTAAAATTTGTCCTCTAAAGAATATAAAAATTAATTACAGGTACATAATTTGTTTGTTGAGTTATTTTACAATGATGATCATTTGTAAATTGGCCTGTGTTCAGTGTTCAGCAACTTTTGAGGGCGACTGTACTACAGATTAAGAAATTGAGACAAGATTCTCTTTTTCATTAGCAAACGACGACATAAACATTACATTACATTTTTTGAGGAGGAAGGACACGGCGGTATTTCCGCCCAATTGAGCAGTCCGACTGGGGAAGTACCTCCGCCCTACAGAATACCGCGGTTATAATAACTTCGTGTTGTGTTCCCGGCGGTGAGTAGGGTAGCCAGAGCTCACTGGAAAGTTTTTGTGCTGTCAGTGGGATGACCAAAGGCTTGTCTTGCTTTATCCTCTACACTGACGGCACAAAATCTGTTCTTACAGGGTCGGCAGCACGGATGTGACTCCATTGGTGTTACACACGTTCATAGGTCATGATAACCACTTTCCATCAGGTGGGCCGTGTGCTTGTCTGCCACCTAAGTTGTATAAAAAAAATAAAAAAAATTACATTTCTAGCCAAGAAAGCAAACTTAACAGCTCGATCTGTTCAGAGATTTAACAGTCAATGAGGTTAATTTCCATGAAAGGAGTAACGGACATTTTACTGCTCAAGACTACCACAGTGAACGTGTTGTATATAGTACTGACATTGTTAACCGAAACCAATAAGTAAGGTCAAAGATAAAGGTAAGGTATGGTTTACACTCACGAAATGTATTTTTGAATGATTATATTTTTAACTCTGCCTTAGTAAGTTCTGCCTTGATTTATCATCAATACATTCTGGCATAGCCTACCTGTTGCTGAGCAGTGATCATAAATGTCAACAAATCCGGTAGATTTCCATACATATATTGAAGAGGAAAGATTTGTATTTTGTATTCGAATAAACTAAAAACTACTGCACCGATTTCTACAATTATTTTGCCATTAGAAAGCCACTTTATCACTGACTAGTATAGACAATAGACTATTTTTTTTTTTAAATAGGGATCCTTTAATGCAATCCAAGGTGTAAAAAAATACCTAAATAAATCCTTACATCGCATCCGCTTTGAAAACTATTGATGACAGAACAAAATAATGTACAGTGGCAGTTTATAACTTAATAAGGTCTACATAAAAGTCCGCGATAGCATATGTCTATCTCCTAATAAACCCACAGTAACCATTTTTATCTTTTACAAATTACAAAAAAAATGTGTCATTTTCATAGCTATTTTTAACAATACCTTCAGTATTATTCCTTATCTAATTAAATACCTACGTTAGATATATTGTGCATTTAATATACATCAAAATTGTGATTCAAACTATATAATTACAATGAATAACTTGAGGTATATCGCCGGAATAAAATCAGATCATTTTATATAGACCTATGAAGTAATTCTAATCCAAACAAATTATTTCATATTCAAGACTGTTTAAATGCCTGTAGATACTTGTGTACTGTGAATACTTTTGAATTATTGAAATCGTACGTTCTATTCAAAAGATATTCCCAAATTGACATTTATGTCCATAAATCCGGTGACTCCCATACTTTATTTGAGAACTATTAAATTATAAGCATGGGTTAAAGGGTGCAACGGGGTGGGGGTTCGAAGTATGTTAGCTGAAGTAGGAGGGTCTGCTGAACAGAAGATGCAACGGGAACGGGATCCGAATACGTGATCCGGATCCTCCACACGATGCACCCTGGGCAACGGATGCGGAGGCTCCCACCCAGGGGAGGCGCTAATAACTATCTATTTATAACCCTATTTTCTACTGTCCATTAATCCGTTCGTCTTGTCATTCGTGTAAGTAAACTGATATCTATCATAAATTAATAATTATGTACTTTCCTAAAAGAAGGTACCTACGTACATAATAGGCACAAAATACAAAGAGCCTGGTAGACAGTTCAAACTAATTTAGTCGTGGCTTAGTACAATTTGGAAGCTATTTCGTAATCAGTGTGTTGATTGCTTACGAAAAATCAGTACATTCACTTTTCATACACATTTCTTAGAACCATTGCGGTTGCGTAAAATTATTCGCGGTCGCTTACGTAACTAAAAAACACTTACCCAAGATAAATTTAAACCTCCATAAAGGGCTTATTTGTAGCGCAATGAGCGCAATAATCGGCAAGTAGACGAACCAGACGAGACTTGACGCGCCGAAATGCAGTAAGAAGTTGAGCTTCGGCATGTTATGCTCATACATCATTGTGTTACGCAGTTCTAGTACGAACCACGTCATTATAGCTACGCGTAGTGCCAGTATCAACCACCCTGGCCATGTCTGGTATTCGTCTATTTCTTCTATGATGTCCACTTCCGTCTAAAATAAGATTTTAGAATTACAATCAGTACAAAAATAAGTAATCAATGTCAAAAAAACAAAATATAAACATAACATAACATAAACTCACGCCTATATCCCCGAAGGGGTAGGCAGAGGTGCTAGCACCCACATTTCGCCAGTTTATGTTTAGGGCCCAATGTAATATGTGGCGAGCCTATTGCCATTAACCGGGCACTTATACCTAATATGTAGTAATTCGTTAGTATTGCAAATTCGCTCCTAGGATACCGTAGCACGCTGCGCTATCCTCAAGACACCCAAAAGACGCGTAATGCGCATAGAGTTCATTTTGTGATGATCCTGGGGTCAAGATATATGCCGGTAGTTATACTGTTGAACAGTTTACAAATGATCAGTGCAGCGGTATGCTGAGCGGATTTCGTATCAACTGGGTTGAATTTACGTGCGTGTACTTCCCTAGTGTCTTTACTTAGTGGTTTGTTGATTACTGCACAACACTGTCGATCCTTGTGTAAAGCACTTATAATAGTAATTAGCAGAAATGCGAGTGAGGAAATGGGATCCCTCCAACAACACTCTAGTCGGGACCCATGCTGATTGATTCTAAGCGCAGAGAGAAAAGCTCTGACGCAGGACCATCTATGATGGCAGTCGCTGTTATATTTTTTTTAAAGAATATTAGCAACCGCAATTTCTGCTATCCCCTCTAACCTTTCCAACATAGCTAAATTGCTAGTGCTAGGAGTGGGTTCACGTCGGTAATGTAATGGCCAGGATTAAAACCTGGGACATTTCGATCGTAAGGTCGACTTCTTAACCACTAAGCTACCGACGCTTCGGTGATGTACCAAAGGCTTCAGTAAAGCCTAAACAAACCAAACCCGTAGCTACATTCTATCATCGCACCTCTCGCCATAGGCAGGGAATTCATCCCCACACATTGCGACCTGAGACGGTGCGCACTGTGCGGTATGAAAGAAACTTCATCCCACGCACACTCAAGCTGTGGAATGACCTCCCTGCTGCGGTTTTCCCAAGCGCCTACAATATGGGGTTCTTCAAGAGGGGCATCAGAAGGTTTCTTCATGGTCGGCAGCACGAGTGTGACACCCCTGGGGTTGCATACGTCCATAGGCCACGGTAACCGCTTCCCATCAGGTGGGCCGTGTGCTTGTCTGCCAACTTAGTGGTATTAAAAAAAAAACAAAATTCAAAATGCGAGCTTTAGATAATAAATATTCTACAACATTCTACACAACGCTATCTAGACCCATGGTAAGCATAGCTTAACTAGCTTGTGTTATGGAATCTAGAATACGGATAAACATACTTAAATACTTTTTTTTTTTGTAAATACATACATATTATACATAGAAACACCCAGACCAGTGCAAATACCCATATTCATGCATACAAATATTTGCACTGAGCGGGGATCGAACCCGCGCCTCCTGCGTAGCAGTCGTGTTCACTACCGCCACGCCACAGAGGCTGCGTTCGGGATTAACACTCGGCTCGCATGGATATAAAGAATAATAATGTCATACTACGCCAGGCATATATGAGTAGGTATAAGACAACTAAGGCATATTGGTTTAACCTATGCTAACATAAGGGAAAACCTTGACCTCACTCACGACAGTACAATAACATAACATAACACAAACTCACGCCTATATCCCCGAAGGGGTAGGCAGAGGTGCTTGCACCCACATTTCGCCAGTTTATGTTTAGGTCCCAATGTAATAGGTGGCGAGTCTATTGCCATTAACCGGGTACTTATAAACCTACGATAAATACACACATAACTTCGAAAAGCATCTTAAAGTCATTGGTGTACAGTACAATATGTCAATAGTTTTAATAGAGAAATGATCTTTAATAGGGAAATAATATTTTTAACACTTACTGTATTCCATACGTATAGTAAAATGTGCACGATACCATAAGCCAGCCATACTCCGAATACAAGTGGTTTGTATGTCAGCTCCAGTCTAGTCACTGCCCATCCTTTTGCTAACAAAAGCAAGAGCAGCATGAACAGTGTCTGTAAATCACATTATATTATTATTAGACGCATAAGTCAAAGATTGTTTTACAAATATGGTCACTGTTATCTACAGGTTTCGCTTCAAACGGACGAGAAATATAGAAGCCAGTGGGGATCGGTGAATGTTTTGTGATAGAAAGCCGCCGAAACTTGGCATGTAATTGGGTATTTGACTGACTAGTCAAATTAGTTACTTTTTACTAAAAGACAAAATGGCAAGTTACAAGGCAACTTGTATGAAATAATTTATTATGACGTCATAACATTCATTAGTCAAATCATGTACTATTATAGGCTGGGTGAATAATAAATAATAATAAATTTACAAAAACGATAAAATAAGCATCGACGAAACTTTTACCGTTATTTTGTCATTCTTAATAAATAAAGTAAGTTAAATAATTTATTTAAACTACAGGAAAATATCCAATTGCGTAAATAGTAATAACAACGAATACATGATTAAAGTCTTGAAAGAGAAGCCGGTAGGAATCGTGTTGCACGGAACCCTTGCCACTGATAGGAGTCGGCTTATTCTTTGCCGGGAAAGGCTCCGCCACTTATAAACTTATCTCCACTCAACGAACTACTTAATCGCCCGATAACGGTTGGGCCAGCTGTACCAACACCCGCTTGCTCAATTGCCGCCGCTGGCTCGTGTGTGCACGCAAGCTGGCGCCTGTATTATTTTTTATTTCGGAGTTAATTTTATGGAAATAATTCATACCATTTCGTGCAAATATGCAATGTAATTAGTACCATATGTGCACGATGTGCAGACATGCGTGTGTGTGGATGGCCCAAAGGACAACAACACTGTTAAGTTACCATCTCTGTCAACACATACAAAGTAATGAAAACGGAAAAATTCAGTTAATCAAAAAAAAATCTCATGTATGCATTAAAAATGAACTGAACATTGAATTCAAAAAATAAGGAATGTTTATTTACACTTAACAGATATTTATAACCTTATAAAAATTAAAATTTTGTACTTCCAATTAATAAATGATGCTTCCAAAAATCAAAAATTATACTCACTCTGCTCATAATATCTAAGATATCCCCAGCTGCAGCAAGACTTGCAAACCCTACTCCATCTGCTGCAAATTTAACTGTGTGCAACACATTGAAACACAGTGCAACAAACTCAAGTACTAAACTGAATGTAAACAGCTTAGTTACTGGATGCTTCTGTGTCCTGTAAAACATTTAAAATCATTTCTGAAACATTTACTGGCAACATTGAGTAAGGTACCTAACAACTAAAATAAGAAACCACACTATGTAAAAATATCATAAGATCAGCTGTTAACACAAAACAATAATATCTAATTTTGAGGATTTATAAGCAATAGAAATAAGATACCAATGCTGATAATGAAAATAATTTTATCTCACCTGACTGCATATATCTGTACTGGCAGTAAAATAATATAACACAGCCAGAATACAAGATATAATTCAAGGGTATTCTGTCTATCAAATGAAAACTGATACAACAGTGTGTTGTAAAATGATAAGTTTGGATTTCCATTCACCAGCCAGAAGTCATATTGTACAGTATGAGGTTTGTTGCTTAAACTTGCATTATCCTTCGTAGAGGCCCCTTTGTAGTGATGCCAAGTACATGTTACTTCATTTAAATAGCATGACACCATGGACACATACCAAAATCTGAGGAGTAAGTATAGTTTTAAGATGTAATTAATAATAATGCATCTTACAACTCAATGATAATTAATACATTTACACAGACATCTAAATCTATTAATTTGTGATTATGTTTCTGAAGTAAATTATTCACAAGTCACAACAATCCATACATCAAATTATCTTGTATTGTTTTCTGTTACATTCTTTTAATTATGGACAGCTGTTTATATTCATATATTAATATAGAAATTCAAATATGGCTTACACAGAGGTGTATAAAATATTTGACCAATAGTTTATTAATTCATAATAAGATGTTTTGACACCAACAGTATTGAAATATTCGTAAGGGAAAAATCCAAGAACTTTTTGGGATAAAACCTAAAGGTACATGCACCCTTACAGGAAAAATATAGAGTGCAAACAATTTGTACAGTAAAAGTTACTCAAATGCCTAAAGTAGATAGATTTATTATTATAGATTAGATTATGACTAGAAAACAAAGACATGTATTCAATATTAAAAACTTCCATTAATAAAGCAAGTAGTTCTGTACATTTATTTTATTATTTCTGTTCAGTATTTACCTTGGCTGCCCAGAGTTTTGAATGACATATGTAAACTGGTTCTTCTTTACAACATTCCATGGGGTATCCTCGTCAATACAGAGACTGCCATTTACACATGGGATTCTTCTAAATAGGTCTTGTCCATAGGCATTACATTTTGGATGATAAGCAGTTCTGTTTAAATTTTCAAACATAACCTGGCATGCCACTTCTTTATCGACAATATCACGACTTTTATAATAGTGTAAAAAATGTGCTCTGTCTAATACAGCAAATGTTATAGGATATTTGAAGTTAACATTCGATGTTATATTCCCGAAAATATAGCCATATGTTTCCTTTTGATAATGAATATCAGTTTTTTGGAAACCAAATTTCACCAGGAACTTGAAAAAATCGTCCGTAGAAAATTCTCCCTTTATGTGTGTGGATGATACAAATAAAAATAACGAGCAAAATAATATAATGCCCGTTTTATTACACATTTTGAGACTCCTACATAAGAAAAAAACATTTACTTATGAATGATACACAATCCTCATTGACATTTATACTATTACTACCGCATTTTAGTTGAACCATTTAGTACATTATTTTATTGTTAATTTATTTCTTGTAACAAAGAAGTAAATACATTTTAAAAACATTTTTGATTTGACGCGCACAGACTGTAGACACGCCACCTTGGTTTACATTTTTTTACAGAGATGGAAATTAACTCGAGTCTTACTCGAGTTATTAACCCGTAGTTACTCGAGTTGCACTTAACTCGAATTATGTCGAGTTGAGTTGCACATGACATGGTCAAACCTGTGAAATTACAAATGCATAATATTGTTATAATTATTGTTCAGTATTTGAGTAAAACAACCTTTGTGTTCCCTTATTATTTCTAAAATACTTATTAGAATTGAATAGGTAATAGGCTATTTCAGGCCATTTGATAAATTTGGTGCTACCTAAGTGACACCACACGGGTGGCAATCGGGACCAGTGGCTCAACATGCTCTCCGAGGCACAACCAGCATTGCTATTGCGTATCTCCATTGACTGATCGAGTGCTTAGCACTTTGTTAAAATGCTCAACTCGTGGCTGTCAAACAGCTAATTTCTATTTACCAGTGACCGACTAAGCAAGGTTACGAACTTTTTCGGTTCGATATAGTAAGATCAATCCAAATACCCACATTCATGCATAAAATTTTTGGAACTGAGCGGGGAGCGATATATTAGCGGGGCTCCGTCGAATTTGTTCAATATATATAACTATTTATTTTGAATGTTTCATCAGTCTGCCAAATGAACATCAATGGCAATCATTACGGGTAGTTGGAGCCCTATAAAAGCTCAACAACTGGTATAACTGCAATGCCTCGATATAACCTTTGGGTTGTGGAAGTCACATGGCAGTTGCTTCATGGAAAATATCGAAGTTCAGCCAAATCTGCAGTTAGACTGGGAAATCGGACCTCTGACTCCGAGGTGAAAGCTTCGGATGCGACTGGGATTAATGCTAAGATGAAGAAAAAGAATACAATATTTGTCATCCCACTCGTAATATTAGTCACCAAGTCATTATTTACCTACCACCACCCCACCAATCATTTCACCCTGAATTTGTTCAATATATTTGCTACCATAAAGTAGCAGCCTTCATTTAGTTTTTATGAATCAAAGTTCACCTAATATAGTTGTAGCTAAAATATTAAATTGCTGCCAAGTATTTTTTAGTAATCAGATAGTTGTCGACCTTTAATTTATCAGTCGCCTTGAAAATTATTTACCATAAAATATTACCCTTATATCAAAACTACAGACACTAGACAGCATCGTTGTGTTCAACCTAACATATTTCCTAATTATTTTAAGAATGGTAAGCATTACGCCCATGGAGGCCCCAACACCCATAAGTCATCGAGCCTCATAAGAGAACAAGGTCAATTTACCCATGATGCCTATACGCTTCAAGGCTACACACTACCCAAATTACTATGGGGCCCAACATTCCTGGGGTCCCATTGTTTTCAACATCTATGGAGCGGTCAACCGAGCTCATTTACTATGGGTCCCATATACCTATGGAGCTGATACGCTCATTTATACTAGTGGCGTTCTTACTATGAGAAATTTTTATTTCGTAGCCCAAGCAAGTCTGCAAGTCGGTGTAACACATGCTCTACTTCTTTCTTCATAACATACATAAACATACGCCTATATTTCCCGAAGGGGTAGGCAGAGGTGCTAGTACCCACATTTCGCCAGTTTTATGTTTAGGTCCAAAAGTGATAGGTGGCGAGCCTATTGCCATTAACCGGGTATTTACAATCCTGCGATAAATACACTCATAACTTCGAAAAGCATCGAAAAGTCATTGGTGTGTGCCATGGTAAAACCTGGGATCGAACCCGAGACCTCGTCTCAGCAGTCCATTACCCATACCACTAGGCTACCTTTCCTTTGGCTTATATTGGTTTTTACTCGAATAAAATACATTTTTAACTTAAATTTCATATTTATTCTTAACCTAGGAAGAAACGAATTCAACAAAATAAAGATCATCAAAATCGGTTCAGCCGTTCTCGAGATAGAAATCTCAACTAACATGATTTTTCACTTTCTTTTATAATATAGATTTCACTTCAAGTTCTCATGAACCTACCCTTATCAGCATGTAAGCTTTTTCCACCTCAGTTGAGGCGGGATTGCCAATCTAACCCCTCCTTTACACCACGAAACAAGTTGTAAAATAAGTTGTAAACTTGTTTATGAAAAAACTTGTAGAAGACTAATAAAAACACAATACTTGTTTTATATATGCATCTCAGATACTTTTTCGTTCACATTGTAGCTTGTGACATATTGCAACTTGTCAAATACATCTTTTATACTTAGGTGAAAACGAGGGTAACTAAGAAGCGCCTGAACTGCAACATTTACTGTGAAGTGACTGCCTCCACAATCCACAGCCAGTATCAAAGTTTTGTAGTTATACGCATTGTTGGACTTTTTTGGGCTCCAATTTGCCATAACGACTGTCATTACATATTCTCATGGCAACTGGAACCGACAGTTTGGCGCTCTCCGGGGCACGGAGGAGTTTGAATGTCTGAAAAATGGTCACTCGTTTTAAGACCAACCTGGCTAGTGTGGCTTAACCTTGTAAACTGTTAACCTACCTACCCCTATATAATGTCAAAATATCTTAATGGTTAATGAACTTCATGCGTTGGATATACTTAATGTTAAAGCTTACAATTTGACTGTAGACAAGGCGCGGGTTTAATTCCCACTAAAAGCAATTATTTATATGCATGAATATGTCTATTCACATTGGTATAGATATTTTCATACCTCGAAATGCACGTTAAGCCGTCGGCCCTAGTCGTCATACGAACATCTAATACAGTTGTTACGGGGTAGTTAGAGCCTCAAATAGTCCAACAACTGATTGAACTACAAAACCTCGATATGGCAGTCGCTTCTCGGAAAATATCGAAGTTCAGACAAACCCGCAGTTAGCCTGGGAATAGTGGCCCTTGGACTCCGAAGTGAAAGTTTTGGAAGCAACCGTGATTAATACTAGGATGAAGAAGAAGGTAGACTAAAGGGCTAACTCAAATTCGAGTTCAACTCAAGTTACTGTAACTCACTTTATAGTATTCCATTCAACTCGTGTCAACATATTACCGAGTTGGCACATCACTAATTTTTTATGAATATTTGACATTATTGACAATATCTTACATACCTACAGATAATTTATTTTCTTTCCAAAATAAAACAGTTTAGCGTGAGTTGTGCTACCCTTAAAGAAAACTGCCCATCTTTTGAAAGTTAAACTAACCTAAAACGAAAGATTCGTTTGCTGCCCATGATTCAATCGCTAATTACTACTTTTTTTGCCCGTAATATAAAATAAACAAACAAGTACATAAGCTAATGTTGAATTTGCAAAACGGTAAAAGTACACAAGTAAGACTAAAGCTCTACCAGAAACTCTTGGCAAGATTTTTAAAAAAGAATTACGTTTTTTATATTGCAACGTTACTTATTGTCATCATGTCAAATCCATGCTAGTATCTCTTCTATCTATGCATTGGAGTCAGGGTACAAGCCCAGATTACAACATTTTCGTCCATTCATAAAATTGTTATAATTTAAATTTTTTTTTGACGATTTTCTGCCCCCAAAAAATACATATTATTTTTTTTAATCAAATTAAACGTTTTTTTTAACCATTTACCTTTGTGTATTCCTTTAAGTAGGTATTCTAATAAGCTCAAAAGACCTAGTTACTGTTAAAAACTATCAAAGCCATGGTCCACAGATTAGATAAGTAATACATTATTGTCACATTAAAAAAAATACATGGCGGATGGATGAAGTGAAGTTGCTCGGCGGACTTGTTGGTGCTGTGATCTGTGCTAGTTAATGTTCTACATAAAATAGTTACTGATTAATAAATGCATGAACAACTTAAAATTTCAACTTTAAATTGATCTAATATGGAGTCAAATGATGTGTTTTTACTTCATCTCTGAAATGTAACATTGAACAACCAATACGTAAAGAAATAGGGAAGTTTATGTGCCATAGCAACTAACATCATTCTCTTGCCCATTTCCTTTGTGATCTAGATACCTCTTTTTAAGAGAACTGTGCATAGTTTACTGGGTTTTGACGAATTGTGTATATAGAAACTTAAAGAACTAGTGTTAGATATAAAAAAGAGTGTTTCAAAAGTAATGTAGTTGGTTATTCTCTTCGTAACCTCGAACGCGGAAGTTTGTGATCGAGCCGCTTTGATTATAAGTGCTATCGGCAGATGTACCGTGGTACCGTGTGTTAAGTTTCCCATAGTTGATGAACAAAGTGTAGCAGTTCATTATGCAGAAGCTTTAAGTGTTGATGATGAAATAATGGTTGAAATAGGCGCCCCTCAACAGTCTGCCGAAGAGAGTTTGGAGAATGTCGAATGGTATTGGGGTGATATCACACGGTAAGTAAATTTTATAATAGTTACAATTTGTAGATTTTAATGGCAATAAATAGTTTCAGGTATTATAAATTTAAGACTATTAATTGGGAATAAAATTATAAGAAGTAGTATTTGAAAATAAACCAGATATGTGATCAGTCTTATTGGTGACAATTGTGAACTTTATATGAGATTAAAAAAACACAGAAATTGAAGCACTAAAAACTACATAATTATAAAGAATATGTAGTAAAACGTCTAGCCTCCAACTCTAAAGACAATATTAGTTAAGCAACTAGAAGACTATTAAATTGTTGCAGTTCAAATCTGGCAGTCCTATTCTATGTATAACTGGGTTCTCTGAGTGTCTAACCAAATATTTAAACCGGTGATAAAGAGATCTAGCTAGATCCAGCATAGAATTGAAGTATTACACAATCTTATTCTTACTAGGCTAGCTGTGTTGTTGTCTACTGGGTCACAGTGGCCCCTTAGGCACTAATAATTGGTTTTGTATAATATTCAATTCCAAAGCATTTTGTATTCCTACAAACTTCTTTATATTCAGATCCTGGAAGAAGAACTACTAGGTTCTTCTTCCAGGATCTAAATATAAAGAAGTCTGAATTTCAACATTCAACAAAAATAAATATATATCTCATGATTACGATGTTTAATATGAACTGACTCTCTCTTGTTTAGTTTGTGTTGCATCTCTACAGCTTTGTCATCGCCTTTTCAACCTTTTGAGGGCTGAGAAAATGCTTTAAAGACAAGCATTTTTGATCTGTATTACTGTAGGCTCTATTTTTATTTGTAGCAAGAGATTGTACCAAATAACCTGTAATTATCAAAGTTCACTTCTAGTAATAGTTCTTCAACTTCTGAGCTTAGAAAGTTTGTTCAACAGGTTTCTCAGGAAAAAAATTATAGTTTGGTCTGAAAAATCCTGATTGATCAAAAAAGAAAAAGAATGGTTTTGGCACTGACTGCATAGTACTTTAAAGTAGTTTACTCTTACTAGGGAAAATATGTATTACAGAGTCCAATTAGTTGTAGTTAAAAATCAAATTGGACAATATCAATATTGACCACTTGGAAAAAAAAGCATTCTGTTGTTTAAGTTCTAACATCAGAAAATTTAGCTATTTTTGCATACATTACTACATATTTTAACTTAAATATATGTTAGAACTTTAGCAACAAATTGTAATAATAATATTCTTCATCTTTGGTCCTAGTTGGATCCAAGGCTTTCAATTCAGAGCTGAAGTATGCTTAATCCATCTCCTTTTAATTTGGCATTACTGTTAGCAATGAGGCCACCAATTATGCATTATAATTATTGTTAAATTATCATTGTCACTTTTATGGTGTACAATAATGAATATCTTAAATCACTTTTATAAGAGCAACTGTCACCTTATCTCCCAACCCCTCAACACTGAGCAGGGAGCAGGTGCACCAGCTTGTAGGTGAAGTTATGCTGGCCCGAAGATCTTGATGAGGATCCATACATATTGGGTGTGTATTAAATGATTAAGCTTATAACATTGTCTTTCTTGTATTACAGAGATGAAGCTATTGAAAAACTGCGTGATACATGCGACGGTACCTTCTTGGTACGAAATGCCTCAAACAAAGACAGTGGTTATACTCTGACAGTGAGAAAAGGGGGCATGAACAAACTCATTAAAATATATAACCATGATGGCCACTATGGGTTCTGTGAACCATTTGACTTCAAATCTGTCGTGGAACTGGTTACATTTTATAAACAATACTCACTGGCCCATTGCAATAGCAGTCTTGATATTAAGCTTATGTACCCCCTGTCGAGGCGTCAAGAAAAGGAAGGTGGCGAAAAGATGAGTGATGAAACATTAGAAAATAAATTTAAAGAAACTCATAAGAAATATGTATTAAAAACAAAGGATTTTGATGTTCGTTCTAAGAAATATACAAGATTAAGAGAAGAGGTACATATGAGAAAACAAGCACTAGATGCTTTTAAAGAAACTGTTAAAATATGTGAAGAACACCTAAAGTTACAAGAGAAGATGCAAGAGGAAGCACAACCACATGAAAAAAGTCTTGTCATAGAAAATAATAGGCAACTAATACAAAGAGTTCAAAGTTTAAAACAGGCAAAATCAGAACTGAATGATGTTTTAAGAAAAACAGTTGACAATCAACGGCTTCTTGAGAGAGAAATAGCCAAACTTAAGTCGGATGTTACGGAACTCTATCAAGTGAAGAATCGCTATAAAATGTAAGTAAAGTATCATCTCAAATAGGGCCTTATCATACCAGCGGTTTCGGGGTGGAGGGGTCGCGGAGCGGATACAACGTTTTTTTTTTTTTTTTTTTACGTGCGCAAAATCCCCACGCATACCTCCCCACCGGAGCCGAAGGTGAGGTTGACAGGCATATCCCTCGCACCCCGGCCGACCCAGGAGCGGAGACAACGTTGTTGCGCGGCGTAAGAATGTAGCGTATTTGTCAGTACATCGTAAACTCACTACAAATCCGCGACGTCTCCGCTGCGCATCCGCGGCGTCTGAGCCGCGCATCCGTGGTGTCTCCACTCCGCGACAGCTTCGCCCTGAAACTTCTCGTATGATAAGGCCCTTAACCCTCATTTAGGTTTGGAGTAGATTTGTGTGTAGTGTAAGCTGAAATCTGTATGTCGTGTCGTATCCCGGGAAAATGTGGTCGCGAACTGACAAATATTAAAAAAACACACGTTTACACCACGAAATAAGTTGTAAAACAAGCTGTAAACTTGTCTATAAACAACTTGTAGAAGACTAATCAAAACAATACTTGTTTTATACATGTATCTAAGATACTTTTTCGTTCACATAGTACAGCCAACAAGTTGTAAACAAGTATAAAACATATTTGCGTTCACACCGTAGCCTGTGACATATTGCAACTTGTCAAATACATGTTTTATACTTAGGTGTTAACGAGGGGTTAGTGTTATGCATTGTCATGCGACATAATATCCATCTTATGAATCTCATCTCGGTTGCATACAACCGACTTTAATCCATCACCTTTACGAGCCAGAGTTCTTGTTGTAGATATTTCCCTTACCTCTGGATTGAATCACTACACGATTCATACATAGTTGTCGTAATCTGCGGCCATTTCACACAACTATGCTTATCGGCTCAATCAAATTCAGTTTTAAATCTATACTCTGCCATTGCCTCTGAAATAATTAACCGTGTGTGCGTAGCAGTGCATTCGAATGCGCTACCACACACGGTTCAGGGGTTCGATTCCCGTTCAGTGGAAATAATAGTATGCATGAATAGGTCTATTTGCATTGGTCCGGCTTTTGGTATGGTATGGTATCACGGACTGATATCCGTAACTTCACGTCATGGCGAGGTGTTTGCCTGAGGATTGTCCCGGTGTTGCCGTGTCTCGGTGCACACATTAAGTCGTCAGTTCCGATTGTCATACGAACATCTAGGTCTCTTGTTAAATAAAATCCGTAAAATAGCCACACAGAAAGTCGTAGTGGTATCGTCAGTCTGAACAGGTTGATATAGGTACGCCCTCACGCTTTGGTTGTATAGGCTTAGTTAGAGATGGTAGATTGGTGTAGATACTATGTTTTGGTTGTATTGATTTTAGTCCAACATCTTTTTTTGCCATGTTACCAATCTACAATGGTCCTCGGTTCCACTAACTAGGACAATGTCTTAGAGTGAGATCACATAAACCAGTTCGGTTTCGTCGCGACGGCGACGCTGGGATAAAACCATACTAGTTTTGAATTTTCACGCTCTTCTCTAGCAATCGTTTAGTTTCCAGTATTTATACATTTCATATTATATAGGCGATCTATTGTATATAATCATGATATTTAGTGGTTTTTAAATGTTCAATGAATAGTTTTTCCTCTTTGCGGTCTTTTATGCCTATGTTAATTATAAATGCACAGTTCAACAAATATTAATGTAGGTTGTATTATATGTATTTAATTTCAAACTATTGTTTTCCTGATACTGCAAATGTTGTTCTATTTCAAATCTGTATCCCAAATCCCAATTGCAAAATGCGCAATCTATTCTAATGCTATGATGAGCTAGTAGTAGTAGACTTGTTAGTATTTAAACTACCATGGTCACTCACATTAGTATTAGAGCTATCGGGATATTTACATAATACAACATGGTAAATATCTCAATAGCTCTAATACTATAGAGTGACCGCGAGCGCTGTACCGCTCCAATGATACTCACGGCGTGGCTAGGGACGCTGCTGTAAAGAAAGATTTTGAACTGACAGCGCGTTCGCTCTCAGCTAAAAATTTTTAAACGCTCATGGCGATATCTCGCTAGACACGACGTGAGCGCTGGCGAGGTTATAGCGAGATACCGCCGTGAGACCTGGCAGCGGTATTTCTCTTGCTATCAACCAGTGCCGTAAATTCTATAACCGTGCCCTTGTTATTTTTTTTCGATTTTATAACTACCCTAGCTAGATCAATGCTATGATAGCATACCTTATTTCTTTCAGGGTTATAAAATAAGAGGTGATTTAACACCCACATTTCACCAATCATTGAATTCGGTCTTTAGTCGCCTTGTACACCGCATAGGAAGAGATGGTGTGGTCCAAATTCTACTCTGCCGGGAACCACGCAGCTTTGTGGCAAATTATTTTTAAGGAACTAGAACTGATGGGGGTAAATAAGCAGACTAACTATCACGAACGCGGTTGCCTAAGTCGTAGCACGGATTTGACGGCTGGATCTTAGATGGCTCTGCACAAAATCGAGTCTATGTTCTTTCATGGACGACGTCATGTGCGCCACGCGAAGGATCCAGCCTCACATTAGGAGACACTCATTAGCATCAAGCGCCAGATAAAACATCTGGGGCTCGTGTTCACCGGCCGATGGGATTTCGGGCAGCATCTCCAAAGTCTGGTTCCCAACTGAAGGGCACAGCTAACGCTCTGGTGCGGCTGCTGCCCAACATGAGTGGGTCGGAGGACTCCTGCAGGAGACTGCGCGGGAATCGTGCGGTTGGTTCTCCTTTGGGGTAATTCTGCAGATTTAAATATTTGCTATATTGGTACCGAAAGGAGGCGCGGAGGCGGGGACACGAACTTGTGCCTGAAGAAATTCGGGCCACCTGAGTGATATAAAGAATAACATTTATTGCCAAATAGTATGCAACAATGTTGAGATACAACTCTGAATGAATTTCCAATGTACTGTGTACACATGTCCCCTTCTCATTTGGTTAGCCAAGGTGATTCGGGTGCTTCTCACACGGACAGAGAACTACTTCTGCGTACATCACATATAATTTTTTTTATGAATGTTCTTTGTGTGAGAACCCACCATAGGGTTCAATGAGTTCTGATATTCAGTTGTCAATAACATTATGCTTCTTTTCAGATGGTTACAAGGGCGAGGAAAAACAGATGAATACTTGCACTTCTTAGAAGATGACAATATTCACAAACTTGAAGAATTATATGCTCACAGGGAAATGATTAGTTGGAAAGTCAATTGCACTCGAGAAACGGCAGAAAAACTGCTTGCTGGGAAGCCCCAGGGGACATTTTTAATTCGGCCTAATTCAACTGGTCAACTAGCTCTATCTATTTGTTGTAACAACTTAGTATATCACTGTATTATTTTCAAGACTGAACGAGGTTATGGATTTGCCGAACCCTATAATGTTTATGAGTAAGTATTTATCAGCTTTATTCCATTTATATATATTTTATTTATTATATTTTATTTTTTTATTATATATTTTATTTTTTATTTATTTTATTCCATTTACATTTATATATATAAAATAACATTAACATATGTTAATGTTATTTTATAATTACCCACTCTTTTAGCTGTCACTAATATTGCAATATGTAGATATTGCAATATTGCATATCTATAATAGTCAATATCTATAGTAGTATAAACAACAGATTAACTTCATAATGTGATACTTAACTACATTTTTACTAAAAAATATTAAATCAACTTTAAAAAGGCACAGAAATATTGAAATACCACTGAATTAATAAAAATTAAACTTTTTAATGGATTCCACCGCAATTTATTTTTTGTTACATTGAGTTCAATGCTTCGGCTACTTACTGGAAAGTAGCAGCCATGGTCGTGGGCGAAGCAACAGCATCCGTCTATTTATACTGTAGATTGATGGCATTTGGTGGAATTTGTTGTTACACATATTGATAACTCACTTGTACTTTTCCACATTACTTTTTTACTTATTACACCTGACCGGTTTCGCCTTACGGCATCCTCAAATTTTTACAATGACATCAATAATCTTGTTTTTCAGGACTTTAAATGAACTTGTACTCCATTATGCTACGAATTCATTAGAAGAACATAATGAACAACTAAGAACAGAATTGAAATACCCAGTGAATGCTCATTTAGTCAAGAAACCTGAAAAGAAACAGTAATGCATGCAGCATGGAAGACTGAACTGCTACTGAGTCTTACCTTAGTATTTTGTAAGACATACAAGAGTTAGGGGGATATGATTAACAACATCTCAAAATGGTCATAAAACCTTAGAAGATCTAAGGATAAATAACTGAAAAGTTTCATAAAGATTTACTTTGATAACAATATAAAATATAATAATTGTGTACAAAACGGAGCGGGAAAATCCTGATGTATATTGGCCATTGGGGTATCGCCACCACTGTGAGGGAACATAAAAATACGATAAAAAAGTATTCATGCAGGTACAGGAATGTAATTTAAGATAAAATTTCTGTGGTTTATAGCTTTATAGTGTTGTTATATGGTCAAATATAATTATACAAATTAACGCTTTGGTACTCGTGTATTCTGTACCACTTTATTTAAATTAAGTTTGTATATATTTTGATTAATTTCTGTAGCTGTTTCTTCAATTTGGTTTTATTATCATTGTGATGAAACATGAACAGTTTCCGAATCCAGTTGTTGCCCAAAAACATTAATTAGAATTATATTCAGGAGCTTTAATAAAAAGGATGAAAATACCTTTGCACATATTTTTATATTCGTTATATTTTAAAACTATTGGAGCATATTATTATTTAAAGAGTTGATTTGTAATTTGATTGGGGCCTTTATGAATTGGCAATACTATTGTACCTAGGATATGTGTTACAGCTGATTGACTGTTCACAAAGTTTGGACAATGTGTTCTATTAAGCTCTCAATTCGATAAATATTGATGCATCCATAATGTCACTAGAAGCACCTGAATGGCCTGGTTACAGAAATCTGCTTGAGTATGATTGTTGATGGCAATAATTGATTTTTGATGAGAAATTAAATTTTGTATGGCCTAAAACACCTTGCAAACTTTATTATTTTTCATTTATAAACCAGTTATGGGAAAAGATGAATATTGTAGAGTCTGTCTCATGTTTTAATGAATGCAGGCTTTAGCAAACACTGAGTTCTCATAGAGATATGTATAATATATGTGATAGTATTTTAAGATTTGCATACTTGTGTATATTAGATATGTGATTGATTTTTGTTATATTGTGTCTGAATGTGTTAGTGTGCGGTAGGCTGGAAAAATAACCCTTAATTTAATTTTTATGTATGAATTACAATACTTATCTTCACTTTCCACCTGAAGATACTAAATGAATGAAGCTTGTCTTTACTTAAGCTACTCTTTATGAGGAACTTGTTTTAGTTGATATTGGTTTGTCGATCTGATGTTGGCACCATACCATCATCATTTAACCCAACGAAACTGAATATGGTTAAAGATGGGCATTCCCAATATCTGGGACCGGTATACAAACGGGTTTTAGATATTAGAAATCTAGCCATATTCTATTTTGATTTATATGTATTCACTTAGTTACATATCCAAAAAACTAAATCGAAAGAAAATTCTCCGAGATTGTAGAAAGACATAATAGTGTTTCGGGCCCGATTTTTCTAATTTTTTATTCACCAAAAAGACATTCATTGAATAGATCTACGAATGTTATTCATTGGGTATAACGAAGCATTTTTTAAATTTGTAATTAAAATGGCACTTATTTGTTAAAAATAATTCATTCTAATACTTTTGAAGACGAGTAGAGACCAAGGCCAAGAGGCCAGTACGTTATACACCAATACAAACACTTGCATATTATACATATTACTTTATTCAGTATTGGTACTTACAGTTGAAACCCACTTTCAGTTAGAACGCGTATTCACTAGTTAGAACTAGAATTGACTATATAATGCTTAAAACTGAATATCTGTTCAAACTAATTTTTAGTAGACAAAACGCGCATTTCCTATACAGCGTTCGTCGTTAAATTTTGAGTTAGGTTACAACTATGTATTACCAAAGCGTAAAGGCGGGAAAGCGCAGGAAGGTAGTGGCGACAGCGGCCGCCGAGGAGTTCTAACTAAAAATGTGTTTTTACTGTAACATATATAACAGGTTAATAAATCATATTTTTATCAGTTTAGTAATTTTAAAGTAAAGATATCACGAAAGCTCGATTTCATAGTCGTATTGCATCTTGCATCATATTATTTAGTAGGTACAATGGATGTCAATATCAAGTGAATGCTAATTAAATAGGGTTCCTACGATTGTATCTTGTTCATTTAATTGTGATTTTATTAATGAATGCAACTATTGAATAGGAAAAAAAAAATCAAGAAGCAGATTATAATTTCAAGAAAATTTTTGTTTAGTAGTCTACTTTTGCATGGTTTAAGTGTATAAAATTGCATGGAAATATGTTTAGACCAACATGGGGCATCAACTTCTGCCTACATAAGTTGTACAGATCTCAATTACTAACGTCCCAACTGCAGGATTTTTTTAATTGAGATTTTTACAATTTTTAACTAAAATTATGCAAATAGGCCTCGTGATAATTCTGTATATTTAGTTGATTATTAATAAAAATAATAGGTATTCAATAATTTTTCGTATTATCTATGTAATGTCAGATTTACTGGAAACATTCGAAATAGCAAAAGTCTTGTCTTAATTACAACATATAAATTTATTGTAGTATTTTAATTTGTTCTATGATTTCAGACGTACCATTACTGTCATTTATGCTATTTTACTACTTACAGAATTATGTTATTTTGTATAAAGTATGTAGTGTGTGTTTCGTCAATTAATGGTTTGTTGGGTTTATTTGCTGTGTACCAACATGAATATTATTATTATATATATATTAAGAAAGGATATGATGAAACTATGTATTGTTCGTAGGTAGATCGTAAGTAGGACTAACAAATTGGTGAAAAAACAATTATTATGACGTTTGATACTGCATTGAACTGCCCCCACAATAAAGATTTCTTACATACTTAGCCATAATTTGATTTCCAGTTTATTCATTAATAATTCTAAGTATCATTTTGAATTAAATTGCCTACATCTGTGAACTACTGTAAATACTTACTTTTTTAAATACGAATCAGTTCATAGAAATAATGGCAATAATAAAGTAACCAATTGAAAAACATGATCAATAAAATTATATAATTCTTTCCTCTGAACTCTTGTTATTATTGTCTAGTTAACGGTAAAATAATACCTGCAATTAATACAGAAAATATAAATAGTTGCTGTACTGGAAATCTCCATTCAGGAAAGGTTTAGATTTACTGGGACGATTTAACGAATTTATTTTCCGTTACCTAATTAATTTTATTGACAAGTTTAATAATTTATGTAATTTGAAGTAAATATCGAAGGTGTCCATTCCTTTTCTGAAATTATTTTTAGTTTTGAGTTTAAATGAACACTTATAATGAAAGTTCAACTTGTCATCAATAGGTAGCATCCTACATAATATCTTATGTATGACATAACTAGATGAGCTTACAACGCCTATCGAATCTTAATAAACAACCATGACAAAATTAATTTTAAGAGACAGCACCGGTTTTAGTAAACTTTGTTTTTACCTCTGTCCCACAGTGGGTACTTACTGTATTGATAAAGCTGTATAAGCTGTTTGGTATTATTTTACATAGGTAGTAACACAAACCGTCGATAATTCAAGTGGTTATGAAGATTATGTTATAAGTATTTACGTTTATTGAATATAGTTTTCAACAGATCAATAATGTTATAATTTAGATTATAAATACATTCATAATATATATTATAAATTTATAACCTATTTACTTATAAGTTAAATGATTATGTAAGTGAGATTATTGAGCGCGTTATTTTTGTAATCAAGCCAATGATAACATGTAGGTATGTTATTATAATTGAATCCAACATGTTCTGTTGCAATTTTAACAACTAAATGTCATGAAATGATCTCAAGAGTGAATTATAAATTTAAGCTTATTCAAAGATTTATTTTATAGTTTTTGAAACCATATTTTGATATAGTTAACAAAATGTTAATAGCAACCAAATTTGGAATACTTACATACAATAGTGAATGCAATAGCTGTATTACCTACTCATTATCGAAAAATAGATTACACCGAAAAGGACATACATAATACCTAATAATAAAAAAGCTATTTGTAAATCAATTTGAATGGGATTTGTACCAGTACCGTTCAATGAAATATGCCATTCATGAAAATCTAACAGTTCTTGATTAATAATTTGACTTCGATGATGAGTACTAAACTCTAACACAATCGCCATTATTAAGTATAATAGTAGAACGTTTTAATAAGTGTTAATAAACAAACTGTCAATGAAACAGAATTCCAGTTTTCATTTTCAATTGTTCAACAGTACGGCCATTTTCACAAAAATAACTATTTTTGAAACTTGCCGATGTAAGCAGCACGATATACGGCAATGCATAGTCGGCCAAGAAGATAAAACTATAGTAAGTATAAAACTTTATAATGCAACTTACCTTGTGAGCCGACTGTATAGTTCGGGGCATATGACTTGGACCTAAAATGTGTTCATATAGAAGAAGAAGCGTAGTACGTTTCTTAGGTGTGTTTTGAGAAGAGCGCGGTGTGCTATGGACGAGCTCAAATTCACCAAACAATCCGCACGCCAGGGCCTCGTTTGTCTCACGATTTAGGATTTAGGTCCAAGATAAGTAGGTACCTACTTGTCACAGGTGTGTTCCAAGGTACACTCACAAAGACAACCAGAGATCTTATATGAGGAGGTAGGGCGCGGCGGTATTTCAGCCCAATTGAGCAGTCTGACTGGGGAAGTACCACCGCCCAACAGAATACCGCGGTTATAATAACTTCGTATTGTGTTCCCGGCAGTCAGTAGGGTAGCCAAAGCTCACTGGAGAGTTTTTGGTGCTGTCAGTGGGACGACCCCAAAGGCTAGTCCTCTACACTGACGGCACAAAATCTCTGTTTTTACAGGGTCGGCAGCACGGATGTGACTCCACTGGTGTTACACACGTTCATAGATCATGGTAACCACTTTCCATCAGGCGGGCCGTGTGCTTGTCTGCCACCTAAGTTGTATAAAAAAAACTACCTACCTACTACCTACAATTTTACAAAAGTCGTTCTGATTTGCACTCAAAGTAATCACTGCACTGAAATTCATCAATTTGTTTTAGTAATTAGTGTAACCGGTTTATCGCCAGGCCATCTATTTTTTAAAATTTAATGTTCATCGTTGAAGAGAACGCCAACTTTAAAAAATCTTACATGTTTCACGCAATCATTAGAGTTTTTTTTCCACTTAAGAATGATAGCAGAAAACTACAGGTAAAGGTACACAAATCACCGTCTATGTATAAAGCAGAATCGGTAAGTTTTAGACAGCAATAAAATACAAGTGACACGGAAAAATATTTTTCCCATATATATGGGAAAAAATATATAAATTTTCTGGCGTGGGTATATGCATATATACTCGCACCAAAAAATTCCCGACGGGGTAGGCAAAGCTGTATTAACACCCCACATTTTGCCCAATATGATTTTTGGTCCCACGTAATAAGGGCTATCAAGTCTTCAACTTTTTTCATGGGCTGTATGTTATTTGTCGGATGGAGAACAATCTCAGCTCAGTAACCTGAATGAAGTGCCCCTATTCTACTCCATCGGGAGCCAACACAGTACCAAGTCGGCAGTGTATTAGTGTTGACCAGGACATCTCGATCAAGGAAGACTCCTTAACCACTAGGTAAGTTACCGTCGCTGAGGTTTTGGATGTACCCAACTTGTTTCTGCAGATTTCGTTATCAAGATTTCTGAATCGCTTCTACTGCCCGTATTGAAGACATTTTAACAGCATAAAACATATATCTATCTTACAGTTTAGCCGGGTAAAAAAATAGGCAATTTTTCAATCATCCATTTATTGACACGTCATCAAGATTTTTAAACTTACAATCATATATTATGTTCGTTCAGGAATGATTCTTAAAACTGACAAATTAAAGAGGTTAGTTTAGTACTTTATTTTACATTTGTAATTAAAATTAAAGTGGTAAAATAGGTGTACCTAATTCAAATGTATGTATAATAATCTGTAAGTTTAGTTAGATTTTTTGGAATCTTTGGATGGCGATCGTGATCTTGAACGTGACATGGATCGTGCCTTAGAGCGGGAGCGGGAACGGCTGCGGCTACGGGAGCGGGACCCAGAGCGCGGCGAGCGGGAGCGGCTGCGGCGGCGGGACCTCGACCGGCTGGCAAATGTACAACTTTGTGTTAGAGCAAACCTTAACACAACTGATATATTGTGTGCAACCTAGTTTGGCATTTTATGTAAAATATTAGTCAGTTGCAATGAAAAATATTATAGATTACTTGCAAAATATGTAATTGATATTGGTAGATGAATGAATTATATTATTTGGAATAATTTCGCCAAACTAAATTACACACAATATTAACTGAACACATATGTTAATAAACAGGTTATAATATAAATCTTATATAGCTCAATGGTGTCACTTCGCTTGTTACTAAAATTTAACTAATCAAGGACTAAACTAAAATATATCCCAATCTCATTTTCTACTTAGGCAAAAAAATAGGGATGCATTTCAGTCCTGTCAAACTCAACAGGTTTAGTTTTGTGACAAGAGAGTTGTCACCATTGTCAGTTCTGTTTATTAGCCATTGTGTTTTCTTGAACTTGAATTGTGCCAAAGCATTGATAATTTTCTCGAGCTGCTTTAGTACAATTAAACCCATTACAAGAGAAAATAATATAGAACTATTACCTCATGTAATGAGCTATTATTTTACACCTGTAAATATCTGTTTGGGACTTCAATATTAGCCTCTTGTGTTCTATTTCTTGAAACAGAGGGCCGGCTTTCATATAGTACTAGCATTTTCTAAAAATACTACCTTCACTAAGAACTAAGTGTCATTGATAAAACAGCACGGGCCTTCTTAGAACACAAAAAAGGGATAATAATGTGTAACTCACTGAGTGCAGGCAGTGATTACATTAGACGTGCGTTGCGACGCGTAGAACGAACATTACTCTTAATGAAGTTCTCGACAAGTGGAGGGTGCACGTAGGCTGTAGCTACGTAGTTCGCAGAGCGAAGTTACCGAAGCGACCAACTCAATCGGAGTACACGCAGCGGTGAGAAAGCTACGTAGCGCAGACAATAAGAAGTGCAGACACTGAAGAGTTCGTTCTCGGCGCACAGGCCAATGATAACCTATAACATAGTTATCATTGGTATAAGTGAGTCCATGACAATGGAATGGAATCTTCACTATATCAAATATATTACACTATAAAAACATACTGAAGATAATTTCAACTTTATAATACTTAATACATATTTGTTACTTACAGATTCCATGCCAATGTTAAGTGCCTTATCATGTAAACCGTAACATGAGTATAAAATGTTACCTGCGACGTCGGCGGCGTGTACAATCACGAGCGTAGTGTCCTCTGTCTCCACAATCATAACAGCGGTCGTCATAAGGCCGCGGCGGCAAACGTGATCGGGGTGGTGGTCCTCGCCCGCCATGTCCTCGACTGCCATTAGACATTTCAACTCGAGCACGACGTCCGCATATTGTACGGCCATCTAAACCACGTACCTATTCACATATAATAAAGAAGTTTTAATAAGAGGATCTACTTTAAACCTCTTTTTTCTCATAAATTTCGATTAGTCATGTGAGTTTGTCACATTCAACAGTTGTCAGTGTTTTGTGTGATAATTGCGTATTTGACAACTTTTACAATAAAATATGAAATGTATTGGATATGATAGCTTATATGTAAATAATAACTATACAAATGTATTTCAAAAGTATAAAACACATATGCGTTCACGCCTGTGACATTTTGCAACTTGTGAAATACATGTTTTATACTTAGGTGAAAACAAGGGGTTACAGCAACAAAGATTACTGCCAAACAATCCGGGCACGCCAGGGCTCATTTGTTTCGCGAGTTAGGTCTAAGAAACGTGTCCTGAGGTTTACTAACTTTTACTCTGTTCCTTTTACATATACCTATAGAAGGTACATTAAGTTACTATACAGTATAGTATGTATGTAATTATTCATATCATTAGGGAGCTGTAAGAGACATATAGACTACAGGCCCGTCCTGAAAAAATTATGGGTCATTTGAACCACCAGGTGACCTATTTACAACGATATAAGAGCATATAATAATAAGATTTAGCACTATGCCGTCACTTGTAAGCTGTCCAACTGAGTGCAGGTGAGAATTCGAAAGTACAGGTAGAGTGAGTACATTTTGGTCACATATTTTTGTACGGCATTCTTACCACCGATAGATCCATGAAAAATAATGAGAAAACGCGCTGTGCCGTAAAAAAATGGTGCGCCACAAAGTCGGATTTTTTTTTTATTTTCCGACAATTACCAGGATAAATTTGGTCATTTGACTTTGTACGGCATCTGTGTCATACTATTTCAATACTGCTTCTAATCCATTATTCCGCAACGCCGTACAAAAATCATGCGACAAGGGGAAAAAATCGAGGGTTGCAATCCCCTCTCTTTCCGTGGTCCAGGAGGTGATTTGAAAAAGTACGGCTTTGGTTCCAAAACATTACCTAGCACTCAAAAGTACTATTAAAAATAATGCCGTCAAAAAATGATTGTTCATTTGAATGTATATCAATAATTATCTTAATTTCATCGTATCCTTGATTTATAGAGCTGTAAAGTCATTTGATCCTGTACGGGAACTTTTTTTTTAACATGATATTGTAAAATACAATTGTTATATAGTATTGCCGTTCAAAAGAAACCGTTCTGAAAAAAATTATAGAGAAATACAAAAACTGAAATTTTGCAAATTATTGTAAAAATTTAAATATCATAGATTAATGAAATATAGCAGTCTTCTACATTTTATCCCTTGTTTTAAATAGTATTAACATAGATAAATTAGGAAAAAATGATGCCGTACATTTTTATGCAGACCATATCTTCTAGGCTGATGAAAATGACGCTACAATTTTAAGGGTACTTTATGGCCATCTGATACAGTACGGGATTAACATATTTTTGAAGAGAACAATTGATAAAATGATAAAATCACTATGACGTCTAACTGAACTGAAACGGTGTGTATATTATGTCCAAGAATTGAATCTTCAATCCCAGTATCAACAGTTTTATATACTTTTTGGTTTAATATATACTTCAAACATTATGGATACATATATATAATTGATTTGTTTCATTGTAATGATGTGAATAAATAGAACAATCATTTTTTAGAAATATTCGATATATTTAATGATAATAATACAAAAATGGTATTTTTTAGAAAAATTCGATAAATTTAATGATGATAATAAAAAATATGGTTTCTCTTTATATATTATTTTTTATTTTTCTTTATAGTTTGGTATAAATCGATAGTATATAAACCCACATTTAACATGGTTTCTAACTAGGAACGTTGAATCATGAAAAGACTATGAAAATCAGTACCTACAATTGAACTATCTAAATGCCGTATAAAAATAATTTCACCTTACATTTCGTTATATGGATTTTTTCTTTTTCAGTTTTTTTTCCCTATGGACCAACAAAAATGTACGGCATATGAAAAAATATTATCTATGCATAAAATACTTTCAGAATAAATTTATTTCATGTTGTGTCAAATCACCCCCTGGACCACGGAAAGAGAGGGGATTGCAACCCTCGATTTTTTCCCCTTATCGCATGATTTTTGTACGACGTTGCGGAATAATGGATTAGAAGCAGTATTGAAATAGTATGACACAGATGCCGTACAAAGTCAAATGACCAAATTTACCCTGGTAATTGTCGGAAAATAAAAAAAAATCCGACTTTGTGGCGCACCATTTTTTTACGGCACAGCGCGTTTTCTCATTATTTTTCATGGATCTATCGGTGGTAAGAATGCCGTACAAAAATATGTGACCAAAATGTACTCACTCTACCTGTACTTTCGAATTCTCACCTGCACTCAGTTGGACAGCTTACAAGTGACGGCATAGTGCTAAATCTTATTATTATATGCTCTTATATCGTTGTAAATAGGTCACCTGGTGGTTCAAATGACCCATAATTTTTTCAGCACGGGCCTGTAGTCTAATATATATATTTTTTTTAAATGTAGAACACGTCAATAAATTAGACTTCGCCTTGCCTGCTGGTAAGCTGAAGGCAAAGTCTCAGAAAAGAGAGTCACCATTACTTACACATTCATGTGACAATGGTGACACTCAGCTTGACGGTCTCATCATATGCTATTTCACGCCCCGCTTAAAGGACCCGAGACTGTAGGATTGAATACCTAGGAATTTAGGTATTTATGCCTAGATGGGTACCAGAGATAGTGATTACGGGAAGCGCAATACTAATATATTATTCTGGATGGTTTCAGGTTAAAATGATTTCTTGCTTACCTAGATACATCAAAGTGGCCCTAAAAATAAGAACAGATTCATCAACTGTATGCTTTGGATTTTGGTGTGCTAACTGTAACCACTAACTTCTACGTTTGAGATCATTACTTGAGTGTCGTAAACAAAACATTAGCTTTAACCATTTAAAACATGTCTCGTAACAACTATTCGTCCGTCAGCGTGAGTTTCAGTACTTGTGTTGGTCAGATATTATTATTTCTTTTGTACTAGTGTATATCACATTTTTATGATGACGACACACTCGAATTTGAGATGACCGACCGAATTTTCGCGCACTATTACTTTAGCTAATGAAGTAAAAACGCATTTTTATTTATATTTAATTATTTTGCGCCAGAAAGATATATTGGAAGAGGGATAAAATAAAATTCTACATCTTTTAAGATTGGTTTCCAAAATTTGTCAAATACCCAATTACATACATATATAAAACAAGCCTAAATGTCAATTATAGTTGTGGCACACTATGACGGCTGTTTTAACATGACAGGTTTTGCTTGGTTTTTTTGTTGTGAAGTTCATTTTCTTCTGTGCTGGTTTCACCATATTATTCTATAGTTATTCATGTCCAATATTAAGCACACCAAAAAAGAGAAAACGAGCAAAACCAGTCATGTTAAAACGGCCAGTATAGCGTGCCACAAATAGCAGTAGCCAATCATGTATGATGGAGTTGAACACTGGTACATCAGTTTACACCATTACTATTCAAATTCAAATTGTGGCATTGTGTCACCATTAGTAATTACTTCATTTATTTTTATTACTCCAAGATCATCAATTATTGTAATGGAAATTTGTTCAAAATTCAGTCTTGCCCTAATCTCAATCTCCAAGTCTAATAATTACGATGTCAATGTTCGATCTTTACAGTTGTGTTGCGAGAAAACCATTCTCTGTGTTTCAATATTATTATATTGTGTTATAATAGACAAATTCCAAAGTGAAGAATAAGCTCATCTAATACCAAGTCAATATTTAAATAAGTTAAGTCACTTTACTTTAAGTGTTTACTTGAATTACAAAGTGCATAGGTACATAAACTAGTGATAAAGCTAGTATTTCTTGGAACATGCTATTTTAAGATACTACATGTGGAATTAGATTTCTTTTTTGCTTTGATAGATCACTTCTTAGGGAATGTAGCTATAACTCTTAGGCACCAAGCAATAATGCGAGTAAAATCATATCGGTCTATGGTCCTAACACGATATGCAGTCGACTCGACAGAAGAAGCTCATACTAGGATAAACAAAAAAACTTATAATAATGATAACCCTTCAATTAAATTCATTCCGTTTAAAATTAATCACTAATATTTGAATTGACAAATACATTGGTAATAACCTCAAATATATTTAATGCTGTCGTGATCACTTGTTTTTACCTGAAACAATGAAATTAAAAAATACCTCGTGGGTTTATAACAATAACTTACAGCATCTTCAGCGTCCCGGGGATCTTCAAACTCCACAAAAGCGAAGCCGGGCGGGTTTCTGGCCACCCAAACATTTCTTAACGGTCCGTAATATGAAAATGCATCTTCCAGTTCAGGTTTACTGGCATTACTACCTAAATCTCCCACATACACCTTGCAGTCACCATATCGGGACATTTTAGCCTAAAAATAAATAGTACGTTAGAAATCATAGTATTAAGTTTAGTGTAAAAACTGATAAGGCTTTAGTTGTAATTCTCGAGGTTAATAGTTACCTAAGTATAACACCACTCTGCACATCAATATAACCGATCAATCACAAGAACACACAGCATTAAAGCTTTTAACATAAAACAATGAACGTTTTATTCCTTCTACGCACTCTACCAAACTCTACGTACGGATTCTAGAACAAAATGGCTGATCGATGAGTAGAGTGTATGCGACCAAAGAGTATAGATATAGTATGCGACCGACAGACACCGAAGCAAAGAGAATACAATACTTTGGTCCGAAGTTGGTCCGAACTCCGAAGTTCGACAAAAACAAAGAGTGTAGACGAAAACGTCAATTCTTTTTTTAATTTATTTAACGGCAACAAATACAGGTCCTTATACTTAATGCAAATAAATTCAAAATACACAGTATTGCCAGTTTTGAAGAAAATCTAACCCACAGTAACCATTACCTATATTAATTTCTTTCGTAAACACTTATGTTAAGTGTGGCACTAATGGCACTTATCATAAGGTTAATTCGAAAGGGAAGCTTATTGTGACACATGATCGGATTAGGTAGATATTATACTAATGGTGCCACTTAAAACATTATAAAATATGGACATGTCCACGGGATTGCGGGATTTCGAAAATATTCTGTATGTGTAAAGTACTTTTTTTCTTATCAGAAATTATAAAATAAAAAAAAGTACTTAATAAGCAATGCATTCATTATTTCTGAAGTGAAAAGTAGAGAAGAAATAAAATAAATAACCATTTTAGTTATGGATGTATGGTACGTACTTTTTGATACAGTAGAGTTCAAAGGCCTTACCAAAAAGTTTACTACGTACCTGCCTAGGAGTCAGTAGCAATCAGTAGTTTCATTCAACAATATCCATTTTTTTTCCAAAATCTTAAAATGTATTATAGCGAGATTGTTTTCATAAAATTTATTAAATAATTTTTTTCTAAGCGTTGACTCACTGGGCAGCTTTATTCGATTACCATAAACGCAGCATAATGAAGATATGTACTTATCAAGAAACTTTTTAAGAGCTGGAGTTTAAACTTGTACTCACGAAATATTACCCAGGCGCAGTCCCGGTGGAGGACGAGTTCCCCCCCAAAATTCAAATTGAAAAGTTGTCTAAAAATTTACAAAGCTCCTAGTTGTGCCCTTAAAGGTAGCATCAGATGCTCTTAAGGATTCTATGGACGTTTTGCTATATAAATGGAAAAATGCTGAAGGATACTTTCAACATATTCGTAAAGGCACAATCGAGGTAGCTAAACTCCTTACTAGGACTCAACCATGCAACCAGAAGGCGAAAGCTTCTTCAGTGCTATGTTGGTAACTGTACCGAAGTGCGGGTAAGGGACATGCCCAAGCCATGGGAGAGGTCCGAGCAGGGCCATCTCTGTCGATCTGACCCTCTTCGAGTGTGATAAGAATTTAAATATAAGTGTAGGTATAGTTAAATTATTCCGAATTGTAATTATCTAGATTTTAATCATACAAGGTAATTGGTTCATTTTAACTAATGCGTAATAATATAATATAATAAAATGTATAAATATGAATGTTAATACTTACCAGTATTACATCAAAAATAGTTTAATAAACAAATCCAATACTGTGACCGTATTGGCTTTGTTTATTAAACTATTTTTTATTTAATTTAGCAAAAATCAGATATCCAGTATCGAAAAGTAAAATCAAAGAATAGATTAAACATTCACCGCCAAATCGCGACTTCTTCCCTTTTACGAGAAATAAACAGGAAGATTAAGGCTATTTTGTCTCTTTCTCATGTTCACGCTTTATCTCAGTACTTTTTTACTCTTTACTCTTTTTACACTTTTCTTCCCGTCATGTTGTCTTTGTTATGTAAAAATAATGCTTTTTCAACATTTTCGTTTAGTTGGAAAAGTAAAAAAAAAATCCTGCCAATTCAAACACGTAAAAATAACAAAACAATATATAATAACATTTTTAAGCGATAGTAATATTCAATGTGACTATCTCGTATAGAAATTACGCACGGTTGGCATGGCATGTCTATGTTCAGATTTTGTCATGACATCCTACAATATTGTACTACCTAATCAAGTCAGTCATGTATTTTGACTTTGATGACTTGATGAGATAGGAACGCGCGTGTAAGGTATTTTCCGTGCTATAAATACAGTTCAATCTTCATCATATAAAATATTTGTTCATTGAACCTCCCTTGAAAATCATTATTTTGTTTTCCACAATTGTCTATGAATTGTGATGACAAACCTGAAAGCAAAATTATTTAAATTATGGTAACATTGTAAAAAAAAAACTAAAAGCGATGTAGCGGACCATAGCGGACGGACGTCGTTGCGACTTTTCTTTCCGTCATGCAATAATTTTGTCACTTATGAATTCGTCGATAAAAAATATTTTAGATGGTGTCACCTACGTGAGCGATAGTTGAAGTATAGTGTTAATGATGTGTTAGTATTTCATTTCGCATAGTTCATCTTCGTAGTTATATATGATAGGTGTGTGACAAGTAAAGTTCGGTAATGGTGGCCATGTCATGAAAATCCCCACAGCCATGGATGATAGCTCCGTATCTCATCACAACGGAGGGCAAGTGGGATCTCAAATCGGAGTTAGTGTAAATAACAAACAAAATGACGAACCTAGTCAAAGTGTCCAGTATTCAATACCGGGGATTTTGCATTTTATTCAACATGAATGGGCGAGATTCGAGCTGGAGAGATCACAATGGGAGGTGGACAGAGCTGAGTTTAAGGTGATTTTTTTTAATTTTTTAAATCTTCCTGCGAGTAATCCAACATTAGTTTCAGTATTTACTCATTGCAATTTACATTTAGTCTGAAGTTGAGTTTCTGCCTTTCTGTTATTTGTACGTATTTATACATGTTCAATTTTATAACGTTTTATTTATTATTTACTCCAAAACAAATAAATGAAGTAGGTATATTTTAGCGAATAATTATATTTAAATATTGTATTACCAATATAATTGCGCTTAGTAATAGGGTTAAACCTTTTGTGGAATGTTACATATTTGATTGGTTTTGTTGTCACACACATGCATAACAAAGTAAATTTTTTAACAAACCTTGCAATAACTTCAATATACAAATGAATAGTACTGTTTTTATATTGTACTGCCATAATATTTTGTATTGGTTAGTTATTCTCCTCTAATTAGTCTTGTTTAACTTTCATTTTTTTAAACTTGTCATCTGTACTGTAGTTTTATTTTGTTCTATTGTTCAATTTTGGTTGTCAGAACTCTCCAGCTGCCTTAAACATTATTATCATATTGGATCATAAAGTTTATGTATATCTAATTCTTATTTATAAGAGAGTAAACTACTAGTCTGTAGTAAACTTAGCTCTAGGTAATAATGTAGTGCCAAATTAAAGTTATTAAAGTTACCCTTCATTTATAACACATCTACAACAAACATTTATTTTTTAGTCTTTTTTATTATAAGGCTTTTGCCACCTTAATACTTGATTTAGATTTCATAATATCATCATATAATTTTGGGTGATAGTCATAGAATTATCCATCACTTAATAACCTAACCAGATGTGGGTATGGTCAGTGTACTGGATAGGTCAGTTAGTCATTTATTACTTAATTAATATATGTAACAGTGTCCACTTTCCAATAGCATGGTGGTCTAGCTCTAGTAGCAGATTGTCTCAAAGAAAAAAGTTGTCAAAAAGAATGTCACACACAGTATAATAATTCATTCCTTGTAGTTTATATCAAGAATGCTGTTATGTGGTTTGTGACTCACCACATTTACCTGTATGGTAAGGTACTCTACATAATCAAGGATTCAACCCATCAATAGTGTACAAAAAGCCTGCCACCTATGTGGGACGGAAGAACACTTGGCAAAATATTAATTTATATCTCTGCCAACCCCTTTTGGAATATACAGGGATGGTGGGTATATGTATGTGAATGATGGCCATATTACATTTTACTACTCTAAACATCTTGTTATTATGTAATATTTACAAATAAAAGGCAAATGAAATCATATTAATAGGTATAATTTCAGCTTCACACTTAAAAAATTTATAACTGTACTTTATGGACGCTAACTTGAAAAAAAATAAGGAGCCCCCTTTATTTTTTATCTAACGGTTTTTTTACATTTTATACATGTAAAGATTTCAATCACATTCATTAGACATTGCTTCTTATCTTTTAGTTCTGACTTAAAACTTGTTATCTAATTGATTTCAACATTTTATATAATATTAATTAATGAATAGCTGTTGTCCACGACCTCATCAATTAAATATAAGTTATAAGGATGACTGTACAAATTCACTCTCAGATCATTTAACAATTAAGTAAAACCCTTTCACCACCTTAGAGGATAAACTAAAAAAAAGTTATGGGCACAATGCACTTAGTAGGCTTAGTAAGAGATAAGTTAACAACATTAGTGAAGTACAAGAACCTCTGCAAAATTTTAAATCAATGCTATATTATATAATATATGAATCTTTAAACATCTTTTTCACCCTAGAGGGTTTTATTTAAAAAACTTCTTTCTGTGTGCATTCAATCCTCTAATACTTCTGTATTTTCAATTTGAAGCTTTATTTTATTCCCCCAGGGATTGAGACTAGGATAAAAATCAGAATATCACTGTTAAATACATGTTTATATGAAAATCTAAATTGCAATGTAAAATTAAGTCTACTTCTGTTAGTCTCTGAAATGATTTATTTATTATGTAGCCTTCATTCAGGATGTATATAAAATTGACTATCACTTCACACATTAATTTACATCTTTTATTTATTGTGAGTGTTTGACCAAGGCCTTCCCCAGTTTTATTCTGTGTTTTGCCAAGTAGAATCCAAGTTTCCCCTCCTCTGATATTTTTATGATTGTTATTATTGTACTCATCATACTATAAGTAGATTCCAATATTAGTCTCAACCTTTCTGTTTACTGTATATGTAATAAGGAGAGTTATTATACCCAATTTACCCAACCACATTTTACATAGCTAATCTGAAACAGTTACTGCTTCTAGGTGGGTTTGGTAATCCAAATATTAAACAAATATGTGGTAACCTGAATATGCTTCATGTAGCAATTAGTTCTGCAATCTTTTACTAATTTATATAATTTCCTTATTGTATGAATAATAATATAGTTATTATTTGATGACTGTTTATTTACTGAAAGGAAATAATTTTGCATCATGCAACCAAAGGAGCCTTGAGGAAATGTTCTTATTACTAGCTTTTGCCCACGGCTCCACGTTGACGTCGGTTATCGTGACATAACATAGCCTATGTCCTTTCTCAGTCTAATCTACCCCAATACCAAATTTCATCAAAATCAGTTCAGTGATTTAGAAATGAAAATGTAACACACAGACAGACAGTTACTTTCGCATTTATAATATTAGTATGGATTAGTGGTACAAAATTATACATACTATACTACTTCTTCTACTTAGTTCTAAAATTGTACATAAGCAAAACTTTAAGACACAAATTGATGTTTTTTAATGTTATTTAATAAATTGATTGAATGACAGGCACGGATCGCCTTCCTCGAAGGTGAGAGGAAGGGGCAAGAGAATCTGAAGAATGACCTTGTAAGGCGGATTAAAATGCTTGAATATGCACTTAAGCAGGAAAGAGCAAAGTTCCATAAGCTCAAATATGGTGTGGAGCTACAACAAGGTGATGTACGTCCACCACCTGAGGAGCCTCCCACGGAGCCAGAGCCTGCTGAGCGTGCACAGTGGAAGCAGGGCCGCCAGCTCATTAAACAGTACCTTCAGGTATATCTATATTTATTAATATTTCTTGTGTTGTTTTCTTGAGTGGGGCTTCTCCATTATACCATTTTCTGTCATTATCATCTTTTTCAATGTTTGTATTTATTCCTAAGTCATAGTAAGTAGAACAAAACACTTCCTAATTGGTAGGATGGTTTTATTACCACACAGTTTATAGTCTAGCACATTTGATTGCATCATGTATTCAGTTCTTTTATGAATCCATAGCATAGTGATCGCAGTGTCATATAAATATACTTATGATTAGTGAAGGTACTGACCTTATTACACTGCTGACACAGGTGTTTATTAGCCTCTTAGATTGTGGGCTCCATATATTTAAATACCATATAAATTTAGTTCTGCTACTTAAACTCCTTTTATATATTTAAATATACTGGTAAGGATGTATTTTTGTCTGATATATAAAATGAGTCTCACAGCTATAATTTTTAAAGGTTAAATTATTCTCAGACTCTTCTTAATTACAAATATTAGGAGCATTTAGAGCACTAGTACAACTAAATTGCATTTAAAAACCTTTAACTATATTCAGATTTGCATGTATGGAGAGAATGATTAAATGTAAAAATAAAATAAATTGCGTTTTTATCTCAAGGTCTGGAATTGAAATTTTAAAGCACCACCACTACCACTACCACTTAGGTGGCAGACAAGCGCACGGCCCACCTGATGGAAAGTGGTTACCGTGGCCTATGGACGTGTCTAACACCAGAGAAGCCACACTCGCGCTGCCTACCCTGTAAACACAGAGTTTCTGTGCCGTCAGTGTAGAGGACAAAGCAGGACAAGCCTTTAGTTATTCCACTGACAGCACAAATTCTCCAGTGAGCTCTGGCTACCCTACTCACCACTGGGAACACAACACGAAGATGATCCGCGTCGCTAGCGCTGCGTGTTGTTATATCGTCGGTGCGTGTGTGTATGTGTGTATGTGTGCGTGTGTGCGCAGGGCGGTATTCTGTAGGGCGGAGGTACTTCCCCAGTCGGACTGCTCAATTGGGCGGATATACAATACAAAAAGAACTGATAATAGTTTGAAATCACTATACATTTCAAGGCATGAAACAACCACCATTTTAGTCTCTCCAAGACTATGGTTGCTGAAAAGCAACTGGTACGTCGGAAATTAGCGGGGTGTCAAAAATTGAGGTCATTTTGTCGATTTCACATATAACTTACCGTATTAACATTTCCTATATAAAAAAGAAAACATTTACCGCCTGTATCCCGGCGGGTGTTTTGAAGAGCTTCTTCAACTAATCCCCTTGTCCCTTCTACCATAGAATAACACGTACCCACATACGGTAGAAACAATACCGTTTGGAACCAAGCGGTTTGAAACGTTATTGAAGAAGTGGAATGACGTGACTGTACACGTGATTCCCCTTACAATCCTGGGTTTCTCAAGTGGAGCTTGAAAAAGTATCTGTCAAGGTAGGGACCACTATTTTGGATTTCTCGGCACCGGGTATGCTGGTCCTTATCATCTGAACTTCACTCTAGCTTCTCACCAACCAGTAGGGTGTAGTCAATTGACTGAGTGTATAAAAAATGGTAATATGTATTTAATATTTTGTTTTGTTGATTCACAGGAAATAGGTTACACAGATACGATCCTCGATGTACGTTCAAATAGAGTTCGAGCGTTACTTGGATTGAACAATGAGGAAGTCGAGAACCCAAACTACAGAAACTATGACAAGCAACAACACGACAGATGTGATTACCACATGGTTCGGAAATATGATTATGGTATGTACATATTAGCTTAAGTGTATCGGGAAGATCCTTCACCTAAAAATATGCCGGTGGATAGCATTGATGTCAATTTTTCCTAGTATTTTAAGTAATTAATATAAGTATCGTTTGCGTCATTGACCTTACTTTCTATATTATTAATGTTATATATAACTTAGGTCAAAATTATCACTAGCGATCTGAAAGGGAATACGCAGTAATAAGAAATAAAATAATATCAACCAATGATATTATTTAGTTTATATGCATTGCACAAACGCAATATTACGAAATGCTGTAAACCGTAAACACTAGCTACTATAAAATATTTGAACCTGTATAACTCATTACGCAGAGTCTGTGAGAGATTAATGGTTTTTACAGGCATTCAAAAAATAATAGAAAATGTAAGCTCTTTCGAAGGCATATTGCAATGTGAACATTTTACTTACTTGTTAGAGTAGCGACAGCATGTAAGCGTAATAGATACATGATTCAGCATATCGCAGAAGTTATTGCTCGATTACGGGTTTGGTCGACACTTAATAAAATACCCATCTTGTAGATTACTTTTCATTTTGAAGCGGCTGAACTACAGTGACTAAGTGGCGAGACATGGGATAGGGAGGTCGCGGGTTCGAACCCATACTCGTTACTTGTTCACACTTCCGTCGGCTATCTGCACCAGCTTAGCTAAAATACTAATACTTTCTGCTACTAGATTACTCATTAAAGTAAACACTGAAAATATAACAAACTCGTTCATTTGAGACGTGCACAGCATCATCTCGTGTGCTTACACTCGATGGTCTGCCAAAACAGTACCCTGGTTGTTATTAGCCATAGTCGCAGTGCCAGTGAATTTTACCACGTAAATAAATAAAGTTGACATTCGAATAAAAAGAAGTAATGTCCGTAAGAAGTTTCTTATGGCAAGTCAATATTCCTAAATAAGAGTAAAGAATTTTTCTTCAACGTTAATTATGAAATTTTCAAACTGGCATTGTAATAAACGTACACTGTAATCGGTTTAAATTTATTAAATGTACAGGTGGCAAGGAAGCGCGTAAAAGTGCTCCTGGAGGGGGATATAACGAGGAAGGTCTCTCTGTTCAAGAAACTGCGGCTGTATTTGCCAACTTTGAGTTTCTTACGAATCAAGAGATGGACATGGACGAGATAGACGACCTTGATGCCAAACAATCCCACCATGCTTCTTGTAAACAAGGTAGAAATATTTATATTTCCACTGTAAAATCAAAAATAACAGAATAATAAAGTTAAGTTATAAAGAAAAACAAAAACAATCACAGTATTTTGCATTACAAACGACTTGCATATAGAGTATTTCCAGACAGTGGAAACAGTCCTCTCTCTGCAGGATATTGCGGAAAATCCTTGGATTCGAAAGGGACTCTTTTGTCCAAACTTGACCTTTTTTTTGGCCATTGTGCATGCAGGGTACTGGCTAGAGCAGCCCGCCTAGCTCCGCCTAGAAATGCAGAAGCTTACTGGGGGCTTCACAGGCTTTACGTAGCGACCTCACTGTACCGAGGATTTGTGATCGTTGATGGGCTACTGCTTCGCATTCCAGTATTACGTGAGCGGCCGTTTCCACGGGTGGAAAATCGTTGCCAATGGACACTTCGCTTAACAGGCAGAAGTTGCTATACACTAACCAATTTACATAATGATCTTTAGTTTTAGTCTAAGATGGACGTAATCATGAAATATTATCAAAAACATTCTTTTGTTGTTGTTGATTGTTGTTACGTGGATTTCATATTTCAAAAGTTAATGCTTGTGTATTCTTTGAAATTACAGCTGAGGAGATTGACCTTGAAGCCGAGGAGGTTCTGAATGAGCTAAGTTTGCTCACCGAGAGAGAGGCTGACGGTGGAGGCCAAGGCGATGAATATCCTGTTGGTTAGTTCGTTGTTCAATAGTTATGTATGACAGGTAGCCAAAACAAAACAACCCTGGATTGAGAGTTTAAGTAACACACTAAATTTGTTTTGAACGTTCACACTTTGGATTTCTTTAACACATTGGCTTTCTTTTACGAGAAGGAATGTCGTCTGCCTGTCACCCTAACCCCCTGGAGGAAAGTCTGCGTTAGAGCTTCGTTTGTTGCACTGACTAGCAGGTGCAACTGACAAGGGCCCCGAAGGTGTTGGTAGTGAGTGCCCCTCACACCTTCTGCCACATAGAAAATAACATGATGTACCCGTTTTAAGATGCCACCTTTGTAATAATAGTTAAACATATTTGATGCAAATAAATAATTGGTTGGGTGACTGCAAGTGATGTCACACCTGCTGATAACTAAAAGGACGTGCTTTAATAGTAGTCTGAATTGGGTGTGATCATTGACTAGTTATACCTCGAGACACGTATCTTAAACCTAAATTGCTATAAAGAAACGTATACTGCGCGCGTATAGAGCACATTTTAGGTCCAATATATATTTCCCGGGCAATACTTCGGTCGGTTTCACTCGTAACGTGTCTTGATACGTTTAGGTATATAGTATGATAGATCAGAATACAATGTTTTTCTGTGCTTGTTACTGAACATGTTTGTTCCATAATTTTTGTTTTCGTCGAAGAGTCGAGAAATATTTTGATTCCGTGGAATGTATACCAACGAGTAGCAGTACCTACAGAGACTGACCTCACGTGTTGTCCCCTCCGCAGGCGGAGGGGCGAGCGCGGCGGCGGCGGGCGGCGCGGGCACCGGCGCGGGCGCGGGCGCGGGCGAGGCGGACGAGGAGCCGCTGGCGCTGGGCGAGCTGGCGCAGCTCACCGTCAGCAACGAGCCGGAGGCCTACGACGTCGCCAGCGCCAACAAGGAATCCTTCCGCAAAACATGGAACGCCAAATACACATTGCGCTCGCACTTCGACGGGGTTAGTTTATCACATACGGCTTATTACACACACACTATTTTTAATGAATTTTGTCTTGATTTATTTGGTGTACCGGCCATGATGCTTCGTTTGCTTTTCAGTTTGGTTTGGTTGAAGAATAAAATAACAGCAGTTTATTACGATGTAATACGTTTAAGTACTTTTCTTTCAAGGAGTTTCTGTATGTTATCTGAATGTCTAAATGCCCTTACGCACTTTACTAACTCCATTGTCATTAAAGCTTGCAATCGAATCTTCAGATACCCGACAAATATCTTGAAGAAAAGTCGGTATTGTGAGGGAATCTTCGCTACTATGTGTACTATTTGGATTAACCAAGAAACCAATAAGAGAACTGATCACCTAATGACACGTGCCCTTTGAGTCCGTGTTCGGTTCAATATAAATCTATGATTCATTTATTGGCGCGTCTCGGCCGTTACGTCCCGCCAAAGACACTTTCTGCCCCGCTAGAACGTCGACATTTGTCGGTCACGATAACCCAGGCCAGCCGTATTTACTTGTATCAGAATAGCTTAATAAGGTAAGGGTACTCAATTCCAGGTACGAGCGCTGGCTTTCCACCCCACCGAGGCGGCCCTAGTGACGGCGTCCGAGGACCACACGTTGAAGCTGTGGAACCTCCAGCGCACCGTGCCCGCCAAGAAGTCCGCCGGGCTCGACGTGGAGCCTCTGTACACGTTCCGCGCGCACACGGCCCCCGTACTGTGCCTCGCCATGGGAGCGCCACGCTCCGAGGAGTGCTTCTCTGGAGGGTTAGACGGCACCATACGTGTCTGGAACTTGCCGCCGCCCACCGCTGATCCGTACGATCCGTATGATCCAGCGGTCCAGGTAAAATACTGTTATGTTGTGTGTTTTTGTTTTAAAATCTCGATGTTTTTCTATCGAGTTGGGCTAGATACTGCTAGTGAAAATTAGTTCACTGAACTGGTTTCTCACGCTTTACTGAGGAATGTGAAAAACTATTTCGTCTATTATCCGAGTGCCAATCATGATTGCATTCATAGGTTGCACTTTACATGCAGCAGGTCACTCATTTAATATTTTGATAAACATATAATTACTAGCAGTCACCTGCAGAGCTCTACCCTTGCAAATACTGATTACCCTTTTAAGCATTTAGTATGCTAACTATTCAAATCGATTAATTATCAATCGATTAAAATTAATTAATCGGTCCAGGCGGGTTTAGAACTCGCGATCTTTCCCTTACATGGGGAACGGTCGGACCACTAAGCCACAGAACCTTCGCCCGAAACCATCCAAATTCTTCTAAACATATATCCATCTTACGCTCTGTCCACTGAATTCGAATGTGACCACTGTTTGAATCGCGTCTGGACCGATTAAATTTTTTCTATCTTAATTGATTTGAAATACTGATCCCGTTCCTGGAATACAAATTTATTTCAGGAATGAAAAGTAGCCTAATGTTCCAGGCTAAAATTAATATTTGTACCAAAATCTATCCGTTTAGTCGAACGAGCGTGATTGAATAACAAACATGTTTGGATGTTTGTTATTCTACTACTTTCACCATCTTGTTGGAGTCGAGTAGTGAACTCGACTGCGACAATAGTAATTATGTCGAGTTTCTCGCGAATAACAAAAAAGAAAGAAAGAAACCGTTTATTACACACTTACACTACACACTGAAATATTATGTATTACAATAAAAAAAAGCAACTGAACCGAAGAAATACAATATTCGCTATAACAAGTTTCAAAATCATAATCATTTATTGCTGACCAAAGGTGGCACATTACAGTGGTATTTAGTACGTTTAAAAGTCCTACCTTGTTGGCATGCCAGAACACATTGTGGTTTTTTAAGTACCTATCTTTCATTATTATAATAAATATATTTTCAATTACTTGTACGGTGTAAATACGGAAATAAATACATTTTAATTATTATAATAATAAATATAGTATTGCTCGGGACATTTATCTTGGACTTAGAATGTACTCTATCTGCGCAGTACTCATTTCTTGGGCATCTTGAGGATAACACGGGATGCTACTACGGTGGACGAGTTCAAATTCACCAAACATAGATTTTTTTTATACCACTTAGGAGGGCAGACAAGCGCACGGCCCACCTGATGGAAAGTGGTTACCGTGGCCTATGGACGTGTGTAACACCAGAGAAGCCACACTCGCGCTGTCGACCCTGTGCCGTCAGTGTAGAGGACAAAACAGGACAAGTCTTTAGTCTTCCCACTGACAGCACAAATTCTCCAGTGAGCTCTGGCTACCCTACTCACCGCTGGGAACACAACACGAAGTTGATCCGCGTCGCTAGCGCTGCGTGTTGTTATATCGTCGGTGCGTGTGTGTATGTGTGTATGTGTGTATGTGTGCGTGTGTGCGCAGGGCGCGGTGCTGCGCGAGCACACGGACGCGGTGTGGTCGCTGGCGGCGGCGCACGGGCGGCTGCTGTCGGCGTCGGGCGACGGCACGGTGCGGCTGTGGGCGCCGCGCGCCGCGCGCCCGCTGCTGGCCACGCTCCGCGCCGACGACTCGCCCGCCGCGCCCGCGCCCGCCGCCGCCGACTTCGCCGACGCCGCCGCGCGCGCCGCCGTCGTCTACCGCGACGGATCGCTGCTGCTCTACGACCTGGAGACCGGACAGGTACGGACCTCTTTGGACAACTAACATGACATAAACTCACGCCTATATCCTCAAAGGGATAGGCAGAGGTCTGTGTGCAACTGTGGACTGCTATAGGCTAATTGATTGATTTTCTACGAGAGCGATTGTCGTCTGACCTCCTAACTTTGAAAGAAGAGACTGCGTTAGAGTCTTGTCAATTAATCAGTACGTTTATCAACTCACCGGTGAGATTGGGTTGGGCACCGAAATTCTTAGTCTTAGTACCTTTATGTATTGTCTTAGACATAACATAACATCATAACATAAACTCACGCCTATATCCCCAAAGGGGTAGGCAGAAGTGCTAGCACCCACATTTCGCCAGTTTATGTTTAGGTTCCAATGTAATAGGCTTGCCGCGTGGTTACCGGCAGAGTAGAATTAGGACCACCCCATCTCTTCCCATGCGGTGTCGTACAAGGCGACTAAAGAATAGGGCTGTTTTACATTAGACAGATATTATTCAGCCCAGACTCAGTCTCAGATGCATGGCTCGAGTCAACAATAGTGCTCAGAATACGGCAATAGGTTCACCCCCTATTACGTGGGACCGAATACAATTATTGGTGAAATGTATGTGTTAATTCACCTCTGCCTAATCCTCTAGAGATAAAGGCGTGATTATATGTATGTAATAGGTAGCAAGCCTATTGCCATTAACCGGGTACTTACAAACCTACGATAAATACACACATAACTTCGAAAAGCATAGAAAAGTCATTGGTGTGTGTCATGGTAAAACCTGGGATCGAACCTGAGACCTCGTCTCAGCAGTCCATTACCCATACCACTAGGCTACCGTGGCAACTAATACATGCAATTTGCACGTATTATTAGTATGCAGTACTGGTACATGAGCCAGCCTGTGGAGTTTATAGTTGAACGCGATTGAACTTGTCTTAATTGTGTCCAGATCGAATCATTGTTATCACTAACAGCATTAGGCCCAGTTGGAGCCCAGGGTCGGCAGCTGACTCAACAGGCTCTCTTTTTTTTTTATTGATTTCGCTTATCAAACCTTTTGTGGAAGTGGCTGCCGTCTGACACTCGGATTCCGAAAGGGAGACCTAGACACTTAGTCAGTGTAGATGTATCCTCAGGATCTGTCTGTGTGTCTTTATTATACAAGGCGACCCACGGCCCACGGCCCACGGCCCACGGCCCACCTGATGGAAGTGGTAATCGTGGGCTATGGGCGTGTGCGGCCACCGTAACGAAGCCCCGGGCCGCAGGCGGTGCTGCGCGCGGGCTGCGAGGCGGGCGCCACGCGCGTGCGCGCGCACCCCACGCTGCCGCTGCTGGTGACGGCGCACGAGGACCGGCACATCCGCTTCTGGGACGCCGTGTCGGGGCGCTGCGCGCACGCCATGGTGGCGCACCTGGACGCCGTGACGGGGCTGGCGCTGGACCCCAACGGGCTGTTCCTGCTGTCGGGCTCGCACGACTGCTCCGTGCGCCTGTGGAACCTCGACACCAAGACGTGCGTGCAGGAGATCACGGCGCACCGCAAGAAGTTCGACGAGAGCATCCTGGACGTGGCCTTCCACCCGCTGCGGCCCTACATCGCCAGCGCGGGCGCCGACGGGCTCGCCAAGGTGTTCGTGTGAGCCGCCCCTATATATAGTATATATATTACATGTAATTTTACTTTCGATACGAACTTGATGTAACGCAATGGCGAGTCGCGTCGTCGCCCGTAGGGAGTCTAGTCCTCGGCTCCGGCGCGGACTGCGCTTCGTTCGGCGCGCCGGTTCGTTTTATCGTATTTAATATTGTAACGTAATGAACGCGCGCTCGACGCTCGTTATAAGCGCGTAGTGAACACTCATCTATGTATAGACATTTGAAATTTATTATAATATATTTTTAGACTTTCAGTATGTGGATTTTAGGTTTTTATCGCGACTTTTTCACCGATTTTACTATACGCAGTGAGAATATTGTTCGTTTCTATGCATCTGTAAGCGAGACCTTGTAATGAATATCACATGGACGCCGGCGATGTTTCCTTGATAGGCTCGTTAATTTTACATGTCTGTACAGTAGCAATGTTAAGCAGTATTTGCTAATGTTTCGCAAAGAACGAATGGTGTTTCTTAGCTAGATTATTTTTATTTAAATCGATTGGATTTCTATAGATAATTCTTTTTTGTTTTGTGACATGTAAAACATTAACATGCTCTCATATCATAAGCAAGTGACGAGCTCTCGAACAAAATAATGATTGAGTAGAGGTACTATATCGAAAATAACATAAGTAATGTTTGATCGTAACGAGTACTGCAATGTAGAGTATATATATTATGAAACATTACATATTCCTTTATTTTCCTCGAAATCATACTTGTACACATACATCCAAAATTGATAGTAAAAAGCAACATAACCGAATTGCATGTTGTTTTTTTTAATCTTGTTTAATCTTCCCTTCATCGTCATTTCACTAATGTAGTAGATAAGATTTTTATTGACTGAATAACCTTACGAAAATACCGTTTTGGGAGATGATCATACTGATCCCATAAATACTCAGAACATGGTACATATAATCTCATTTGTTTCATAATGTACATAATTTAGTAAATAACAATTAAAGTCGGTTCATTGCTTTGCGAGTTTTAATGATGAACATAACACATTTACACAGCGATAAAATAATTATTTTAATTTTCTGTGTATCCCTTTGTATTTATTGTTTAACTTTTGAATTTTTTGAACTTGCTAAATGATCGACAAACAAGGTACCATTAACGATTTAATCTGTAACCAGTGGCTCGACTCCGTGATACCATGTACCTCAGCTATCATTGTGGTGAATATCAATGATGTATTATAAACCTAATATGTTGTCCGTACTTGTAAGTGGCAACAAAAAAATGATGACGCTCGTCATCATATTATGCACAAATCAGAGACGCGATAGTGCGCTACGCAAAAAAAGTATTCATTGATATAAATAATAATGTAATGTACACAATTTAACAATATAGACGTATTACTAGTAATATATATTGAATACCAAACTAAGATGATATTCTTACTTTGGTATAATATGATTGCGACCCCTGTGCCGAGTCCTAGGGAAGTGCGGCGACACGGGGGCGAGGTAAAGAAAGAGAAATAAAGAGCATGAGTTGAGAGAGAGGGAGATACCGCCGTGAGCGTCGGCGGCGAACTGACCAAATCTGACTGTCGATTGATCGATACTCCTCGGGACACATATCTTGGACCTAAATCGCGAGACTAACGAGGCCCGGGCGCACTCGTATTGGCTTGTAATAGTCTACCTATGCTTAATAAATTTGAGCTTATCTACCGCCGTAGCAGCCTGTGCTATCTTCAAGAGACTCAAGAATCACGTAGTGCGCGTATAGAGAACATTTTGACCACATTTTAGAATTCCATACCCCCCTCCCCCGTCCCCCCCCGTCACGGCGCGCACATACCCAAGGTGCATTACAGCGATTACGATCGGTCTATAGTTGTACAACGGGTGGCTATCACAGTTTGCGATTTCTTCGATACAACTTGTTTACATAATAATAATATTAGGTCTTTACCTATGAGATTGCCGAAATTTTCTTACAGATTCACGAGTTCGTTATTCCTGTAATTTAATAGCTATTTCCATTATTTATATTTTGTTTGAAAGTTGATTTCAAGATTTTACAGCTCTGTATTAAATTTTGTTTTTATTGGCCGCTTGATAAATTAAATTCGATCTTCAAAAACAGTACTTCCTAAATGCTAACCATTTTGATGATAAATTTCGTATTACTTTTTTACAGCTGTCACTTTTCAAAAATGTAATAAAAGTGTTTGTTAGCATAATGTTATCTCATTCATATACAAAAAAATCATAAAAATTAGGTTTGTCATTCCTAAAAACAATGCGAAAATGTTAGTACTAAAAATTGGAATTCCTCCAATATCTTCAAACAAAAAACGGCAATTTTATATATTATGTAACGATCTATTATTATATTGCTATAGAAGCAGGGTAGTATGTGTTGTAAACTAAATTACAAGTCCCCACGGATACCTGCCCACCGGAGCCGGTGGAGGAGGTTATGTCGAACACGAACTGACTAAAACGCACGCCGCCTGTGGGTCGTTTTAGTTGCCGAAGGTGAGGTTGACAGGCATATCCCTCGCACCCCGGCTGACCCAGGGCCATCTCTCACGATCTTGCCCTCTCTAACTATGGGGTTACATTTTCGTACCGTAACAAGAAATGTACTACCATTATTTTTACGACTCGTAATATTTTTATGGCCAAGATGCAGCATGTTCGTTCTAGCACGGCTATGGTTAGATTAGCTGACACTACTACGACTTAAGAGTATGAATCCAGTCTGAGATTAATGTATGTATATTATGTGTTAGTTGCTATCTTCTTTTAAGAAAATACCCTTTTTTTTTACGTGCGCATAATCCCCGCGGATACCTCCCACCGGAGCTGGTGGAGGAGGTTATGTCGGACACGAACCGACTAAAACGCACGCCGCCTGTGGGTCGTTTTAGTTGCCGAAGGTGAGGTTGACAGGCATATCCCTCGCACCCCGGCTGACCCAGGGCCATCTCTCACGATCTTGCCCTCTCCTCTAACTATGGGGTTACATTTTCGTACCGTAACAAGAAATGTACTACCATTATTTTTACGGCTCGTAATATTTTTATGGCCAAGATGCAGCATGTTCGTTTTAGCACGGCTATGGTTGTTAGATTAGCTGACACTACTATGACTTAAGAGTATGAATCCTGTCTGAGATTATTGTATGTATTTGTTAGTTGTTAGTTTTGTTCTTTAAGAAAATACCCTAGCGCTAACTACAATAAATCAATTTCGTCGTAGAACGTCTGTCAATACTATAATGACTTATGTAAGTTAGTATAATTTGGAGGGCTCGTGACCTAGTAGTAACCGAGCAGGCTTAGCACTTTCCAGAACTAGCAACACTAGCCAAGGAATATGCTGAAAAGGTGATAAAACTCATGTGTAGTAGATACTAGGAATGTTCCTTTGTTATGCCTTGATGACGCACTGAGTGGAGTGGCGAAACAGTACTTTCGGTCGAGTACCATGTACGTGCGAAGTGCCATCTACGCTTTTTTGACGTGGTACAGTTCCCAGGGATACCCCCTCCGGAGCCGGTGGGAGAGGTTATGTCGGACTCAAACCGACTAAAACGCACGGCGCCTGTGGGTCGTTTTTGGTTGCCGAAGGTGAGGTTGACGCGCAAATCCCTCGCACCCGGCCGACTCAGGGCCATATCTCTCGATCTGGCCCTCGAAATTACTCTACGCTATGTTCACACGTACCGAGCATCGGCCGAGTGCGTGCGTTGTCTCGCAACTCCAATCGGTGCGTGTGATCAAGGCATTATACAAAGTATCCGCAGTACCACACGCCGATCAGTTACCAAGGTTAAATAAAAGTAACCGTAGAACACTAGTGCTTCTAGGAATAGGTAAAGATAATCGTGGTACCACTGGCCGCCAGGTGTTGTCACCATGACACCAGGGGCAGGTGAGTATAACCGTGGTACCACTGGTAGCCAGGTGGTGTCACCAGGGGTAGGTGAGTATAACCGTGGTACCACTGGCAGCCAGGTGGTGGTGTCACCGGAGGTAAGTGAGTAACCATGGTAACACAGGCAGCCAGGTGGTGGCACCAGTTGTAGGTGAGTATAACCATGGTACCACTAGCAGCCAGGTGGTGTCACCAGGGATAGGTGACTATAACCGTGGTACCACTGGCAGCCCCCTGGCTATACTTACCCACCTACCCCTGGTGATACCACCTGGTGTCAATAGGGGTAATTGAGTATAGCCGTGGTACCACTGGCAGCCAGGTGGTGGTGTCACCGGAGGTAAGTGAGTAACCATGGTAACACAGGCAGCCAGGTGGTGGCACCAGTTGTAGGTGAGTATAACCGTGGTACCACTGGTGGTCCTATTGGTTGTACTACAGATTAGTGATGCAGAACTATCGATAGTTGACTACGAAGATATTCCATAACTATCAATAGTGACTATACTATATAGATAGTATGTATACTATTTATGTCTCAGACTATCGAGTAGTCTGGGCATAAATAGTATTATCAAGGTTTAATAATTTCGATAGTATCGATACCTACTATTGTAAATCATCAATAGTATTGTTACGAAGGACGTCGATATCTCGGCGGCGAACTTAAAATAATAGGTATTTATCGCTCGCGAATCTTCTAGATAATTCGACCCTCCTAATTGAGCGGTATAAAAACACGCTCGCATAGCGACACGATTCATTCTGTCTTTGAGATCGATAACGAACACAGCGAACTTAAGCGACCGAAGAAGATTCTACCTGCGACCTGAGCAACGACCGTGGACTACTGTGAACTACTGAGCGACTGCAACTGTTGAAGAGTACTGTGTGTACTAGTGATTAAATTGTCTAGTTTGTGGTGAGCTAATAAATCTCTTCGTTGAGTAAACGGCATTTAATTGTACCCTGTGCACGTAACAGTATTATCACATTTTATACTATCGATACTTTCGATAATGTGGATAATATCGATAGTCTATCGATAGGCATCACTAATACGGATAACAAAAGGGCATTTTTAATAAATTTTCATTTTAAACAAAAATTATGTAGGTAAATAGACTCCTACACTTTATTGTACACCAAAGGATACAAACGAAACAATATACTGAATTGTATATCATTGCCCCCATACACAATAGCTGTGGCTTACTGTGGCCTATCATGGGTACGGGGGTGCTTGATCGGGAACATTCATGCAAGCGGTGAAATCTGGGCAAGAGAGACGGCATTGCCTTATTCTCAAGTCGCTACCACCTACGACCAAATCCTAGCAGATGACACGGTGGAGAACAGGCAAGGAAGCGGGTGGGTTCTCTGAGCGCAGGCTTGAGGGCGACAGGTAAACTGCCCGGAATTGTGTTGCCAAGGGAGATATTGTGGTTGCCACTGTCGTAGAGGCCGTGTCACAGCCGTGGATGGTCCAAGATCAACCGGAGTGTCAGTGAATTGCCTTATTAGCCCTCCTTACACCCCGGCAATTGAGACATTAGAAGGCATGCGGCTTTAGTCGGTTCGAGTCATATTCAAACTCAAATTACGGGTCATCTTAACCCCTGAAAATGCGTAGGGCTGTACGGGAAGAGAGCGTAGGTACGAAGATAAATATGGCAGAAATTGTGTTGAGCGGCAATGGTACCCATATCGACTGCTACGTAGGAGGCTCAGGATCGACCATATTCTTGGAAATAAACGTTTCTATTCTATTCTATTCTATTCGATTATGCATGCATTATTTGCTTTGGTCTGGTCGTGCCTCAGAGAGCACGTTAAGCTGTCGCCTGGTTGTCATACGTACCTCTATGGCCTCTATGGTAATTGGAGCCCTAAAAACTGCACTGCTTCGATATCGCCAAAGGGTTGTTGTGGAAGTCAGTAACAGTCGCTTCGCGGAAAATATCGAAGTTCAGTCAAACCCGCAGTTGGATTGGAAAAATTTTCAAGTACCTAATATATAAATAAATTAAAAATAAAATACAGTTACATACTATACTACAACCCAAAATAGATAAGGTACCTTTGTAAAAGTTGCCTGGGTAGCATGGAGGAAGCGAGTCGGTTCAGCTTCAGCCCTCAGGAACGAAAAAAGTACGTCGTTACACTCGTCAGGGTGGTACACAAAGAGATTTAAAAATGCATTATAATTTGCAAGGTATGCATAAATGAATTCATGCTTTTATATAGATAGAACAATACAAGATTTATTTACACTAAGGGTGAGTTCACATTGGGTTCTAGTGCGATCGTTAGCTACGTTTCTTGCCAGTGTCCTTTTATGACATAACCCAATTTCACCTAATGCCACGTCCTGTGTACGACAGCCTTATTCAATGGCAACTTAAAAGTTTCGATGTGAAATTAGCAGTGGTAGGTAGGTTAGCGTTAGTCCCAGCCGCATTCGAAGCTTGCAACTCGGTGTCTGGGGTCCGCTTTACCAGTCTTAACTGCGGATTTGGCTAAACGTCGACATTTTCCGTGAAGCGACCACCATACGACCACCACAATCCAAAGGCGATATCGAAGGTTTGCAGCTAGACTAGTTGTTGGACGTTTTTTTTAGGGCTACAACTATCCGTAACGACTGCCATAGATGTTGGTATGGCAAATAGGACTGACGTAGCCACGACCAGATCAATGTAAATACCTGTATTCATGCATACAAGTATTTGAGTTGGGATCCAACCTGCGCCTCCTGCGTAGCGGCTGCTTTCACTACCGACACGCTACGGACGCTTTGGGACTTATCGCGATTAAATAATGGCACTTATTTTTGCCGACGTTTCGGGTGATGCGTTACAGCAACCGTATGCGTATTGTTGGATGGAGAATAGACCTATGCCCTATATATTAGTCAACTTCTACGTCACCCAAGGGAAGAGATGGGTCCTATTCTACTCCACTGGGAACCAACACTTTTTTATACCACTTAGTTGGCAGACAAGCACACGGCCCACCTGATGGGAAACGGTTACCGTGGCCTATGGACGTAGCAACACCAGGGGTGTCACACTCGCGCTGCCGACCATGAAGAAATCTTCTGATGACCCTCTTGAAGAACCCCATATTGTAGGCGCTTGGGAAAACCGCAGCAGGGAGGTCATTCCACAGCTTGAGTGTGCGTGGGATGAAGTTTCTTTCATACCGCACAGTGCGCACCGTCTCAGGTCGCGGCATTGCACAGGTATGGTAAGTATAGATACTTAAGTAAGTGTACGTGTAAGTAGTGTACCTACTTAAGTATTTTTTTTTTTCACATGTAGGTAAACATAGCATTGACTGTAGCGCAAGTTTTATTAATTATTGAAGAATTTTATTTATTCGATTTAGTTGGAGAGTAGGATGAATGAAATAATGTGTTGTTAGGTATAAATATTGGATTTCTTATTACAACATTCTCAATCTTAAGAAATATTGAACAGTGGCAATGGATCTTTTAATGTGAGTACTTAACTATACACTTAACTGTCTCTAAGTATATTGATGCTTATTCGTAGAGTCATATTTTTTATTTCTTAGTCACACCCACTACTGGTGGGTCTATTGACCACACTTTTACAACATTGGTAGAGGCCTGTGTGCAACAGTGGACTGCTATGGGCTAATTGACTGATTGATTGATCTTTTACGAGAGCGATTGTCGTCTGACCTCCTAACTTTGAAAGAAGAAACTGCGTTAGAGTCTTGTCAATTAATCAGTACGTTTATCAACTCACCGGTGAGATTGGGTTGGGCACCGAAAATCTTAGTCTTAGTACCTTTATGTATTGTCTTAGACATAACATAACATATTAACATAAACTCACGCCTATATCCCCGAAGGGGTAGGCAGAGGTGCTAGCACCCACATTTCGCCAGTTTATGTTTAGGTCCCAATGTAATAGGTGGCGAGCCTATTGCCATTAACTGGACATTTATAAACCTGCGATAAAAACACACATAACTTCGAAAAGCATCGAAAAATCATTGGTGTGTGTCATGGTAAAACCTGGCATCGACTCCGAGACCTCGTCTCAGCAGTCCATTACCCATACCACTAGGCTACCGCGGTATTGTCTTAGATAACTTCCTATTATCATTATTGTTAAAAAATTTATTTCGATTATAACGATTTGTGATATTTTTGTTTTCTAGCTTTTCAAGTGCAACTATTGGCACGAGGTTCTTAATTTGGCTTCTGAATGAGTTTGCCAAATTCCCAAGCCCGCCTACAGACCCACCAATTTTGACAACGGAATGGCACCGTTGGATTATCGCATCTCCAACACCTCCCCTGCAAGGATAAGTGTATAACCTATAAAGAACAAAATACAATGTATATAGGTAATGTTTCATAAATGTGACTTTAATTACGGATTAAAGTGACCTATAATAAAAATCTACCCAATATCCTTAAATTTGTTTTAAATCAATACCTACATACATATATACAATCACGCCTCCATCCCCAAAGATCCTCCTCCCAATGCTGAGAGACTTTCGCCTACTTTTTCCACGCTGGCCGAACGGTTTGGTAGAGGGTTTTATTTAGAGTTTTCCTTCTCTTACAAAGTTGCAGTGATATCGTCTGCGTATCTTTCCGTAAGTCACCTCTTCGACACCCTTCAAATGAGACAGGGTGGTGATATTTGTATTATTTCTCCGTCATCACCCAGATGAATTAGCTTTAATGTATAATATGTATTTATTTAAAAATAGGTAATGCAATTACTTATAAAATTTATACAAAACTATGCTAGCTACACAATATACACAAAAATGAAATGGACAATAAGAGGGAGACTGCAACTTTAGGCATCGAAAAATTCCTCCCCATCGATCTCTACTGGTACCGTGCCCAAAAGGCTGGCGGCATTACCACGCCGAATGGCGATGCCAATTCTTTGAGCGAAGTAAAGGCCAGCCTTATGGCAACGGGAAGCGTCGATTAGTCACTTCGCTATTTCTTTGAATAGGTCCAAGGCTATCGACAGCTTCTCCACAGAGACACCGATGCGGAGAAACACACGGTGCACCCGAACGTAGGCAAGTTACAATGCGGAAGGTCGTGTCGTCCAACATTGTTCCAATGTTGGTCGAAGGAAGTGCCTGGAGCCATACACCAGATTCCCATTCACACACAGCCAATAGGCGAGTGCGCTCAGCAGCACTGGTAGCTGTACTGATTAAATGTTTTTAACACCAATACAGAGCGGCTCATCCCATTGCCTTTGGGAAGATGGTTTTGCTAGCATTTACAGCTTCGGCACCTTGCACATCCGAATTAATCAGTGAAGGAGATAGAATTTTCCTGACTAATTCTTCAGTGCCATAGACCGACAACAAATACGCTGGCATACTAACATCTGCAATTTTGCGATCGCTGAGGCCCCCGAGACGAACTGGAAGGGACGCCTGAAGCCACACTCGGTCGTTCAATTTATATTTAAAAAAAAGTTGAGTTGAACGCAGAGCATGTGTAAATTTTGGTGAGACTATGAAAATTAGTGGTAGACAAACTTCTGAAATAATTGTATTACGACCCTAGTACCGATCCAACTAAGTATTTAAACAGAGCAGTAGGACCACTGCCTCGTGGGGTGCTTGGGCCGGTAACTCCACGCGGTGCACCTTAGGTAACAGAGATGGCAGCGCCTTTCGCACACAGGGGAGACGCTGCCGCCTTACGGTTAATTCAGGCGGAAGCAAGACGGGCCCTATAGAGCGTTGCTCAAAGGCTCTCCATGTGTTCCTTTGACTAGCAGAAAGTGCAGTGGATAATGCGAAAGTGCAATAAATGTCTTGACTCAGTATCAAAATAATCGGGATATTTACCATGTTTCATTGTTTTGAGTTTCCGACCGTGATAGTTTAAATACCTATAATGTCTTGAGTATTGAATATAAGGTTTTTTTTTCAATAAAAATAATATGACCATTAAAAATCATCATCACTTAACAACACACATCAAAAGCGAAGAAAATTTATCGGCATCTCTCGAAAAAATAATATTGTTACGTGCACGGGGTACAATTAAATGCCGTTTAATCAACGAAGAGATGTATTAGCTCACCACAAACTAGACAATTAAATCACTAGTACACACAGAACTCTTCAATATATGTCATTGATTCTCGTAATAACCGTTAGGGCCCTTCCCAGCGAGCTTGGAGTTTTGGAGATTTCCCCTTCTTGCGTAGCGGATTAAGAAACCATACCAGAGTTCCTACTTCAAAGCCGTTGGTATTTGCATTTCTATCGTACCGGGTTTTCATCCTTTCACCTGTCTTCAGATTGTTTTCCCGTACTATTCTGTGCACCTCGTCCAGTCGGGTTTGAGGTTCACTCACGTAATCCGTCACGGGCTTAGGACAGGTGGCGTACCGGTTATTGCATCCACTGGTAGCCTAATCTCTCGACCAAAGTTCACTTTCGCTGGGGTGTGTCCCATACTGTCATGTACCGCAGATCGATAGGACATCAAGAACAATGGGATGTACTGGTCCCAATCTCTTTGGTGTTCATCGACAACTTTAGCCAAGTGATTTTCCAATGTCTGGTTAAACCTCTCGACCATTTCGCCTGACTGCGGATGCGCTGGAGTCGTACGTGTCTTATTCATTCCAAGGAGTTTGCACATTTCTTGAAATAGAGCAGACTCGATATCCGTCCTTGGTCAGAGTGGATCTCCATAGGTGCGCCGTACCGGCAGACCACTTCCTGAACCAGTTTCCTTGCCACAGTGACTGCTTCCTGGTTGGGTGTCGCAAATACTTCCGGCCACTTAGTGAAGTAATCTTGCACTACTATGATGTATTTGTTACCTTCTTCAGTCGTTGGAAAAGGTCCAGCAACATCAATGGCGATACCTACGTTCCGACGGTGCTCCGACGTTATACAGTTTCAATTTTCCTTTGCTTCTTGTCTGCGGTCCTTTAACTGAAGCACATGCAGTGCATTTACGGCACCAATCCTCGACATCTTCCCGACAATGAAGCCAGTAAAACCGCTGTCGTACTTTAACTAGGGTTTTCTTGACTCCGAGATGCCCGCCAGAGACACCATCGTGGCTGTGCCGTAAGAGTGTAGCCACCTTGCTTCGTGGTACCACTACTTCTAGGGTCACCTCTTTGCCGTCGTTGGATTCCCATTTCCTATACAGCACGTCGTCTATCAGAGTTAAGCTGTCCCACTGGGCCCAATAACTTTTGGTAGTGGAACTGTAAGCAGATATATCACTCCATTGAGGTTTGCTTATAGCTGCTTCCAGTGCAGTATAGGCTGTAGATCATCATCACCCTCTTGCGCCTGCTTCATACTGCTTCCGGTCCATTCGTCGTCAAGTCCATTCACCTTTATGACTTTAATATTTTCATGGGCGTCGTTCTTCTGACAATGCACGCAGTGGTATTTGACCCAAAAAGTTGGCCAAAATTATTTTTTGCGCCTTTTATCTGCCAAACCATATGTTATTGTAGTTGCAGGTTAGAAAAGGTAAAACAAAGCATGACTGATGTATAAAAATCATTTATTTGTAATTATCGTCGTCTTCTTCGAAGCTTACATTAAAAATATTTGTTTCCTTCAAGAAATTTCGGACATCTGCCTACAGTGGGTGACTTTTCTTCATTTTCTTCTTCCTCATGCCCGTAAACACTGGATCCGAAGTTAACAGGAGTCTGTTGAAAATATCTGCATTGCACTCAATTCGCAAAAATTTGCGAGCATAATTTGTCCGGTACATTCGAATGTGCTTGTTACACATCTGTGCAGCCTCTTCAGATAGTTGCCCATGACATATTTTTTTTAATGTTGGGGACATTGGGTAAAACTCATATAAAGAAACATAATTTTGCTGTTTCTTGGCATTATTTGCCGAACTCATTTGTATTTATTTCTAATGCACAACACATTATGTCTAAAATTATTTTCTTCCGGTAACTTTTATTGCTGTCTATTCCCGTAATGCTGGCTGACACATCGTAGTTCTCAAAGAAGCATCTACTTGTGATGTTGTCATTTGTATTTCCAAAATTAACTTTTGGTATATCCACCAGCAGACCGAGTTTCTCCCGAAAATTGTTTTGAATTTCTTATCTTTTACATTCCACAACTTCTTTCTCTTCAGCAGTAAGCCGAACGGTCCACTTCTTATTGGGCAAAATGCTCTCAAAAAACTGATAAGAGCGTGCAATAAAGATACTCCGAAATGCATGTATTCTTTCTACCATGATCACTCTTTATCCAAATTATTGAACTGTAATGTCGTGTCACCATTTAAGTAGCATCTCATTGTTGATTTTGTGTGCGTAGCAGCATTACATACTTTTCCATCAATTATAGTGAAGAGCATTTTGTGCGTGATCAAGAAGCTGTTGAATTCGCTTTTAATAAAATTCTGTTTCTGCGATTTGATATAGTCAATGTTTTCATTTGTGACATCTGTAGTTTCTTTTATGAATCTTATTTGAATTGGCCGACAATACCGAGGTGAAGATGGGGTAGGTTTTACCACAGTATTTTTTGTTCCTGTCCGTAAATCAACTAAAGGGGTAACACGGAACTTTGGAATATATTTGCGTCAGAATCAGCGTCGTTTTCAAATTTCATTTTGTACTGCATCATCTGAGATCCATTGCAGCCCCATTTACTTTTCAATACCAGTGCCTTTTTTTCTAATTCACTTAATTGCTCCAGTACCTAGCCCAGGTGTAAAATCAGTCGTTGTGCCGTATGATCCATTAAATTTTGTATTCCAACTTCAGCGCAAGTTATCCAAACAATAGTGAATTGTGTGAATCACTACCTGCTTTCGGCAGCAATATGGTGCTTTAAAGCCACTCGGTGTTGTTTGCTAGGAATCGGGCCTTTATATAAAGTGCATCTGACCATTTTTGTTTAAATTAATGTTTGAAATTTGTCATTTTTTGCTTTACATCTTCAATATTTATCTATCTTCAATATATTCAATATTAGATGTCATCCGCACACGGTGCAAAACATCCGATCAAGAACCAAGCGGTTCGGAGACTCTTTCCTCTGTCGCACCATTAAGGCCTGGAATTCATTACCAGCTCACGTGTTTCCTTCTTCCTACAGTCCCGGGTCCTTTAAGCGGGGCGTGAAAAAGCATATGATAAGGCCGTCAAGCTGAGTGTCACCATGGTCACACGGTATGTGTAAGTAATGGTGACCCTCTTTTCTGGGATTTTGCCTTCAGCTTACCATCAGGCAAGGCGAAGTCCAATTGACGTGTCCTATATATAAAAAAAAAAAAAAAAAAAAAATATTTGGATCATTTTCTGCATATTGTCTTAGCAGCTCTCGCTTCATAAATTGTAACTTTTGAATATAATTTCTAGCACTTGAGCATTCCATTATATTAAATCAATCATTTTTAGTAAAAATCTCACTCCAGAAGAGCCTAGAACAAAAAACACACATCATATTAAGAAAAACCGAATTTACGGAGTATTGACTGCACCTACAAAAAAAAATCATTAAAATTATTTCGAGTGGAAGTTTTGAGCGTTATTACATAGTAGAAGGTCTATTCTATAACATGTTATTAAAATTTCCACTTAATAATGATCAAATATATAACAAAACCCTTTCCATATTCCAAAATGTGTTATTTTCATAGCGGTTTTTTGGTGCTTGCTTCTCAAGGATATACATAAACAGTGATTATATATTAATTGTTAAAATTACCTGTGCAATAAAATACATACCTGGTTGAGCACAATCCATAATGAAAACCAGCACAAAACTGTTAAATCACCAGATTGCGAATATTGAATTTCACGAAATTTGAGCGCATCGAACAATCACACGACCACTGCTAGCGAACCTTAAATTTCGTTTGAGACACACGGGGTGCGAGGGGCGCTAGCGCTTTGGTTTTTTTGTTATTGTGTGGAACGGTTATCCTAGAGTCGTTCAAACGTGGCCGGGGCATTACATAACCCAAATGGCATAACATTAAAATGCCATAATCTGTTTCCAACTCCTGTACTAAAGGCTGTCTTCTCTTTATCTTCAAGACTGATCTCCACCTGCCAGTAGCCACTTTTTAAATCGATGGTTGAAAACCATTTTATACCACTAAGCATGTCCAGGCTATCGTCGATTCTAAGCAAAGGATAACTGTCTTTCTTAGTGACATTATTCAACATTCAGTAATCCACACAAAACCTTGTGCTACCATCCTTCTTTTTCACTAGTACCACAGGTACCATGGACTCATAGAAGGTTCGATCACTTTGTTATCAGCCATGTCTTTAATCATATCTGCTACCTCCCCTTCTCTTGCACATGGTGAACGTCGAGGTCTCTGTTTTATGGGCCTGGAGTCACCTGTGTCAATCCGGTGTTTCACGAGCCCAGTCCTTCCATAGTCATTCTCGGTTGCAAAGATGTCTCTGAATTGTAGCAACAGGTCTCTGGCTTGGTGCAATTCTGATGCTGTTAAGTTTTCCTTTGAATTCTCAAGAAGTTGTTGGATGTGATCTTCGGAGATTTGTAGACCGCCCTGTTTAGTCGAAGTGTTGTTCAACCGCCTCAGGCACTTTATGACTGCCAGCATCTTCCACAATAAGACATCTTCTTTGTCCAGTCTTCGCGGGAAACTTCACTATAACTAATGTTTCCGATTTAGGAACTAACGGATACGTTAAACAGTAAAGAGTGCACGGGTGCGATCCTTGTAAACAAACTTCCTGATCAGGGAATCTCAGTACTCCTCTAGCTATATCCAAGATACATCGGTGGTTCCTCAAGAAATTCAGTCCCAAAATGCAGTCATCAGTAATATTAACAATGAGCACTGACTGCTGGTATATTTGGTCGCCAATTCTTACCTCCATTTCTGTTTCACCGAGAACGGTCACTGGCTCGCCAGTAGCTGTCTGAAGCTGGCACCTAGGAAATCGTTTTTCCCACCTTATGGTGCGTTTTAGTAATTCTGGTCTAACAACTAACAGCTGCAGTATCCACTGTTAAACTGCAAGGTTGATTATTTAAGGTGGCCTCGATGATCAAACTATTGCCATTGCAAACTTGAGTTATATTGATGGTTGGGGCCTCATGTCGACCAGACAACGCCTGCCCCGCGGCCCTGGCGACATTTAGTTGAACCTCTTGATCCACTTACATCCCGGAGTCCGTTACCCTTCTCCTTTTTGAATATGTAGTGGTAGGACACTCTGATTGAATATGGCCCCTTCCTCTATACTTATAGGAATAACACGTGGGGATTCCGTTCCTCTGCAACCACCTCTTTGACCCTGACCTTACTTATTCCGGCAATCTGTCGGACAGTTTCCACCTCGAGGGCATAAACTAGTGCTTCTTTCAAGGTCTGATGGTGACGCAACTGTACACTAGCTTTCACTTCTGCGTCTCGTATACCGTTTAGGAAGGCCTCCAGCAGAGTGGTCTCGATCATTATGGGTGTCGATGAGCAGGCTCGACGAATGAGCCTTTCAACCTCTACAGTCCATTCCTGGAGGCTTTGACTAGATTTTTGTTTCTTCTCCCGGAACTGCGCTCGGTAGACATTCTCCAGTTGCTTATCACCGTAACGTGTGTCTAAAGCTTCCATCAAAGACCCCAGAGTCCTTCTTTCAGGTTTTCCAGTATTATTAAGGCATCTCCTCGTAATGCAAGTGTCAAGGCCATAAATGACTCCTCGTTGCTCCAGGCTTTAGTTTTTGCCAATATCTCGAATTGGTACTTGAAGGCTGTCCACGAGGAAGTTCCACCAAAGTGTGGTAGGTCGAACTTTGCTGAAGATGGTGAGGTAACGGTAACAGGTCCGCAGGTTCCCAGCCTGATGATCTTCTTTTCGAGAACTTGCAAGCGAACGAAGTCCATGGTCCCAGTCTTCAAAGCCATTTCATTGCTCAGCATTTGCAAGCCGTCTTCGAGGTTCATCACTTTATCTCCTAGTGCATGCTTGTATCGATTTTACTCATGACAGCTTCCTGGTTGGCCTGCATCATCTGCTGCATAGAAGCCAGCAGCGTTATCATGTTGGTTTCTGACGAGGTTTCATCTGGTCTGGTCCGTGGAGTAGGTACGCCCTTCGTCTTCACGTGCATTCCGCTTCTGACACCAATTGTTACGTGCACGGGGTACAATTAAATGCCGTTTACTCAACGAAGAGGCTTATTAGCTCACCACAAACTAGGCAATTAAATCACTAGTACACATAGTACTCTTCAACAGTTCCAGTCGCTCAGTAGTTGACAGTAGTCCACAGTCGTTGCTCAGGTTGCAGGTAGAATCTTATTCGGTCGCTTAAGTTCGCTGTGTTCGTTATCGATCTCAAAGACAGAACGAATGGTGTAGCTATGCGAGCGTGTTTTTATACCTCTCAATTAGGAGGGTCGAATCATCTAGAAAATTCGCGAGCGATAAATACCTAATTTCCTTTGATGTTGCCGCCGTCGCTGACCTTCGAGTTCATTCTCGATATTTACCTATTGTTTGTTTTTATTCAGTAGGTACTCGTAGGTAGGTTGTGACTTTTTGTTGATGATTCTAGATTTTTCTATGCCAATCGGTAGAATATCGTCACTAACAATGCGTTTTTATTTCTTGAAGATTCGATTATTAGTTTTCGAGATATCGACGTCTGTCGTAACAATATTATTGAAAACATTTCTGCGAAAATAATATTTATTTTATTACGTTGAACCATTGCAGGATTCATAATATTTTTACACATCGATGACTTGAATGCTCTTGCTATGATCAAGAAGGTATCATGATTACCTACACAACAGGATAAATGGAGGAGGTATATAAGGTACTTATTGTGGTTGTATTTGAGGTCAGATGGGTAGATTTTACTATTGAGCTGACTATTATACGGTGTAACCAATTCCATCCAGGGCAAAGCAATTCGGCACCTCTTTTGTTTGTCGCACTATAAGACTCGTGTTACCTTCTTTTGAAACAGTATCTGATGAGGCCGTCAAACTGACAGTCACCCTTGTAGCATTAGGAATTTGTATTTGAGACACTCAGACCTGAGATTTCCCCTTTAGCTTACTGCTTACTTACTGTCAGACGAGGTAAGTCATATAGACGCACCTACATAAGAAAAAATGATTGTATCTAAAATCGTTAAAAATGAATATCATTGAGTAAAACGTGGGAATCCAGTTTAAGTTTTTTTTTGTTCTATTTAGGACACTCCAACTTGACTTCACCTTGCCCGACAAAGGCAAAATCTCAGGAAAGAGGGTCACCATTACAGACACTAAGTAATGTTACAATGGTGGCACTCAGTTTGGCGGCCTCATCAGATGCTTTTACACGCCCGCTTAAAGGACCCGGGACTGTAGAAAGAAGAAAATACGTTAGGTGGAAAAAAAGAGTGCCCGAACCGCTTGGTTCTTTTTTTTATTTTATACCACTTAGGTGGCAGATAAGCACACAGCCCACCTGATGGGAAGTGGTTACTGTGGCCTATGGACGTATGTAACACCAGGGGTGTTACACTCACGCTGCCGACCATGAAGAAGCCTTCTGATGCCCCTCTTGAAGAACCCCATATTGTAAGTGCTTGGGAAAACCGCAGCAGGGAGGTCATTCCACAGCTTAAGTGTGCGTGGTATGAAGTTTCTTTCATACCGTATAGTGGGCACCGTATCAGTTCGTAATATGTGAGGATGAATTCCCTGCCTATGGCGAGAGGTGCGATGATAGAATGTAGCTGCGGGCATCATGTCAAACAATTCATCTGAGCACAAACCATTGTATAGGCGGTAGAACACACATAGCGACGCAAAGTCCCTTCTAAGGCTAAGAGGTTCTACACTACCTGCGAGTATAGGATTGTCAACCAGCCTCAACGCCTGTCTTTGTCGAAGGGGTCAAGCTGGTATGCAGGCGCTCCCGCAAAAAGGTGACAGCAGTACTCCATGTAGGGGCGGACCTGTGCCTTGCAAAGAAGGAGTTGCCTCGCAGTGAAGTACTGCATCGCCCTGTTAAGTACTCCAAGTTTCCTTGATGCCAACTTAACCTTGTCCTCCAAATGACTACGGTACTGGACGACACCAAGGATGCCGATACTCGAGGAGATGGTAAGCGGTGTGCCCAGGATTTGCGGCGCTACAATGAATGGGGTTTCTTGCTCGTATATATACTCTGCACAGTGTGAGGGCGACATCTAAGCCCTGCACTTGTTGTCCTGTGTAGGAAAGGAAAGGGTGGGATTAGATCGAAGAGCTCATCAGAACAGTCACCATCATAGAGACAGTAAAATACAGCCAAGGAAGCAACATCTCTACGCATCTGCAAAGGCTCGAGGGTGTTTGTGACCTCAGGATTCCCAATATAGCGGACCGCGCGTCCCTGCAACCTGTCGAGAGTATCTAGTAGGTATTTCGCGGACCCATCCCAGAGGTGCGAGCAGTTTTCCACGCATTAGCGAATTTGTATCTCTTTAAGACACAAATTCGCTCATGCGAATGCGAAAGCGGCTCCGGCGTATAAAAACGTCTAACTTTGTTCAGGAGTCCGAGTTTCCGTGAGGCTGTTTTGATCAGTTTTATGATTAAGTAGTTTAAATATTTAATTAAACTACGGCCAAGTAAACTGTGCTCCTAATACTTTTACTAAACCTAAATGGTCATAATCAGGATCATATTTTGTTCTTCGTTCGTTTCCTCGACCGGTATTATTGTCTACAGGGTAGCTGTACCACCGGCTCCGTTCTCGTTAATGTCTGTTACCGACATAGTCATTCCCATGGTCGATTATACCCTTGACCTGTACCAAATTTAATTAATCGGTTCAGTGGTTTAGGCGTGAAAGCGTTACAGACAGACTGACAGACAGAGTTCGACTGACTTTTGTATTTAAATAGATTTTTATTGCACGGAGCATGGCATTGTACCTATCGTATTTTTTTTATATAGAACACGTCAATTTGACTCCGCCTTGCCTGATGGTAAGCTGAAGGCAAAGTCTCAGAAAAGAGGATCACCATTACTTACATTTACCGAGTCACAATGGTTACACTCAGCTTGACGGCATCATCACATGCTTTTTCACGCCTCGCTTAAAAGACCCGAAGTTGCAGGAAGAAGGAAACACGTGGGCTGGTAATGAATTCCATACCTGGGGAGGCGCGCGAGCCGCAGCCTGCTTCTGCTAGGGTGACAAGACTCAACCCGTCACCCCCAGGCCTGCGCTCATGTGGGGCGGAGGTCGTTCATCGACCTTCAACGCCCGAGTTGCCTTTGTGTGTACGCGGGCAACTTGACTTGTGATCCTTTGGCTCTCCCGCTACCGCTCCCGCCCCACCTCCTCTTTCACAAGCATTACTAGCTCGCAGAAGGAGGCGCCAGCCGAGCGAATTTGTGTCTTGTACAGATGTTTATTTATGTGCCATATCCGTCTCTATTTCATACATCGATGATCTAAAAGATTTTCTATATATTCGTAACCGCTCACACGCATTGCTAGTATTCAATTGGATTTCTTAAGTGATTGAAAAGATGGTGCTTGTGTAAGTACAACAGATTTTTGTAAATGATTATCTTACACCGTTAAACCAGGAACAAGATAATTTATTCCTGAATTTAAAAATCACTTTATTGTCTGGACGCAATACAGTGAATTTGATCCTCTTTTATATATGTAGTCTTCTTTGTTCGTCTCAACTCACACCCGAACGTTAAAGAGTTGGGGCCTGAAACTATTCAGAAATAATTCTACGATGAGGCACCTAGCACGTGCCCACTTCCACGATTAAACAAACTACATCCAGGCATACATACATGGACGTTGTCATCTTAACTGGTGGTTAGATCGACAGGTGAAGGGCTGACCCTATCCCTCACACCCGCAGCAAGTCATGAGATGGGGGCATGAGGCGCAAATATTCACGCCTTATGTCATGCCGACCTTATAAATAAATCAAGCTTCTTATGTCCTCTTTGCTACACCGTAATGTAGTTATACAAAAAGGATAGGTTATTTAAAGTAATGATTTCCTTCTTCCTAAAGTCCCGGGTCCTTTAAGCGGGGCGTGAAAAAGTATCTGATGAGGCCGCCAAGCTGAGTGCCACCATTATAACATTACTTAGTGTCTGTAATGACGTAAGAACCCACGTTCTTTCCTGAGACTGCCTTTAGCTTACAAAGGCAGGCTTGCAGGCGAGGTGAAGTCAAGTTGGTGTGTCCTATAATATATATATATATAGATAAAAAGAAACGAGTGATAACAACCTATTTCATTCCTTGCTATAAGGTGTTCGGATTGAAGTTAAACCTTCATTATTATATTGTATTATCTATCCCTTGTGATATTAAAATTATTTAGTTAAAATATTTCGAATTGGTTAACCTCAGCTGCCTATGAATCAAAATCCAATAAACACCACTATTTTCATCATTGATGTTTAAGGCTCGTATTCTAGAATGGTACTTTTTTTAACATGCGGAAAGCGGAAATCCACTAAGATATCCCCCGCCAAGGCCAGTGGGGTGGCTATGTTAGACTCGAACCGACTAAAACCCCACGGCCGTCTTAGGCCATCAGTTGCCGGCAGTGAGGTAGCCTCTAGCATATGCCTCGCGCTCTTCGACTGACCCAGGCCTATGGAAGGCCCCATTGGGTGTAGGACTACGGCGCGTCCTCATTTTCCACCAGAAAAAGGGAGAGGGGCGCTCTTGAATGGTATTCAGTTTTGAATCTCGATTTATCTGATGACGATTGTGTGGACAATCTATAAAATGTGTCAACCTATACATACATGCTCCAGAGGAGTAGGATACGACGTTATTCCCGCTCCAATTGAGCAGTCCGACTGGGGAGGTACCTCCACCCTACAGAATACTGCGGCCATAATAACATCGTGTTGTGTTGCCGGCGGTGAGTAGAGCAGCCAGAGCATACTGAAGAGTTTTGAGGGTGCTTGTCTGCCACCTATGTGGAATAAATAAATAAACATACAATGTCCTCAGATAAATCCATATTCAGGACTGAGTGTCGTTCTAGAATACGCTCCTAAATTGAACAGTTTTAGTGGAGTTGCCCAGGGCTAAGAATCGGTACCTATTATCATCATCAAAATCCATAAATCGATTTCCCAGTTGCTCCCACGTTGACAAAATAATTGGAAAACCGTCGTTCACTTAATATTTGTGATAAGTATGTCGGCTTTTCCGGGAGTGACAGCCTTATGACCTCCTAACTTTGAGAAAGCCTGCACTAGAGCGTCACCCGTTATTTAGTTGGTGCAATCAACCAGCAGGTAAGAACGGATTGGTCCACCCAGTTCTTTGGGCCATGTACCTACACCGAAAATGGGCCACATCACAATAACATCGTTTTGTTTCAGGTATTTTGCGACCGCGTTGAGTGCGGCATCAATTTTGTATGTCGTAGGCTGGGCGTCCAAGCATTTGATTAAGTTGCTCCCGCCGCCGATCATAACACCCACAGTCTTGGTACCTTACGAAGTGGTGTATAACAAAAGTTACTTGGTGACAAGGCAGGTACCACTGCAGGGTTAATAAAAAAAATGTAATGTATTTTTTTAGCAATTGCGTAGAGTAAATGTGATTCCAATCATTTCGTAAGATATTTTATTTTTCTACTGCGAGACTGCAAGAGAAATTATTATAATAAACACAGGGTCGGCAGTACGGGAGTGACTCCCCTGGTGTTGTACCTACGCTTGTTGTTAAAATATTGACAAAATTATCACAACAAAGGTATTACAAAAAGTAGGTATTTATTTATTCTAATTTTAAAATGAAATTATCGTCCATTGAGATAATTACCAAGATTACATTTTATACCCTAGCCTTCATTCTGTACACGATTTAATACTGAAGGGGTTGTTGCTCCTTGCGTTAAGTCTCTCATCCCTGAAGTGGCGGCCTATGTGTAATAATGCGATGTCGGTCAAACAACGTTGTCTTCATGGGGTCAAATGGTGGGGGGTCTGTTGGTGGTGACGGGAGCTCGTTCAGTTTCTTTGTTAGCCAGAGCATGATGTACACGAAGATACCCAGACCAGATACTCTGAAAAATACGATCCAAATTTTTTATAACTAGTTGACACGTTACCTTATCTGATCGCGTGATTTAAAACAAAATCTTTCATACATATTGTTTGTAGTTTTTGATGCAGTCGTTCCCAAGTTATGGTATAAAAACCATTTTGGTAATTGATTTTTATTTATGTAGAAAATATTATAGATATTGATCACAGAATGCAATACAATATTATAGTGTGGTGAAGTTATGATAAATTATACGCGAGAGAGCAAGGCTTGAGAGTCAGTAGTCTGAAGATCTGAATGTGAGCAGATATTAAGCTAGGATGACTGGTAACCTCATCAAATTCATTAAAAAAGAGTAGGTAGGTATTTACTATTAACGCTATTCACCTCTGGAATAGTTAATGCGGTTGAAATGAAATGAAATGAAATTTATTTGTAGGAGACTGAAGATAAGATGTTCGGACTAGTTACCTGGGCATACCTACGTATGTCGAATAGTTTATTTCATGTATATCAATACTTTAAAGATATTATAGTATTTTGAGCTCCGGAATGCTGCAGATTTTAACTCAATATTTGTGTTACAAAAGTCGGCTGTGCGAACTATTTATAACTTAGGCCCAAGAGTCTCCCCCCGGAAAAGTTTAAAGAAATAGACATACCAACCGTAGTGTCACAATACATTAACGAGAACCTAATGTATGCAGGGAAAAGTATAGCAAAATTTTAAAGAGTTTGTGACAATCCTGTTTTATGTGACAGTAGAATTAAAAAATGAACGATTTATTAACAAGCTCCCCTTTTTTTTTACGTGCGCAAAATCCCTATGGATACCTCCCCACCGGAGCCGGTGGAGGAGGTTATGTTGGACTCGAACCGACCAAAACGCACGCCGCCTGTGGGTCGTTTTGGTTGCCGAAGGTGATATCCCTCGCACCCCAGCCGACCCAGGGCCATCTCTCACGATCTGGCCCTCTCCTCGAGTGTTTGGGGACTACAGAGTCCCCAACTCGTCCCCGGCAAAGGGGAGGCGCGCTAGGAGCGCCGCTGCCGCGGCCTGCTTCTCCCAGGGTGACAGGCGGCTCCACCTGTCACCCCCAAGCCTGCGCTCATGGCGGGCGGAGGTCGTTCATCGACCTCAGACGCCCGAGTTGCCTTCGTACGCGGGCAGCTTGGCTTGCGATCCTTCGTCGCTCCCGCTGCCGCTCCCCCCGCCTCCTCCTTCACGAGCAATACTTGCTCGCAGAAGGAGGCGCCAGCCGTCCACGTATCCGCGCAGCGGATTTATCACCGCGAGCACGGTGGAAAGCGTGAGAACTCTCACTCCCAGTGTCGCCACAAGCTCCCGTCTCGGCGTCTCCCACGCCGGATACTCGGTGAGCATGTGCGACCCCGAGTCCTCGCTCGCGTCGCAGTGATGGCACTCGGACGTTGGCTCTTTCTCCCTCCGACGCAGATACTTCCCGAAGCACCCGTGCTCGGTGATCATCTCCGTCGGACGGTACGAGAGGCTGTCGTGTGGCCTCTCTAGCCACTCCTCCATGATGGGTCTTACCGCCGCTACTACGGCGAACAAGCTCCCTTATGAAATTAGAGATTACCTGTGAATGAAAATGTAGTTAAAGAGTAAATTGTGTCAGAAAGGCTATTATACAATCCAAGAATACTTAGATGATAAACAGGCTTGAAAATAAACTTGTATCCGTGGGGATTTTGCGCACGTAAAAAGAAAAAAAAGACTAAGTAGACATATTAAATGTTTGTAAATAGACAAAAAAAATCTTGCCGAGGTCTTCTTAGGACGAATCTTTTATATTGACGTTTTGTAAGTGCCAATTTAATGGTATATGCAGAATAAATGATTTTTGACATTTGATTTGACTTATCGCGTTTAGCTCAACTGTGGTAGGTACATATGTGCTCTCCGAAGGCACATACGTACCTGCCTCCTACTCTTTAGAGCACGCCACCGCCACTGCAGGACAATCTCAATATCCTAGGCACGGATATTCGCTGCAAACAGAATAACAGAAACAACATCGAGAGCATCATCAAAACAGCAAGTGAGACGTTTTTTCACGCCGAAGCAGCGGTGTCTTCTCTATAAGACACAAATTCGCTCCTGCGTGGAATACTGCTCGCATCTCTGGGATGGCTCCGCAAAATACCTACTAGATGCTCTCGACAGGTTGCAGCGACGCGCGGTCCGAATTATTGGGAACCCTGAGGTCATGAACACCCTCGAGCCTTTGCAGATGCGTAGAGATATTGCTTCCTTGGTTGTATTTTACCGTCTCTACCATGGTGAGTGTTCTGATGAGCTCTTCCAGTTAATCCCACCATCTCCTTTCCTACATAGGACAACACGTGCAGTCCTTAGATATCACCCTCACACTGTGCATAATATACGAGCAAGAACCAAGCGGTTCGGAGACTCTTTTCTTTGGCGCACCAGCAAGACCTGGAATTCATTACCAGCATACGTGTTTCCTTCTTTTTGTCGTCCCGGGGCCTTTAAGTGGGGCGTGAAAAAACCTTTGATGAGGCCACCAACACTTAGTGTCTGTAATGGTGAATCTCTTTCCCGAGGCTATGCCGTTAGCCTACCATCAGGCGAGGTGAAGTCAAGTTGGCGTGTCCTATATAAAAAAAAAGTCAATGCCCTTAAGGACTATATAATATTTATAACCAAGTCACATTAAAAACTATGAGACCCGTCTAGCCTTCGGTTTTTAGTTGTTAATGTCAGCGCCAGAGCTGGCAACCTAAGGTATGTATGTACCTATAATATGATCGCGTTATCATTCCCGTTATCATTATTGTATATCATGGAACGCGATAGTTTAAAAGTTATCATAGTACCGATGTCACCAATTTGCCGTATTTGTTAACATTTATGGTTACTGCTCCGGCTCTCTGTTACAGTAGCGTGATGATATTTAGCTTATAACCATCATTGATAAATGGTCGCTTAACACAAAAATAATTGTTCGATTCGAGCTTGTAGTTCCTGAGATTAGCACGATGAACCAAACAAACAATTTTTTTTTATAAAACTTAGGTGGCAGACAAGCTCACGGCCCATCTGATGGATAGTGGTTATCACGGCCTATGGATGTGTGTAACACCAGCGGAGTCACACACGTGCTGCCAACCCTGTAAGAACAGAGTTTCTGTGCCGTCAGCGCAGAAGACACCATCAGAACAAGCCTATGGTCTTCCCACTGACAGTACAAAAACTCTCCAATGAGCTCTGGCTACACTACTGACCACCGGGAACACAACACAAGGCTATATATAATAGCCGTGGCATTCTGTAGGGTGCAGGTACTTCCCCAGTCGGACTACTTAATTGGGGCGTGAATACCGTTGTGCCCTACCTGTTGCTACAATTACTAATATTAGTATGTATTACATACTATTGGCACAGTCTAACATCTCATACTTCACTCCTCGATATACTGTGCTATTAGTACTTATTGACTAGAGTTAATTTACTAAAAGCAGATTCACTCACGCGCCGTACATGCTGTGTCACTAAACTCTATTTAAAATGTAGATTGAGTTATAAAATAGGCTTATTGCACAATGTTTTTGACTAAGAACAATATCAAACGATGTCTTGAACTAAAGAGCAATAATATGTTAATGTCCTTTACTATGTGAGTGTAACAAACCAAATAATGAATTGGATTTATACCTTACCCTTTTTAACGATGCTATCAGCTTGTAGTGCACTGAAACGCTACGCTATAATATAAAACTTGTCAATTTGTAGACAGTTTGAGGCATGTTATCACCTCTAAGCCTCTTTTTGTTAGTTTTCCTTTTCCTTCAAGGCTCTGCGCATAAGTAAGGCAAAAACGGCGTTTACAACAACTGTATTTAGATAGATAGATAGATAGATAGATAGATAGATATTTCTTTATTGTATATCAACAGATTTACAGTAGGACAAGTAGGTAGCATGTATACAGTTCAATGTACAATAAGTACCTACCCAGTATTATAATAATAATAATAATAAGATATTTATTTCAGACCATAGTCCATAATTAAAAAAATAAATACACACACTGAACAAACACATCAACATACGTGTGCTCGGATCAAGGCTTTCACTATAGCCGAGTCCTGCTTATCTGCAATGACCTTCAGGATACCGTTAGTGCTACCCCGTATTCTACTTAAGCTGGAAGCGAGTCTTTTTCGCATGATGGCATGAAAGCCGTCGACTCCAGCATCGGCAAACATGCCAGATGCACTACAGAAGCGGGGTAGCCCTAACAACATCCTGAACCCATTATTATATTGGACGCGTAGGGCATTGAGCGTTCGCTGCGTATAGCTGAACCACAGGCTGCACGTGTAGAAGGTCTGACAGTATGCTTTGAACAAGGTAATTTTGACTGCATCACTACATCGTGCAAACCTTCGAGCCAGCATATTGCTTTTGACCGCCAACGCCCTACGCTCCCTCTCAATATCAACTTGGTCTTCAAGGCCGTCGGTAATGTAGTGCCCCAAGTATTTAAACTTGTACACCCGTTTTAGCTCCGTACCATTCAGCTTAATTGCGGGCACAGTTAACGGACATTTACCGGAGGCCCTGAAGACCATGTATTCACTCTTTACACAGTTATAGATAAGTCCCATTATCATCAAAGAATTTTGGTGTATTCCTCTTTAAATTATATATGAAAGATCGTCGTTCTATAAATATGGAACCTTTACACATTTCTATCTATATTCTAAACTAGACAAGTGGGAAAAGTACATGTTTAAATTCTTAGATAATGCTGTAGAAGGCCGATACTAAACTGATACGGACTCCGCGAGATTTTGATTGGAACAGATAGCGGTTTATAACAGATGCTCTTTGGAACTACAAGAAAGTAAATAATAGCAATAATTATTTGATATTCTACTAATAAAGTCAGTTTCTACTAGCATAGTATCCTAAGTGGATTTCATGCTTTACCGTAAACAAAACGATTTGTTTGTATGCCAACATAAACAAACAAATCGTAATAACAGAAAATGAGCTAATCCTTGACTACGTAATTATGAAAGGAAACCGTTAGAGAATGTTATCAATTCCAAACGTAATGATTCGACTAAATAGAAAACAAGAAACCAAGCACGAAAAAATTGAATGCAATTAATTAAAACGGCTTCTTCCGGTACCTATCTTCCATCAAAAAAACTATAAGAAATGGAGTGCCTAAATATCTACAGGAAAAAAGACTTCTGTATTAAAATATTTTAATGACAAACTACTTATATCCAGACAATTTTCACTTGAAAGTTCAAGAAAACTTATTCGTAGGATGTTCCAGAGATGTACGATGTTGGAGATTTCATCTCAGGTTGCATTCAAGACTTCGGAGCCTGGTATACGCTTATTTGTCAAAGGTAAGTAAACTAATTAGAACCTAAAATAGGCACTTTTATATTTAATGCCATTCTAACAATATTTTCATTTTTACGAATCACATTAAAAGCACGATTCCGAATTCTGTTAAATAGGGACCAGTAGGTCCAAAAAGGCCACTGGAATCTTGTTATGGTAATATTTTGTCATCAAGTATTATTTACACGAAATTAGAATCGGCTTAGTAAATGAATTGTTGTGATTCTGCTAATATGAGTGATCATTTTACATAATAATATTGTATAGGAATCTATTGAGATTACTAAGTTAACACTTTTATCTTCACCGTGTCTCTTGCGAATAAATTTTCATTCATTCATTCATTCATACGGCGTTTCTAGACCAGCACAGCACCATTGCACACACATTTAGGGTCAACGCTCACTGACGCAGCGGCACGTTTATTCAGTTATAAAATTATTATATTGAAATTGTTCTTTTGCATGAGAAAATTATAAATTGATTCCGCCGGTGATGCTCATGGCTACACAGAGAAGAAAACGTCCCGCCGGTGATTCTCATCTATACCTATAAAATAAATACACTCGAAGTAATTCTATCACTAAATATATTTAATAATAATAATAGCTTCGTTACATTCGTAAGCGCTCACATAAACGACAGCGACATTCTGTGATGGCTATCCCCAGACGATAACACGACGATTGTCGTGAGTCTGCGTCTGTTTCCACATGATCCTTGAGCACCTTGTAACCGCACTGAAATAAATCCATGAGCAAAGAATATATTTTACGTATGGCTAAGAAAATAGCTCTAGCTCTCTAACTACTAGTTTATTGTGAGCATCAAGATGGCGGGACCAAGCCCCCAATTTAAAATGTATCACATTGAAGTGTTTGTACTACATATGTACTATTTGTATCCCAAACAAGACATTTGTACCTATAAAGGTAAAGAACTATGTCAAGTCGTCAATGGTCCCCCTACTTTGATATCAAAGTAACGGATTCTTCTGGAAGCGCTACTCAGAGGCTAATTCACACCCCAAGACTTAGTACTACATATATACTCATTTTTCAATATAATTGGAAGTGCCAAATTAAAGTTAAGTGATTATAGCATTAGTCTCGCCAAATTGATGATTCATGTTATCGCTGAATTCGTGTGAGAATCGTTACAGATCGTGTAAAATGAAATGTGGAAACTTAGTACGTCCTAAGTACATGAACTTGTGTAATTTTTATTTTCATAGATTAAGTACATCAAAAGTTACCTATTATTCATCATTTTTGAAGTGGACACAAACGAAACAAAAACCCCCGATCGGACCTTGGATCGTAACGATAATATGACGAAGTGCTCTCCTAGTTAGGGTGCTCCGACATGACAAGGCTTGCATCAAAATATGTATTACTAGGTATATCAAAGTTATAGGGCTAACTAACGCAACTTATTTTAAGGGTTGTTTTTTGTGATGGGGGTTTTTAAATTTTTAAATTTTAACCATACTGCTTTGTGCAGCGGAAATGTATCGTCATTCTGTGTATGAATGCGCTTGATAACAACAGTAAATAGTAGTAATATTGCCTATTTTAATATTCGTATTTACGTGAGTAACCTAACAAGTTCTTTTATATTCTGTTAGCTATGTTAAGGATTAACGATGAAGAGGAAAATACAAACAGGAAGGAAAAGTATAGTGCTGTTGGAAGATAAAAAAAAGGTATTTGAATATTATAAAGCAACTTTTATTCACGGTATACCATCGCCGAATGACCTAATGTTTACTTATATAAGTAGACAACTGAATTTAAAAATGACTCCGAAAAGTTTATACCTATCGGTTAAACGCAATTTCAATTATTTTTTTGATGGAACTGAATCTGAAACGGATAGCGATTCTAACGTTAAGGAAATTGAACATGATGAAAGTAGTGACTACGATGGTGATGAATTGCTTCTAGAATCTGAACAATTTCATTTCTATTTAGATATTTACGCTTGGAGCAATTGGAGTTAGATCAACATATTTAACAAACCATTTGTACGATCTGTAACGATTCTCACATGAATCATCAATTTGGCGGGACCAATGCTATAATCACATTACTTTAATTTGGCACTTCCAATTGGATTGAAAATTGAGTATATACCTGTACATTTGTAGTGCTAAGTCTTGGGATGTGAATTATCAGCCTCTGAGTAGCGCTTCCAGAAGAATCCGCCACTTTGATATCAAAGTGGCGGGACCAGAGACGACTTGACATACTTCCTTTACCTTTAAAGGTACAAATGTCTTGTTTGGGGTATAAATAATACATATGTAGTACAAACACTGCAATGTGATACATTTTAAATTGGGGGCTTGGTCCCACCATCTTGATGCTCATAATTGATCCGGTTTCAATCATGGCATGGTATGTACAGTCAGAAAAGGAGATAATTATACCCCTTTACATTCAACTTTATATGAAAAAGTGTACTACACTTATAGATAGACAGATAATACTTTATTGTACATCAATACATTTACAGCTGAGACAAGTAGGTAATATGCATATACAATGTACAATGGGTGGCCTTATCGCTGAAGCGATTTCTTCCAGGCAACCTTGGGATGGACAGTAACGTGACAAGACTAAAGACATATGGTGTAGTTATCATATAAAACTAAATAAAAGGTATACTAAAACAAAAAGAAAGACAAAGAAAAGCACAGATAAATGAAAATAAAATAAAATAAACAGCTTTACTTTAAGTATTTTAAACATAATCGCCTATCCACAACACAAACAGATATATAAAATAAACTAAGTGGTAGATATAATAAAATAAGCAATACATACCAATATGAAAGGAAAACAATAAGTAGCAATGTGAACATATAATTGCGAGCTATCACAACGTACACGACGTTAAGTAGTGGTTCTTTACCATTCCTTTAAAGATGTTAGGGGTTCTTGCTCGGTTGATGTTTAATGGCAATGCATTCCACAAGCGCACAGGCTTGACAGTGAATGACTTGTCGACGAAGTCAGTGGCATGCATTGGCATTCTCAGCCTTAAATTCTCAGATGATCTCAGGCATCTTTTATGTGTGTCATGAAGGAACTGGAATCGTTCTTTGAGGTAGGAGGGAGTGGTGGGATTAAATAATACTTATTTCTGCATTTCTGCGAAGCCGAATTGGAAGCCACTTGAGTTGTTTACGAAAATCTGAAACGTGATCATACTTGCATAGACCAAATATGAATCTTATGCAAAAAATTGAAGTCGCTCAAGTTTATCTAGTTGCTCCTTTGTGAGATCGGGATAACTGACATCGTCGTCATTGAGTACAGTAAGAAGAAGCGATTGTGCGAGCGCAGTTTTGGTGGCAATTGTAAGGAAGTTTCGGAGCCTTCGCAAGGCACCCGCTGAGGTGAAAAGTTTTTGACTGGTTTCCTGTAACTGGATATGCCAAGAAAATGAATTATCCATGTAGAATACCCAAGTTCTTGACATTGTCACTAACCGACACGACTGCTCCACTCATAGTTATCTGTGGAAGTTGGGTCCAATCTAATTTTGAAGTCAACCTGGGACTCCCGATAACAATTAATTGTGTCTTGGATGAATTTAGGGTGAGTCCATGGTTCTTGCTTCATTCGCATATCCGATCCAAGTCCTCTTTAAGCACAGTAAATGCATTTGAAAAGTTATTTAGAGGAGCTTGGGTGTAAAATTGTAGATCATCAGCATGAAGGTGATAGGATGAAAGTAATTTTTCGGAGATTGTATTTATAAAAATGGCGAAAAGTATCGGAGAGAGAACGCCACCCTGCGGTACTCTACCGGTCGTATTACACCAGGAAGACAAAGATACGTCTACATGAATACGTTGCTGGCAACCGAACAGGTAACTACGAAACCACCCAATAGCCGTTAGAGATATATTATTAGAGCCGAATAAGCAGGATGTCGATATCTACGGTATTAAAAGCGTTGCTAAAATCAAGTAAGGATAAAAGCGTAAGATTTCCACTATCCATACCCAGTCTTATGTCTTCCGTGATATTAACCAATGCTGTCGAAGTACTGTGTCCAGGACGGAAGCCGGATTGCATGGGGTTTAGCAGCGTATTTTTATTAACAAAGGAGCTGAGTTGTGAGTGAATCAGACGCTCTAAGGCCTTGGAAAGAAAAGGAAGGATAGATATGGGACGATAGTCAGAGAAGGAACACGGCTTAGATTTTTTGGGTAAAGGAATAATCTGTGCACTTTTCCAAGAGCATGGGAAGATAGCAGACGAAATGGAGTAGTTATAAATATGACATAGGATAGGAAAAATTTGCTCTAGAATAGGCACAATTATATTTCGGCTAACGGCATCGCTACAGACATAATTGGATGAAATCGATAGAATGCTCTTTTTAACATCTCAAGAGGATAATTGGTTGAAGATAAAAGGAGGATGATCAGGAGTTGCTAAAGATATTGCAGTGTATTATTTTCAGTAGTTCCAATAAAATTGGTTGAAGTAGAGAAATGTAGATTAAGTGCATCTAAGTTAATATTTTTAGGAATTGAGTCTTAACGTGACTTTACAACTCCCAATGAATTCAGAAATTTCCAGACTTTGGCTGGATCCCCGATTTCTACCGAGGTATGGATACGTTGGCTTTGTGCATTCCTACACACCCTGTTGCATTTATTTCTAATAGCCACATACTTCTCCAAAATAATCTGGGTAGGTTTGATTTTGTACCTTGCCTTAGCGGCAGCTTTTTTTGACATTATCTCTTTAATGTCAGGTGTAAGCTAAGGGGTAAGTAAGTCTTTAACTTTGATGGCACGAATTGGTGCATGCACATCATAAAGTCCAATCATTTTTCCAGTCAAAATATTGTCTTTGGTGTCTGTACAGTTAGAAGATAGCAGAGGATTCCAGTCTATTATATGCATCCTCACGAAGTTTGTCAAGTGCAATGACACTAAAATTGCGCTGCATTATAATTTTGGGTTTTTCTTTAGGTGGTCGTATCTTGTAGGAAAGGTAAATGAGATCGTGGTAAGAAAACATATCAGCAGAGCATTAACCATGCTTTACGACATGAGTAGGTAAAGAGACAAGTATGAGATCAAGAAGACTAGGGGCGCAGTTAGGAAAATGTTGAGTAGTGTTCAGAGGAAGGATAGACAAGTTAGAAGAATGTATAAGGCGGCTTAGAGAAGAAGCACGCGCAAATCTCCCATTACTATTACGTGCTTGTATGATGGTAAGTAGGTATGTAACAAGTTTTCAAAAGAAGAAAAATAGTTTACTTTTGATGATGAAGGATAGTAGACTCCAAGTAGAACTTTAGAGTGGTTCAGTTCCAGCTCCAGGAAAATATGCTCACCTGCATCGGATGACGTTGATTGACATATTTGTGTATATAAGTAAATAGTATATGAGAGAGGAAAAAAATATTTAAAAAATCCACTCACTGTCCACCCGCCAGTCCTGTGTTACAATAAGAAAGAACAATTTATTACAAAACAACAGAATAAACAACAATGCAAAAGGTAATTAGTACGAGCTGGGCAACAAGTATGATATTCAAAATTTATTATACGAAACTGATATTTAAAAAAAGGATTAAAACACTTGTATTCAGATTGTAAGTAATGCTTAACTTGTAATAATAATCAATTTATGAACATGGAACGCATTCTGTTCCTGTTAAATGTCAAAAACATCAAAGAAAACATAAATATGCCAAAAAATCTAAATATGTTTTAATAAAGAAGGTATAAAGAAAATTTAAACTATCACTGCATAAGCATTACATAATGTTTGATCAAAATTGAAAGTGAAATACATACGTATGCTACCCAGCAAGAGTCATCATTACAATTTCTAATTTTTCACTGCATTATGCTTCGTCCTGGTAGCAGTGATTTTGGAGGTCGTAGCTGCCGTAGCTTCATCGTCAGAGCACTGTATCTTATCCAGGACACTGAGTGAAACAATTCGATGCCGACCTCCAGCAGAACCCAAGACAAACACCGTGCCCTCCCTTGTCCAGCACTTGTGTACCCCGAATTTATCACGGGCGGCCATGTATTTTTTTATACCACTTAGTTGGCAGACAAGCACACGGCCCACCTGATGGAAAGTGGTTACCGTGGCCTATGGACGTTTGTAACACCAGAGGAGTCACAGTCGCGCTGCCAACCCTGTAAGTACAGAGTTTCTGTGCCGTTAGTAGAAGACAAAGCAGGACAAGCCTTTAGTCTTCCCCACTGACAGCACAAATTCTCCAGTGAGCTCTGGCAACCCTACTCACCGCTGGGAACACATCACGAAGTTATTATAGCCGCGATATTCTGTAGGGCGGAGGTGCTTCCCCAGTCGGACTGCTCAATTGGGCGGAAATACTGCCGTGTCCTACCTCCTTCAAATGAACGCCTTATGTCGTGATTTGGCGAGGAATTCGAATTCGGAATACCGTAACGCCTGTAACTTTCAGGTTAGCCTTCGCAGACCATATCGTATCCTTCACCGCATGGCTCTGAAGCTTCATAAGTACAGGTCTGGGCTTGACATTGGATGACTGCCGTCCCATTCTATGGCATCGTTTGACGTCTGCGGTTGAGAAGGTGCCTTGAGTTTTTGCTTCACGACATCAGTGACAACTCTGCCGATGTTTTCATCCTCACACTCCTTAACGCCATGTAAAACCAGTATTTTTCGACGACTACGCATCGCCAAGTTATCTATTTCTCGTGCGACACTACTGAGCTGTTGGGAAAAGGACTTGAGTGTCTGAAGAATGAACTTCTTGAAGGCAGCAAACTCTTCCGCCAAACCTCCTGTGTTAGGCGGTGTCTTCTTCTGGAGATCTGCCTCGAATTTTGACATCCTCTCCTCGATATAGTTTTGCACATCAAGTATTGACGCTTCCATTGTGTTTGTTGTGAGATACTGTACAGTTCACGGAAATAACACTAGACTAGCAGGTATCTACTGTTAGCTGTATAATTTATTCATATGTAAGTCATAAAATTTAAAAAAAACTATTTTAACTTTAATTTAATATAAGAGCTCTTTTCAATTAAACTTAATGCGTCAACTACCCACATAGTAGTTATCTTTTGTTGATTGTACCTATGTAAAAAGAACAATATTTACTCACAAACTTTTCAGCACAAGTTTTATGATGAGACTCTAACTTCACCCACACACGCATACACACATACATACGTGCATATATTCATGCATGTAAATCCTAAGGGTATTGACACGTACACATAAAAAAAAATCTAATATTTACCAAGGCCGCCATTTTGGCGCAATAATGTCGTCTGGCACTCGGCTTTACGCTGTTCGCGAGGAAGGCCCAAGCACTGCCAGCCAGCCTGTCCCACTTCAGAGCCTGTACCGCGCAAGCTACCGCGCTGGCACTGGGCCCAGGTGGCACTTCGTGATTATCATCATCTTCATGCTTGCTTACGATCTGTGAAAAAGGCTTTTAACGGTTTTTGAATACCATGATATTACATCGTCATCAGCTTTTTGTATTTAGGTTATGTATACCGAATCAGTCATCATCTTCCTCGAGTCAATCTCTAGATCTGGTACTTATATAGTGGCTATATTTTTTAATTTTGTCGACCAAAAACTTGCTGAATATTGTAGAGCAACAGCGTTTTATTTTACTTACATAAGATAGTCAATTAGACTACGCCTCGCGTGATGGTAAGCTGAAGGCAGTCTCAGAAACGAGGGTCACCAATACATACATATACCATGTTACAATGGTGAGACTCAGCTTGACGTCATATGCTTTTACACGCCCCGCTTAACGAACCCTGGACTAAAGAAAGGAGGAAACACGTGAGCTGGTAAAGAATACTAGACCTTAATGGTGCCACAAAGGAAAGAGACATCGAACCGCTTGGTTCTAGATCGGATATTCTGCACCGTATGCGGGTGACATCTAAGCCCTGCACGTGCTGTCCTGTGTAGGAAAGAAGAGGGTGGGACTAATTGGAAGAGCTCATCAAAACATTCACCATAGTACAGACGGTAAAATACTGTCTGTACAAGTAGGTACTTTGCAGAACCATCCCAGAGATGCGAACAGTACGCAGGCGCGTGTTGTGTTTTATAGAGAAGACAAGGCTTCCATAAAAGATAAATTTAACTACATGGTGGAGGAGAAGGATAGAAAATTTGTCATTTTGAGATTAACCATTTAGAAAATTGGTCATTCAGAGAAATAAGCTTTTGGAAAATGGGTTTTTCAGAGAATTAGGCCTTCTGCGCTTAAAACTATTTAGTACCGTGGAGCAGTTATCAGACAGCGCCATCCATGCGTAAGCGCTGGGGTGGCGACGCACGAGGTCCCATAGAACCGCACGACGTTGAATATGATCCGTATAAATCGGTTGCATCATCAGCACACTACAACAGTAAACATCCTCACCATTATAATACGTTGAATGTTATGAAAGAAGTAGTTAGGCCTATAGAGGTATTTAAGTACGCATCTGTTCTGCAGTGGTTAATAAAACTTTGGAGTTAACAGCACAAAGACTAACCGTCGCAAGGATCTAGAAAATTACACAAGTTATATTTGAGCTGTTTAATAAGAAGCTTTACATAACATAACATAAACTCACGCCTATATCCCCGAACGAGTAGGCAGAGGTGTTAGCACCCACATTTCGCCAGTTTATGTTTAAGTCCCAATGTAATAGGTGGTGAGCCTATTGCTATTAACCGCGATAAATACACGCATAACTTTGAAAAGCATCGAAAAGTCATTGGTGTGTGCCATGGTAAATCTGGGATCGAACCTGAGACCTCGTCTGAGTAGTTCAGTCAGCTTTAGTATTTAAAAAACACGAGATCTTGAGATGGCTAAGCGCTTACTACACTTTCAATTTCTTGCAATGTCTCATAATAGGATTCCTGTTATAATTTACTCAAATTTAAGATTTATTTTTCAATTTTACAAAAATAGTCTTCATACGTGAGTGGCCATCTACTGCTGCTGTTGCATTTTTCATAAGCCGCCATTGAATCCTCAATATTACCGAGCATATGATAGCACTCCGCTTCTAAACTCTTCAAATAACTGATCTAAAAAGTAGTAAAGTATAAATGTTTTGAATATTCTGCACAAGTAGCTACAAATATTGTGAATGTCATTGATTGAGATTATCAAATCTTACATTGCCATATTTAGTGATGCCGATCTGCACGTGGCACAGAGCGTCTTTGAACTCTCCACGTAAGCGACAACATAGAGCAATAAGGTGATAGTAGACAGACGATTCTCCCACTTGTGATAACGCACGGGCCAAACATAATTCTGCCAACTAAAAATTATATATAATAGTAAAACTAGATAGAAGTACCAGTTAGAATACATCCTCTATGGGGAGTGAAGGGCTGAGTTCATTTTATCACTTTTCTCCATCGAATGTTACTCAAATAACTCTCTGGTGTACAATAACAAGATTCGACTAAAGATGGTGAAATTTTACTGTGTTTTTTAAATAATGGAGCCCACTTCTCAGTGTGCCTACTTTGAGATCTTATAATGAATTAATCACAACTTCTGATCGAAATCCTGAAATTATGACAAAAGTTTACTAACAGTTATACATCTCAGCCTAAGTAACACATCAGCAGCATCGTAGAAGTGACTCATTCCTGGCAGTAGCGGTGTTGAATCCCACCAGTCACCAAGTTCACGCTCCCATCCACGAGCGTAAGGAATCTCCTCTGTTTGCCCCTCTCGCTGACTCCTAATAAGATCACAATTTTTATTGTACAATTAGTAAATTTGTTGCCTCTGCCTACCCCGGAGAGAAATAGATGTGTGTGTGTATGTATATGTCTATAGTAAATTGTCTTACTGGTGCCGGAGTAGGGGTGCGATGGCTGTGCATATGGTCCTAGAGTCAGTCGATACGGAACTAGATGGAAGCTACTAATGTCAAGCAAAAAGAAATCCCGCACAAAAGTGGTTGACCCTGAAGATGGTAAAAGAACCTCATACGCCCAACTTCTAGTCCACATTTTTGTATTACATGGTTTTAAAGTCAAATTCGTGCCGAAACTACGGCATGCAATAGGCACGTCCGAACTTTGACAGTTGGTAGCGGCCATCTTGTTGAAGTTACATTTGTCAAATTGGTTGTCATTCTGTTTTGCCAAATCATCATAAATAGCTATAGCATTCAACAACACGTGCAAATGATAAAATTGTTTTATCAAAAAGGTTCTGTTCGGGCAACGCACCGCGCGCTTAGCCCATTTTATGGTCGCCATAATCGTCCTACTGAGAGGACTATTCGTCGTGTGGTGGACAAATTTGAGTCCACTGTCTGAAACGAAACGCAAGGTCTATCGAAAACATCACCGCTGTCTGTGAGAGTGTGCAGGAGAATCCGAGGCAGTCGATTTCGCGTCGCTCACAAGAACTCGGCATTTCACAGTTCACAAATTTGCGTCGTGACTTGGGCCTGCACCCGTATAAAATGTCAACGGCGAGCGCTATAGGTCGATGATAACCACCTTTTTTTGGCATGAACTGGATCATCTGAACACCAACGACATGTGTTTTCAACAAAACGGCGCTACGTGCCACATAGCTCATGCCACATTGAATATTCTGCATGAGAGATTTGAGGGCATGGTCACCTCACGTGGAGCTGACGTGAACTGGCCACCGCGTTTTTGTGACTTAATTCCGCTGGACTTTTTCTTATGGGGGTTTCTTAAGTCGCAGGTCTATGCGAATAAACCATAAACCACAGCGGTCCTCAAAGCCAACATAACCTATGCCATAGGTCAAATTCAGCCTGATTTATGCGCAAAAGTCATGGAAAATTGGATGTTTCGCATGCGCTCTATCTAGAGAAGCCGTGCCGGACATTTGAATGATGTCATATTCCACACGTAATGGCATAACTACATCCTTCAAATACATAAATAATTGTCATAATATCTCACACACTCTTTGTTTTATTTAAATTTTATCTGTGCTTTTCTCTTTCTGTCTAGTTTTATATGATAACTACACAATATATATCTTTTATCTTGTCACATTACTGTCCATCCCAAAGTTGCCTGGAAGAAATTGCTTTCAGTGATAAAGCCGGCCATTGTACATTAAACTGTATGTACATGCTACCTACTAAAAACACTTGTACAAAAAATTGTATCTATCTATCTAGCTCTTATTCTTCAGGCATGTCCGGAACTACAAGAATTAATGAACAAATTTGTATACGAAACTTACTTCTGAATAATTCTCATAATTCTATCGAATATCAAATATTGTTGTCGGTCATAGTAATAAACGCTTGCGATAATCCAGCCCATTATCCAAAATGGATAGAACGACAAAAGAGCTTCAAAGAACTGACCAGCAGCATCAGGGTCCTCTTCATATACCATACCACATGTAGAAACAAGTCTGCAGATTAAAAAGTATGCATTACTTTTTTCCAATACACAATAAATTGCATACACGTATACATTGGAGGAACACATGAGCGCAAAGTCACTGCAAGGGCAATCAAGCACATTGAGAAAATAAAATGCGAAAGTTTAGATTCCGATATAATCGCCCGCTGGCCGGTGATTCCCACACTGCTCCGCGTCACGCGGTGGAGCGCGGAGAAACGTGGTGTCACGTCCCCTCTACGGAACTCTTTTTGGATTGAAAACACGCGGGGTCCCACACCCTGAAAACGCAATCAAATCTGGAAAATTTGTGGGTTACTAATAGATCTAGCCAGGGTTGGGCAAAATACATATTTTACTTTAATTGAAACACAAATTACAAAATACCGTAATCGCAAGTAATTAAAATATAAAATATTTTATTTGAAATTTAAAATACAAAATACAGTATTTTAACTAATTTTAATTGAAATACTTTCAGAAAATTTACCTCCCCTTTCCTGGCAAGGGTGGTAATGTAGGACGCGAACCGATAAAATCAAGAGTGGTGGTATTGTGGTGCATTCAACAGCTATGCAGTAAGCACGGGTTCGTTCACGCTCACTGCAAATATTTGTATACAGGATAGAGGGACGGACGCATCGTGCAACCGTCTTGACCTGCTTCTGCTAGCTCAACTTGAACTCAGGCTCGAGCTTAAGGATGACGAAGGTTGTAAAGCAATGTGCGACCTCAGGTGCCCGATTCGCCTCCGCGTATTGTAAGCTTCGCGGGACGGAAGAGATCTGAGTCTCCTCAGGACCTGCTCCCCCGCCTCGTTCTTGAGTATTACTCGCTCGCAAAAGAAGGCGGCGGCAGCCCACGCGCTTGCACTGCGCATGATCGCCCTGAGAATTGCGCTGAGCGAGAGGACTCTCTCCCTTACGGTCGCCACGAATACCTGACTCAACCCTGCCCAACCCTGGATCTAGCACACCAATTTCTACTATGAATATATGTGACGCTGACGCATCAGCGTACCTGCTAATATACGAGTAGGGACGAGTCTCAAACGGGGTCTTTCCTTTCTGGATTGAGGAGTCAGACGGCAGTCGCTCCCCTAAAAGGCAGAACCCGGTTTTAGGGTGCAAATATAGGATGCAACCGAAATTGACGTCGATGATGATGATGACTTGATACACTAAAAACTTGTAGAAATGATTGTTATGCTTACGTAAGGGGATGTCGTGGATCAAGTACAATAGCATGATTAAGGCTGACTTTGGCCCAGTCTCTGTCAATATCTTTAAGGCAAGTGGATAGTTCTCTCCAGATGTTTGGATCTCGTGGTTTATTGACTGCTACCTGAGAATACACATTAACCTAATAATAAAATAATGGCACAAGAGGTTCTTCACAACCATGAAAGCATTTTCCTGCATTGATTTTTTACGATAATGTGTCTGTGTACTCGGTCGTAAGGTGTCAAGCAAGGTATCATAAATTATATCTATCTATCTTATATTATTTTATACATATAAAAATGTTATGTTGGTTTGTGTACGCTTCAAAAACTCAATAAGTTCTGCACCGATCGAGCTAAATTTTTAACATGATATATAATCCGCATCAAGGATTGTTTTTTATCTAATTTTTGCATCAGTCACATATTCGCGACCGAGAAAAAATAGTTTGCAAAATTAAACTTATATGACATGTATTCTTTGTTTTGTTTCTCATTTCGCAACCATTCAATCACAATGTGCCACAGCGAAGCGTGGCAGGGTACAGCTAGTATTCTTATATAATATATATTTTCTTATGAATATTTCAACTATTAGACAATATCAGGAAGTATCAGTCTGTTTATGAATTTGAAGTATCGACGCACTTTACTTGCCTGCAAGTAAAGGTCCATAGCATGGTGGTTATCTCGCATCTGTCTCGCCTGTCTAGCCGCTCTTAGTACGGGATCGACATCTTTTTCCTCTTGACTACTTTCTATAAGATTATCACATGCGAGTCGTACGAGACAAGCATGGGTCATCATCACCATTTCCTGAAGAAAATGTTTGCTTCATTAAAAATATTACAATTAACTTGGTAGAACAGTAAGTTAAGTTTCTTGCTCAGTTGATATCTGTTATGTATTAAAATGATATCATATTACGTTAATTAAATTATTACTTCGAATATTTCTTCAGAATGCAAATACTGCTGCACGACGAAGTTATTGTTCACAAAAAGGGCACCATCTTTCCAGCATGTTGTTGTAAGTTCTACTCGAGTTTTGGTTTCACTGAGTTGACGTACGAATACCGAGAATTCAGTGGTTCCTGTAAGTTTCAATCCAATGGTTTTACTATGTCAAAAAATTAGGAAAAACAAACAGGGTGTTTAAACATTCTTAACCTACTGAGTCAATTCCTAACAGACGAAAATGAATTGAAGATCGAGTCAATTGATTGAATTGTTGCATTAAATCGTCGTATTGTGTTGACTTCTAATAATAAAAATATTCCTCATAACGACTGTTTTGTGAAAGCCAAAAAAGATAAACAAATATAATATTTAACTTTGCTCATGAGGTTGTCGACATGTGGGATTAGGATTTAGCAATTATTGTGCCGATAGTCGTATATGTTCATGGACTAATTGCCAAGAGCCTCGACCAACATCTCAAGACGCTCGCGTTAAGCAGTTGAATCAAGGACTTGATGCAGAAGGCAGTACTACTCGACACGGCACGTATTGCGAAGAGATTCCTCTTTCTAGAGTCTTAACCACCGGTAGCTTGATCCTTACACTACTTTTGGGCTTCTACTTTTGAAATGTTTTTTTTTTCAAAAGAACAATTCAAAAGTAGATGTTCTTTTTTATTTTATTTAAAAATATAATTTGTAAGTTTATGAAATGAATAAAAGAAAAAATAACAATACGTAAATACCAAAATAGGGAACTCGTCGTAAAGCAGTTGCAGCAAGTTGAACAGAGGATTGCCAGTTCTTGGCAAATGCAACTCGTCCGGTACAGCGACGAGTAGCTGATCCTATACATTCCGATTCTTTTAACATTGCATCTATCTCAGTTCTGAAATTACAAATTTATGAATATGAATAAGATATGGGAAAATAAATTCATTATTACTCTATTGAGTATATTATACCTTGAATGTAATTTTGATTGGAAAGACAACGTCGATCAGATTAGCTGAGTCAGCTAATTCCATCGATTAATTAATCGATAATACTGAATATAGCCTGTGCCCATATTTTGCACCACAGTAATTTATCCCCCTCGTACACATCCATTTTGTTCAATCCTATCTAGAGCAATATGTGCAGGTCTAAGGAGTTACCCTCACACGGTGCAATAGATACCATCCGGGTATAACACACCAAATATAAAAAAGCCCCTTTCAGTTCATGTTAATCAGTTCTGCTGATGATTTGATGAATAGTTACATATAAATGTCTTGAGTTTTGAATGGAATTTTAAAGCATTTAGTATGCTGACTATTCAAATCGATTAAGTTATAGAATAAATTGAATTGGCTCAGACGGGCAAAGGTTCTGTGATTTATTGGCTCTGACCAATAAACCACAGAACCTTTGCCCGAAACCATCAAAATTCTTCAATACATATATCCGTCTTACGGCGACGATGGTTAAATGCCATCTACCGACATTCGTACGAATTATTGGAACCAATGAACGATGTTGCAATCATTTATTCACTATTGAATGAAATTTTAAAGCATTTAGTATGCCAACTATTCAGCTCAGGATTCACTTTTACTTTAAAAGCTTCAAAAAGCTGCTTAGTTTCTCAAATAATTCAACTACCATAATGTATTCCTAGTTCCTATTGTATATGTTAGACACTGTTAACTAACTTCGTTATATGTGTTGGTATGATGACTTTATACAAGGGCCTCGCCAGTTTTACTTCAACGATGACAAAGGCTGGATTCGCGTCGGCGCCTGTGTTGTATAATACCGGCGCAGTCAACTCTGTGCTCGCAGTCGACTCTGCTAATCTGACAATCAACATGCTAAACTACAATACATGGATAAGTTACTCTTGTATGTAAAAAAAAATTATATGAATACGTAAGGGACAAAAATAGTATAATCTTATTTGCTAACGATACTTCGTTAATTTTTGAAATTAAGAGGCACCAAAATAATTATGACGAAATGAATGATGCAATCACAAGAGTGGTACATTGGTTTAATACAAATAATATTTGCCTTAATGGAAACAAAACGAAATGTATAAAATTTACTCTACCTAATGTTACACAGGTGGAAACCAATGTACAACTCAATGGACAGGTGTTGAATCTTGTGGAATCGATAGTGTTCCTAGGCTTGAGTATTGACGCTAAACTACAGTGGGGATCACATGTTGAAAAAATTGCCTGTAAATTAAGTTCAGCCTCCTACGCTGTAAAAAAGATTAGGACTTTGACAGACGTGGATACGGTTAGAATAGTTTATTTCTGTTATTTCCATAGTATTTTGAGCTACGGCATTCTCCTTTGGGGTAACCCTGCAGATTTAAACACAATATTTGTGTTACAAAAGCGGGCTGTGCGAGCCATATATAATTTATATATGTACGGAAAAATGTTTCAAAATTCTCCAGAGTTTGTGACCGGTAGGTATAACATAAATACCAGACACAAGTCTGTGGTACTCGACTTTAAAAAATTTGTCCTTCATTCCAGGGCAACTGTATACGCTTTTTTAACAAGCTCCCTAATGAAATTAGGGATTTACCTGTGTATAAATTTAAAAATAAATTAAAAGAAAATTTTGCCAGAAAGGCTATTATAAAATCCAAGAATACATGGATGATAAACAAGCTTGGATATGAGCTGTTCGCTCAACTATCGTACTCAAGTAAATTTTTGTATTTTGATTAAGTAGACGTAAGTGTATGTTTGTAAATAGACCAAAAAAAAAGAAATGCCCGCTGAGTTTCTGGCCGGAGTCTTCTCAGGTCGGGGCCGCGTTTCGAACCATTTCGGTCCATTTACTAAACTGATTTTCATGTTCCTTTTTTGATGACGTTTTGTAAGTTCCGATATAATGGTCTATACAGAATAAATGATTTTTGACTTTGACTTTCAATTAATAGGTGGCATGGCTTCGCCCGTAAGGAATTTTGATCTCATTCCCGCAATTCATGGGAATATATTCCCGATATAAAAAGTAAGACTTTGATGTGCTATTCCAGACTTTTGTAATTTAACCCTGTACCTTTCAGCCAGATTCATTCAACACATATCAGCCAGAGCGTGATTGACTCACAAACATACAAATGAATGATGAATGGAAGGCTCTTCAATCTGACCATGTATTTCTTAGCAATTGCAGTTTTAATGTTTTCTTATACAAACGTTTAACTACTCTATAAAAGAATCAAATTATCAGTTTAGTGTACGATAGATGATACAGAGGACGCTCTACAAATTAAAACTGAAGCAAGCTGATTTACCAGACTCTCACTCTTAGTTGATGCTAAATCAAAAACCAAGTTCAACACGTACCTACTTATGTTATAATAGCGTGCAGCGTGTTAGTGTCTATTAAAATTGGCTTGTGTCATCAAATTTATGAACTGACCTTTCCGCTTTCAAAATGGTCGCATTAGAAGACGGTGGCAAGTTGCCTCCGAGCAATGACGTACAATTGCATTCCAGTATCATAGTTGTCTCGTGAAACCATAGCAGAGGCACCGCTAGGCGGACTGTTTTTTCTAAACCAAACATGATAAAACTTTATTGTACAAGAACGCTTCAAAAAATCTAATTACAATCTACCAAAAACCAATGGTGTGATGGCTATGTCAGAATCGAACTGTTTGAACTGGAGAACCTTTCAATAATCCAGAAATAGAAGACAAGAATATCCGCAGAAAACCCGACAGTACTTGCCTACTGCACAAGGTCAGTGGGTTAGGGGGTAAGGTCGAAAATTTAGCAAAAGGAGCGTTTAGCCATTGTCGTACCAGTATTATCCACTAATGGAAACAGGGGGATTTTTCCCCTTAATACCACCACATCAAGCAAAACTAATTTTATTTTATACGACAGTTTCAGTGGGACCAGTTTAATCCTGGCCTCACTAGTATGACCCACTAGCTCGTAGGACCACGGTTAATCCAGTTTACCCGTGGTCTCACCACTCAGCAGTATGATGCACTATACTCCAGATTAACTAAATGCCGATGTATATTATATTTATGAAACTATCTCAATTAATCCTAGTTCCATTGTATTAGAGGAGTACCTCGATACAATGCCTTAGAAAAAGAAAATGTCGATGCGTAGGTAAGTTCCACTATACTGCAATGGCCCTACAGAGAAAACAATACCCGGTGGCTCCATCAGTGGGTCCACCAGTGGGTAATATCGCGCAGTGTGGTACAGTTTAATCTCTATTTTATTATCCTTAATTACCTCCTGGATAAAGTAACTGGAACAAGTTTAAAAAAGCCATGAAACTATAAGTGTTAGTCGTATCTTGAGATTGAATGTGTATTTCTAGCGGCCATTTATGTTGTTGAATTTGTTTAGCGAAAAACTCTTCAGATGATTTTTTTATCAGCAAGCTACGATGAAACGAAGCCCATACGATTGTATCTGTAATAGAATTCAATTAATTATTATATTTTGAACGTAACAGGTGATCCTCAATGGTAATATGAAGCCAAAGGACAATTAGCACTCGTTACATGATTTCATTGGTTTCATCTAATTACTATATTAATTTGTAACGTGGCCATGTATGTACATTGGACAAATACGAAAAAAAAAACTTGGGATAGATTATAAATGATGGTACTAAACACAAATATAGCCAGAGAGAGTTATTTCAGCCAGATCCGATAGAACGTAATTGAATAACAAACATTCAAACATCTGCAAAAACTATCACATCTATACATTTAAATAAAAATGAAATCTGCCAATTGTTTGTTCGCGCATAACTTACGACTGCGTAAAAATGAGTGAGTTGTTTTGGTTTATAGGACAAGGTTTGCATACAATAAAAAAAAAACAGAAGGTGCAGCGGGAACAAGGCAAAAGAATATCGCAGTACGAAGTTCGCAGGGTCGGCCGGGTAATATTAGGTAACAGGATTAGGATGACTCACTGTCTTGTGGCATTTGGAACATGTAACGACGTAGATTTATTTTATCTTCATTGTGAAAATCCTTCAAATTACATACAAATTTTGCATCTCCTTTTGCAAATAAATTTTCACCGACATTTAAGCTTTCCCACTTTGCATTAAAGTTTGTGGGGTTAAACTTCTTGGGGATTCTAGAACCTTCGTTGAAATGAGCAAGTCCTGTATTCTGGAAAGTCAACATTTAGTATGCTATTCAAAATCGATTAAGATAGAAAAACATTAAACAAAATAATTTGAATGGTTTCAGGTGAAGGTTCGGTGGCTTAGTAGTCAGAGCGTTCCCCCTGTGAAGGAATGATCGCGGGTTCCAATCCCGCCTGGACCGTTTCAATATTTTCTATCTTAATCGATTTTGAAGTAATAGAATTATTAAGTATCCATCCCTGGACTTGGAACTAAGTGATTGTGTGTTCAAAGTCAATGCAGTTTACTTTCGACGCGAACCTAGTTCTGTCATAAGTAATTTAGTTTGGACTATTATGGATGTTTACAACTATTCAAACACTGTGATAGCTAATAAAAAATTGAATTTGTGGTATTTAAATCTTTTTGATTACTTTGCAAGGTAAGATCAATATGATGCTGAAAACATTTCTTTAAACTTTGTCCGTTTGAATTGGGTAAAATCTGAATAGGCTGGGCTGAATTTTACGAAACTTTCACTGGCGGATTATAACTACCTAAATAGCTAACATTAAAAGGAGTAATACAGGCTGCTTGTAAAATAATGTGAAGACTCCAGAGTTAGAAAATAAATTTAGAACAAAACAATGGTTAACATCTTACATATTCACAATAGAGAGGTGTTTTTGATATCGCAGTATAAATAAGTTCGTTGTCGTAGGGTGCAATCAAATTGTATGCTGCTACTAGTGTAAACTTCAACCAGTTGGCTTCCTTCAGGTGTTTGTGATGTACCGCGTTATCCTTGTGCCGAGTAGCACAGAGCTCCATCGTCAGTAGTGGCAAACAATCCCAACTTTTGCAATGTAGGACGGATGGCTTAATCTTTGGTTCCAAACGTTTTTTTATACGTATTGTTGTGTTCTCTGTAACCATACTTTTATTGTAATATCTAATAGTGATTCAACTCAATGCACTCCAACTACACCAAAGCTTCTAATGATTAAACTATTCTGTACTATAATTTGGAATGCATTAAGTTATTGCCTGTTTACGCCTATCGTAACATGAAGAGCAATCCGCGGAAACGTAACTTTAAGTATAACTTTTCCATACGTCTACACGAAATTGTTAATTTCTTTAAATTTTAATACTGCGCGTGCGTGTGCTCTTTATAATAATTATTTAGAACGTAATTGCAACCGTTCGTACAAAAGGTACCATAATCCGGCTCAAAGGACCATTGTTTGGAATTCGTTCGAAACAGTTTCCCGCGTTTGGGTTGGCGTCAATAAGGCTTTCTTAGCATTTCATCTTTTTTAGCATTGCTCTAACACGCATCAGCAGTCTCAGTATGGCAACATAGACATAAGTCATAACATAAAACATAAGACATAACTCTTCGTCTAGTGAACTGTCAGTCTAATCTCAAAACTGAAACATATACCGGTTCGAAACATTAGTCCTTCGAGTCGAGTCCCGATACGAATCGTGTTATATATTTTTTCCTGTATCGAAAATGGTTTGGTAGTGGTGGTCCTTCACCTCCAATGGTTCAATTGAATCCTCTTAAACTCGTAGATAACTGGCACAGCTGATTTATATTCGACGGGCCTTAAGAACTTGTTCAAAACGTTGAATCTCGACGGTTCAGTAAAACAACTGAGAAAATTTTAATAGCCAGGATGTTTAAAATTGTGCTCTGAATATTTGAATTAGGAAAATGTTCAAAGGTCACAAAGAAATAAACAAATATTCACCTTCGTCCTCTAGAAAAATAGACAAAATATCGACGTTACAACATGAGATATGTTCAGTAGGCGGATCCGTGGATGTATCAGTACATTTGAGTATGGAGGTAGACTTGGTAGACTCTGATATCGTGCGACTGTTAGTTTGAGACGTGGTCGTAGTTCGCTCGGACGTATCGGACTCGACTATTGTTGGAGGGTGGATGTTCACTATAATAGAAATTTAAATTCAATGCAATGTTGACTTGAAGAATGCCTTCAACTCAGTTAACAGGGACAGTTTGGTGTGGGACGCAATATGCGTCGACACCCTTGCCTCTTCCAAGTACGACGACATAACGACTGGTCGATGCTTCGCGTGACCAAACGGCTGGCCTCTTTTTCGCTCAACGGATTGGCATTGCCATCCAACGGGGCAATGCCGCCGGCTTTTTGGGCACATTACCAGTCGACATCGATGGGGATTTTCGATACTTAATTTGAACCTTTTGTATCCTATTTTATATTCTTGTAGCTAAATTAAAGTTACCGTTTTATGCATATGTATAAATATGATATGATATTGCACGAAGAAAATTAAAGTTTGACTGCAACGGTATTTTTGCCAGTATTTCCAATTCTGTTATAGCGCAAGTCTAAGGAATCGATTGCGACGTTGCGCATGAGTGACATGAACATTTTAACAAGACTTCCAGTTCCGAAACGCAAAGATTAAAATTCCTATATGCTTAAGCAGAGATAAATTTTTTTATATACATACATAAATGAAAGTAAAATAAATAAAATTAATAGAGTAATCTTTGAAAATAAAAGTGAAAGAGGTGAATTTTCTTTATACCACTTAGGCGGCAGACAAGCACACCGCACGCCTGATGGTAAGTGGTTCCCGTGGCCTATGGACGTATGCAATGCAACCCTGTACGCACAGAGAATTCAGTGTAAAAGACAAAGCAGGACAAGCTTTTCATCTTCCCACTGCCAGCACAAAAACTCTCTAATGAGCTCTGGCTACCCTACTCACCACCGGAATCACAACACGAGGTTTTATGGCCGTGGTATTCTGTAGGGCGGAGGTACTTCCCCAGTCAGACAGCTCAATTGGACGGAAATATCGTCGTGTCCTACCTCCTTGAACCCCATTGATTACTGTTACTGCAGGGGGTTTATCGATTACAAATAAAAGATAATTTTTAGCTAAGTTTCACTAAATAACTGATTTTTATTTCATTCTATTTTTATTACCGTGGGGCTACGGTTTGATCGCACCCGATTTCAATTAAGTAAGATGATAGTTAAAAGAAATGTACCTACAGTTCTTCTACACGTGGCTGTTTCCGGGAACGTGACCTGTACAATTACTGAGCCCCTTAGCAAAAAAATAGTATATTATATAAAGAAAGCTTTACATCATACCAACTAGTGGGCAATCGGCAAACAGACACATTTTTTCGTAATCTGATGGATCATAGCTCAGCGTCCCTTGAGCTAACACTCTAGTATGCTCCACATCTCTAGCTCCTATGGATTTGATTACATTGGACACTATCAACTGGTCAAAGTAAGTAACTTTTATTACAAAAAGTCTGGGATCTTCGTCAGGCAGTCGTAGGCTATGAATCTTAATGCTCAACGTATCAAGTGGCGCTTCATACTCTTCTGGTAGGCTATTAATTGCCCCCGCGGAATTGGAATTTAAAGAAGCCTTCTAAAATGAAAAACATTGATTTTGGTTATCTGATATTCAGTTCCTATTTACTATGCTGTTAGTCTGTATGTAAATGTATGAGAGACTAAATATCTGTTGTTCGTGTCTATCCACATGGAATTTTGATGCTGTCCCCGTTTGAAGTAGAAATAAAAGTATTGTGGATGATTGAATGTCTGTTCTTCAATCTCGCTCTAGCAGCTAACGGGAATAGGGATAAATTGTAGGGACAGATGACAAATAAAATTTTAACACAACATCAACATAAAATGACCAACTACTGAGTTGTAACTTACAGATTTCTTAGACATTTTTAAGATTGTTTTCTTTTTTATGAATTCGTTTCAAACTATATATTACTATGATTTTCCGCTTTCTAACATGAATCACCAACTTGACCTTTATAAATAAATATCATTTCACGAGTAAGCCTTTCTATAACTTTGTTATAAATATTACGTCACTGTCATATGTGGATATGACAGTGACATAATATTTATGATAGGATTTGTAATTTTGTAGGTTTTACGCTCAGGTTTTACTTACCTATTGAATGAAATTTTAAAGCATTTAGTACGCTAACTATTCATCGTCGCCTTAAAACGGATATATGTATAGAGGAATTTGGATGGTTTCGGGGGAAGGTTCTGGAAAGATCGCGGGATTGAATCCCACCTGAACCGATTAATTTTTTTCTATATCTTAATCGATTTTCCTACCTATTCACCATTTTAATAAAAAAAAAACAACTTCTGTTCAGGATTCCGTATATCAAGAGGAAAAACATATCCCTTATGGGATCACTTCATTGTCCGTCTGTCTGTCAAGACCTTTTTCTCATAAATGCGTGGATTTTTATTTTATACCACTTAGGTGGCAGACAAGCGCACGGCCCACCTGATGGAAAGTGGTTACCGTGGCCTACGGACGTGTGTAACACCAGAGAAGCCACACTCGTGCTGCCGACCCTGTAAGCACAGAGTTTCTGTGCTGTCAGTATAGTGGACAAAGCAGGACAAACCTTTAGTCATCCCACCGACAGCACAAATTCTCCAGTGAGCTCTGGCTACTCTACTCACCGCCGGGAATACAACACGAAGTTATTATAATCGCGGTATTCTGTAAGGCGGAGGTACTTCCCCAGTCGGACTGCTCAATTGGGCGGAAATACCACCGTGTCCTACCTCCTATAAGAAAGTGGAGGTATCAAGTTGGAATTCATACCACATACTCAGGTTCATAATGTATTGAAACTGCACAACAAACTATAAAATATATTACGGTTTATGTAGCTTGAGTTACCGAACCCTCGGTGCGCGAGTCCGACTCGTACTTGACCGGTATTTTTTTATTGCAGTTGATTGACGTGAGTAACGTTGAAGTAAAAAAATATGAAAATGTAAAAAAAATATGTGTGTGAATATTATTGTAGGTGTTAAAAAAATAGGTATATAAGTATTTCATACGCATTTTATAACCTATATTATATACAAGCTATGTTTAGTTTAATTTAGTTCGCGTTGTGTACCTAATATATGTCCTAGAATATTTATTAACACGAATATTTATTCATATTGCAACAAATAATACAATACGAATGTTTGAACATGAATTGATGATTATAATACGCCGACCAACGAATTAAATACGCCACCAGTGAATTGAATACGCCACCAGCGAATTGTCACTTGTGTGTGTGAGCGGACGCCCTGAAGGACCGGCATATGCCTCTGCTGCGGGGTCCGCAGCAGAAGATGGCCTGCCGCATCATAAGGGGGTACCGCATACCGCATCATAAGGGGGTGGATCCTGGAAGCAAGATCCCTTTCGGCGCAAAACCGGTTCCGAAAGGCGGCGCGGGAGCGGGGTCACGATCCCGAGCCCGAAGAAATTCGGGCCGTCAGATCCCGGCTCCACATGCGTGGGGATTTTAAACACGTAAAAACAAATAGTATTCTAATAAGATTTCGTGAACTTAATCTTTTGACTTTCTAAACTATACAAGTTTAAGTATTCAAACAATTATGAACCAATGATGTAAATCAAGGGATACAGCTTAATTGATAACAATCCAACTTAATTAGGTTTTGTTTTGCGTGTTTAGTGATTTAGTTAAACGGTTTTTTAATCGTATCGCACATTATTTGTATGACTTAAGTATAGTTGATTTGATGTACAATGTTTGAAGCAATGTACTACTTACTTAATGAATAATGTAACTATGTGAGTATGTTTTTGTAATTGATTACGGTTATTTAATAAGATTTTAATAAGAATTAGGTTTTGATTAATTTATCCATACATACATAAAATCACGCCTTTATTCCCGGAGGGTCAGGCAGAGATGAATTTATCAAATCATTTTTGTTTTTTTAGTTTTGGAGTGTTAACCGCGAGTAGGCAAATGGAAAGTGGGACGCTTATCTAGATAAACTGACGACCTGAAAAAGGTAGCTGAAATGGACTGGATGTGGAAGGCGGAGGATCGGGAGTTATGGCGCATGTTGGGAGAGGTATATGTCCAATAGTGGACTGCAACAGGGTAATTGATGGTACGAGTGCCTGTTGGCCAATGCGGTTACGAGGCATAGTTGTGTTATTTAGTATGACCTTTGCGTTGTAGCGGCAGAGCGTTCGACTTTATATATAACAGAGTAGTCTGTGGTTCGACAGCTACCCAGGAGGTGCGGGTTCCATTGCCGTTCAGTGCAAATATACGTATATACGCATTCTTCATTCATTCAGATTCTATGACACAAGTTAGTTAAACTATGCCACTTTGGGTCAAGATAGCGCTGTATAGAATATCGAGCACTATTTATCACGCGCTCCGCGGGCAGCCCGGCAACGACCTGACGGAGGTTCGCCACTTCGGCCGCCATCCTCTCCATCTCTTTGCGATTCTCAGCCGCCGCTCGCTCCACGCTGTTGAGGAGCTCAACTTGCCTCCTACCAAGTTGAGCTCGCTCGCAGCTCGAACTGCTCAACGAGGCGCGTCGCAGCCAGCCGAACCCGGTCCTCCTCTGACGTTAGAGGCCCAGAGCGGGCCCCGGCCAGACTTTCCAGGGCCTCCATCACGTCCCTGGACGTGAAACCGTCGGTACGAGGCGCGAGCGCCGCCGAGACGGTGGGACTCGGCGGCACCCTCACATCCCCCAAGACTGAGGCCCGTGAGGGAGCGGCTTTGGTGCCCCCACCCTGCACCTTGCGGCGGCTAACCGTAAACTGCACCTTGCGGCGGCTAACCGCAAACTGCTTGGGTGGGGGGGACGCATCATCTCGTCCCCATCGGAACTGCTGGAAGACGAGTCGGTCAGGGTCAAGTCGAGATCCGACTCGGTCTTCTCTAGGGGGATGATTTTTTTTCGGCGGTTGCGCTTCCGCCGTGCAGATTTCCGGATCTGCAGACCCACCGGGCTGTTCGCCCTGCTTCTCTCAGTGGCGGTGTCGAAGTCTTCCGACACCGTCCCGGCTTGGAACGCGACCTCCGCGTCGTGGTGCTGCGCGACTTCCGCGCAGACTTTTTCACTCGGTTTGGGTTTGGGTTTTTGGGTATGTAATTTGTCCATGTAGTTCCCACGATTATGACGCGATATAAACTACACTTCCTGGGTGACGCTCATTCCAGGAAGCGGGATACATACTGTGGAGTTCCTCAGGTATCCACAGGTTTTAAGCGACTTCGCTATCGGGTTTTTAAGACTTTTCCTTGTCGCGGGCCGGCCAATTAAGGTAAGCCCCGCGGCCTTCAGGATACCGGCTTCCCAAGTGTGGCTAGCACTCAGGTCGTTGTTGATATCCTGGAGGTTACGCGACGCGGGATAGCAGCCAACTCTCCCAACACCGATGGTGGCACGAATGCCTGTCAGCCCCTGCGCGAGCAGTAGGCCGGCCCGTCCCTGGATCCTAAGGATCCTTGTGTCGCCCCCATGTCCCCTCTCAAAGCAGAGGGGTACTGGGAGCGACAGGACCGCAGACTTTAAAAGCCTGGGCCCGCTAGCCCTAAAAAGAGCTTGTCGGGTTATTTGTCGACGGCTAGCAGAGCTCCTTCTCCTTGGAGTCAGAGTCTACTAGTCGTCGTCCGGGGTGCACCAGCCTCCCCGCTTCCGTTCCGCAGGACCGCAGTCCAGAGGGAGAAGAAACAGATAAGCCAGCGTGGAGGTTACCCAACCCACACCCCAACCCAATATTGTTATATCATATTAATGGTTTAAAAAAAATTTTTTTTTTCACAAGTTTATACTTGACATTTTCTTAGCTCCCGCCCTGAGACTCTCAGGGAAGAGGAGGTTCGGATTCCCCTGAATTTACAAAACTTTATTTATTATTGTAGAAGTGCTGATTGTTTTGCAATATACATATGTATATTAATGTTTGCACTTAGTTTATCTATGTATACTTTTAGCTACCTTGAAAACTGACAAACCTCTGATTTAATATAACAGCATACTATATAAAAAAATAAATTCTGTTGACCAATGACACTTGGTGGAACTTGTTACACATATTTAATTCGTACTTGTTCTTTTTCACAATGTTTTGTCATTGATTCTACCCGCGAATTTTTTGAGACTACCGTATGATAAAACCGGTTAGTTTCAAAAATAAAATATTGAGGCAAAGTATAAATGCGTATTCAATATTAAATATAATTAAGATATATAAAAAAAGTCTTACTTTGTAAATTAAGGAATACTAAACAACAAATTACAAAATGCGTGGTAATGCCGCCAGCCTCTTGGGCACGGTGCCTGTAGAGATCGATGGGGAGGAATTTTTCGATGCCTAAAATTACAGTCTCCCTCTTTTTCTCTATGCCATTTTTGTATATATTGTATAGTTAGCATAGTTTTATATAAATTTGTAAGTAATTGTATATTATAATAGCATATTTTTCATCATTCATTCATTCATTTTCATCATAGTGACCCAATTTAAGTGGTTTCGGGCAAAGGTTCTGTGGCTTAGTGGTCAGAAGGAAAAGATTTTGGGTTCGATCTCGCCTGAATCGATAATTTTTTTTCTACATCTTATACGATTTATAAATACAGTGTTTCCTAACATAAAATTGCCTGCACATTAAAGTCGAGACCCGCTATAATTTCAAGTTTACGTCTTCAGCAGTTTAGACACGGAGTTCAAGAATCATTTAGTCAATCAGTCAAGAAAAACAAGTCATTTATTCACTACCGTGTTCAATTATTAGCTTTTGCCTGGGGCTCCACCCACGTGGATGTTTCTTATCGCGGTGGATTGTAAATTTTAGCTCTGAGAGTCGAGCGTTGAGCGCTGATTAGACACTCTACTCGCCTCTCTATTCGACTGTCTACTTAACTTTGTTTTCCACTTTCTACTCGACTCTATACTCACCCCTCTACTCGATTCTGTAATCATTTATCGCGAAAAAGATAGGCCATGTCCCGTGTCCGTTCCCAAGCTCTAATTAAATTCTTCAGTAAAATAAAAAAATAGGTTCAGTGGTTTAGACGCGAAAGGGTAACAGGCAGAGGGACTGACAGAGTTCCTTGATTTCTTTCGCATTTATAATACATATTAGTATAGATTAAAAAGAAAGGTTAAATGAAAATATGATGTTAACAAGTAGGTAGGAGGGACTTTGCCCTGCTGTGTGTGTTCTACCGCCTATACAATGGTTTGTGCTCAGATGAACTGTTAGGCATGATGCCCACATTCATCATCGCACCACCCGCCATAGACAGGGAATTCATCCTCATACATAGCGACCGGTGCGCACTGTGCGGTATGGAAGGAACTTTATCCCACGCCCTCTCAAGCTATGGAATAAACTCCTTGCTGTTTTTATGGTTTGCTCAACTGGTTGTGTCATGGGCATTTTTGATTTCCTTCCACATATGGTATCGATTGCACATAATGAGGGTGACACCAGAGTTCTACATATGTTGTTCATTAAATGAAAGGCGAAGGTGGAATCTATTGGAGTAGCTTCGCGGAACATTCACACACAACAAACCACGAAAGATTCTATGTCCCAACGCAGCTGCACAGGCTCTACTAGAGTTTTGTGTGCTTAGGAAACCAAAGCTGCTAAACCTACGTATGGTTTTATAGGCCATGAATCAGTGCCGGTTTTAGCATTACCAGCGACCTGGGCGAGATTTGTACGGTGCCGTCTTTCGTATGAAGTTGTACTGCAGTTAGGGCACTGTAATTCAACTACATGCGAAAAAAGGCAATTGGTATAATGAAATAACCATTTATTTAATAAAATTTTATTTTGTTAACAATAGGACATTAAAAATTGATCTATGGGAGATGTACCAAGGATTTCCCAACACAATATTTATAATAAAGCTGTTTAAAACAGTTGTGAACCAAGAGTAGCCACAATTGTTATAAATTATATGTATAATAAATGAATGAAAAAAATAAAATAACAACATAGTGCATTGTGTTCCACGCGTCAACCTATAAACCTTCAAGCGCTACAAATTGTGAGTCAAGAGAAAAACAAGGTTTTCGTTGTGAAACATTTACTAAGCAATATGAACTTGAATACTAATTAATAGACTATTTTTAATAAATATTGATAATAAACTATTAATAATGGCTATTACTTATGATTTTTAATTACTGACCATAAAGTATTCACAATCACTATTATTTATGCTTGTAATCATCTTCATCGTTATCTTCTAGTAATATAACTGTGCCAAGGAATAACTCAGATCTACTTATTAATTCTTGATGGCAGGCCCATCTTGTGGCAACCTCTAAGTTGGCTTCGTTGTTGAACTACGGTCCTAGTTAGTGGAAGCGAGGGGGCTGGTTCCCACTCACGTTAACACACATTTATTAGACATTGAACATATAATACCTATAAAATTTAACAATAATTACATTGATGAAGTAAATTTAATTAAATATTTAGGAATAGTAGTGACAGATTCTATAACTGGAAGCATTAGATTGATAATGCATGAAAAAAAGAATTTTATTTGTACTTCATAGAATTAAAACTCTAACGAATACTTAGACTGCTCTCATGATTTATCACAGCCACGAATGCTCTGTTTTAAGGTAAAGTATTATAATATGGGGAAATTCCACTGATTCTCAAAGAGCTTTTATAGTCTTAATAGAAGTGCATCAGATCATCTTCAATTTAAAATGGACTGACTCGTGCCGACCTCTATTTTTAAAACACAAGTTGCTAACACTGGCGACCAGGCGCAGGGCACGCCGTAGTAACGGCGGTAAGACCCATCATGGGGGAGTGGCTAGAGAGGCCACACGGCAGCCTCTCGTACCGTTTGACGCAGATGATCACCGAGCACGGATGCTTCGGAAAGTATCTGCGTCGGATGCAGAAAGAGCCAACGTCCGAGTGCCATCACTGCGACGCGAGCGAGGACTCAGGTCCGCACACGCTCACCGAGTGTCCGGCGTGGGAGACGCCGAGGCGGGAGCTTGTGGCGGCCCTGGGAGTGAGGGTTCTCACGCTCTCCACCTTGCTCGCGGCGATGGTTCGCTGCGCGGATGCGTGGGCGGCCGGCGCCTCCTTCTGCGAGCAAGTAATGCTCGTGAAGGAGGAGGCGGGGCGGGAGCGGCAGCGGGAGCGACGAAGGATCGCAAGACAAGCTGCCCGCGTACGAAGGCAACTCGGGCGTCGGAGGTCGATGAACGACCTCCGCCCCCCATGAGCGCCGGCCTGGGGGTGACAGGTGAAGCCGCCTGTCACCCTGGCAGAAGCAGGCCGCGGCGGCGGCGCGCATGACGCGCCTCCCCGTTTCCGGGGACGAGTTGGGGACTCTGTAGTCCCCACACCCGAGAAGAGGGCCAGATCGTGAGAGATGGCCCTGGGTCGGCCGGGGTGCGAGGGATATGCCTGTCAACCTCACCTTCGGCAACCAAAACGACCCACAGGCGGCGTGCGTTTTAGTCGGTTCGAGTCCGACATAACCTCCTCCACCGGCTCCGGTGGGGAGGTATCCGAGGGGATTTTGCGCACGTAAAAAAAAAAAAGTTGCTAACACTTCCGTGTATATACGTTTATGAAATGTGCAAATTTTTCAGAAGTAATTATTAATTTTTTCCAAGAGATGAAATTGTCCTATTCAAAAGAAAAGTTGTATATAAACCGCCACGAAATAGGCTGATTTCGATTTCTGGCGATAAAAATATATGTTAACAAACCATAAACCATTGTATAGAAGTTAGAACACACACAGCTAGGCAAAGTCCCTCCCAAGGCTGAGAGGTTTCAAATCTCAATCAAGCTTCAACGCCCGTCTTTGCACCGAGTCGACAAGAAAAGATCAAGCTGGTATGCAGGCGCTCCGGCAAAAAGGTGACAGCAGTACTCCATTTAGGCTCTCTTGGGAGTAGCACCTCTAGAAAAGTGGCAATTTGTTCGCCGACTTATTCTATTCTACAATATACCCGCCAACGAATTGCCACTTGTCTAGGGGAACAGAATAGCTGGACGCATTCAAATAAAATCCCGGCATTAAAGTGTATGTCGCGGGAACGAGATCATCATTCATCCTCCTGCTCTTATCCCAAGTTCCTTCACTTCATTCATTCAGTTCATTCCTACACATTATATTATGTCCGAACCAGGACAAACAATTTCCGCATAGCTTTTACGTGATTGGCGCTACTCTCAAACTTCCTCTAAAATATTCATTGCTAATCTTATCCATTCTTGTCACACTACACATCCATCTCAACAATCGCATTTCGGCTATGTGCAACCGTCTTTCGTCCATCCCTTTTACGGGCCAGCTCCCCGATCCATACAGGACGTGAGACCGGATCATGCACTTATAGATTTTTCCCTTAAATCGAAAGGGCATTCGCGAATCACACGTCGTTGCTGTAACCTAGCGCCATTTCATGTAACCAACGGTGTTTTTTTGGCTCGATCTATGTATTTTTCCATCGCTTTGCAGTAGTGAACCAAGGTACCTAAATTGGAACAGGTTGTTGTTGGAGCGCGGGAATGAGATCATATTTCCAGAACCTCGGAAACAAATAGTATTCTTATAATATTTCGAGTTCACAGTCTTTTGCCTTTTTAAACTATACTAGTTTCAAGTATTCTATCAATTATGAATTACTAATTATCTAATTGAAGGGAAACAGCTTAATTGTTAATAATCCAACTTGATTAGATTTGATTTGCGAGTTTACTGGTTTTACGAGTATAAACGTATATAACGTATTTTAATCGTATCGCGCATTATAAAAAATAATTATGTATTTTGTTCGCGATAACTATCACTTTTAAAAAGACAATTTTGGCGACTTTACTGTAAGTAGATACAATTAGTTTTTGATTAATTTATCCAATGCAACAGTGGAAACTGCGAGAATGCAAACGGATGGTGGGATTCCTTCCAACTAGATATACTGACGACCTGAAAAAGGCAGCTGAAATGGGCTGGATGTGGAAGGTGGAGGATCGGGAGCAATGATGCACCTTAGGAGAGGATTATGTCCAATAGTGAACTGCTACAGCCTATTGGCCGATGCGGTTACAAAGCGTCGTTGGGTTACTTTGACCTTTGCGTTGTTGCGGCAGAGTGGTTCAGCTTCATATATACCAAAGTAGTCTGCTATGCAGGGGGCGCGGGTTCGATTCCCGTTCAGTGCAAATATATGTTTATGTAAATTTATATTAGTCTGGGTTCTATTATTATTATCGCATAATCTAATCTAATAAATGTGTTCGCTAAAAAATTATCTAAGTATGTGTATGTATACAACGCATTCTTGATTCATTCAGATTCCATAACACAAGTTAATTAAACTATGCTACTTTGGGTATAAATGGTTATATTTATTTATTTCTAGTACACGTAAAAGTAAAAAAAACTGTTAATTATTTTTATTGCACATTTATTCATATTCCCATAAAACCGTTACATATAAAGAAAATATAATATTACTTTTTGTGCTCATTTACAACACTTAAGTCAAAATACTTTAATAAGGCCAAAATTATATCTTTACAGATATTGTGCCTAACATTTTATTATAGGAACCTAATAAATAGATTAGACACCCACCCAATCTAAACCGCGTAACAAACGCGCTTTAGATTGGGTGGGTATCTAATCTATCTGTAAGTATAGTAAATTTTTATTATTTTGATTTCACCAGGCTTCTGATTTGACACGTCGGAAAGAAAAGTGAGAGCCCAGCATTGAAAACTTTTTAGAGTTTTTTTTAAAGTACTGAGTGGCAGACAAGTACACGACCCTTCCGATGGAAAGTGGCTACGTATGGACGTGTGCAACACCAGAGGTTAAAGTATTAAGTTTTTATAAACTATAACTTAATTTTTACCTAGGTACTTCAAAAACAAATGAAGCTATATATGCGCTGTGCAAAAGAGAGAGCGCTTTACACAACCGAAGAGTGTCTAGCTAGATTATTACTTTACTTTGCGACATGCCAAATCAAAAGTTGGGTATAGTTATCGACAAAAATCATTATCCACCGTCAAAAAGTTTGCGCCTGTCGGGTCAACCAATAAGCAATAAAAGGACTGATCAAACATTGATGGGTGCTCATGCGCCTGTGATTACTTTAATCTATGATTGGCTGATAGGAGCGCCTTCGAAACCGCACCAAAGAGACCGAATAACGTGCAGGGCAGGGTCCAATAAGTTTGCCGATCACTATACTGTACATTACAGTATCTTCATTGATAAGGTCTACTAATTGTTAGACAGTGGTTTGCGACCATATATTGTAACTGATGTATAATAAAGCGAAGTGTCCTTCGGGGCCTCGTTGTTGGTTCTATGACTCTGAACCTCATTCAGCACTTTAACACAATCCTCCAAGTAGTCATCATTCTTGTCGTCCGGAATCTCGAATGGGTTGATTGCCATCAAGAGTTCTGTAAGATTTAATTAACGTGAGAATAGGATTCAATATTGAAAAGAAATTGTCTTGAAAGAAATATTATACTACCACAGCCAATCCAATCCATATAATGTTTGTTCACAATATTTTTTAATGTAGCTGTCAGGTCAGTGTCGGTAGGTATGTTTTGTTAAGATTCAGATATTTTTTTTTTGTTTAGGCAGGAAAAATGTACCTTCTGCATTCTCAGGGCTTGGGAAAGCGCGGCCCGCGCGGTATGTTGGACTCTCACCACACTAAAACAACCTGCCGTATGCCATACGCCAATCATATCCAAAATTCCATAGGAGTGATCCTAGAACCGACCCCTGAGGAACACTGCACGACATGGGTCGTTGCAACACGCGTACGTCGCAGTCCTCGTAAAGGACTCGTCTCTCCTCCAGATAATCTGCCACCAGTCGCCTCAAGTAGACGGGTACTCTGTGGTAGCGGAGCGCCTCACTGATGCAGCTGAACGGCAGACTATTAAATGCGTTGGCTATGTTCAACGATACCGCCAACATCACTCCCCCGTGGCTCACAACCTCTTCGGCAGTAGCCCTGAGATGCAAAATTGCATCGACTGTCGAACGCCCTGTTCGGAAACCATATTGGCAGTTCGACATTTCCGAGAGATGAACATTCTATCCTATCCTGCTTGCTATTAATGACATACATAAAATATCTTAGATACTAGCATTCGGTAAGAATCTGTTATTTTAAAATTATTAATAGACAATTCCATGTTATTTAATTCCATTACGTATTATTATATAACCGACGTAGCTCAGCGGAGTACCTCGTTGAAGTGACAGTAGGCGGGACACAAGCGCGCAGAACAGATGGTCGATGGAACAAAAAAGTTCTGAAATGGAGACCGTGTACCAAACGTAGCGTAGGACGCCCAATAGCCAGATGGATGGACGACCTCATCAAGGTCACCAGGAAGCGCTGGATGCGGGCTGCTTTAGATCGGTCATTCTAGAAGTCTATGGGAGAGGCTATGTTCAGCAGTGGACAGCGTGTGGTTTATATTATATTCTTATTTGTATTCATATACTTAGAGGTACCTAATAGATTATGTAGTATGTACTTTTATCTTTCTCACTTTCTTGTACTTTCTTCTACGTTGATAAAAAATTTATATACTTACTTTTCAACGTATTTTTATTCTCGAAATGGTAGCACGTGTCCTTATACCCCACCTCAATATCGACGAACCCAACATCTTTCATAATTTTCATAACGTCCTTATCTGGTTCCTAAAAACATATAACACAAGTAATGATCATTTTCGAAAGTAGTGCGATATTACGAGTTCGATGTTCATCAATACATCCAATGGAGTTGATCTGAACCTCAGACCTCAGACAGACAGTGTGCGGTTTAGGTGTGTTCGAATCCAACGTAACCACGCCCGCTGGCCGGTGAAAGGGTATCCATGGGGAATCTCTTCCAAAAAAAAGATACGTTCTTCGTGATTCTCGCGATCATCATATACATAAAATACGAAATGTATTTTTAGCTATAGTCGTTAATATCCTTTGAAATTATTCCAACCGATGTTTTTTAAGTACCCATGGACCCAAAATATATCCTGTAGGACACGGCGGTATTTCCGCCCAATTGAGCAGTCCGACTGGGGAAGTACCTCCGTCCTAGAGAATACCGCGGTTATAATAACTTTGTGTTGTGTTCCCGGCGGTGAGTAGCCAGAGCTCACTGGAGAATTTGTGCTGTCAGTGGGATGATTAAAGGTTTGTCCTGCTTTGTCCTCTATACTGACAGCACAGAAACTCTGTGCTTACAGGATCGGCAGCACGAGTGTGGCTTCTCTGGTGTTACACACGTCCATAGGCCACAGTAACCACTTGCCGTCAGGTGGGCCGTGAGCATGTCTGCCACCTAAGTAGTATAAAAAAAAAATTGTGTGTGAGACCACCTAGAAAAGTGGCATTTCGTAGACCACCTAGACAAGTGGCATTTGGTATTGCAGAATAGAACGATGATTGTATGGGATTGACACACATTGTGCCGTACAGCCGTAAACGTATGTGAATCCCAAAAATTGATCAATCTATTATATTCTATACTATTCTTCATGTATTGCCATTTACCTAGAGGGATAGAGAAGAAACCATCTCGTGGGTCCACCAGTGGGTCGTAGTGGTGGGACAACGGAGGATTGTTCTTCCCTGCCCCTCTAGACAAGGTAATATATAGTCGTGAAGGAGGAGACTGGTGAGAGCATATATATAGGAGAATCGCAGCCCGCGAACTGAGTCAGCTCGGGCATCGAAGTCGCAAAATGACTGGGGATGACGGGTGAAGTCGCCTGTCTTCCTAGTATAACCTTCCCCACCGTCTCCGACGGGGGAGAGGGGAATATACGTGGATTTAGTGTAGCACGAAAAAAAAGTGGCAGTATCTGTAGTTTTGTGAATAATTATACATTCATACATACCTTTGAGCCACAGTAAGGTGAAATGAATCGGTCAATATCTTGTACCCAAGTGCTCCACTTATTACTTTTTTGTGTTAGGGCGCGGAAGACGTCAAAAATTGTGTTATCAGACACCAGAATTAGGGCACATTCCCCGCCTTCGGTTAGTAGGTCGAATATATTTTTAAAACATTGCCTGAAAGAGCAGATCAAAATATCAATTAATACACATGATATTTTAGCAGTTATAGACTCGGCCTCGACTGTAGGAGACGTCCATGGATCGAAATTTGACCATTATCGGGTAGTAGTCGGATTTTGCTTAAAACTTTTTTTTTTAGTTATGTTTATTTTAGTGACATGTGTGTGGGATAAACGCAGCCCCGCACGGCTGCGCTTATTACGTTTGTAGGCTCCACCCATTCGCTCTAAGGCATCGTCGCTTAAGTACAGTAATACTAGTCATTGTGGTTGCAATTTTTATAAAGCATACGTAATGACGGCATAATACCTACTTAAATAAAAGAAACTAATAGACCCAACCCCGACATGGGATGGAACGGTACCTACCTAATTGTTATAAACGCATAAAAGTAATCAATTCAGAATGTTTATAAGACAAACCGATCCATGACAACACTATAAAAAGTTAATATGTTCTAAGAATAGGAAAAACCAAAAGAGAAACGATGATAAACTTAATTTTTCTTTTTTGATTGTTCCATTTTATTATTAATTTTCCTAAGTATTATGATGATGGTTCTATAAGATGAAGAGCATAAAGAATACGTAGAAAATTAACTCGGACGACGTCGCAGGCAGTTAGGTCATGTTGATAGGCTTAGAAGAGACATTAGACGATAATATTTATAAATTACGGTCACGCGGCACGTTATATTTTATATTATTTCTGATTACGTCAATCATGTTTTTAGCAGGCTTAATTTATTTATGAGTAATGAAGTCAATAACTTTTTCTGGTCTAAAAGCATTTTACATAAGCCATAAAATAAACATGCCCGCGGTTTTGCTCGCACGAAATTCTGTTCCCGTTCCCGTGATTCATGGGAACTTTTTTTATAAAAACCTTATGAACAAACGAAAGGAACATGTCAAAAGATTAAATATTAACGGCTCGCCTTATGCGAAGGAAAAAGAAGAAGATAAAAATAAAATACTAACGTTTGGTTTTTGACCCAATTTATGGCGTAGAAAGAGAACACTTGGTCGAAATTTCCCTTCAAGTTTTCTGGCAAGTCATCTACGATATCCAGCACGGTGAAAGAAGTGCGTTCGTGGGTATACCGGCCAGCCGCGTAATCGATCATGTTCTTACTTATGTCACAGCCCAGCAACTTGAAGTCCTTGGGAAGAAATTTTTCTAATAAGCGTGTCACACTGCCATCGCCGCATCCTATATCTATGACCCTATTGGTATTCTTCCAATTCATTTTCGGTGTGATTTTCTCCAAATACGCGGGCACATCTCTTCTGTGTAGAAAATTAGCTTCTGCATAAATTTCCGGCTTATGCATATTGGTTTGCTAGTCTGTTAGGTATCTTGTTAGTAATTAATGTCGAGCGTGCGCTTGAGTGCCGTATGAGGCTTAGACTAGTCTTGATTCGAAACTGTGCGTAGTGCGCAATTTATAGTTCTAATCGTTGAGCTTCAGAAACTCTTGACACCGTTTTATTGTTTACGAGCGGCTCCACGCAGACGTTGCTTTCTTTTTAGGGTTCCGCACCCAAAGGGCTACAGACCTTTCGTGTGTCTGTCACCAGTACCTCTAGCACGTACAGCTATCGTAATCGTATCGGAAATGTGCCAGCTTTTGGTCTGCCTCCTAGGCTGTGCAACTGGGCAGCTCTGCAAGGGCGCCGTATTCGCGTCCTTTGTGACGGCCAAGCTTCGGAGTTTCTGCAGGTAAATGCTGGTGTACCGCAGAGGTTCGTCTTATCTGCATCTTACTCTGCACTTACTATTCCTTGTCACCGGCGAAACTTATTTATATTTTTGTTTGTTATGTATTTATAATTATAATTTTTGTTGATTATATAAATTAAATTTAATGTACACTCACACCCAAGATAAACCTATGCGGGTTTTATGGGTGCTTCTATGAGATGAACTAATGTAATAATATGATAAATAAAAAATAAAAAAAGATGGCTGTGACAGAAGTTGTTTCATGGAACTCAATAATTTAACTGCATCCTTAGTAGAAATTGAAACGCTCTTCGGTCTCCTAGGTTGATGTCCTTTGTCGGCTCTATCATCATTGGTGTCATACCCAACTCTACGACAATTGTTAGGTGATGTAGGGACCTCATGCTGCGGTGAGGTTCGTGGTGTGTGTAATACTCGGCGTTGAGACGATAGGTTGCGTGCTTGTCTCACCTCACTTACCATAATCCGGAGACGCTTATGTTCCCGGTTCAGCTCCATTTCCTGTTCACGTATACTCGAAGCACGGGGCTCTCGAGACGGCTTACCCCCTCGATGACAACTGCGGTTACGATGGCGGCTGCGCATGCAGCTACGGCTATGGTGGCAGCTCTGCCTCGCGCTGCTACTTTTCATATCTTCCACGTAGTGAACGGGGCTACGATGGCGGCTACGGCTGTGGTGGCGGCTCTGCCTCGCGCTGCTACTTTTTATATCTTCCACGTAGTGAACGGGGCTGCGATGGCGGCTGCGCTGGCGGCTACGGCTGTGGTGGCGGCTCTGCCTCGCGCTGCTACTTTTCAAACCTTCCATGTGGTTAACGGGGCTGCGATGGCGGCTGCGCAGACGGCTACGGCTGTGGCGGCGGCTCTGCCTCGCGCTGCTACTTTTCATACCTTCCACGTGGTGAACGGGGCTGCGATGGCGGCTGCGGTAAACCGGCGTCTCTAATCGCCGGAGTTTGCTCTGTTCTTCACACGACATGATCTGTAAACTCGATATATAAAACAATTCATATTCAGAAACTGTTGTATGAAATTGCTTAACAAGCTAAAGAGGCACCTGTAATAGCACTCCATAAAACTGACACTGTATAATACTTAGCTAGATTTCATAATTGTTAGATGAATGTATGCAATAATAATAGCATTCCATAAAATATTTTTTTGCAAATTTTAACAATGGAAGTTACGATTATTTAAACTGAGTAGGTAGGTACCTATGCAATAATAGAACCCCATAAAACGAACACTTATATACCTTGTACTAAGCTAATTCTCATTAGTGTTAACTGAATGCTTTGCCAATTGTGTACATTATACAATACCTACTTGGTTACATGTTACATCTTACTTAAATGTATCGGAATCATAAGCATGATGAGGCCTGCTTCTGCCAGGGTGACAGGCGGCTCCACCTGTCACCCCCAGGCCGGCGCTCATGGGGGGCGGAGGTCGCATGGGGGGCGGAGGTCGAAAAGGCGTGTACTTACCACTTCTGATCTGTAATAAAACACAGCAGGGTATCTACTTAACTCGTATATGAATAAAACAGATACAATTACATGCAGCTATTCTTGTTGCAATCTCAAAACCTCAAAAATGCTCAAAAATGCTCTTCCCACGAGCACCCACAATCCACTCCCAAAAAAAACCACTCTCTCCACAGAGCATATCTCCCCCAGCCGCGCGCCACAGACGACCCTTTTCCCGCCCTTTCACCAGTTGTCAGTGTTGCCGGCATCATAAATACATTCAGAATTCATCGCCTATACAAAATGTAACATATTGCATTATAGTCGTTATTATAATTATTGTATATTAAATTTTTTTTCTGAATTATTAACTAAACCTTACAAGTTATATTTAATAAGACAATTTTGGCGACTTTACTGTAAGTAGATACAATTAGTTTTTGATTAATTTATCCAATGCAACAGTGGAAACCGAGAATACAAACGGATGGTGGGATTCCTTCCAACTATATATTCTGACGACCTGAAGAAGGCAGCTAAAATGGGCTGGATGTGGAAGGTGGAGGATCGGGAGCAATGATGCACCTTAGGAGAGGATTATGTCCAATAGTGAACTGCTACAGGCTAATTGATGGTATGGGTGCCTATTGACCGATGCGGTTACAAAGTGTCGTTGGGTTACTTTGGCCATTGCGTTGTTGCGGCAGAGTGGTTCAGCTTCATATATAACAAAGTAGTCTGCTACGCAGGGGGCGCGGGTTCGATTCCCGTTCAGTGCAAATATATGTTTATGTAAATTTATATTAGTCTGGGTTCTATTATTATTATCGCATAATCTAATCTAATCTAATAAATGTGTTCGCTAAAAATTTATCTAAGTATGTGTATGTATACAACGCATTCTTGATTCATTCAGATTTCATAACATAAGTTAATTAAACTATGCTACTTTGGGTATAGATGGTTATATTTATTTATTTCCAGTACACGTAAAAGTAAAAAAAAAACAGTGTTAATTATTTTGTTGCACATTTATTCATATTCCCATAAAACCGTTACATATAAAGAAAATATAATATTACTTTTTGTGCTCATTTACAACACTTAAGTCAAAATACTTTAATAAGGCCAAAATTATATCTTTATAGATATTGTGCCTAACATTTTATTATAGGAACCTAATAAATAGATTAGACACCCACCCAATCTAAACCGCGTTTGTTACGCGGTTTAGATTGGGTGGGTGTCTAATTTATCTGTAAGTACGGTTAATTTTTATTATTTTGATTTCACCAGGCTTCTGATTTGACACGTCGGAAAGAAAAGTGAGAGCCCAGCATTGAAAACTTTTTAGAGTTTTTCGAGTACCGAGTGGCAGACAAGAACACGACCCTTCTGATGAAAAGTGGCTACATATGGACGTGTGCAACACCAGAGGTTAAAGTATTAAGTTTTTATAAACTATAACTTAAATTTTACCTAGTTACTTTAAAAACAAATGAAGCTATATATGTGCTGTGCAAAAGAGAGAGCGCTTTACTTCCGAAGAGTGTCTAGCTAGATTATTACTTTACTTTGCGACATGCCAAATCAAAAGTTGGGTATAGTTATCGGCAAAAATCATGATCCACCGTCAAAAAGTTTGCGCCTGTCGGGTCAACCAATAAGCAATAAAACGACTGACCAAACATTGATGGGTGCTCATGCGCCTGTGATTACTTTAATCTATGATTGGATGATAGGAGCGCCTTCGAAACCACACCAAAGAGACCGAATAACGTGCTTTGAGCAGGGTCCAATAAGTTTGCCGATCACTATACTGTACATTACAGTATCTTCATTGATAAGGTCTACTAATTGTTAGACAGTGGTTTGCGACCATATATTGTAACTGATGTATAATAAAGCAAAGTGTTCTTCGGGGCCTCGTTGTTGGTTCTATGACTCTGAACCTCATTCAGCACTTTAACACAATCCTCCAAGTAGTCATCGTTCTTGTCGTCCGGAATCTCGAATGGGTTGATTGCCATCAAGAGTTCTGTAAGATTTAATTAACGTGAGAATAGGATTCAATATTGAAAAAATTAAAAAAAGAAATATTATACTACTACAGCCAATCCAATCCATATAATGTTCGTTCACAATATTTTTTAATGTAGCTGTCAGGTCAGTGTCGGTAGGTATGTTTTGTTAAGATTCAGAGATAATTTTTTTTGTTTAGGCAGGAAAAAATGTACCTTCTGCATTCTGAGGGCTCGGGAAAGTGCGGCCCGCGCGGTATATTGGACTCTCACCACACTAAAACAACCTGCCGTATGCCATACGCCAATCATATCCAAAATTCCATAGGAGCGGTCCTAGAACCGACCCCTGAGGAACACTGCACGACATGGGTCGTTGCAACACGCGTACGTCGCAGTCCTCGTAAAGGACTCGTCTCTCCTCCAGATAATCTGCCACCAGTCGCCTCAAGTAGACGGGCACTCTGTGGTAGCGGAGCGCCTCACTGATGCAGCTGAACGGCAGACTATTAAATGCGTTGGCTATGTTCAACGATACCGCCAACATCACTCCCCCGCGGCTCACAACCTCCTCGGCAGTAGCCCTGAGATGCAAAATTGCATCGACTGTCGAACGCCCTGTTCGGAAACCATATTGGCAGTTCGACATATCCGAGAGATGAACACTCTATCCTATCCTGCTTGCTATTAATGACATACATAAAATATCTTAGATACAAGCATTCGGTAAGAATCTGTGATTTTAAAATTATTAATAGACAATTCCATGTTATTTAATTCCTTTACGTATTATTATATAACCGACGTATATGTAACCGACGTAGCCCAGCGGAGTACCTCGTTGAAGTGGCAGTAGGCGGGACATATAGCGCGCAGAACAGATGGCCGATGGAACAAAAAAGTTCTGGAATGGAGACCGCGTACGGGCAAACGTAGCGTAGGACGCCCAATAGCCAGATGGATGGACGACCTCATCAAGGTCACCAGGAAGCGCTGGATGCCGGCTGCTTTAGACCGGTCATTCTAGAAGTCTATGGGAGAGGCCTATGTTCAGCAGTGGACAGCGTGTGGTTTATATGATGATGATGATGATGACGTATAATTTTATATTATATTCTTATTTGTATTAATATACTTAGAGGTACCTAATAGATTATGTAGTATGTACTTTTATCTTTCTTACTTTCTTGTACTTTCTTCTACGTTGATAAAAAATTAATATACTTACTTTTCAACGTATTTTTATTCTCGAAATGGTAGCACATGTCCTTATACCCCACCTCAATATCGACGAATCCAACATCTTTCATAATTTTCATAACGTCCTTAGTGGTCCCCCCTTCCAAAAAAAGATACGTGCTTCGTGATTCTCGCGATCATCATATAAATTTTTTTTTTTTTTTTTTACTACAATCTGTCTCCTCCGTGGGACATTCAGAAGTATGTTGGTTGGTGCTATCGCTGGCTTACTCAGTATGTGACCTGTGTCACATCCTCATTGTTTACACAATAGTTGTATTTACTGTGATTGGATTAGGTCTTGAGGTATTTTGCGCTTTAATCATCGCGCTTTGTTGTGATTCTCCATTAGTGACCGAGCCAGAGTGTTTGGGTGTTGTTGGATTCGTTCTTTATAGGACTTGGTATGGCGTACGATTTCCTGCGTCACAGTGGGCATTCGTAGGTCACGGTGTAGTAGTTCGTTGGGTACGAACCAGGACGCGTTGGTTATCATACGTAGAGCTTTATTTTGGAAACTCTGTATGATTTCTATGTTTGAGTGAGATGCGGTACCCCATAATTGGATCCCGTACGTCCAGATTGGCTTCAATATTGCCTTGTACAAGAGTATTTTGTTTTCTAGGGATAGCTGAGACTTTCGCCCTATGAGCCAATAAAGTTTTCGTGTTTTGATACCAAGTTGCTTCCTCTTGGTGAAAATATGTTTTTGCCAGGTAAGTCTTTTATCTAAATGCAATCCAAGATATCTCACATGATCTGCTTGTGGGACTTCAATGTTGTTTAGTGTGACTGGAGGACAGGATCCTCTTCTTAAAGTAAACGTAACATTGACTGATTTGGTTTCGTTTACTTTCATCCGACACTTTTTAAGCCAGTCTGATACGTCATTTAGTCCTTCTTGGAGTATTTGTGAGGCAATTTTTGGGTCACTATGTGTAGCTAGTATGGCAGTATCGTCAGCAAAGGTACCAGTAGTTAGTGATTCGGATATCGGCAAGTCCGCAGTGAACAGCAAGTAAAGTATGGGACCCAGTACACTACCCTGTGGCACTCCTGCCTGTATCTGACGAAGATCAGACAGTGCTTCCCCACTTTGTACTATGAATTGGCGCTGTCGTAGAAATGATTTTAGTATTCCGTACAAGTGATCTGGTAGGGCGTATTTTAATTTGAAAAGCAGACCTGCATACCAAACGCGGTCGAACGCCTGCGATATGTCCAGAAATACACCAGTACAGTAAGACTTTGCCTCCAGTGATTCCATGATCTTATTTGCTAGTCTATGCACCTGGTCGACAGTGGCATGTTTATTGCGGAACCCAAACTGATGGTCAGGAATTAGTCCTTTTTCTTTGAGTATAGGTAACATTCGTTGCAGCAGTTGAGATTCAAATATTTTGGATGGGATGGGTAGAAGGCTTATGGGTCTATATGATTTTGCTTCTTCTGGTTGTTTGTCTGGTTTTAGTAGCATTATAATTTGCGCAACCTTCCACTCCATGGGAAAGAACTGCAGTCTTGACATGGCGTTAAATAATGACGTCAGAAAAGTTATGCCAGATTCTGGTAGTTCCTGTAATATGCGGTTTGTAATAAGGTCGTATCCTGGTGACCTTTTAGGGTCCGATTTTTTTATGATTCGAGCAACTGCTGTCCTTGTAAATTTTAATGGCATTTCCTCCTTATCTTTAGTAGTATTCAAGTAGTCAGTAATTTCTGCGGCATCCACTGGAGAGCCTTCATATGAATGAGGGATAAATACTTTTGAGAGACGTTCTGAGAAGGTATCGGCTTTCTCTTGGTCCGTCCGTGCCCAGGAACCATCAGACTTCCTTATAGGAGAAGAAACACCAACAGGCCGCTTCAGTCTTCTGGTGGCTTTCCACAATGAGTAATCTGAGGAAGCAGTAGCATCCAGGCCAGTGAGATAATTTTGAAATCCATCATTACGGTCCTTGTCTAAAATGTGTTTCAGTTGTCTGTTGATGTGATTGAGTTGTTTTTTCACAACGGGGTCTCTGCTTTGCAGCCAATGCTTCCTCACTCTCCTTTTTTGGATTATTTTATCTAATATATGTTTCGCTATATAGTTGTCTGTGCCTCTATGTGGTAGTGGTGGGGTTGACGACCAGGCTGCATCCTGCACACTGTTGTTGAAGTACAGAACAGCTTCTGTTATCTCGTCTTCAGTTTTTAGACTAACTGGTTCCTGGAATGCTTTGTCGATGAGCTCTCGAAATAGGGGCCAGTTAGTTTTTTTGTTATGCAAAATGCATTTTTTGGCGCATTCTTGAGCGGTGGTGTGTAGTTCAACTATGATTGGAGAGTGGTCTGAGGATAGGTCCCAGCAACTCTGACACGATATATTGTTGTTTACGATTCCTTTGCTGACACAAAAATCTATAACATCCGGGATTTTACTTTTGTCTGTTGGCCAGTAAGTGGGTTGACCAGACGATATCACGTTCATATTTCTTGTTTGGACGCATTTAAAGAGTTCGCGCCCTCTGGGTAGAACAAGCCTAGAGCCCCAAAACGTGTGTTTGGCATTATAGTCATCTCCCGCAATAAATCTGTCTCCAAGGGATTGAAAAAAGTCATTAAACTCTGATTCCTTGATAGTAAATCTCGGCGGACAGTAGAGGGCCGATACTGTAATGTCACTGATCCAGTCCGTTATTACGACGTTTGTTGCTTGGATGTAATTTTTACAGTAGCCTTGTAGTACGTAATGCCTGATGTTAGACCTGATGAGTACAGCAGATCCTCCATGTGCTTTGTTGTCAGGGCGGTTAGTGTGGTACATATTGTATCCAGGTATCCTGAAGTAGCTTTTGGGTGTGAAGTGCGTTTCTGATATTAGTAAAACATCTATGTGGTGAATTTTGAGGATTTTTTTTAACTCTTCCGAGTGTTTTGACCAGCCATTGGCATTCCATACACCTAATTTTAATGTTGTGAATGTAATGGCATTTTTGTGATAAGATCGGTTAACGTTTGGGTCATAATTAGCATTTGGTTCATCAGGGCAACAAGTGTCTCTGAAATGGCTTTGAGTTCACTGGTTTTTTTGTTGTCATCTTCGACATTAACGGTTTGCGACGTAGGTTGTTTGGGGAGTTCTTTTGTGGCTGATGCATACGATTTTCCGTTATTCGTTGTTTTATTTGTAGGTGCATGTTCAACACTCCTAGGGCTTCTTTTATGTTGAGTGATTGGGGGCGGATATCGGACTTTCAACAGCTCCTTGTAGACTGTACAGCCTTTATAGTTAGCTGGGTGGTTTCCCTCGCAGAGGACGCATTTAACCTGGTTTGATTTTTCTTTCCGTAGACAAAGTGAAGTGTGATGCGAACCTGCACATGTGACACATCTGGGCTTTCTATTGCAGAACTTTTGTGTGTGATTATAATCTTGGCAATTGGTGCATTGAGGGATTACACGCTTAGGTCTGGGTGCTTCAAACAATATGCGACAGTGTAATAGAGATTTTACGCTATATATGTCTTTATTATTTTCACGGGATTCTAGTTCTATGTTCCACATTGGTAACGCCTGTTTTGTTCTTGAGTTTTGGATGTTCCAGACATTAGTTACTTTATGGCCAAGTTCCTCAATAGCTATTTTAATTTCTTCTTTATCTGTCGATGCGTGTAAGTTTTTGAGCACCACTTTAAAGCTGCGATCTTGTTTAGGCTGGTAACTGAAGAATTCTGTGCCTTTTGCTTTCAGTTCTTTGTAAATAGTGGAGTATGATTCTGCTGTTTTCGATTGTATTTAAACTCTGTCGCTTCTTAATACTTTAATTTCATACTCTCTGGTTGCGCCGATAGTAGAATTTGTATTTTCCCGCTCAATAGTAGTAGTATATCGAATAATTCAAATCATCTCTCAATTGATTGACACTGAACACACGCTTCCTATACCCATCTCCCTCCCGCACTACCTTTAAAGTGAGATAGCAATAGTTTTCGCCCCGCCCAATTGTTGAAATGGCCGCATCTTCACTTCCGGATTGAACTAGAATCATCAATGGCGGCGGCGCGCGCGACTCTCAGAAATTAATAATATTTGTTGGATTTTAACCGCTTTCATAGACCTTTACCGATCGGATTGTGCCTCTCGTGTCCCTCAAGTGATTTAGTGAGGTGGGCAGCAGCTCCTGAGCCAGGAAGAGAAGACCGGTGCACCGGCTCCGACAGCACGTGGCGTCATAAAGGTTAGTGCATCCTCTCCTAATTTCTTGGGTTGCATTCACTGCCTAAACCACCTCCGCGGCAACCCGATCACCTATCTTGTTTGTTGTGTAAAGTGTCATCTGAAATATTTAGCTTCACCCCCCGCAGAATACAGTCCACTAGCTCACGTGGCGTGAGAATCGCGCCACCATTCTTTTTGGTCCATCTCACCGGATCCTTAGTCGTAGTTCGCATTTTGTTATTTATTCCATAGGGAATAAACGCACCGCACCTAAATACCTAGTTATTTTAGTAGAAAACCCCGCATCTAGGCATTTAGGTTTAGATCTTAGGTATCCTAGACACCCTAGTGCATAGGCACAGTGTAATACCTAACGCATTTGGCTATTTCAATTTCTAAGTTGTCCGTTCGCCGCTAGTTCGCATCGTATTTACCTAATACCTACATAGGTAGGTACGCGGTTATACCTCGCTCGCATTTCATTCAAATTCATACGAAAGTATTTTAATTTGAATAGATATTACGCAATACTTAATCCCTGAAATAATAGTTGAACCTAGACAGCGATCTAGCTCGCGTAGGTACGATCTGGTTGTTGTTATTCGCGTTTTGTTCAAACTTGCACTCGCAGTTATAAGTACCTACCTACCTACGGAATATATCGTTCGCGCCGCGTCGCTGTTCTATACCGCTAAGATTAAGTTATTTCATTTGTTGTTTACCGCACTTTAGTTTGATATTTAGTTGTAAAAATGTCCCCAAAGGTTGGTAGTACCGATAGTAAAGTTCAATTGAAACTTTTATACGCTAAAAGAGAAATGCTTTACTCTCGCGTACAATCGATTTGTGATAATGCACTTAAAACCTCTGATTTGGCTATTAGAGATTCGTTCTTATGTTCTATAGAAAACTTAGATAGTTTACGCGCGGATTTCGAATCCTTAGTACATGACATCAACGTTTTAGAGTTAGATTTAAATCCCGATTACTCACTGAGTTATCAGGCCTTGTCGTCGTTTGACGATTTGTATTGTCGTATCAAACGCGTCGCTAGGAGTTTGGAGAAACCGTCTGACCAACCCAATCCCACTCGCGACCGACCTAAGTTGCCACCAATTCAAATACCCGAATTTGATGGTAACATCCGCAATTGGTGTTTATTTATAGATAGTTTTGAGAATACAATAAATAAGAACGTTTCGTTGACAGATCACGAAAAATTGCATTATCTCGTTGAAAAATTAACTGGTAAAGCTATAACCGTTTGCGCTGGAATTACGTTTAGTGCCGAAAAGTATAATTTAATTTTAAATACTTTGAAAGCTAAGTATGAGGATAAAAGATCGGTAGCTAACGCATATTTGGATCAGATGTTTGACTTGAAATCCATTACGGCATGTAACGATCAAAACTTAGAGAAGTTTCTAGATACTTTCGCATCATCTGTTCGCGCCGTAAAGAACCTAAAGATCGAAGACCTCTGCGACTTCTTATTTTTGTATATGGGTTTAAAGAAATTAGATTCCGAAACCATTCGTTTATTTGAGTCGGATCATCGCGGCAATAAAATGCCTAAGTTCGAAGACTTAGAAAGTTTTGTTCGCGAGCATATAAAAATATTGCAACGCTCTTCATCGAAACATGAAGGCGCGAAGAAAGTTGTTAGTTCCGAACGTAAAATAGATGCGTCATCGAAGTCACTGAGGTCAACTCATACTTATGTTAATACCGCACCAGCACATGTACAATCACCTGTTTGCTCTTTGTGTATCATCATTCGCAATTGTACAAGTGTCCGGGTTTCCTAAAATTATCGCCTAATGATCGTTATAAATTTGTTCGCGCTAATAATTTTTGTTTTAATTGTCTCGGTACTAAACACCGCGTTGTTTTATGTAATAGTAGCAATAGTTGTCGCAAATGTCCAGCGAGACACCACACTTTACTTCATTTTGAAAATAGTAACGCCGCATCCAATGTGAGCACAGTTGGTTCGTCGAGCGGTGGCACACCGTCGCATAGCTCGCCCGCGTCGGTGACGCCTGCGCCACAGCCGCAGCCCGCGCTCGCGCGCGGTCCTGCCCGCACGAAGACCGCTGCGAATGACGTCACCTTGTGTTCGTTGTCCGCTAGTGCTGCGCTCACTACTGTTGTTCTCGCGACTGCTCGCGTTATTATTGTTGATGCATTAGGTAAACCACACATTGTTCGAGCGCTATTAGATGGCGCTTCGCAAAGTAATTTTATTACTCAAGATTGTTGTCAACGTCTTGGTTTCAATGTTAATAAGCGTTCAACCCGCTCAGTGGTGAAGGGTTTTGGAGGTTTACAGTCAGCTGTTCATGGCACCGTTAAAACAAGGTTTGGATCTCGTTTTAATAATAATATTTGGTTTGACATGGATTCGCTCGTTACAGATAAAATAACTGAACAGTTGCCTACCGTCCCGGTGGACACGTCTTTATTAACGAAATTTAAAGACTTGCCTTTAGCAGATGAGACTTACGCTGTTCCTGGAGTCGTCGATATATTGATCGGCGCTTCGATTCTCCCGCACCTCCAGTTATCACGTAAGGTTCAAGGGGGACCGACGTACCCCGCTCCGCACGCACTGGAAACAGTTCTTGGTTTTGTTATAATTGGTTCCGCACCCGCTTCTATAGATAGTTTTAGTCACTCGACTGCTTCGTTCTGTTGCACCGTCGAACCGCCACTGGAGTCTACCATCCGCAATTTTTGGGAAATTGAAGAGGTCAATGTCCCACCTATCCTAAGCCCTGATGACAAGATGGCTGAGGAGATTTATTGTCGCACGACTACTCGTGATGAGCAGGGTCGTTATGTTGTCGCGCTCCCTTTCAAGGGAGATATTTTTTCGCTCGGTGACTCCCGTGTATCCGCTGGAAAACGCTTTCTTTGTTTAGAACGAAAGATGCAGGCGTCTCCAAAGTTAAAGCAAGCCTATGATGAGGTTGTTAACGAATATTTAGATAAAGGTTACATCTCACCTGCGCCTGCGGACACTGACGAGACCCAGCCTTCGTACATTATCCCGCACCACGGAGTTATTAGAGAAGATAAGCTTACTACTAAACTCCGCGTAGTTTTGGATGGCAGTGCTAAGACTAGCACTTCCGTGTCGCTTAATGACATTTTGTATTGTGGTCAAAATCTTCAAGGTAATTTATTTGACATAATTGTAAATTTTCGCTTATTCGCTGTTGCACTCTCTGCAGATATTCGACAAATGTCTTTGTGTCTTGAATTGCGCAAATCCGATCGTAGGTTTCAACGATTTTTGTATAGATTTTCACCGCAAGAACCTTTAGTGGTTTACGAATTTAATCGTGTTTGCTTCGGGCTTAAATCTAGTCCTTTTCACGCACTTCGCACCGTCAAGCAGTTGGCCGCTGACGAGGGCGATGCATTTCCGAAAGCGGGAGCCACCATGGAGACTGGCTTATACATGGATGACTTCGTGTATAGTGTAGATAGCGAGGCAGAGGCTGTCGAGACGGCCGCTCAAGTTATAAGTCTCATGAAGACTGGTCAATTTGATCTCGTGAAATGGACGAGCAACTCGCAAACTGCGTTAGAGTCGATTCCACCGTCGCACCGATTGTCTTCGGTTAAGGAATTCGATGAAAGTGATACGCACAAGGTGCTTGGTTTAAGCTGGTCGCCCGCATCTGATATGTTTAGTTTGAAAATTAGTTCGACCCCGCAAACTTGTACTAAACGCATTATCCTGTCGTGTGTGGCACGGATATGGGACGTAATGGGATTCGTAGCTCCTGTCGTTTTGTACGCCAAGCTACTTATAAAAGAGCTTTGGCTTTCAACAGTCGCTTTGTGTTGGGCCCACTCTTCGCCCCATCGTTGGGACACATTCGTCGCTAATAGAGTGGCAAAAATTCAATCTGAATTAGCGCCACAAAATCTCTTTCACGTTGCTGGCACCGACAACCCAGCCGATTGTCTCTCTCGTGGATTGCTTCCTTCGCAAATTTTAGATCACCCGTTATGGTTTAGTGGACCGTCCTGGATTCATGCCGCGTTAGATAAGTGGCCAGTTAGTCAATTCAATCCCACTACGGTTTCCGAACCACCCGAGGAGAAGAAGCACTCGCTTGTTGTATCGGTCCCGCGTGAAGAGTCTTTTGTTGTTGGCTAATCGCGTCTCGTCTTGGTCGAGACTGTTGCGTTGTGTTGTTTATATAGGCCGATTTTTGAGAATTTTATCTTCGCGCGGTCATATAACCGCCGCTGATTTAGATAAAGCTGAATTGGTCATACTTCGCGAGTTGCAGAAATTTTATTTTGCTTCTGAATTTAAAAATTTAGAATTTAACAAACCTTGTAGTCGTTCTTTCCGACACTTGAAACCATTTTTGGAAGATGGACTCATTCGAGTAGGTGGTCGTTTGAGAAATTCAAGTTTAGGATTTGAACAAAGGCATCCAGTAGTTCTCCCGCGTAAGGACCACGTATTAGATTTGTAAGTAGATTATCATCATAAGGTGAATTGTCACGCTGGTCCCGATTTGTTAACTGCTGGTTGTTAACTTACTGGTGGTAGAAACTTGGTGGACTGGTGGTAGAAACTTGGTGGCACAAATTTGTCTCAAGTTTCGACCGGGTAGGTACCACCGTGCACTATTGCGAAAAACCCTCCATAGCAATTCAATCTCGGTTGGATTGTGTTCAGGGGTCAGCATGTGCATAGCCGGGCAGAGGTGGTGGTTGTCGCAGCACTAGTGGGACCAGTGGGTCTTGGCGTAGTCTAGTGGGGATGGCGCGGGGCGATGCGCCGAACAGGGAGACCTGTAGAAACGGTGGTGCCGCTGGCCGCCCGCGGTATAGTACAGGGGCCCAACTGGGGTTAACCACCTTGGGAGGCTGCCTCACCAGGCCGCGCATAATCCCGATATGGTTCGTCGTGCCGGTTGGTGACCGGATTTGGGAGCCCGGCGACCATACTCGGGGGGGTACGGGGGCCCTTCCGTTCGGCGCGTCGGCTCTCGCTATGCCTCACATTCATAGATAAAACCAATATCCCGCGCTTTGTCACACGGTGCTGCGGCGGCAATCACTTCTTTTTTCACGCCTTCTCCCACCCTAACTCATGGCAGCGCAATTTACAGAAAAAGGCAACACAGCGGCTCGTCACACTCCCAAAAGCTTGCTATTTGAGGTGGAGTCCACTAACATCTGTGGGCTCCATGCAAACCTCAACGCCGTCCACCAACACCTAGAGACGGCGAAACCTGCCACGTTTTTTCTAACGGAGACGCAAATACACCGCCCTGACGACACGACCTACTTGCTCTACCCTGGCTATGTTCTTGAGGAAAGTTTTCGTGCAAAAGCCGGGGTGTGCGTGTTTGTTAGGGCGGATGTTTGCTGTCGCCGTTTGCGCTGCCTAGAGGACCCATCCTTCTCCGTCCTTTGGGTACACGTAGACCATGGCCCTACGAGTCAGATCTATGTGTGCCTCTACCGTTCCCATACAGGAGATGCTGAGACAACTCGACTCTTTGAATATCTGAGTCAGGCGGCAGATGATGCGCAGGAGCGATTTCCGAATGCCGAAATGGTATTTTTGGGGGATTTTAACGCCCACCACGAGATCTGGTTGGGCTCCTCCAAAACAGACCATGCGGGAAGAGCCGCCCACGCATTTGCTCTGGCGCACGGCCTGACCCAATTGGTGCACGAGGTCACTAGGATACCAAGAAGGTCGGGACAAGCACCTTCTCTGCTAGACCTTCTGCTGACGAGTGATCCGGACCGGTACAGTGTATCGGTGCGAGCCGCTTTAGGCAACTCTGACCACTGCCTGGTCTGTTCCACGGTGCCTATTATAGCGCCCCCACGACCCATGCAGGGGAAGCGGCGTCTCTGGCACTACTCGTCAGCGGACTGGGATGGACTTCGTGACTATTTTGCGTCCATCCCGTGGGTTGAGCGCTGCTTTGAAGGTAAGAACCCATCGGATTGTGCTACTGCTGTCGCCGGTGAGATCGGTCTGGGTATGGAATACTATATCTCATACACCGATGTCACCGGTGACCGCGGGGTGCGCCCTTGGTTCGGGCGCGAGTGCGCGGAAGCTGTTGAACAAAAACAGTCTGCGTACCGCGCTTGGGTAAGGGCGCGCGCCACGCGCCATCCCAATCTGGGCCACTTCAAGGCGGCGTACAACAGAGCCACAAAGGTCTGTAGAAGGGCCTATGTCAGAGCGGATGCCCTGCGCATGGCGCGGCTTGGTCAAGAGCTAGTGATGCATCCTACGGGAAGCCGTGGCTACTGGCGACTGGCTAAAGCCGTGCAAGCCAACTTCTGTCAGCCTTCGCTGCCTCCGCTGCGTAACCCTGATGGATCCCTGGCCCATGAGCCGCAAGAGAAGGCAAATCTGCTGGCTAATCTCTTTGCGGCCAACTCCCGAATCGATGATTGTGGTACGCAGCCACCAACACTACCCGTCAGTGACCACGCGATGCCTGATATCCATATCAGGCAACGCGATGTCCGTGCAGTGCTGCAATCACTCGATGTCCGGAAAGCCAGTGGTCCGGATGGTATTCCAGCGGTAGTTTTGAAAAAATGTGCAGCGGAGTTGTCTCCAATGCTTACGCGCCTGTACCGGCTATCCTACAGTTCGGGTACAGTGCCTTTGCCTTGGAAAGAGGCGAATGTTCAGCCGATTCCCAAGAAGGGGGATCGCTCGGAGCCAGCCAACTATCGACCCATAGCCGTCACCTCAGTGCTGTGCAAAGTGTTCGAGCACATAATTAACAAACAGCTCATGCGGCACCTAGAGGATCACTCCTTAATTAATGACCGGCAATATGGCTTCAGACCGAAACGGTCAACGGGTGATCTTCTAGCATACGTTACCCATCTTTGGGGTGAGGCTATGGACAAGCACGGCGAGTCACTGGCAATTAGTCTTGACATCGCCAAAGCTTTCGATAGAGTCTGGCACAAATCGCTTCTTTCTAACCTACCTGCCTTTGGTCTGCCTTCTAGGCTGTGCAACTGGGTTGCTAGCTTCCTGCAGGGGCGCCGTATTCGCGTCCTTTGTGACGGACGAGCTTCGGAGTTTCTGCAGGTTAATGCTGGCGTGCCCCAGGGGTCCGTCTTATCACCCACTCTCTTTCTTCTGCATATCAACGACATGCTGTCTACCGGCAATGTTCATTGTTATGCAGACGATAGCACTTTACATGGGAGTTATCATGGACATCCAGCGGCCAAGCAGTCAGATATCGCAGAGAAAAGGCAGCTTCTTGTCACCGAGCTTGACGGGGTCCTGAATCACATTTCTCAATGGGGCTCTGAGAACCTGGTTGAGTTCAATGCCAAGAAGACGCAGGCATGTGCGTTTACAGCAAAAGTATCTTCTTTCCTTCCCCTCCCCACTCTTCAGAGCACACCACTGCCGCTGCAGGACAATCTCAATATCCTAGGTATGGATGTTCGCTGCAACCTGAATAACAAAAACTACATCGAAAGCATCATCAAAACAGCCTCACGAAAACTCGGAGTCCTGAACAGAGTGAGACGATTTTTCACGCCGGAGCAGCGGTGTCTTCTATACAAGACACAAATTCGCTCCTGTGTGGAGTACTGCTCGCATCTCTGGGATGGTTCAGCAAAGTACTTACTAGATGCTCTCGACAGGTTGCAGCGACGTGCGGTCCGCATCATTGGGAATCCCGAGATCACGAACACCCTAGAACCTTTACAGCTGCGTAGAGATGTTGCGTCCATGGCTGTATTTTACCGTCTGTACCATGGGGAGTGTTCTGATGAGCTCTTCCAATTAGTCCCACCCTCCCCTTTCCTACACAGGACAACGCGTGCAGGTCTTAGATGTCATCCGCACACGGTGCAAAACATCCGATCAAGAACCAAGCGGTTCGGAGACTCTTTCCTCTGTCGCACCATTAAGGCCTGGAATTCATTACCAGCTCACGTGTTTCCTTCTTCCTACAGTCCCGGGTCCTTTAAGCGGGGCGTGAAAAAGCATATGATAAGGCCGTCAAGCTGAGTGTCACCATTGTCACACGGTATGTGTAAGTAATGGTGACCCTCTTTTCTGGGATTTTGCCTTCAGCTTACCATCAGGCAAGGCGAAGTCCAATTGACGTGTCCTATATAAAAAAAAAAAAAAAATGTCTATTTTGAGACAGAAATACTGGATAATTTCAGCTCGTAATTTGATTCGCGCTAGAGTACACAGATGTGTACCTTGTTTTAAACTCCGCCCGCGTTTTATCGCGCCTGAAATGGCCGATCATCGCTCTTGTCGTGTTGTTCAATCCGCAAAACCTTTCGTACACACCGGCACAGACTTTGCTGGGCCTTTCAAAGTCACTATTGCTCGTGGTCGTGGCATTCGCTCCACGAAAGCTTATGTTTGTTTGTTCATTTGTATGACAACTCGCGCGGTTAATATAGAGTTGACCGGTGATTTAAGTACGCAAAATTTTATGTCCGCTTTTAAACGTTTTTTGTCGCGTCGTGGTCCGGTTAAGCGCATGTATTCGGACAACGGTACAAACTATGTAGGGGCCCGACGTAGTATTTCGGAATTGCACGCATTCTTACGGTCTAAGTACTACCAAAGTGAATTCGCTCACATCTTAGCCGAAAATCGCATTGAATGGTACTTTAACACGCCTGCAGCTAGTCATTTTGGTGGTATTTGGGAAGCGAATATTAAAAGCCTTAAGTCGCATCTGTTTCGCGTCATAGGCGAACAGATTCTCTCGTTCGAGGATTTGAGTACCGTACTCGCTCAAGTAGAGGCGGTGATGAACACGCGTCCGCTGTGTCGGACTCTATCTAGCGATCCGTCAGAGCCATTAGCGTTAACGCCAGCTCACTTCTTAAATACGACTCCTCTAAAATATTTGCCCGCAATAGATGTTGATGACGATAGAGTGCACCTTCTAACTCGTCACGCTCTTTTAGATAAATTAGTCCAATCGTTTTGGAATCGTTGGAGAACCGATTATTTGCACACGCTGCAGTCGCGTCAAAAATGGAATACTCCATCCAACCCAATGACCATAGGTACGGTGGTAGTCCTTATGACTGAGAATGCGCCTCCTTTACATTGGCCTCTAGGGGTAGTAGAGGAAGTTTTTCCGATTCCCGCGGGATAACTCGTGTTGTACGGGTTAAAACCGCAACCGGATCGTATCTGCGCCCGGTTGTTCGCCTCTGCCCTCTGCCTAACCAGCAGTAGGCACGAGTTCAAACCTAGTTTTATATTTTAGTTGTTATTTCCCAAACCTAGATTTAGATTAGACTTTAGATTTGTTCCGCATTTTTCGTTTTGAAGGTAACCCTTCAAGCCGGGGGGAATGGTTGCGCCGATAGTAGAATTTGTATTTTCCCGCTCAATAGTAGTAGTATATCGAATAATTCAAATCATCTCTCAATTGATTGACACTGAACACACGCTTCCTATACCCATCTCCCTCCCGCACTACCTTTAAAGTGAGATAGCAATAGTTTTCGCACCGCCCAATTGTTGAAATGGCCGCATCTTCACTTCCGGATTGAACTAGAATCATCAATGGCGGCGGCGCATGCGACTCTCAGAAATTAATAATATTTGTTGGATTTTAACCGCTTTCATAGACCTTTACCGATCGGATTGTGCCTCTCGTGTCCCTCAAGTGATTTAGTGAGGTGGGCAGCAGCTCCTGAACCAGGAAGAGAAGACCGGTGCACCGGCTCCGACAGCACGTGGCGTCATAAAGGTTAGTGAATCCTCTCCTAATTTCTTGGGTTGCATTCACTGCCTAAACCACCTCCGCGGCAACCCGATCACCTATCTTGTTTGTTGTGTAAAGTGTCATCTGAAATATTTAGCTTCACCCCCCGCAGAATACAGTCCACTAGCTCACGTGGCGTGAGAATCGCGCCACCACTCTCCTTTTGCGACTTCTTCTAATAATTTTTGTAAAGGTTGGATATTTTTGACGCCATCAATAAACAGTGGTGGGGGTCTTATAGATTTTGGTGCTTGTGTTTCAGGTTTATCTGTTCGTTCTACATCGTAAAGCCCTGTGAAGCTGTTGGATGTTGGTACTGCTGGTGCTGCTAGCCAGTAACTCAATTTTGTTTGTTTTTGGCTACGTATTATTGCATCTGGACTGGATCTTTGCCTTTTGCCATAGTGCACTTCTATGTACTGTTGTTCTTCAGGTTCACTAATTGTTTCATCTGGTTGAGCAACAGTCGCTTTGTCTTGATTAGTTGTGCTGCTAAAAGAACTTGATCTTGGCCGATTGATGAACATTTCTTTGTGGAGGAGTTGAGTCAGCACTTTTGAGTTCTTATTATCTAATTTAGGTATATTTTCAGAGGTATTTGAATTTTTCATATTGTTCCCACGAGAGAGGACGATTTAAAAGTCACTACCTGGGGTGACGCCTATTCCCAGGAGAAGGCAAATACAACAGTGGTTGCCCGTCCCACTGAGGTTGGCGCTAGAGACTGATTTCCCATCAGTCATACATCCTCTCGGCACGTTGCCCACCTTAGGATTGGGGTTATTTTTTATTATTTTTTGTGGAGGTTTTCTTCCTCGGAGGCCAGACAATCAAGCCAAGCATTGTAGGTGTTCCAAAATTCCTAGGCCATTTCCTGTCTTTGGTTGGTCGAGTAATCGAGTTAGTTGACCGCCGCTCGATACTCGGCGTTGTTGCTCGTTTTGCACCACCCAGGGGACACGTGTAGGGTGTGACAGGAAAGGTGGTAAATCCTACGGACGCGAGCAACTCCATCCCCCATCCCTCCATCATATACATAAAATACGAAATGTATTTTTAGCTATGGTCGTTAATATACTTTGAAATTATTCCAACCGATGTTTTTTAAGTACCCATAGACCCAATATATATCCTGGACACGGCGGTATTTCCGCCCAATTGAGCAGTCCGACTGGGGAAGTACCTCCGCACTAGAGAATACCGCGGTTATAATAACTTCGTGTTGTGTTCCCGGCGGTGAGTAGCCAGAGCTCACTGGAGAATTTGTGCTGTCAGTGGGATGACTAAAGGTTTGTCCTGCTTTGTCCTCTATACTGACAACACAGAAACTCTGTGCTTACAGGGTCGGCAGCACGAGTGTGACTTCTCTGGTGTTACACACGTCCATTGGCCACGGTAACCACTTTCCATCAGGTGGGTCGTGCGCTTGTCTGCCACCTAAGTGGTATAAAAAAAATTGTGTGTGAGACCACCTAGAAAAGTGGCATTTCGTAGACCACCTAGACAAGTGGCATTTGGTATTGTAGAATAGAACGATGAATGTATGGGATTGACACACATTGTGCCGTTTATTACAGCCGTAAACGTATGTGAATCCCAAAAATTGATCAATGTATTATATTCTATACTATTCTTCATGTATTGCCATTTATCTAGAGGGAAGAGAAGAAACCATCTCCATGGGCCCACCAGTAGGTCGTAGTGGTGGGACCACGGAGGATTGTTCTTCCCTGCTCCTCTAGACAAGGTAATATATACTCGTGAAGGAGGAGGCTGGTGAGAGCATATATATAGGAGAATCGCAGTCCGCGAACTGAGTCAGCTCGGGCATTGAAGTCGCAAAATGACTGGGGATGACGGGTGAAGTCGCCTGTCACCCTAGCATAACCTTCCCCACCGTCTCCAACGGCTCCCCCGTTGGAGACGGTGGGGAATATATGTGGATTTAGTGTAGCACGAAAAAAAAGTGGCAATATCTATAGTTTTGTGAATAATTATGCATTCATACATACCTTTGAGTCATAGTAAGGTGAAATGAATCGGTCAATATCTTGTACCCAAGTGCTCCACTTATTACTTTTTTGTGTTAGGGCGCGGAAGACGTCAAACATTGTGTTATCAGACACCAGAATTAGGGCACATTCCCCGCCTTCGGTTAGTAGGTCGAATATATTTTTAAAACATTGCCTGAAAGAGCAGATCAAAATATCAATTAATACACATGATATTTTAGGAGTTATGGAGTCGGCCTCGACTGCAGGAGACGTCCCTGGATCGAAACTTGACCATTATCGGGTAGTAGTCGGGTATTAGCTTAAAACTTTTTTTTTAGTTATGTTTATTTTAGTGACATGTGTGCGGGATAAGCGCAGCCCCGCACGGTGGCGCTTATTACGTTTGTAGGCTCCACCCATTCGCTCTAAGGCATCGTCGCTTAAGTACAGTAATACTAGTCATTGCGGTTGCAATTTTTATAAAGCATACGTAATGACGGCATAATACCTACTTAAATAAAAGAAACTAATAGACCCAACCCCGACTCGGGATGGAACGGTACCTACCTAATTGTTATAAACGCATAAAAGTAATCAATTCAGAATGTTTATAAGTCAAACCGATCCATGATAACATTATAAAAAGTTGATATGTTCTAAGAATAGGAAAAACCAAAAGAGAAACGATAATAAACTTAATTTTTCTTTTCTGAGGTTAGGTTCCATTTTATTATTAATTTTCCTAAGTATTATGATGATGGTTCTATAAGATGAAGAGCATAAAGAATACGTAGAAAATTAACTCGAACGATGTCGCAGACAGCTAGGTCATGTTGATAGGCTTAGAAGAGACATTAGACGATAATATTTATAAATTACGGTCACGCGGCACGTTATATTTTATATTATTTCTGATTACGTAATACGTAATAATAAAGTCAATAACTTTTTCTGGCCTAAAAACATTTTACATAACCCATAAAATAAACATGCCCGCGGTTTTGCTCGCATGAAATTCTGTTCCCGTTCCCGTGATTCATGGGAACTTTTTTTATAAAAACCTTATGAACAAACGAAAGGAACATATCAGAAGATTAAATATTAACGGCTCGCCTTATGCGAAGGAAAAAGAAGAAGATAAAAATAAAATACTAACGTTTGGTTTTTGACCTAATTTATGGCGTAGAAAGAAAACACGTGGTCGAAATTTCCCTTCATCTTTTCTGGCAAGTCATCTACGATGTCCAGCACGGCGAAAGAAGTGCGTTCGTGGGTATACCGGCCAGTCGCGTAATCGATCATTTTCTTATTTATGTCACAGCCCAGCAACTTGAAGTCCTTGGCAAGAATTTTTTCTAATAAGCGTGTCACACTGCCATCGCCGCATCCTATATCTATGACCCTATTGGTATTCTTCCAATTCATTTTCGGTGTGATTTTCTTCAAATACGCGGGCACATCTCTTCTGTGTAGAAAATTAGCATCTGCATAAATTTCCGGCTTATGCATATTGGTTTGCTAGTCTGTTAGGTATATTGTTAGTAATTAATGTTGAGCCTGCGCTTGAGTGGCGTATGAGGCTTAGATTAGTCTTGATTCGAAACTGTGCGGAGTGCGCAATTTATAGTTCTAATCGATGAGCATCAGAAACTCTTGACACCGTTTTATTGTTTACGAGCGGCTCCACGCAGACGTTACTTTCTTTTTAGGGTTCCGCACCCAAAGGGCTACTGACCGTATGTGTGTCTGTCACCAATACCTCTAGCACGTACAGCTATCGTAATCGTATCGGAAATGTGCCAGCTTTTGGTCTGCCTCCTAGGCTGTGCAACTGGGCAGCTCTGCAAGGGCGCCGTATTCGCATCCTTTGTGACGGCCAAGCTTCGGAGTTTCTGCAGGTAAATGCTGGTGTACCGCAGAGGTTCGTCTTATCTGCATCTTACTCTGCACTTACTATTCCTTGTCACCGGCGAAACTTATTTATATTTTTGTTTGATATGTATTTATAATTATAATTTTTGTTGACTATATAAATTAAATTTAATGTACACTCACACCCAAGATGAACCTATGCGGGTTTTATGGGTGCTTCTATGAGATGAACTAATGTAATAATATGATAAATAAAAAATAAAAAAGATGGCTGTGACACAAGTTATTTCATGGAGCTCAATAATTTTACTGCATCCTTAGTAGAAAAAGAAACGCTCTTCGGTCTCCTAGGTTGATGTCCTTTGTCGGCTCTATCATCATTGGTGTCATACCCAACTCTACGACAATCGCTAGGTGATGTAGGGACCTCATGCTGCGGTGAGGTTCGTGGTGTGTGTGATACTCGGCGTTGAGACGGCCTCACTTACCATAATCCGGAGACGCTCATGTTCCCGGTTCAGCTCCATTTCCTGTTCACGTATACTCGAAGCACGGGGCTCTCGAGACGGCTTACCCCCTCGATGACAACTGCGGTTACGATGGCGGCTGCGCATGCAGCTACGGCTATGGTGGCAGCTCTGCCTCGCGCTGCTACTTTTCATATCTTCCACGTAGTGAACGGGGCTGCGATGGCGGCTGCGGAGGCGGCTATGGATGTGGTGGCGGCTCTGCCTCGCGCTGCTACTTTTCATACCTTCCACGTGGTGAACGGGGCTGCGATGGCGGCTGCGCTGGCGGCTACGGCTGTGGTGGCGGCTCTGCCTCGCGCTGCTACTTTTCATACCTTCCACGTGGTGAACGGGGCTGCGATGGCAGCTGCGCAGGCGGCTACGGCTGTGGTGGCGGCTCCGCCTCGCGCTGCTACTTTTCATATCTTCCACATAGTGAACGGGGCTGCGATGGTGGCTGCGCAGGTGGCTACGGCTGTGGTGGCGGCTCTGCCTCGCGCTGCTACTTTTCATACCTTCCACGTGGTGAACGGGGCTGCGATGGCGGCTGCGCTGGCGGCTATGGCTGTGGTGGCGGCTCTGCCTCGCGCTGCTACTTTTCAGACCTTCCACGTGGTGAACGGGGCTGCGATGGCAGCAGCGCACGCGGCTACGATCTGTAAACTCGATATATAAAAAAATGCATATTAAGAAACTGTTGTATGAAATTGCTTAACAAACTAAAGAGGCACCTGTGTAATAATAGCACTCCATAAAACTGACACTATATAATACTTTGCTAGATTTCATTATTGTTAGATGAATGTATGCAATAATAATAGCATTCCATAAAATATTTATGCAAATTTTAACAATGGAAGTTACAATTATTTAAACTCAGTAGGTACCTATGCAATAGTAGAACCCCATAAAACTAACACTTATATACCTCGTACCAAGCTAATTCTCATTAGTGTTAACTGAATGCTTTGCCAATTGCGTACATTATACAATACCTACTTGGTTACATGTTACATCTTACTTAAATGTATCGGAATCATAAGCATGATGGACTTTAAAAGGCGTGTACTTACCACTTCTGATCTGTAATAAAACACAGCAGGGTATCTACTTAACTCGTATATGAATAAAACAGATACAATTACATGCAGCTATTCTTGTTGCAATCTCAAAACCCACGAGCACCCACAATCCACTCCCAAAAAACCCGCCAAACCACTCTCTCCACAGAGCATATCTCCCCCAGCCGCGCGCCACAGACGACCCTTTTCCCGCCCTTTCACCAGTCGTCAGTGTTGCCGGCATCATAAATATATTCAGAATTCATCGCCTATACAAAATGTAACATATTGCATTATAGTCGTTATTATAATTATCGTTTATTTAATTTTTTTACTGAATTATTAACTAAACCGTACAAGTTATATTTAATAAGACAATTTTGGGGACTTTACTGTAAGTAGATACTATTAGTTTTTGATTAATTTATCCAATGCAACAGTGGAAACTGCGAGAATACAAACGGATGGTGGGACTCCTTCCGACTATATATTCTGACAACCTGAAAAAGGCAGCTGAAATGGGCTGGATGTGGAAGGTGGAGGATCGGGAGCAATGACGCGCCTTAGGAGAGGATTATGTCCAATAGTGAACTGCTACAGGCTAATTGATGGTATGGGTGCCTATTGGCCGATGCGGTTACAAAGCGTCGTTGGGTTACTTTGGTCTTTGCGTTGTTGCGGCAGAGTGGTTCAGCTTCATATATAACAAAGTAGTCTGCTACGCAGGGGGCGCGAGTTCGATTCCCGTTCAGTGGAAATATATGTTTATGTATATTTGTATTAGTCTGGGTTCTATTATTATTATCGCATAATCTAATCTAATCTAATAAATGTGTTCGCTAAATTTTTATCTAAGTATGTGTATGTATGCAACGCATTCTTGATTCATTCAGATTCCATAACACAAGTTAATTAAACTATGCTACTTTGGGTATAGATGGTTATATTTATTTATTTCCAGTACACGTAAAATTAAAAAAAAAAACAGTGTTAATTATTTTTATTGCACATTTATTCATATTCCCATAAAACCGTTACATATAAAGAAAATATAATATTACTTTTTGTGCTCATTTACAACACTTAAGTCAAAATACTTTAATAAGGCCATTATTATATCTTTATAGATATTGTGCCTAACATTTTATTATAGGAACCTAATAAACAGATTAGACACCCACCCAATCTAAACCGCGTAACAAACGCGGTTTAGATTGGGTGGGTGTCTAATCTATCTGTAAGTATGGTTAATTTTTATTATTTTGATTTCACCAGGTTCTGATTTGACACGTCGGAAAGAAAGTGAGAGCCCAGCATTGAAAACTTTTTAGAGTATTTTTTAAACTACCGAGTGGCAGACAAGTACACGACCCTTCTGATGGAAAGTGGCTACGTATGGACGTGTTTTTATCAACTATAACTTAAATTTTACCTAGTTACTTTAAAAACAAATGAAGCTATATATGTGCTGTGCAAAAGAGAGAGCGCTTTACTTCCGAAGAGTGTCTAGCTAGATTATTACTTTACTTTGCGACATGCCAAATCAAAAGTTGGGTATAGTTATCGGCAAAAATCATGATCCAGCGTCAAAAAGTTTGCGCCTGTCGGGTCAACCAATAAGCAATAAAAGGACTGATCAAACATTGATGGGTGCTCATGCGCCTGTGATTACTTTAATCTATGATTGGATGATAGGAGCGCCTTCGAAACCACACCAAAGAGACCGAATAACGTGCTTTGAGCAGGGTCCAATAAGTTTGCCGATCACTATACTGTACATTACAGTATCTTCATTGATAAGGTCTACTAATTGTTAGACAGTGGTTTGCGACCATATATTGTAACTGATGTATAATAAAGCGAAGTGTCCTTCGGGGCCTCGTTGTTGGTTCTATGACTCTGAACCTCATTCAGCACTTTAACCCAATCCTCCAAGTAGTCATCGTTCTTGTCGTCCGGAATCTCGAATGGGTTGACTGCCATCAAGAGTTCTGTAAGATTTAATTAACGTGAGAATAGGATTCAATATTGAAAAGAAATCGTCTTGAAAGAAATATTATACTACTACAGCCAATCCAATCCATATAATGTTCGTTCACAATATTTTTTAATGTAGCTGTAGGTCAGTGTCGGTAGGTATGTTTTGTTAAGATTCAGAGATGAATATTTTTAGCAGGTTGGTGTTTAAGGTGTTTAAGCAGGAAAAAATGTATCTTCTGCATTCTGCGGGCTCGGGAAAGCGCGGCCCGCGCGGTATGTTGGAATCTCACCACACTAAAACAACCTGCCGTATGCCATACGCCAATCATATCCAAAATTCCATAGGAGCGGTCCTAGAACCGACCCCTGAGGAACACTGCACGACATGGGTCGTTGCAACACGCGTACGTCGCAGTCCTCGTAAAGGACTCGTCTCTCCTCCAGATAATCTGCCACCAGTCGCCTCAAGTAGACGGGCACTCTGTGGTAGCGGAGCGCCTCACTGATGCAGCTGAACGGCAGACTATTAAATGCGTTGGCTATGTTCAACGATACCGCCAACATCACTCCCCCGCGGCTCACAACCTCCTCGGCAGTAGCCCTGAGATGCAAAATTGCATCGACTGTCGAACGCCCTGTTCGGAAACCATATTGGCAGTTCGACATATCCGAGAGATGAATATTCTATCCTATCCTGCTTGCTATTAATGACATACATAAAATATCTTAGATACAAGCATTCGGTAAGAATCTGTTATTTTAAAATTATTAATAGACAATTCCATGTTATTTAATTCCTTTACGTATTATTATATAACCGACGTATATGTAACCGACGTAGCCCAGCGGATTACCTCGTTGAAGTGGGAGTAGCCGGGACACATAGCGCGCAGAACAGATGGCCGATGGAGCAAAAAAGTTCTGGAATGGAGACCGCCTACGGGCAAACGTAGCGTAGGACGCCCAATAGCCAGATGGATGGACGACCTCATCAAGGTCACCAGGAAGTGCTGGATGCGGGCTGCTTTAGATCGGTCATTCTAGAAGTCTATGGGAGAGGCCTATCTTCAACAGTGGACAGTGTGTGGTTTATGTGATGATGATGATGATGACGTATAATTATATATTATATTCTTATTTGTATTAATATACTTAGAGGTACCTAATACACTCGAGAGCAATGAATCCGGGTCACTTAAAGAATGTTAAAAATCTCGGAAACTAAAAATGATAGGTTAATGCAATAAATTGTATTTAATAGACAATGTAATACTCCTTAAATGAAAGTAAAAAAAATATGAGTCACCATACATTTTATTAACACAAAATTACATAAAGAAAAAAACTGCTGATCTCTCCTTAAAACAAAAATAGGAAACATGAAATTTTTGAACTTTATTACGATTTTCTTGAATTTTAATACTTCGTATTGCCTCCTCGTGCTTCCATTACTGCGTTTACGCGGTTTGGCATGCTGTACACCAAGTTCCTTATACGATTTTGGGGAATATTCTCCCATTCCTCTGTGAGAGCAATTTTGAGCTCACGAAGCGTGATTGGGGGAGGGTTTCGTTGTTTTACGCATCTGCCTAGCTCGTCCCAAGCATGCTCGATCGGGTTGATATCCGGGCTGCGCGCTGGCCACTCCATACGAGTAATGTTCATCTCTTGAAGGTAGTCATTCACAATCCTACCTGTATGAGGTCTGGCATTGTCATGCATAAATATAGCATCCTCACCTAAATTGACCATAAATGGACCAACGTGATCATTGAGGATTTCTTCCACATATCTTACGCTAGTTAAAGAGCCGTTTTCTATGATCACCAGCTCTGTGCGACTTTCAGAAGAAATTCCGGCCCACACAAGTACAGACCCACCACCGTAGGCTACTTTTTCTTCGATGCATGCTTGCTTGAATCTTTCCCCTGGTCTTCGATACACTCTGTGTCTTCCATCGTGCTTGTAGAGCATAAATTTTGATTCGTCGGAGAACATAACTTTTGACCAATCTTCAATACTCCAATTTACGTGGCTCTGGGCATAACTTAGTCTCGAAATACGATGCCCACGCTCCAGTTTAGGGCCGTTTGCAGGTCTAAGGGGTTTTAAGTTAGATTCAGCAAGCCGACGTCTTACTGTCCATGCACTTGGGTTACTTCCTCCGAGGCGTCGAAACTGATTGGTGAGTTCAGTTCCTGTGAGAAAGCGATTTCGAAGCATGGTGTTCACCAAGTATCGGTCTTCTCGTGCTGTGGTACACCTGGTTCTGCCCGTTCCTGGTCTGCGTAGGTTAGAACCAGTTTCTTCGTAACGTCGGAGAACTCTTTGTACTGTTGACAGCGACACACCGACAGTCCTGGCTGTATCGCGCTGACTCCGGCCGGTTTCCAGCATTGTAAGTATTCTGGTGCATTCTTCAGGCGTAAGCGACATAATTTCAGCTTGATTAATGAATATAGAGCACTATCAACATGGTTTATGTACCCACATAAATGACAGATTACAAACAAAAGCAACACCAAATGCTGTAATTTCGTAGTTCCATCTTCGAAAGTGGCCCTTTTTCAAATTTGATTTTTTTATGATATAACTTTACAATAACTAAGAAGTTTTAATACCTTCATTTAAGGAGTATTACATTGTCTATTAAATACAATTTATTGCATTAACCTAGCATTTTTAGTTGCCGAGATTTTTAGGATTCTTTAAGTGACCCGGATTCATTGCTCTCGAGTGTAGATTATGTAGTATGTACTTTTATCTTTCTTACTTTCTTGTACTTTCTTCTACGTTGATAAAAAAATTAATATACTTACTTTTCAACGTATTTTTATTCTCGAAATGGTAGCACGTGTCCTTATACCCCACCTCAATATCGACGAATCCAACATCTTTCATAATTTTCATAACGTCCTTATCTGGTTCCTAAAAACATATAACACAAGTAATGATCATTTTCGAAAGTGGTGCGATGTTCATCAATACATCCAATGGAGTTGATCTGAACCTCAGACCTCAGACAGACAGTGTGCGGTTTAGGTGTGTTCGAATCCAACGTAACCACTCCCGCTGGCCGGTGAAAGGGTATCCATGGGGAATCCCTTCCAAAAAAAAGATACGTTCTTCGTGATTCTCGCGATCATCATATACATAAAATATGAAATGTATTTATAGCTATGGTATGGGTTTTTTAAGTACCCATAGACCCAATATATATCCTGTAGGACACGGCGGTATTTCCGCCCAATTGAGCAGTCCGACTGGGGAAGTACCTCCGCCCTAGAGAATACCGCGGTTATAATAACTTCGTGTTGTGTTCCCGACGGCGACGGTGAGTAGCCAGAGCTCACTGGAGAATTTGTGCTGTCAGTGGGGTGACTAAAGGTTTGTCCTGCTTTGTCCTCTATACTGACAGCACAGAAACTTTGTGCTTACAGGGTCGGCAGCACGAGTGTGGCTTCTCTGGTGTTACACACGTCCATAGGCCACGATAACCACTTTCCATCAGGTGGGCCGTGCGCTTGTCTGCCACCTATGGGGTATAAAAAAAAAAGTGACCACCTAGAAAAGTGGCATTTCGTAGACCACCTAGACAAGTGGCATTTGGTATTGTAGAATAGAACGATGAATGTATGGGATTGACACGCATTGTGCCGTTTATTACAGCCTTTACAACCTTACAGCCAGTTATTACGTACGTGAATCCCAAAAATTGATCAATCTATTATATTCTATACTATTCTTCATGTATTGCCATTTATCTAGAGGGATAGAGAAGAAACCATCTCGTGGGTCCACTAGTGGGTCGTAGTGGTGGGACCACGGAGGATTGTTCTTCCCTATAATAGGTATGGTAATAGGTATGGAGGTAATATATAGTCGTGAAGGAGGAGGCTGGTGAGAGCATATATATAGGAGAATCGCAGTCCGCGAACTGAGTCAGCTCGGGCATTGAAGTCGCAAAATGACTGGGGATTTTTTTTTTTTATTTTTTTTTATTTTGTTCACAAAACTAAATACAACCAGTAATAAATATATGTTATAGTACAATTTATAAAAGTCATAGCGCGATTGTATTCTACTTGATGCGAACACAGCATGCAAAGTAAGGTTATGTTATGTTCAGAACATGAGAGACATTACATTCTGTAATATTTCGCTATATAAGTGCTACTTTAATACCAAAAGTCACTAACAGAGTTATACATCAAAAAAACAAAATATATAAATCATAAAGTAATACAAAAAATCACAATTCGCAGTTAAATACTAAAGCTATTTTCTTTCTCAAAGAGGCCAAAGAATCGCAACGAATAAATATATCGATATCATTACGAATGTTATTCATTGAAGCGCTCATGCGACAGATCGGAGAGTGCTGGCCAAGATTAGTTTTAAAATGTGGTAAATGAAAAGTTCTACGATTGCTCAAACGACTCTCGCTACGGGGAACGGACAGTGATACACGCTCAAGGACATCCGGAGAATCCACCAAACCATGAATGAGCTTGTACAAGAACATTACATCGGCGACCTTTCGACGTGTGCTCAGTTGATCCATTTCATAAAATGAGAGACGTTGTTTATATGATGGTAACTGTCGACACATGTTGCTATTATATGATAAGCAGTATAAAAAACGTTTCTGTATGCGTTCTATTCTGTCAACATGTACCTGATAGCCTGGGCTCCAAACAATGCTACAGTATTCCAGAATTCCTCTAACAACAGTGTTGTAAATAAGTATGGTGAGACTTGGTTGCTTAAATATTTTCATTTGTCTATTAATGAAGCCAGAAAGTCTCGATGTTCTGCTAGTGATGTTGTCGTAGTGACACCTGAAACTTAATGTGCTATCCAGAATAACACCTAAGTCACGAATAGTAGTCACTTCCTCGAGAGGGACGTTATTAATAACGTAAGTTACTTGAGACGGTAACCTTCTTCTTGTGAATTTAATGTGATAACATTTTGCTAAGTTTAGAATCATGTTATTCTGTGTACACCACTCACCCACTGCATCAATATCCGATTGAAGAGTTGTTATATCATTAGGGTCGCTTATAGCTCGATAGATCTTCAAGTCATCGGCATATAATCTAAATTTGGAGCTAATAACATGTTTAATATCGTTAATAAAAACTAAGAAGAGAAGGGGCCCTAGATGAGATCCTTGAGGAACTCCAGAAGGAACAGCACATACCCTAGATTTAAATCCGCGAAGGTGTACCAATTGAGTACGGTTTCGTATATATGATTCACACCACCGCAGTAACGATCCATGAATACCCAAATTCGCAAGTTTTCTCAAAAGGATGCTGTGATCAACCAGGTCAAATGCTTTTTTGAAATCGGTGTATATGGAATGAATTTCCCCACCCTTGTCCATGGTATCCACAATATCGCATATATAACCAGTCAAATTAGTACAAGTTGACCTGCATGGTAAGAAACCGTGTTGATTTAGATCAATCGACTCGCGAAAATGAGCTAAAAGCTTTTTGTTCACTATGGCCTCTAATACCTTTCCAAATCCCGATAAAATAGAAATTGGTCGGTACTGAGCCACATCCTCCACCCTGCCTCCTTTGTGAATTGGAGTTAGATGTGCCAATTTCCACTGTTTAGGAAATACGCCACTTTGGAGTGATTTATTGTAAATTATAGTTAGTGGTTTACTTAGGTTGTCCGCACAGTTCTTTAAGAAAATAGCTGGTATCAAGTCCGGTCCGGGACCCTTATTAATATCCAATCCCTTTAACTGCTTTAGAACTTCATTCTCGTCGACTCTACAGTGGCTGAATGGTGCACCGCAACACGACATGTTAGTATTATAAGGTAGATCAACTGTAGACTGGGTTCCGATGTGGGAGTTGTAAACGCTTCGGAAGTGTTGAGCAAATAATTCACAAATCTCCTGTCCCCCTTTTGCCATTACACGATTGAGAGTCATTGCATTAGGTAAGAAATTACAGTTGCTGGTTTTGTCTTTGAAAATTTTCCAGAAATATTTAGGACGCTGCTTAAGTTGCTCTGCTGCATGCAGTTTAAAATTAGCGTAACATTCCGATATTAATGTATCGCACCGTTTTCTATTTATTTCAAACTGTAACTTGTCCATCAAATTTCCATATTTTTTATATCTTGAATGAAATTTACGTTTTTGTTTGAGTGCTGTAAGCAATGGACGACTGTACCATGCAGGGTAACAATCATTGCGCTTACGACTGAGTGGAGTATATGGATTTATTAAGAATCTGATCCGGTCGTAAAATACATCCACCATATTGTCGACCGTGTCTGATACTTGTAATATGGAAGGCCAATCAATGCAACGTAGATCCCCGTTCAAAGCCTCGTAGTTAGTTTTGTGGTAATTTAATGTAGGGGTGGAACATGGTTTCATTTCACGTTCGGATACAATTTCTACGTTAATATTCAAAGGTGGATGTTGTTTGTCTTGTAGTGGTGAGAAACTTACCCCAAGAGCAACCGTAACGCATCCCAAACCATTACTTAATACCAAGTCTAGAATTGTATCATTTAAATTAGATATATGATTATGTTGGTAAAGATTACAGTAAGCTACTGCATCCAAAAATTCTGTGCTGATAACACCCCCATATGAAGTTGGGGATAAGTAGAGAGCGTTAGCATCCTTGTGCCATTTAATATTACACATGTTGAAGTCTCCCACCAATAAAAAATGAGGTTCAGTTGCATCGTTGACTCCATCATTATGAATTATCTGAATGGTGTTCTTAAGAAATATATCTAGGTAGTCTTGGTTCACAGGGGAGGGGATATAAGCGGCACAAATATGTATCAAGCTCTTACCAATTTTTAGGCTCAGCCAAAGATCTTCACACTGTGATTCCCAAGCGCTTTGGCGAACCACTTCAAAAGATTTCAATATAGCAAGTAAAACCCCGCCTCCGTCCTTTTTCTTACTGTGTGAACAAGTAGAAGACCTGTCCCTTCGAAAAACATTATAGCGTTGGTCGAACAATTCATGATCAAATACAGTTTCGGTTAGCCAGGACTCAGTTAGTACTATAATATCGTAATCACTTTTCAAAACTAATAGATATATACTTTCTGTTTTCGTTCTTAGGCCTCCAACATTTTGGTAAAATATTTTTAAATTGAATTTTAGTCCTAATTAGTCTTAGGTAACATGAGTATACACTATGGAGAATAGAGTGACTACAACTTGAGTAAACAGTTTACGGTCCTAATGATAATATGATCGGAAGAAGTGTCTTTACGAACGAAGATGCGACCGTTCCGTGTCCACACAAATCTATAGCCCTTTTCCTTGGCGGCGACTCTGGTAGCAGCATGAAGTTGCTTGTTCTCAGGAGACAGATGTTCCGTTACATATATTGGTTGCTTAGGGCCAGGCAATCCAACATGAGATGTGTTGAGTTTGTCATCCTTGTTTTTATTGAACATCTTCACTGAAGCCAGAAAGTTGTCTCGTGTCCGCTGGGCATTAAGTTTGACCACAATGTTCTTAGGACGGTTTGATTGGTTCAGCTTAGCTACTCTATGGAATGACATAATCTCATTATTAACTAAATTGCACGATACCGCTCTCCCAATATCCTCAATTATGGTTAGAAGATTCTCATTTTTGTGCTCAGGTACACCTTGAATTTCCAGGTTACATTCTCTTGCGCGCTGTTCAAGTAGTGAAATTTTTGTGTTTAATTCAGACAACTTACACTGTATAGTAGTATTCTGATCAAGCAGGTCTGACACATTAGTGTTAAGTTTATCATTAATTTTTTTCTGATCGTCATGAGATCCAGATAAGAATTGAATAGCGTTTATAGCTTCGTCGAGATCTTCTCGCATTCCAGAATATTTAGATCCTAATTCACTTATATCTGTCTGCATTTTAGATAGCATTGTGCTGAATGTCTGAAATACAGCCTTTTGGCTGTCAAATTTTTCCAGCATTTCGATGCGCAAATTGCGTATTTCCAGCAAAATTGGTTCTTGGCTCACTACGGGTGCCTGAGGAAAGTCTAAGTCTGTAGTATTGATTATTTTCGGATTAGGAGTGTTTTCAGCTCTCGGTCGTGCATTAATACACACGGCACAGATCCACTTGGAACGAGCAGTAGTTGACTCATTATACTTTACACACTCTTGATGGTATTGGTGCTGACAGTTTGATGTGGAGCATTTTATGCGTTTGTGTGTGACTAAGATGTTCAATTTGCATTCAGTACATTGAACCATAATGTTTAAAAATGATATTTTTAGCACACTAATAAAGGCTCACATACATTAGAAATTATTGCAATAACACTAGATCGCACACTAAAAAAAAGGCCCCCGTTCAGTTAGTTGAGGGTAGTAGTGATTAAATTTGTGCTAATACTGAACTATATATTATTTATACTAGATGCTATTTGAGTGTTTTCTAATGATTCACTGCACCGTCTATCAAAGTAACATGAATTCACTGCAACATTTGCATCCCCCGGTCACGTCGAAGAGATTTCACGATAGTTTGTGCACTTTGAACTGAGTTTTCAATTTATTAGTGACTTGACAATTGATAACACAACCGTACGGAACGAGATTTGAATGATTTGGATGACGGGTGAAGTCGCCTGTCACCCTAGCATAACCTTCCCCACCGTCTCCGACGGGGGAGAGGGGAATATACGTGGATTTAGTGTAGCACAAAAAAAAAGTGGCAATATCTGTAGTTTTATGAATAATTATGCATTCATACATACCTTTGAGCCACAGTAAGGTGAAATGAATCGGTCTATATCTTGCACCCAAGTGCTCCACTTATTACTTTTTTGTGTTAGGGCGCGGAAGACGTCGAAAATTGTGCAATCAGACACCAGAATTAGGGCACATTCCCCGCCTTCGGTTAGTAGGTCGAATATATTTTTAAAACATTGCCTGAAAGAGCAAATCAAAATATCAATTAATACACATGATATTTTAGCAGTTATGGAGTCGGCCTCGATTGTAGGAGACGCTCCTGGATCGAAACTTGACCATTATCGGGTAGTAGTCGGGTTTTAGCTTAAAACTTTTTTTTTTAGTTATGTTTATTTTAGTGACATGTGTGCGGGATAAACGCAGCCCCGCACGGCTGCGCTTATTACGTTTGTAGGCTCCACCCATTCGCTCTAAGGCATCGTCGCTTAAGTATAGTAATACTAGTCATTGCGGTTGCATTTTTTATAAAGCATACGTAATGACGGCATAATACCTACTTAAATAAAAGAAACTAATGGACCCAACCCCGACTCGGGTTGGAACGGTACCTACCTAATTGTTATAAACGCATAAAAGTAATCAATTCAGAATGTTTATAAGTCAAACCGATCCATGATAACATTATGAAAAGTTAATATGTTCTAAGAATAGGAAAAACCAAAAGAGAAACGATAATAAACTTATTTATTATTTTCCGAGGTTAGGTTCTATTTTATTATTAATTTTCCTTAGTATTATGATGATGGTTCTATAAGATGAAGAGCATAAACGAATACGTAGAAAATTAACTCCAACGATGTCGCAAGCAGCTAGGTCATGTTGATAGGCATAGAGGAGACATTACACGATAATATTTATAAATTACGGTCACGCGGCACGTTATATTTTATATTATTTCTGATTACGTCAATCATGTTTTTAGCAGGCTTAATTTATTTATGAGTAATAAAGTCAATAACTTATTCTGGCCTAAAACTTTTTACATAACCCATAAAATAAACATGTCCGCGGTTTTGCTCGCATGAAATTCTGTTTCCGTTTCCGTGATTCATGGGAACTTTTTTTATAAAAACCTTATGAACAAACGAAAGGAACATATCAAAAGATTAAATATTAACGGCTCGTCTTATACGAAAGAAAAAGAAGAAGATAAAAATAAAATACTAACGTTTGGTTTCTGACCCAGTTTATGGCGTAGAAAGAGAACACGTGGTCGAAATTTCCCTTCAACTTTTCTGGCAAGTTATCTACGATGTCCAGCACGGCGAAAGAAGTGCGTTCGTGGGTATACCGGCTAGCCGCGTAATCGATCATTTTCTTACTTATGTCACAGCCCAGCAACTTGAAGTCCTTGGGAAGAAATTTTTCTAATAAGCGTGTCACACTGCCATCGCCGCATCCTATATCTATGACCCTATTGGTATTCTTCCAATTCATTTTCGGTGTGATTTTTTCCAAATACGCGGGCACTTCTTTTCTGTGTAGAAAATTAGCTTCTGCATAAATTTCCGGCTTATGCATATTGGTTTGCTAGTCTGTTAGGTATTTTGTTAGTAATTAATGTTGCGCGTGCGCTTGAGTGGCGTATGAGGCTTAGACTAGTCTTGATTCAAAACTGTGCGGAGTGCGCAATTTATAGTTCTAAATCGATTAGAACTATAAATTGCGCACTCCTTCCGTTCCGCTTCAGAAACTCTTGACATCGTTTTATTGTTTTCTTTTTAGGGTTCCGCACCCAAAGGGCTACTAACCGTATGTGTGTCTGTCACCAATACCTCTAGCACGTACAGCTATCGTAATCGTATCGGAAATGTGCCAGCTTTTGGTCTGCCTCCTAGGCTGTGCAACTGGGCAGCTCTGCAAGGGCGCCGTATTCGCGTCCTTTGTGATGACTAAGCTTCGGAGTTTCTGCAGGTAAATGACGGTGTACCGCAGAGGTTCGTCTGATCACCCACTCTCTTCACAGCAAAGATATCTTTTTTCCTTTCCCTTTCCACTTTTCAGAGCACGCCATTATCAAAGTCAAAGTCAAAAATCATTCATTCTGCATAGAACATTAAATCGGACTTAAAAAACGTCAATATGAAAGACTAGTTTAGCAAATGGACCACTGGTTCGAAACGCAACCCCGATTTGAGCAGACCCCGGCAAGAAACTCAGCAGGCAAACTGCAGGACAATCGCAATATCCTAGGTATGGATGTTCACTGCAACCTGAATAACAAAAACTGCATCGAGAGTATCATCAAAACAGCCTCGTGTAAACTCGGAGTCCTGAACAGAGTGAGACGTTTTTTCACGCCGGAGCAGCGGTGTCTTTTTTTTTTTTATTTTTTTTATTTTTTTATACCACTAAGTTGGCAGACAAGCACACGGCCCACCTGATGGGAAGCGGTTACCGTGGCCTATGGACGTATGCAACACCAGGGGTGTCACACTCGTGCTGCCGACCATGAAGAAACCTCCTGATGCCCCTCTTGAAGAACCCCATATTGTAGGCGCTTGGGAAAACCGCAGCAGGGAGGCCATTCCACAGCTTGAGTGTGCGTGGGATGAAGTTTCTTTCATACCGCACAGTGCGCACCGTCTCAGGTCGCAATGTGTGGGGATGAATTCCCTGCCTATGGCGAGAGGTGCGATGATAGAATGATGCTACGGGCATCATGTCAAACAATTCATCTGAGCACAAACCATTGTATAGGCGGTAGAACACACACAGTGAGGCAAAATCCCTCCTAAGGCTAAGAGGTTCCACTCTACCTGTGAGTATGGGATTGTCAACCAGCCTCAATGCCCGTCTTTGCAACGAGTCGAAGGGGTCAAGCTGGTATGCTGGTGCTCCAGCAAAAAGGTGACAGCAGTACTCCATGTGAGGCCGGACCTGTGCCTTATAAAGAAGGAGTTGCTGCCCCGAAGTGAAGTACTGCTTCGCCCTGTTGAGCACTCCGAGTTTTTTTGATGCCAACTTAACCTTGTCCTGCAAATGACTTCGGTATTGGACGTCGCTGGAGATATCGACACCAAGGATCCCGATACTCGAGGAGATGGTAAGCGGTGTGCCCAGGAATTGCGGCGCTACAATGAATGGGGTTTTCTTAGCGGTGAATACACATACTTGTGTCTTAGTGGGGTTGAATTGGACTAGGTTTAGTCGTCCCCAATCGGATACTCCAGAGAGAGTAGTCTCGATTTTAGACACAAGTTGTTCGCGACTCTTCTCCACCTCGGACTGAGGGATATTTGCACGGCCCGTGTAACACGTGTCCCCGGTACTGTCGTCCGCATAACAATGAATGGAGCCATCAGACAGCATGTCATTGATATGCAGCAGAAACAGCGTCGGAGACAACACGGAGCCTTGTGGGACACCAGCGTTTATGTTCATGCGGTCCGAGCAGCTGCCGTCGACGACAGCTTGGATGCTTCTGTTGGACAAAAAGCTGGCGATCCATTCGCAAAGTCCCTCGGGGAGTCCATAGTACGGTAACTTCGCAAGAAGACCTTTGTGCCAGACCCGATCGAAGGCCTTTGCTATATCGAGGCTGACCGCTAGTGCCTCACCCCGACTCTCGATGGCTTGCGACCACCGGTTTGTGAGATACACAAGAAGGTCACCGGTTGAGCGACGGTGGCGAAAGCCGTACTGTCGGTCGCTCAGTAGATCGTTTCCTTCAAGGTATCTCAGGAGCTGTGTGTTAATGACACGCTCCATAACCTTCGAGAGTAGGGAGGTTATAGCGATAGGCCTGTAATTGGTCGGATCTGTCCTGTCGCCTTTCTTAGGTACAGGGTGCACGAATGCGGTCTTCCACGAGGCTGGGACCTGCCGCGCGGAGTAGGAGAGACACAAATTCGCTCCTACGTGGAATTACTGCTGGTAGATCTGGGATGGCTCAGCAAAGTACTTACTAGATGCTCTCGACAGGTTGCAGTGACGTGCGATCACACATCTTTAAACCATAGATGACCTGTGGCAGCCGGGAGTGCAGGATATGCTTTAGGCCATTTTATAACCCGGCATCTGAAGACTTGAGACAGCGTTCGGTTTTAATTTGTCCGAGTGTGTAACAACCACTCCCTTGAGCCGTCGGTGATTTTTCGCACGACAAAAACGTTTACAAGATCAAAAATTCTACACGGGCGGAGCCGTGGGCAACAGCTATTGCTAAATAAAATTAAAATATATTAAATTTAACATTTACTGGTGGTAGAAACTTGGTGGCACAAATTTGTCTCAAGTTTCGACCGGGTAGGTACCACCGTGCACTATTGCGAAAAACCCTCCATAGCAATTCAATCTCGGTTGGATTGTGTTCAGGGGTCAGCAAGTGCATAGCCGGGCAGAGGTGGTGGTTGTCGCAGCACTAGTGGGACCAGTGGGTCTTGGCGTAGTCTAGTGGGGATGGCGCGGGGCGATGCGCCGAACAGGGAGACCTGTAGAAACGGTGGTGCCGCTGGCCGCCCGCGGTATAGTACAGGGGCCCAACTGGGGTTAACCACCTTGGGAGGCTGCCTCACCAGGCCGCGCATAATCCCGATATGGTTCGTCGTGCCGGTTGGTGACCGGATTTGGGAGCCCGGCGACCATACTCGGGGGGGTACGGGGGCCCTTCCGTTCGGCGCGTCGGCTCTCGCCATGCCTCACATTCATAGATAAAACCAATATCCCGCGCTTTGTCACACGGTGCTGCGGCGGCAATCACCTCTTTTTTCACGCCTTCTCCCACCCAAACTCATGGCAGCGCAATTAAGAGAAATAGGCAACACAGCGGCTCGTCACACTCCCAAAAGCTTGCTATTTGAGGTGGAGTCCACTAACATCTGTGGGCTCCATGCAAACCTCAACGCCGTCCACCAACACCTAGAGACGGCGAAACCTGCCATGTTTTTTCTAACGGAGACGCAAATACACCGCCCTGACGACACGACCTACTTGCTCTACCCTGGCTATGTTCTTGAGGAAAGTTTTCGTGCAAAAGCCGGGGTGTGCGTGTTTGTTAGGGCGGATGTTTGCTGTCGCCGTTTGCGCTGCCTAGAGGACCCATCCTTCTCCGTCCTTTGGGTACACGTAGACCATGGCCCTACGAGTCAGATCTATGTGTGCCTCTACCGTTCCCATACAGGAGATGCTGAGACAACTCGACTCTTTGAATATCTGAGTCAGGCGGCAGATGATGCGCAGGAGCGATTTCCGAATGCCGAAATGGTATTTTTGGGGGATTTTAACGCCCACCACGAGATCTGGTTGGGCTCCTCCAAAACAGACCATGCGGGAAGAGCCGCCCACGCATTTGCTCTGGCGCACGGCCTGACCCAATTGGTGCACGAGGTCACTAGGATACCAAGAAGGTCGGGCCTAGCACCTTCTCTGCTAGACCTTCTGCTGACGAGTGATCCGGACCAGTACAGTGTATCGGTGCGAGCCGCTTTAGGCAACTCCGACCACTGCCTGGTCTGTTCCACGGTGCCTATTATAGCGCCCCCACGACCCGTGCAGGGGAAGCGGCGTCTCTGGCACTACTCGTCAGCGGACTGGGATGGACTTCGTGACTATTTTGCGTCCATCCCGTGGGTTGAGCGCTGCTTTGAAGGTAAGAACCCATCGGATTGTGCTACTGCTGTCGCCGGTGAGATCGGTCTGGGTATGGAATACTATATCTCATACACCGATGTCACCGGTGACCGCGGGGTGCGCCCTTGGTTCGGGCGCGAGTGCGCGGAAGCTGTTGAACAAAAACAGTCTGCGTATCGCGCTTGGGTAAGGGCGCGCGCCACGCGCCATCCCAATCTGGGCCACTTCAAGGCGGCGTACAACAGAGCCACAAAGGTCTGTAGAAGGGCCTACGTCAGAGCGGATGCCCTGCGCATAGCGCGGCTTGGTCAAGAGCTAGTGATGCATCCCACGGGAAGCCGTGGCTACTGGCGACTGGCTAAAGCCGTGCAAGCCAACTTCTGTCAGCCTTCGCTGCCTCCGCTGCGTAACCCTGATGGATCCCTGGCCCATGAGCCGCAAGAGAAGGCAAATCTGCTGGCTAATCTCTTTGCGGCCAACTCCCGAATCGATGATTGTGGTACGCAGCCACCCACACTACCCGACAGTGACCACGCGATGCCTGATATCCATATCAGGCAACGCGATGTCCGTGCAGTGCTGCAATCACTCGATGTCCGGAAAGCCAGTGGTCCGGATGGTATTCCAGCGGTAGTTTTGAAAAAATGTGCAGCGGAGTTGTCTCCAATGCTTACGCGCCTGTACCGGCTATCCTACAGTTCGGGTATAGTGCCTTTGCCTTGGAAAGAGGCGAATGTTCAGCCGATTCCCAAGAAGGGGGATCGCTCGGAGCCAGCCAACTATCGACCCATAGCCGTCACCTCAGTGCTGTGCAAAGTGTTCGAGCACATAATTAACAAACAGCTCATGCGGTACCTAGAGGATCACTACTTAATTAATGACCGGCAATATGGCTTCAGACCGAAACGGTCAACGGGTGATCTTCTAGCATACGTTACCCATCTTTGGGGTGAGGCTATGGACAAGCACGGCGAGTCACTGGCAATTAGTCTTGACATCGCCAAAGCTTTCGATAGAGTCTGGCACAAATCGCTTCTTTCCAAGCTACCTGCCTTTGGTCTGCCTTCTAGGCTGTGCAACTGGGTTGCTAGCTTCCTGCAGGGGCGCCGTATTCGCGTCCTTTGTGACGGACGAGCTTCGGAGTTTCTGCAGGTAAATGCTGGCGTGCCCCAGGGGTCCGTCTTATCACCCACTCTCTTTCTTCTGCATATCAACGACATGCTGTCTACCGGCAATGTTCATTGTTATGCAGATGATAGTACTTTACATGGGAGTTATCATGGACATCCTACGGCCAAACAGTCAGATATCGCAGAGAAAAGGCAGCTTCTTGTCACTGAGCTTGACGGGATCCTGAATCACATTTCTCAATGGGGCTCTGAGAACCTGCTTGAGTTCAATGCCAAGAAGACGCAGGCATGTGCGTTTACAGCAAAAGTATCTTCTTTCCTTCCCCTCCCCACTCCTCAGAGCACGCCACTGCCATTGCAGGACAATCTCAATATCCTAGGTATGGATGTTCGCTGCAACCTGAATAACAAAAACTACATCGAAAGCATCATCAAAACAGCCTCACGAAAACTCGGAGTCCTGAACAGAGTGAAACGATTTTTCACGCCGGAGCAGCGGTGTCTTCTATACAAGACACAAATTCGCTCCTGTGTGGAGTACTGCTCGCATCTCTGGGATGGTTCAGCAAAGTACTTACTAGATGCTCTCGACAGGTTGCAGCGACGTGCGGTCCGCATCATTGGGAATCCCGAGATCACGAACACCCTAGAACCTTTACAGCTGCGTAGAGATGTTGCGTCCATGGCTGTATTTTACCGTCTGTACCATGGGGAGTGTTCTGATGAGCTCTTCCAAGTAGTCCCACCCTCTCCTTTCCTACACAGGACAACGCGTGCAGGTCTTAGATGTCATCCGCACACGGTGCAAAACATCCGATCAAGAACCAAGCGGTTCGGAGACTCTTTCGTCTGTCGCACCATTAAGGCCTGGAATTCATTACCAGCTCACGTGTTTCCTTCTTCCTACAGTCCCGGGTCCTTTAAGCGAGGCGTGAAAAAGCATATGATAAGGCCGTCAAGCTGAGTGTCACCATTGTCACACGGTAAGTGTAAGTAATGGTGACCCTCTTTTCTGGGACTTTGCCTTCAGCTTACCATCAGGCAAGGCGAAGTCCAATTGACGTGTCCTATATAAAAAAAAAAAAAATAAAAAAAAAATCGTTATTCGAACTTTGAAAATCAAGGAATACTGTACAATTATTTATCAATAAATTATTTCCTAAAATTGTTCATAATTAATTTTAAGTTTACGACTTCAACGGTTTAGATTCGGCGTTCAAAAATCATTCACTCAGGCAGTCAAGAAGGGCAAGTCATTAAAGGTGGATCTACAGCTCATATTTTCCTCAACATTTTCACTAAAAATACGCAACAAAACATTATCGAGATTTATATGTCTATGGGCTTGCAATTTTTTTTAATTTTGTTCGGACTTAAACAGATGAAGTTTAAAAGTGGCACCAGTAAATGAAAAACTGAGAAGCGCGCGCGAGATTTGGACATATTATGAGAAAAGATGAAAGTTATGTTGTAGAAAAGGTTTAAAGCAAACATGGATGGATTGCATGAAAGAGGACTTGGCAAAGAGGGGAGTGATTGAGGAAATTACATCTGAAGGGAAGGTATGGAGGTATGTTGCGATGACCGAAATAATTGAGAAAAGGGTAGTTAGATGACGAAGATGATTTAATTACATGTTATGTTCTGACTGACTGATTTGTTATTGAAAGTCACAATATATACCATTCAATGATATCATCACGGTTAATTAACCTAAGCAATCATATGATTGCTTAGGTTAATTAACCGTTTCAATAAGTACGCTGTCAAAGGACTCATAATTCGTATTTACACAGCTGTACTAGTTTTCTTTCATTGGTATTGTAAAGTAATCAATACTTCAGCATTAATTAGCATCTAATAAGCATGTACTAACAAATACCACTTGCAAATAGCTACATACTGATAGTAAATAAAATAAATTAAAACGTTTCATATAGCGCTATCTATATTCAAAGTAAGCATTATAACGGATATGCATACTTACATAGATAGGAACCTAAATTTTTTCACACATGGAACATTTTTTCACCAATGGAAATATACATATTCATGCTTACAAATATAGGCACTGAGTGGGCATTGAACCCGATACCTCTGACAAGATATAATAGTTGAACACGTCTACCATTGCGCCAAAGTAGTTGACAAAAAATTACACATTATTAACATTAAAATTATTGAGCATATTGAGCCTCCCAACATTGGGAGAGGCATATGTCCAGCAGACGAAATCTAATAGAAGAATATTATATCCAAAATTTCTGTAGGTAACATAAAATTCCTAAAAGCTATGTCTAAGTAAGGCAACTCGAGCGTGAGAGATGGTCCTAGGACGGCTGGGTGCTAGGGATATGCCTGTCAACCTCACCTTCTGCAACCAACAACTATCCACAGGCGTCGTACGTTTGAGTCGGTTCGAGCCAGGAGGGGTATCCGTTTTCACAGGTAAAAAAATGTATACCTAACCCACCTTTGTAATGTAGATAAATATGTATTGTGATATACTAAAGTTACAATTATGCAAACGAATGAATGTCAGAGTTAAGTAGTCAAAATGCCAATTACTTTGCAAATCGAATCGACGATAATTACCTCGTAACTGAATATTGATAGTCTCTGTTTAAACAGTATTTTAAAGCAATAATCGTATTTCGAGATAACCATAACTAACACATCTTATTTTTGTCTTTTTGGAGTCATGTTTTGTGTCAGGGGTTTTTTGAATATTTTTTCTATTTAAGCTGACAATATGCCCGCATACCTGGTGTGACCAGTCTGATTGTAAGATGAGGTGTATCTGCGATTATAGACATTATACGTCCTTCACGACGGACGTTCTTCGGAAACTCACCCCACGTAAACTCGAAGTGCTGAACAGAGTGAGACGCTTTTTCACGCCGGATCCGATTCTGTACAAGATACAAATTCGTTCCTGCCTGGAATACTGCTCGGATCTCTGTGATGGCTAAGCAATGGACTTACCAGATGCTCTAGACGGGTACACCTCATATAGTAGAACTTTTTAAGTAATAATTTTATATTGCATAACAACTAATAGCATAAACCTCTTTTCGCAGAATATCGTTTGGCATAAACTCATTTTGCATACATTGAAACCCATAATTTTGTAAGTCAGAATCATCTGTACGCATAATTTTTGTATCCATAATAATCACAATGTATAACCATCACATCGCAGAAAGTTCAAAACCAGATTCATCTTTTGGTATTTTACTGGTGGTAGAAACTTGGTGGCACAAATTTGTCTCAAGTTTCGACCGGGTAGGTACCACCGTGCACTATTGCGAAAAACCCTCCATAGCAATTCAATCTCGGTTGGATTGTGTTCAGGGGTCAGCATGTGCATAGCCGGGCAGAGGTGGTGGTTGTCGCAGCACTAGTGGGACCAGTGGGTCTTGGCGTAGTCTAGTGGGGATGGCGCGGGGCGATGCGCCGAACAGGGAGACCTGTAGAAACGGTGGTGCCGCTGGCCGCCCGCGGTATAGTACAGGGGCCCAACTGGGGTTAACCACCTTGGGAGGCTGCCTCACCAGGCCGCGCATAATCCCGATATGGTTCGTCGTGACCGGATTTGGGAGCCCGGCGACCATACTCGGGGGGGTACGGGGGCCCTTCCGTTCGGCGCGTCGGCTCTCGCCATGCCTCACATTCATAGATGAAACCAATATCCCGCGCTTTGTCACACGGTGCTGCGGCGGCAATCACTTCTTTTTTCACGCCTTCTCCCACCCAAACTCATGGCAGCGCAATTCACAGAAAAAGGCAACACAGCGGCTCGTCACACTCCCAAAAGCTTGCTATTTGAGGTGGAGTCCACTAACATCTGTGGGCTCCATGCAAACCTCAACGCCGTCCACCAACACCTAGAGACGGCGAAACCTGCCATGTTTTTTCTAACGGAGACGCAAATACACCGCCCTGACGACACGACCTACTTGCTCTACCCTGGCTATGTTCTTGAGGAAAGTTTTCGTGCAAAAGCCGGGGTGTGCGTGTTTGTTAGGGCGGATGTTTGCTGTCGCCGTTTGCGCTGCCTAGAGGACCCATCCTTCTCCGTCCTTTGGGTACACGTAGACCATGGCCCTACGAGTCAGATCTATGTGTGCCTCTACCGTTCCCATACAGGAGATGCTGAGACAACTCGACTCTTTGAATATCTGAGTCAGGCGGCAGATGATGCGCAGGAGCGATTTCCGAATGCCGAAATGGTATTTTTGGGGGATTTTAACGCCCACCACGAGATCTGGTTGGGCTCCTCCAAAACAGACCATGCGGGAAGAGCCGCCCACGCAAAAAAAATGTTTACAGCAAGAATCATCTTTTATGATTATTGCAACACTTTTCTAATTTATATCCTTGCCTATGAGAGCATGCTCGTTTCTGCCACTCGCCGGTCGCTGCCGCGGCACGCTCGCTTCGCTCGCTCGGCTCGTGCATAAGAGGTCACAGTTCTAACCTAACCTAACCTACCCATTTTTAAAGAAGAAAGTAACCCAATCTATATTATTCTAATTGAAATTCTATGCTCTTTATAGTATGCCTAGTCAAATTATGCCAAATAATCTGTACTCTAAATGAACGTTATGCTAAATGAAGTTATACAAAATTTTAACTATGCCAAAGGTAATTATGCCAAATAAAATTCTACTATCTTAAATGTATGCCATTCTAAATTCGGTCATAAGCACATTATGCCTAAAAATATTTATGTCAAATATTTTTAATGCCTAATAAATGATCGATTAAAGAAGTTTCTGCGAAGTGAGTTATCCCAAATAGGTTTCGGAGTATCAAGTTTCTACCAAATAGACGGCACCCGCTCTAGACAGGTTGCAGCGACGTGCGGTCCGCATCATTGGGAATCCCCAGGTCACGAACACCCTAGAGCCTTTGCAGATGCGTAGAGATGTTGCGTCCTTGGCAGTATTTTACCGTCTGTACCATGGTGAATGTTCTGATGAGCTCTTTCAATTAGTCTCACCCTCCCCTTTCTACACAGGACGACACATGTAGGGCTTAGATGTCACTCGCACACGGTGCAGAGTATACGATCAATAACCAAGCGGTTCGCTGGCTCTTTCCTTTGTCGCACCATTAAGTCCTGGAATTCGTTACCAGTTCACGTGTTTCCTTATTTCTACAGTCCCGGGTCTTTTAAGCGGGGCGTGAAAAAGCATATGATGAGGCCGTCAAGCTGAATGTCACCATTGTCACATAGTATATGTAAGTACAGATACAGAAACAGAAGTGTACGAGCGTGCGCAGCGAGGATTTAACGTAGTAAACAAATGGCTTCAGCATAACCTACTAACACTAAATGCAGATAAATCCAAATACGTTGCTTTTACGATGCGCAAAAGACCGTCTGCAATACAACCCAATCACTTACTGTACGCGCACTACTGTAGAGAAGCTAACAATAAGAGTAACAAGTGTACTTGCCCGGTTATAACTATAGCAGAAAAGATAAAATATCTAGGTATTATAATAGATGAAACACTTTCGTTTAAAGATCATAGGCGAACACTAATTAATCGACTACGGAAATTGATATTTGTGTTTAAAAAATAAGACATATCAATGAACCAAAATTGATTAAACAAGTTTACTATGCCCTTTGCCAGTCAATATTAACATATTGCATAACATCTTGGGGGGGAGTGGGCAAGACATTGCTACTGCCGGTCGAGCGAGCTCAGAGAGCGATCCTCAAGGTAGCAACGTTCCGCTCTTTCTTATCGCCCACCGACCTCCTATACAAATCCTGCGAGGTACTAACAGTCCGTCAGCTATTTATACTAAGCACAGTACTAAAACAGCACGTAGCACTTCCCTATAGCACCGAAATTACTAACAAAAGGCGGAAAGATATTGTTTGCACTGAAAGAATTGCGATAAAACACGAGTACACTGGCAAATTTTACTTGTTTTAGGACCACTTCTGTACAAAAGGATAAACGCTATAACAAGCATTTATTCTTTAAATTATGCGTGTTGTAAACGAGTTGTAAAGAATGTCCTCCAAAGATTGTCCTACGATGACACTGAGGAGTTATTGTCTGTTTTAAAATAGATAATTACTGTTAAGTTGCATAATTAAGACATAACTTTAGTTAGAAGTAGTGAATCACTCTAGCATTGTAATATTCTTGGTAAATTGATTGTATCTGTAATAGTATTTATGAAATATTATTAATCTGCACTTGACGCCTGAAGCACAGGACTACCTAGTTCAGGCACAGCTTAGATAAATATCTCTAAGTAAAGACAATTAACTGCACAAATATATACTATATATGTATACCTAATACACCTACCCATGCACAATGTAATAACGCACGATAGATTAAGAACCATGTAAAATACTGTACAACGATTATAAAATAAATTTTGATTTTGATTTTTTTTTAATGGTGACCGTCTTTTCTGCGACTTTGCCTTCAGCTTACCATAAGACAAAGCGAAGTCTAATAGACGTGTCCTACATTATATATAAACGTATTTAATCATAAGGAATAGTACTGTATTGTTAAAAATAGCTTCAAAAATGTCACATTATTTTTTTGTAATTTGTAATAAAAATTGTTTTTGTGGGTTTTCATGAAGGTGGATTTAGACCAAACGAGCGAATGCTCATTTTATTCCCTCTACGTCAAATTCTTTCACGTTCACCGACGTCCGACGCCCGAGTTGCCTGCGTACGTGGGCAGCTTGGCTCGCGATTCTTCTTCGCTCACGCTGCATGCCGCTCTCGCCCCGCCTCCTCCTTCACAAGCATTACTTGCTCGCAACCGCCCACGCATCCGCGCAGCGAACCATTGCCGCGAGCACGGTGAAGAGCGTGAGAACTCTCACTACCAGGCCCGCCACCAGCTCCCGTCTCGGCGTCTCCCACGCTGGACACTCTCTTTCTCCATCCGACGCAGATATTTCCCGAAGCATCCGTGCTCGGTGATCATCTGTGTCAGATGGTACGAGAGGCTGCCGTGTGGCCTCTCTAGCCTAGTGGCGGCCGTAGTAGCGGCGGTAAGACCCATCATGGGGTAGTCCCCGTGATGGGTCTTACCGCCGCTACTACGGCGCGCCGTGCCAACTATGTTAGTCCTTCAGATATAATTAGCGGTAAAACATTATCATTGTTTTATTCATGTTTACCAACGATATATTATATGTCCGCACTTTACAATGGCAAAAATGATGACGTTCATTATCATTTTGTGCACCAATCAGAGACGCGACAGAGCGAAAAAAATGTCTTTAAGAAAAAAGTAATTAATACCTAATAATAAGATTGTTATTGATATAATAATAATATAATTCATATGAATTAAAAATATTGACGTATAATTAGTAAGTAACAATATTTTTGCTGTACCGGAACTTTAATATATACATAAATGCTATACTTAGTTTATAAGATCATAAGTCATTCATGTTTATAATGAAATCTTTAGGGTAAAAAAAGAAAAGTACGTATTTTATATTTTTTTTGTGAATTTAGTTGTCGATAAAAGACATAAAATGTCATCTTTTTTGGTAGATAAAATGGACTTAGATGTGAATTCTCCATAAAAAATATTATTTCCAAGAAAACTTTTTGTCAAGATGCTGTAGTTGATTCGCGTGCTGTACTGTCCCTGAAAAATATTTTTTTTTTTTTTTTACATCTCCAATGAACATGAACAGATATGATTACTTCACTTTTATATACTAAGTAAGTAGGTAGTATATATAGATAGATAACGTATGAATATTAATGATCCACAAGCTTGCGATAGGTTTGCATGACTCCCAGGTGATATATTGTACAATGGTTAAGGATTATTACGAATTTTCGTGGTCGTCAGCAGCTGCCACTTTGTTGGTGGGTTAAGCAGCGGTGACTACTCAAATACGTAAAAAATCACTCACTTCCTGCCAGCTGAAAATTTATTCAATTATATAACATAACATAACATAAACTCACGCCTATATCCCCGAAGGGGTAGGCAGAGGTGCTAGCACCCACATTTCGCCAGTTTATGTTTAGGTCCTAATGTAATAGGTGGCGAGCCTATTGCCATTAACTGGGCACTTATAAACCTACGATAAATACACACATAACTTCGAAAAGCATCGATAAGTCATTGGCGTGTGCCATGGTAAAACTTGGGATTGAACCCGAGGCCTCGTCTCAGCAGTTCATTACCCATACCACTAGGCTACCGCGGTACTTTACAAATTCATTGCGCTCAATTACTAATTCATAATAAACCTTGGTGGTGATTCTTCGTACAATGGCTAACCATTGTACGAAGAATCACCACCCGGGAGGAAGTCATGGACCAAATTTAAGGGACCGGACGGGTACTCGTTGAAAGGGTTTTTGAAGAGGTTTTTTTAAGCGCTTAATCAAGAAACCCTATGAAATGGGTTACCCTTTCGAACGGGTGTCAAAAACCCATTCCGAAAGGGTTACCCTTTTAAAACAGTAACACTGTAACTTGGGTAAGCCGTTCCAACCTGAGACATTGAAATATAGATTTTATTGTAATAGAGTTAAGTTTGGAAATTGCATAACTACGATTGCACAAGACGCTCGGCCGGCTCGGCGCAACATTGTAACATCTACTCGCTACAGTCACATGAGTAGAAAACCGTACAGAGACAAAGCTTCTTAAGAACGTGCAAAATTGATACCTATTTTGGTAGGGTTGTCACAATAGGTTAAGGTAAAAAAAAACAAAACATTTGTTAAATAGTTTTATTATTCAGTATGATAGGCTATGAATACTCGGCCTTACTAATAACACCCCTCCCCCCCCCCCCATACGTTATGCCCATGCTTATAACATTCGAGATAAAACTCGTGTACTAACACTTCCACCAACAACAGCTTCACTTGGTCTTCTAAATGACTACGGTATTGGACGTCGCTGGAGGTATTGATACCAAGGGTCCCAATACTCGAGGAAATGGTAATAAGTATAAGGATCATCATGAAACGTGGTCCCTCACTATAGGTCTCCTGAAAAAGCTCAAAGTCGCTCAACGAGCTATGGAGAGGGCTATGCTCGGTATTTCCTTACGTGATCGTGACATGATGATGATGATAAGTATCATAAATATCGTAATATTTTAATATTACAAACGGACACTTCTATTTTATTTATTTGTATAAATGTAGGTAGGTACATAGCATCTGTAGATTTTTGGCTGTTTTTTTAGGTATTTATACAATTTATATCTTGGTGTAGCTAGTAGTAATTTGTAAGATAATAAGCTTTTTTTTGTCAAAAAGGGAATTTGTGCTTGGCGTCACGGAATGTCGTTAGCGCTACGTTCAAGCGTCAGATGGCTGTCAAGCCCGGACGTTCAAGTGGTCATTGAAAAAGTAATAATCAAATATTTACTTACCTATTGTACACTTTGGGATAGTTAAAGTATGAAATATTTTTTTTTTCTAGTATTAGGTATTCATACACACAGTACAATAAACAACCATTATTAAATATTTAAACTTGCAACTAACAAAACATAAAACTGACAAAAACAAAAACGTGAGTCGCACCATCCCTATGAATGTCAACTGGCTGTGCCAGCGCAAACCGGTTTTTTCCAGTCTCACCGCGTACGCGACAAGCGGCCAGTGGACACGCACACCATGCCCCGCGTGCTTGTATTAGTGCAACCGAATCGCGCGGTTCTATGAAGCTTTGTCTCTGTACGACTTATCTACTCATGTGCTACAGTAGCGAAGTTGCCGCTAAATTGTAAACATGGAATAATATTTCTTGTATGCAAATACAGTTCAATTTCACATAATGCACATTATTTTTCGTGTCTAAACTTGTTAATATCATTCTCATTGCTTCGTTCGGCGGATTTCATTTGGTTTGAATTTTCAATATAGTTTATTCTGAGAAAATGCCACAGCCTAGGCGAGATGCTGTGCATCGCTATTATAACCTTAACTTACCTTTATGGCTTACTATTGTTTTTGTAATTGAAATACAAATTACAAAATAGTTTTAAGTAAGGAATTTGAAATATAAAATACAAAATACAGTATTTTAGCTATTTGTAATTGAAATACAAATTACAAAATACTTCTTCTATATACTTCGTCAGTGGGTTTTCTTGCCTTTTTCTATTTAAAGAAAATTACTAGTATTACCTCTAACCCCTCAACTAAACTAAATTGTTTGTGCTAGGAGTGGAGTGGGTTGACGTCGATAGTGTAATGGCCAGGATTCGAACCCTTGATCGTACACTTGACTCTTTAACCACTTAGCTGCAGACACTTTTAAGGTCTTAAGGAGGTGAGATTGGGCGAGACATATCTCTCGAAACCCCAGACGACCCAGGGCTATCTCTTTCGAGCTGGCCCTCTTCGGGTGTAGGTACCACGGTGTCCCCACGTAGCCCCAGGTATCCGTAAATCACCGAGGCACGCTCGCAGTCTAAAAATTGAGTATGGGGGTCACGTTTTTTAAAATCCTTTTAGAAAATCACTATGGCTGTCCCCATCTTGCCGGACGGGACGGACATACCGTGCAACCGTCTTAACATGATTCTGCAGATGGTTCAACTTGTACCCATGCTCGGGCTCATGGAGAAAGAAGGTCATAGAGCGATGTGCGACCTCCGATGCCCGATTCACCTCCGCGCATTGCAAGCTTCGCGGGATGGAAGATACCTGAGCCTCCTCAGGACCCGCTCCCCCGCCTCATTCTTGAGTTTTACTTGCTCGCAAAAGAAGGCGGTGGCAGTCCACATGCTTGCGCTGCGCACCATCATTGCACCAGAGCATTGCGCTGAGCGAGAGGACTCCCTCCCCCACAGTCACCACGAAGACCCGCCTCGGCTATTTTCACACCGGGCACTCGATCAGCGAGTGCAGTCCTGAGTCCTCGTTTGCATCACAATGATGGCACTCAGGCGTTGGCTCCTTCTACAGATCGGCGGAAGTAGAAGGAGCAGGTAATTCCCGAAACACTCTATTCCATTCCAGATTACCTGAGTGTGAGAGGGCCCCGTGTGGTCTATTTAACCGGTTCTCTATGATGGGTCTCATTGCCGCTGGGCGGTACCCCCTGAAGACCCTGTTAGTCATCATCGGCTACGGTTGTTGCAACAGTTGCGCAATACTGGCCTTCAGGGTCTCCGCTCATCCAGAAAGAACATAGCCTCGGTTTTTTGCATCATCGTTCGTATCCAATGTTCAACAGAAGCGACCTGAGGACCGATCACTGCAGAACACTGAACGATATCTCTCGCCGACGGTTGTCAGTCACGGTTGGGTAAATAACTCTCTCCATCAGGTACGCCCTGACTATGAGGTGAAGGTAGAAAGTACTTCGTGATACACGATGGCCTCCCTAAATCAACTCCAGGGCAAGGTGTTGAACGCGTTGACGATGTCCCAAGGAAGGCCGCCAACATCAGCACGCTCCGGGCGACCGCAGTCCTCATGCGCACTTTGGCATTGACTGTGGAGTGACCCCTAGAGAAGCACTCGACGAGGGACTAAGCAATATTTCTGTCAAAGAGCTTGCACACCTCGTCGAGCTACATTACACACCAGTAGGCAGACGGCGATTGGCCGGGCGCCTCCTGGTGTGTAATGTAGCCTTTCAGATGAGGACTCGCTTCTCCCATCTTCCATAATTTCTGAAACTATCCCCTTCCCAGACATTCGCTGAGAAACCCTTCTAGTCGGGGCTCGAGAGCGTTTTCGTTGCCTAAAGCTAGGACCCACGCTTGGACTGGAATGATGTCGGGTCCCAGGGCGGTTTTCTTGGCATTTAGTCTACTAACCGACCTCTCTAGTTTCACTCCAATTTCCTCGGGCACGTTGATTTCATTTACGCTGGGCGCTATAAGGCCTCGAATGTGCCTCGACAAGTTAATTCTCGTTTTTGTAGCAAAATGTCACTCGTGTCGTATCTTTAAGAGTATCTAAAGCTACGATAGAAGACGCGACTAGGTGCAACGGTACGTGGCAAGGCAGTCGTGCTTCATCTTCTTCACTAGCGCTACTTTCTAAATGAAGATTAAATGTATTTTGTTAAAATGTATTTTGAAGCCTCAAGTATTTGAAATATTAATAACAAAATGCCTCGACCTCAAGTATTTAAAATACTTGCCGCGGCGGTGGCGCGCCTGGCCCGCCTCCCCGTTTCCGGGGACGAGTTGGGGACCCTGTAGTCCCCACACCCGAGAAGAGGGCCAGATCGTGAGAGATGGCCCTGTGTCGGCCGGGGTGAGAGGGATATGCCTGTCAACCTCACCTTCAGCCATGATCTTAATTTCGTTTCCCCCCTTTCTGTTGACTGGCTGTTCTGATATTTGACACACACCTTTAGTTCGCACAATAATGCCCCGCTTGGGTACAAGTATGAATGTCCCCACCCTCATGCAATTATTGGGTAAGCCTAGGTTACCCAAAAAAACCCTTTCAAAGGCTTAACTCAATTGAAGGGGTTACCCCTTTGCGTAGATACCGTAATAAACGGGTTAGCCATTTCGCTGGGTTTAGAAGGAATACTCGATGAAGAGGTAACACTGCGATATGAGTTCCCCTATCGTTCGGATTACCCTTTGAAAGGCTTAACTCGTAAGCGGGGTTGTCCGGTCCCAAAAGTGCCTCGGGGGCTATAAGTACTTTAAGCAAATAATGTGGTGGGTTGCTGTTAACCAAATAAAAAAAGATAAATGACAAAAACATATGTCAATTTATATAAGTTATGTCGAAATTAGGACCTTAATCTTAATCTTTAGTTGAAATAATTTAATAAGTGCATTATGACAGTTGTAGTTTAGGGTTGGAGTATCTCAAATCGATTGTGACAATAATCTATTCTGGTAACAATCGATTAATTATTTTAATTTTATTAGGATTAGGATATGTGTTAGGGTTAATAAAAACATAATTTGGGTACTATTCATTATTATTTATTCACTTTCTGGTCTACTTTCGCTTTCATAATCATAAACAAAAAATAATTATAATTCGGTATTCTAGTATGCGATAGGGCAAAAGTAACATTTAAGCAACATTTAAAGGTGAGTAACATAAAAGGGTAAAAGTAATGCAAAATGTTACAAAAGTTACATTCTGTAGCTTTACCGTGACTTTAGGCATGACTATGACACATGGCAACGTTTGCGTACACGTAAAATTACAGGGCCGTATTAGGGAACTTAATTTTACAAATTTCGAAGAAATAAGTTTAATTAAGTTTTATTTTTATAGTTATTTCGCTATTGCCTTTACCTACAGTTTTATGTACAAAATGTGATTATATTATAGATAGCTGTTGCCCACGGTTCGGCTCACGTGCTTTTCAAATTCCATTCCAACTTTTCTTCGTGCAGAATTCCCCTCGTATACCCGCGGCAGACTTGATAAAACATGATAACAGCAGACTTGATAAAAAAGAACATGTTCTCATGGTCTTTACAGATTACAGCAAAGCATTCGACACGTTGAGGCGTGACATACTAATAGCAAAACTGGAATGCAGTGGCATACGTGGCCCTCTTCTAGCTTGGTGTGTAGACTACTTAAAAAATCGATCCTATCACGTAAAGATAGATGGTGAATTGAGTGACCAGGTTAAGGCGTTGCAGGAAACAGCGCAGGGATCCGTACTAGGCCCTCTGCACTACCTTGCCTGTGTAAATGATATGAACAATATCATAAAAAATTGTGTCGTATATCAGTATGCTGATGACACATGTCTCATCTCAGCCGATCGTGATATGGTGTTGCAATGAATAGACTGCAAACGGACTTCACGCTACTAACAAAGTGGTCTCACGATGTAGGACTAGTCTTGAATGCGCAGAAAACTAAAATGCTGCATGTATCGTCAGTCTATAATAAAAAGAACAGTGATGTTGATATCCAATTGACTGCTCATGATCACGACTGTTTGCATGGTAGAAAAATTCAATGTAACTGCGAATATATTGGCAAAGTATCTCAAGTCACATACCTAGGAGTAACAATAGACGATAGATTTAATGCGTCTGCTCATATTGACACAGTGTGTGACAAGCTCCATACTTAAGTATAAAATACGATTCCCTACTTTGCTTGATATGTATACAGCCCTAGCAGAGAGTATTATACGGGCTCAGTAGTTACGGCCGCACATTTCCGTCATATTTACATAAAATATACTCCCTACAACTTCGTCTGTTAAAATCTATTGTGCCTAAAAATGTTCGATATGTTTACATATGATGATGAAAAACTATTTGAATATTGTAAAATAATACCTGTTAATGCAAAGGTAAAAATGACGCTTACGATAGAAAACTATTTTAAATACCATTATAATATAATGTAATAGAACACCCCATCATGACACGTCAAATTGTAAAAAAAGGTTAATTACCAAAACAGCCAACAACTACTACGGCACGCGAACTACGGACTACCTACTACCTAGACTAATAAACGAGATACCATTAGAAACCAGGAGTAAAATAGATTCACTCAACATAAAACGACTAGTTAAAAACATATAACCTACCTTCCCTTCAAAAGTAAATAATATCATAATCATAATCATCATTTATTTGAGGAACATAGGTTAGTTACAGATCTTATAATAATGTTAGAATGTCATCTATATTCTACTACATTGTGTGATGTACAAATATTTTCGTCATTTAGAACTAAGTATGTCAATTCATGCAATGTCAACGAAATAATAGTCTCAAAAAATGTCTAACAATTAAATAAGTCAATGACAGCAGTAAAATAATAAAATAAGAAGTAAATTAAGTCAGAAATTAAAACATAATAAAAAATTAAATTAAATTAAATGTCTTTGTCACTGAGATAATCATTAATTGAATAGTATGCTTTATCGAGCAAGAATGATTGCACTTCTTTTTTAAACATTACCAAGTTTTCGCTAGATTTTACATCTTTAGGTAGTTTGTTGTAGATCTTAGGTGCCATTACAAATATACTTTTATGTAGTAGGGCTGTTTTGGCTGGCACGAGGCATAACTTGTCGGATCTACGACTGCTGGTTATAACTGAGAATTTCTCCCAGTTCAGCTTGACAAACATAACTGTTTCAAGGATATACAAACATGGCATCGTCAGTATACTCAGACTAATGAAGTATGGTTTACATGTTTCAGTGGTTTTAATCTTGCATATGACTCTAATGCATCGTTTTTGTGCTTTGAACACCAGATCATTACCAGTTGCATTACCCCAAAACATGATTCCAGTTGTTTACAGTTTTGCCTAACATGTACAGCGCATATGCATGCTGATGTACTTTATTGGTCACCATTTCAATCTGTGCTTTCCATTTCAGAGTGCTTTCAATTTGTAGGCCCAAAAATCTTGTCACTTTAATGTCATTTATTTTTACATCGTTATATTTTATATCTAAATTTGTCCTGTGAACATGAACCAAGACAAAATATTTAATCTATAAATAAAATATAAAATGGTTCATACCTATAAAATAACCAAAATGAAAAAATAAATAAAAACTATACTATATGTAAATTGTTGCAAACCAATCATCCTGTATCCAGAGTGCGTCTATTAGCGAACGCGTGCAAGTAGGTGCAAATAGCAGCGTTGCATCTACCGTAAACAACTGCCGGTTTACACTCAAAAGACTACACCTACCTACTCTGCACTTACTATTCCTTGTCACTGGCGAAACTTATTTATATTTTTGTTTGATATGTATTTATAATTATAATTTTTGTTGATTATATAAATTAAATTTAATGTACACTCACACCCAAGATAAACCTATGCGGGTTTTATGGGTGCTTCTATGAGATTAACTAATGTAATAATATGTTAATAAAAAAATAAAAAAAAGATGGCTGTGACACAAGTTGTTTCATGGAGCTCAATAAATTAACTTCATCCTTAGTAGAAAAAGAAACGCTCTTCGATCTCCTAGGTTGATGTCCTTTGTCGGCTCTATCATCATTGGTGTCATATTCAACTCTACGACAATCCCTAGGTGATGTAGGGACCTCATGCTGCGGTGAGGTTCGTGGTGTGTGTGATACTCGGCGTTGAGACGATAGGTTGCGTGCTTGTCTCACCTCACTTACCATAATCCGGAGACACTCACGTTCCCGGTTCAGCTCCATTTCCTGTTCACGTATACTCGAAGCACGGGGCTCTCGAGACGGCTTACCCCCTCGATGACAACTGCGGTTACGATGGCGGCTGCGCTGGCGGCTACGGCTGTGGTGGCGGGTCTGCCTCGATCTGCTACTTTTCATACCTTCCACGTGGTGAACGGGGCTGCGATGGCGGCTGCGGTGAACAGGCGTCTCTAATCACCGGAGTTTGCTCTGTTTGTCACACGGCATGATCTGTAAACTCGATATATAAAAAAATGCATATTAATAAACTATTGCATGAAATTGCTTAACAAACTAAAGAGGCACCTGTGTAATAATAGCACTCCATAAAACTGACACTATATAATACTTAGCTAGATTTCATTATTGTTAGATGAATGTATGCAATAATAATAGCATTCCATAAAATATTTTTTTGCAATTTTTAACAATGGAAGTTACAATTATTTAAACTGAGTAGGTACCTATGCAATAATAGAACCCCATAAAACGAACACTTATATTCCTCGTACTAAGCTAATTCTCATTAGTGTTAACTGAATGCTTTGCCAATTGCGTACATTATGCAATACCTACTTGGTTACATGTTACATCTTACTTAAATGTATCGGAATCATAAGCATGATGGAATTTAAAAGGCGTGTACTTTTTTTTTTTTTTTTACGTGCGCAAAATCCCCACGGATACCTCCTCACCGGAGCCGGTGGAGGACGTTATGTCGAACTCGAACCGAGTAAAACGCACGCCACCTGTGAGTCGCTTTGGTTGCCGAAGGTGAGGTTGACAGGCATATCCCTCGCACCCCGGCAGACCCAGGGCCATCTCTCACGATCTGGCCCTCTTCTCGGGTGTGGGGACTACAGAGTCCCCAACTCGCCACCGCCGCGGCCTGCTTCTGCCAGGGTGACAGGCGGCTCCACCTGTCACCCCCGGCCGGCGCTCATGGGGGGCGGAGGTCGAAAAGGCGTGTACTTACCACTTCTGATCTGTAATAAAACACAGCAGGGTATCTACTTAACTCGTATATGAATAAAACAGATACAATTACATGCAGCTATTCTTGTTGCAATCTCAAAACCTCAAACCAAATCCTCTTCCCACGAGCACCCACAATCCACTCCCAAAAAAAACCACTCTCTCCACAGAGCATATCTCCCCCAGCCGCGCGCCACAGACGACCCTTTTCCCGCCCTTTCACCAGTTGTCAGTGTTGCCGGCATCATAAATACATTCAGAATTCATCGCCTATACAAAATGTAACATATTGCATTATAGTCGTTATTATAATTATTGTATATTTAATTTTTTTTCTGAATTATTAACTAAACCTTACAAGTTATATTTAATAAGACAATTTTGGCGACTTTACTGTAAGTAGATACAATTAGTTTTTGATTAATTTATCCAATATCTAATCTAATCTAATAAATGTGTTCGCTAAAAATTTATCTAAGTATGTGTATGTATACAACGCATTCTTGATTCATTCAGATTCCATAACATAAGTTAATTAAACTATGCTACTTTGGGTATAGATGGTTATATTTATTTATTTCCAGTACACGTAAAAGTAAAAAAAAAACAGTGTTAATTATTTTGTTGCACATTTATTCATATTCCCATAAAACCGTTACATATAAAGAAAATATAATATTACTTTTTGTGCTCATTTACAACACTTAAGTCAATATACTTTAATAAGGCCAAAATTATATCTTTATAGATATTATGCCTAACATTTTATTATAGGAACCTAATAAATAGATTAGACACCCACCCAATCTAAACCGCGTTTGTTACGCGGTTTAGATTGGGTGGGTGTCTAATTTATCTGTAAGTACGGTTAATTTTTATTATTTTGATTTCACCAGGCTTCTGATTTGACACGTCGGAAAGAAAAGTGAGAGCCCAGCATTGAAAACTTTTTAGAGTTTTTAGAGTACCGAGTGGCAGACAAGTACACGACCCTTCTGATGAAAAGTGGCTACATATGGACGTGTGCAACACCAGAGGTTAAAGTATTAAGTTTTTATAAACTATAACTTAAATTTTACCTAGTTACTTTAAAAACAAATGAAGCTATATATGTGCTGTGCAAAAGAGAGAGCGCTTTACTTCCGAAGAGTGTCTAGCTAGATTATTACTTTACTTTGCGACATGCCAAATCAAAAGTTGGGTATAGTTATCGGCAAAAATCATGATCCACCGTCAAAAAGTTTGCGCCTGTCGGGTCAACCAATAAGCAATAAAACGACTGATCAAACATTGATGGGTGCTCATGCGCCTGTGATTACTTTAATCTATGATTGGATGATAGGAGCGCCTTCGAAACCACACCAAAGAGACCGAATAACGTGCTTTGAGCAGGGTCCAATAAGTTTGCCGATCACTATACTGTACATTACAGTATCTTCATTGATAAGGTCTACTAATTGTTAGACAGTGGTTTGCGACCATATATTGTAACTGATGTATAATAAAGCAAAGTGTTCTTCGGGGCCTCGTTGTTGGTTCTATGACTCTGAACCTCATTCAGCACTTTAACACAATCCTCCAAGTAGTCATCGTTCTTGTCGTCCGGAATCTCGAATGGGTTGATTGCCATCAAGAGTTCTGTAAGATTTAATTAACGTGAGAATAGGATTCAATATTGAAAAAATTAAAAAAAGAAATATTATACTACTACAGCCAATCCAATCCATATAATGTTCGTTCACAATATTTTTTAATGTAGCTGTCAGGTCAGTGTCGGTAGGTATGTTTTGTTAAGATTCAGAGATAAATTTTTTTGTTTAGGCAGGAAAAAATGTACCTTCTGCATTCTGAGGGCTCGGGAAAGTGCGGCCCGCGCGGTATATTGGACTCTCACCACACTAAAACAACCTGCCGTATGCCATACGCCAATCATATCCAAAATTCCATAGGAGCGGTCCTAGAACCGACCCCTGAGGAACACTGCACGACATGGGTCGTTGCAACACGCGTACGTCGCAGTCCTCGTAAAGGACTCGTCTCTCCTCCAGATAATCTGCCACCAGTCGCCTCAAGTAGACGGGCACTCTGTGGTAGCGGAGCGCCTCACTGATGCAGCTGAACGGCAGACTATTAAATGCGTTGGCTATGTTCAACGATACCGCCAACATCACTCCCCCGCGGCTCACAACCTCCTCGGCAGTAGCCCTGAGATGCAAAATTGCATCGACTGTCGAACGCCCTGTTCGGAAACCATATTAGCAGTTCGACATATCCGAGAGATGAACACTCTATCCTATCCTGCTTGCTATTAATGACATACATAAAATATCTTAGATACAAGCATTCGGTAAGAATCTGTGATTTTAAAATTATTAATAGACAATTCCATGTTATTTAATTCCTTTACGTATTATTATATAACCGACGTATATGTAACCGACGTAGCCCAGCGGAGTACCTCGTTGAAGTGGCAGTAGGCGGGACATATAGCGCGCAGAACAGATGGCCGATGGAACAAAAAAGTTCTGGAATGGAGACCGCGTATGGGCAAACGTAGCGTAGGACGCCCAATAGCCAGATGGATGGACGACCTCATCAAGGTCACCAGGAAGCGCTGGATGCCGGCTGCTTTAGACCGGTCATTCTAGAAGTCTATGGGAGAGGCCTATGTTCAGCAGTGGACAGCGTGTGGTTTATATGATGATGATGATGATGACGTATAATTTTATATTATATTCTTATTTGTATTAATATACTTAGAGGTACCTAATAGATTATGTAGTATGTACTTTTATCTTTCTTACTTTCTTGTACTTTCTTCTACGTTGATAAAAAATTAATATACTTACTTTTCAACGTATTTTTATTCTCGAAATGGTAGCACATGTCCTTATACCCCACCTCAATATCGACGAATCCAACATCTTTCATAATTTTCATAACGTCCTTAGTGGTCCCCCCTTCCAAAAAAAGATACGTGCTTCGTGATTCTCGCGATCATCATATAATTTTTTTTTTTTTTTTTTACTACAATCTGTCTCCTCCGTGGGACATTCAGAAGTATGTTGGTTGGTGCTATCGCTGGCTTACTCAGTATGTGACCTGTGTCACATCCTCATTGTTTACACAATAGTTGTATTTACTGTGATTGGATTAGGTCTTGAGGTATTTTGCGCTTTAATCATCGCGCTTTGTTGTGATTCTCCATTAGTGACCGAGCCAGAGTGTTTGGGTGTTGTTGGATTCGTTCTTTATAGGACTTGGTATGGCGTACGATTTCCTGCGTCACAGTGGGCATTCGTAGGTCACGGTGTAGTAGTTCGTTGTGTACGAACCAGGACGCGTTGGTTATTATACGTAGAGCTTTATTTTGGAACCTCTGTATGATTTCTATGTTTGAGTGAGATGCGGTACCCCATAATTGGATCCCGTACGTCCAGATTGGCTTCAATATTGCCTTGTACAAGAGTATTTTGTTTTCTAGGGATAGCTGAGACTTTCGCCCTATGAGCCAATAAAGTTTTCGTGTTTTGATACCAAGTTGCTTCCTCTTGGTGAAAATATGTTTTTGCCAGGTAAGTCTTTTATCTAAATGCAATCCAAGATATCTCACATGATCTGCTTGTGGGACTTCAATGTTGTTTAGTGTGACTGGAGGACAGGATCCTCTTCTTAAAGTAAACGTAACATTGACTGATTTGGTTTCGTTTACTTTTATCCGACACTTTTTAAGCCAGTCTGATACGTCATTTAGTCCTTCTTGGAGTATTTGTGAGGCAATTTTTGGGTCACTATGTGTAGCTAGTATGGCAGTATCGTCAGCAAAGGTACCAGTAGTTAGTGATTCGGATATCGGCAAGTCCGCAGTGAACAGCAAGTAGAGTATGGGACCCAGTACACTACCCTGTGGCACTCCTGCCTGTATCTGACGAAGATCAGACAGTGCTTCCCCACTTTGTACTATGAATTGGCGCTGTCGTAGAAATGATTTTAGTATTCCGTACAAGTGATCTGGTAGGGCGTATTTTAATTTGAAAAGCAGACCTGCATACCAAACGCGGTCGAACGCCTGCGATATGTCCAGAAATACACCAGTACAGTAAGACTTTGCCTCCAGTGATTCCATGATCTTATTTGCTAGTCTATGCACCTGGTCGACAGTGGCATGTTTATTGCGGAACCCAAACTGATGGTCAGGAATTAGTCCTTTTTCTTTGAGTATAGGTAACATTCGTTGCAGCAGTAGAGATTCAAATATTTTGGATGGGATGGGTAGAAGGCTTATGGGTCTATATGATTTTGCTTCTTCTGGTTGTTTGTCTGGTTTTAGTAGCATTATAATTTGCGCAACCTTCCACTCTATGGGAAAGAACTGCAGTCTTGACATGGCGTTAAATAATGACGTCAGAAAAGTTATGCCAGATTCTGGTAGTTCCTGTAATATGCGGTTTGTAATAAGGTCGTATCCTGGTGACCTTTTAGGGTCCGATTTTTTTATGATTCGAGCAACTGCTGTCCTTGTAAATTTTAATGGCATTTCCTCCTTATCTTTAGTAGTATTCAAGTAGTCAGTAATTTCTGCGGCATCCACTGGAGAGCCTTCATATGAATGAGGGATAAATACTTTTGAGAGACGTTCTGAGAAGGTATCGGCTTTCTCTTGGTCCGTCCGTGCCCAGGAACCATCAGACTTCCTTATAGGAGAAGAAACATCAACAGGCCGCTTCAGTCTTCTGGTGGCTTTCCACAATGAGTATTCTGAGGAAGCAGTAGCATCCAGGCCAGTGAGATAATTTTGAAATCCATCATTACGGTCCTTGTCTAAAATGTGTTTCAGTTGTCTGTTGATGTGATTGAGTTGTTTTTTCACAACGGGGTCTCTGCTTTGCAGCCAATGCTTCCTCACTCTCCTTTTTTGGATTATTTTATCTAATATATGTTTCGCTATATAGTTGTCTGTGCCTCTATGTGGTAGTGGTGGGGTTGACGACCAGGCTGCATCCTGCACACTGTTGTTGAAGTACAGAACAGCTTCTGTTATCTCGTCTTCAGTTTTTAGACTAACTGGTTCCTGGAATGCTTTGTCGATGAGCTCTCGAAATAGGGGCCAGTTAGTTTTTTTGTTATGCAAAACGCATTTTTTGGCGCATTCTTGAGCGGTGGTGTGTAGTTCAACTATGATTGGAGAGTGGTCTGAGGATAGGTCCCAGCAACTCTGACACGATATATTGTTGTTTACGATTCCTTTGCTGACACAAAAATCTATAACATCCGGGATTTTACTTTTGTCTGTTGGCCAGTAAGTGGGTTGACCAGACGATATCACGTTCATATTTCTTGTTTGGACGCATTTAAAGAGTTCGCGCCCTCTGGGTAGAACAAGCCTAGAGCCCCAAAACGTGTGTTTGGCATTATAGTCATCTCCCGCAATAAATCTGTCTCCAAGGGATTGAAAAAAGTCATTAAACTCTGATTCCTTGATAGTAAATCTCAGCGGACAGTAGAGGGCCGATACTGTAATGTCACTGATCCAGTCCGTTATTACGACGTTGGTTGCTTGGATGTAATTTTTACAGTAGCCTTGTAGTACGTAATGCCTGATGTTAGACCTGATGAGTACAGCAGATCCTCCATGTGCTTTGTTGTCAGGGCGGTTAGTGTGGTACATATTGTATCCAGGTATCCTGAAGTTGGGTGTGAAGTGCGTTTCTGATATTAGTAAAACATCTATGTGGTGAATTTTGAGGATTTTTTTTAACTTTTCCGAGTGTTTTGACAAGCCATTGGCATTCCATACACCTAATTTTAATGTTGTGAATGTAATGGCATTTTTGTGATAAGATCGGTTAACGTTTGGGTCATAATTAACATTTGGTTCATCAGGGCAACAAGTGTCTCTGTAATGGCTTTGAGTTCACTGGTTTTTTTGTTGTCATCTTCGACATTAACGGTTTGCGACGTAGGTTGTTTGGGGAGTTCTTTTGTGGCTGATGCATACGATTTTCCGTTATTCGTTGTTTTATTTGTAGGTGCATGTTCAACACTCCTAGGGCTTCTTTTATGTTGAGTGATTGGGGGCGGATATCGGACTTTCAACAGCTCCTTGTAGACTGTACAGCCTTTATAGTTAGCTGGGTGGTTTCCCTCGCAGAGGACGCATTTAACCTGGTTTGATTTTGCTTTCCGTAGACAAAGTGAAGTGTGATGCGAACCTGCACTTTTGACACATCTGGGCTTTCTATTGCAGAACTTTTGTGTGTGATTATAATCTTGGCAATTGGTGCATTGAGGGATTACACGCTTAGGTCTGGGTGCTTCAAACAATATGCGACAGTGTAATAGAGATTTTACGCTATATATGTCTTTATTATTTTCACGGGATTCTAGTTCTATGTTCCACATTGGTAACGCCTGTTTTGTTCTTGAGTTTTGGATGTTCCAGACATTAGTTACTTTATGGCCAAGTTCCTCAATAGCTATTTTAATTTCTTCTTTATCTGTCGATGCGTGTAAGTTTTTGAGCACCACTTTAAAGCTGCGATCTTGTTTAGGCTGGTAACTGAAGAATTCTGTGCCTTTTGCTTTCAGTTCTTTGTAAATAGTGGAGTATGATTCTGCTGTTTTCGATTGTATTTTAACTCTGTCGCTTCTTAATACTTTAATTTCATACTCTCCTTTTGCGACTTCTTCTAATAATTTTTGTAAAGGTTGGATATTTTTGACGCCATCAATAAACAGTGGTGGGGGTCTTATAGATTTTGGTGCTTGTGTTTCAGGTTTATCTGTTCGTTCTACATCGTCAAGCCCTGTGAAGCTGTTGGATGTTGGTACTGCTGGTGCTGCTAGCCAGTAACTCAATTTTGTTTGTTTTTGGCTACGCATTATTGCGTCTGGACTGGATCTTTGCCTTTTGCCATAGTGCACTTCTATGTACTGTTGTTCTTCAGGTTCACTAATTGTTTCATCTGGTTGAGCAACAGTCGCTTTGTCTTGATTAGTTGTGCCGCTAAAAGAACTTGATCTTGGCCGATTGATGAACATTTCTTTGTGGAGGAGTTGTTGAGTCAGCACTTTTGAGTTCTTATTATCTAATTTAGGTATATTTTCAGAGGTATTTGAATTTTTCATATTGTTCCCACGAGAGAGGACGATTTAAAAGTCACTACCTGGGGTGACGCCTATTCCCAGGAGAAGGCAAATACAACAGTGGTTGCCCGTCCCACTGAGGTTGGCGCTAGAGACTGATTTCCCATCAGTCATACATCCTCTCGGCACGTTGCCCACCTTAGGATTGGGGTTATTTTTTATTATTTTTTGTGGAGGTTTTCTTCCTCGGAGGCCAGACAATCAAGCCAAGCCTTGTAGGTGTTCCAAAATTCCTAGGCCATTTCCTGTCTTTGGTTGGTCGAGTAATCGAGTTAGTTGACCGCCGCTCGATACTCGGCGTTGTTGCTCGTTTTGCACCACCCAGGGGACACGTGTAGGGTGTGACAGGAAAGGTGGTAAATCCTACGGACGCGAGCAACTCCATCCCCCATCCCTCCATCATATACATAAAATACGAAATGTATTTTTAGCTATGGTCGTTAATATACTTTGAAATTATTCCAACCGATGTTTTTTAAGTACCCATAGACCCAATATATATCCTGTAGGACACGGCGGTATTTCCGCCCAATTGAGCAGTCCGACTGGGGAAGTACCTCCGCACTAGAGAATACCGCGGTTATAATAACTTCGTGTTGTGTTCCCGGCGGTGAGTAGCCAGAGCTCACTGGAGAATTTGTGCTGTCAGTGGGATGACTAAAGGTTTGTCCTGCTTTGTCCTCTATACTGACAGCACAGAAACTCTGTGCTTACAGGGTCGGCAGCACGAGTGTGACTTCTCTGGTGTTACACACGTCCATAGGCCACGGTAACCACTTTCCATCAGGTGGGTCGTGCGCTTGTCTGCCACCTAAGTGGTATAAAAAAAATTGTGTGTGAGACCACCTAGAAAAGTGGCATTTCGTAGACCACCTAGACAAGTGGCATTTGGTATTGTAGAATAGAACGATGAATGTATGAGATTGACACACATTGTGCCGTTTATTACAGCCGTAAACGTATGTGAATCCCAAAAATTTATCAATGTATTATATTCTATACTATTCTTCATGTATTGCCATTTATCTAGAGGGAAGAGAAGAAACCATCTCCATGGGCCCACCAGTGGGTCGTAGTGGTGGGACCACGGAGGATTGTTCTTCCCTGCTCCTCTAGACAAGGTAATATATACTCGTGAAGGAGGAGGCTGGTGAGAGCATATATATAGGAGAATCGCAGTCCGCGAACTAAGTCAGCTCGGGCATTGAAGTCGCAAAATGACTGGGGATGACGGGTGAAGTCGCCTGTCACCCTAGCATAACCTTCCCCACCGTCTCCAACGGCTCCCCCGTTGGAGACGATGGAGAATATATGTGGATTTAGTGTAGCACGAAAAAAAAGTGGCAATATCTATAGTTTTGTGAATAATTATGCATTCATACATACCTTTGAGTCATAGTAAGGTGAAATGAATCGGTCAATATCTTGTACCCAAGTGCTCCACTTATTACTTTTTTGTGTTAGGGCGCGGAAGACGTCAAAAATTGTGTTATCAGACACCAGAGTTAGGGCACATTCCCCGCCTTCGGTTAGTAGGTCGAATATATTTTTAAAACATTGCCTGAAAGAGCAGATCAAAATATCAATTAATACACATGATATTTTAGCAGTTATGGAGTCGGCCTCGACTGCAGGAGACGTCCCTGGATCGAAACTTGACCATTATCGGGTAGTAGTCGGGTATTAGCTTAAAACTTTTTTTTTAGTTATGTTTATTTTAGTGACATGTGTGCGGGATAAGCGCAGCCCCGCACGGTTGCGCTTATTACGTTTGTAGGCTCCACCCATTCGCTCTAAGGCATCGTCGCTTAAGTACAGTAATACTAGTCATTGCGGTTGCAATTTTTATAAAGCATACGTAATGACGGCATAATACCTACTTAAATAAAAGAAACTAATAGACCCAACCCCGACTCGGGATGGAACGGTACCTACCTAATTGTTATAAACGCATAAAAGTAATCAATTCAGAATGTTTATAAGTCAAACCGATCCATGATAACATTATAAAAAGTTGATATGTTCTAAGAATAGGAAAAACCAAAAGAGAAACGATAATAAACTTAATTTTTCTTTTCTGAGGTTAGGTTCCATTTTATTATTAATTTTCCTAAGTATTATGATGATGGTTCTATAAGATGAAGAGCATAAAGAATACGTAGAAAATTAACTCGAACGATGTCGCAGACAGCTAGGTCATGTTGATAGGCTTAGAAGAGACATTAGACGATAATATTTATAAATTACGGTCACGCGGCACGTTATATTTTATATTATTTCTGATTACGTAATACGTAATAATAAAGTCAATAACTTTTTCTGGCCTAAAAACATTTTACATAACCCATAAAATAAACATGCCCGCGGTTTTGCTCGCATGAAATTCTGTTCCCGTTCCCGTGATTCATGGGAACTTTTTTTATAAAAACCTTATGAACAAACGAAAGGAACATATCAGAAGATTAAATATTAACGGCTCGCCTTATGCGAAGGAAAAAGAAGAAGATAAAAATAAAATACTAACGTTTGGTTTTTGACCTAATTTATGGCGTAGAAAGAAAACACATGGTCGAAATTTCCCTTCATGTTTTCTGGAAAGTCATCTACGATGTCCAGCACGGCGAAAGAAGTGACGCGTAATCGATCATTTTCTTATTTATGTCACAGCCCAGCAACTTGAAGTCCTTGGGAAGAAATTTTTCTAATAAGCGTGTCACACTGCCATCGCCGCATCCTATATCTATGACCCTATTGGTATTCTTCCAATTCATTTTCGGTGTGATTTTCTCCAAATACGCGGGCACATCTCTTTTGTGTAGAAAATTAGCATCTGCATAAATTTCCGGCTTATGCATATTGGTTTGCTAGTCTGTTAGGTATATTGTTAGTAATTAATGTTGAGCCTGCGCTTGAGTGGCGTATATGCATATTAAGAAACTGGGTATCGAGGTATTTCGTGGGTAGTTGACACGAATAGTATACTTTTAAAGTGCTCTGACATAAAATTACTAGCTAGTGCATTGTTTATTGAATTTTTTTACTGAATTATTAACTAAACCGTACAAGTTATATTTAATAAGACAATTTTGGGGACTTTACTGTAAGTAGATACAATTAGTTTTTGATTAATTTATCCAATGCAACAGTGGAAACTGCGAGAATACAAACGGATGGTGGGACTCCTTCCAACTATATATTCTGACGACCTGAAAAAGGCAGCTGAAATGGGCTGGATGTGGAAGGTGGAGGATCGGGAGCAATGATGCGCTTTAGGAGAGGATTATGTCCAATAGTGAACTGCTACAGGCTAATTGATGGTATGGGTGCCTATTGGCCGATGCGGTTACAAAGTGTCGTTGGGTTACTTTGGCCTTTGCGTTGTTGCGGCAGAGTGGTTCAGCTTCATATATAACAAAGTAGTCTGCTACGCAGGGGGCGCGAGTTCGATTCCCGTTCAGTGCAAATATATGTTTATGTATATTTGTATTAGTCTGGGTTCTATTATTATTATCGCATAATCTAATCTAATCTAATAAATGTGTTCGCTAAAAATTTATCTAAGTATGTGTATGTATGCAACGCATTCTTGATTCATTCAGATTCCATAACACAAGTTAATTAAACTATGCTACTTTGGGTATAGATGGTTTTATTTATTTATTTCCAGTACACGTAAAAGTAAAAAAAAAAACAGTGTTAATTATTTTTATTGCACATTTATTCATATTCCCATAAAACCGTTACATATAAAGAAAATATAATATTACTTTTTGTGCTCATTTACAACACTTAAGTCAAAATACTTTAATAAGGCCATTATTATATCTTTATAGATATTGTGCCTAACATTTTATTATAGGAACGTAATAAACAGATTAGACATCCACCCAATCTAAATCTAAATGTAAGTATGGTTAATTTTTATTATTTTGATTTCACCAGGCTTCTGATTTGACACGTCGGAAAGAAAGTGAGAGCCCAGCATTGAAAACTTTTTAGAGTATTTTTTAAACTACCGAGTGGCAGACAAGTACACGACCCTTCTGATGGAAAGTGGCTACGTATGGACGTGTTTTTATCAACTATAACTTAAATTTTACCTAGGTACTTCAAAAACAAATGAAGCTATATATGCGCTGTGCAAAAGAGAGAGCGCTTTACTTCCGAAGAGTGTCTAGCTAGATTATTACTTTACTTTGCGACATGCCAAATCAAAAGTTGGGTATAGTTATCGGCAAAAATCATGATCCAGCGTCAAAAAGTTTGCGCCTGTCGGGTCAACCAATAAGCAATAAAACGACTGATCAAACATTGATGGGTGCTCATGCGCCTGTGATTACTTTAATCTATGATTGGATGATAGGAGCGCCTTCGAAACCACACCAAAGAGACCGAATAACGTGCTTTGAGCAGGGTCCAATAAGTTAGCCGATCACTATACTGTACATTACAGTATCTTCATTGATAAGGTCTACTAATTGTTAGACAGTGGTTTGCGACCATATATTGTAACTGATGTATAATAAAGCGAAGTGTCCTTCGGGGCCTCGTTGTTGGTTCTATGACTCTGAACCTCATTCAGCACTTTAACCCAATCCTCCAAGTAGTCATCGTTCTTGTCGTCCGGAATCTCGAATGGGTTGACTGCCATCAAGAGTTCTGTAAGATTTAATTAACGTGAGAATAGGATTCAATATTGAAAAGAAATCGTCTTGAAAGAAATATTATACTACTACAGCCAATCCAATCCATATAATGTTCGTTCACAATATTTTTTAATGTAGCTGTAGGTCAGTGTCGGTAGGTATGTTTTGTTAAGATTCAGAGATGAATATTTTTAGCAGGTTGGTGTTTAAGGTGTTTAAGCAGGAAAAAATGTATCTTCTGCATTCTGCGGACTCGGGAAAGCGCGGCCCGCGCGGTATGTTGGAATCTCACCACACTAAAACAACCTGCCGTATGCCATACGCCAATCATATCCAAAATTCCATAGGAGCGGTCCTAGAACCGACCCCTGAGGAACACTGCACGACATGGGTCGTTGCAACACGCGTAGGTCGCAGTCCTCGTAAAGGACTCGTCTCTCCTCCAGATAATCTGCCACCAGTCGCCTCAAGTAGACGGGCACTCTGTGGTAGCGGAGCGCCTCACTGATGCAGCTGAACGGCAGACTATTAAATGCGTTGGCTATGTTCAACGATACCGCCAACATCACTCCCCCGCGGCTCACAACCTCCTCGGCAGTAGCCCTGAGATGCAAAATTGCATCGACTGTCGAACGCCCTGTTCGGAAACCATATTGGCAGTTCGACATATCCGAGAGATGAATATTCTATCCTATCCTGCTTGCTATTAATGACATACATAAAATATCTTAGATACAAGCATTCGGTAAGAATCCGTTATTTTAAAATTATTAATAGACAATTCCATGTTATTTAATTCCATTACGTATTATTATATAACCGGCGTATATGTAACCGACGTAGCCCAGCGGAGTACCTCGTTGAAGTGGCAGTAGGCGGGACACATAGCGCGCAGAATAGATGGCCGATGGAGCAAAAAAGTTCTGGAATGGAGACCGCGTACTGGCAAACGTAGCGTAGGACGCCCAATAGCCAGATGGATGGACGACCTCATCAAGGTCACCAGGAAGCGCTGGATGCGGGCTGCTTTAGATCGGTCATTCTAGAAGTCTATGGGAGAGGCCTATCTTCAACAGTGGACAGCGTGTGGTTTATGTGATGATGATGACGTATAATTATATATTATATTCTTATTTGTATTCATATACTTAGAGGTACCTAATAGATTATGTAGTATGTACTTTTATCTTTCTTACTTTCTTGTACTTTCTTCTACGTTGATAAAAAAATTAATATACTTACTTTTCAACGTATTTTTATTCTCGAAATGGTAGTACGTGTCCTTATACCCCACCTCAATATCGACGAATCCAACATCTTTCATAATTTTCATAACGTCCTTATCTGGTTCCTAAAAACATATAACACAAGTAATGATCATATTCGAAAGTGGTGCGATGTTCATCAATACATCCAATGGAGTTGATCTGAACCTCAGACCTCAGACAGACAGTGTGCGGTTTACAGATATTTCAATCCACGAAGACGCGCCCCTCCATTTCTCCGATCAGTTTACAGTACATGTGTGCACGCTTAAGTCAATGTCTGAGTGTTATCCGTGCACACTAATAATCTATGTGTGCACGCACACACTATAATTAATAGACTAATCAAGAGAGAGCGTCATAGTCAAAAAGAAAGATGCTCTACTTCAATTTTAAATTTTATACCCGACTGCGAGAAAAGGGTTGTTTTATTTTTAGGTGTAGATATTTTATGTGATTCTTTAATATAATGATAATATTACCATTTTTATTATAGGGGTAATTATAGACATACGTGAAATTTTTTATAGAACTTTATTAAGAAAAGAAATAGGTAGTCAATCACTCGTTTCAGAATTATCTAATTCAGAGTCTGATGTATCGCCGACATTTATAATAAAACTAAAATCAAGATCACAGTGTCTCAGGTATTCGTCTTCTATTTTTTCCACGTGCTTACAAGTATTGAACCAGACATCTTTATTTACGCGATCAAATGCTTCATTTAAAATGGGCATAATCGAAGTGTAATTTTGACTGATATTGCGACTAGCAACGTCGTTTTTTATAATACCCCAAATATTTTCGATTGGGTTCAATTCTGGATGATAAGGAGGCAGCCGAAGCACTGTGAATCCATGCTCTTTCAATAAATCGTCCACTTTGTACTTGCGAAAGTTTTCTTTGTTTTTTAATATAAGATTATAAAGTTCAGGTTTTTTGTAGCTTGGTTCAAAATGGATATTTTTTGCATTCAGCCAAGTCTGCATGTCTGATTTGTTGGAGTTGGATGTTGGAATTTTTTCCGAACTCGTATTGTGATAAGCTGCATTATCCAAGATTACCACGGCATTAATTGGGAGATTTGGTATTAGTTTCTCCTTACGCCACTTTAAGTAATTTTCTGTGTTCATGTTATCGTGGTAGTCTCCAGATTTGATCTCTGCTCTATATGTCAACCATGCATTTGGAACGAAACCCTCTACACTTCCACCATGTACTATAATTATGCGCACTCCTTTTGATAAATTTTGTTTTATTGCTGTATTAGAATCTTTTTCGTCCCAAGATTTTTTTTGCACGTGATTGGTATGAATATATGATTCGTCTGTGTAGACTATAGGTCTACCTGCATTACGAAAAGACTTTACTTGTTTTAAATATTTCAATCTTAACATCTGCATATCATGTTTTTCGGTTAGCACCTTCCTGTTATTCTCAGTTTTTCTCCATTTATAACCAAGTTTAAGTAACAATGTCCTTAGGGTTGTTAAACATCCATCAAATTGTATGCGGTCTTTTAAAACAATATTAAGTCGTGATAATGTTGGAAATTGACGATGTTCTATATGATAATTGTGAATGGTTCTTCGGATTACATTATCGTCATCGTCAAAATTAATTTTTCGTGGTCTCACCCTTCTCTTCTTCATAGGTGATGTAAAAATAGTAGCACTTCTGCCCACTAAATTAGAATGCGACGTGCTCGTTTCATTTTCACACTCAATATCCACTTCCGTAGTCAGCTCTGTTGTACGCTCCACACTTGGAACTATGGGAACTATACCATCAGTCTCCATAGTTATATTGGATTCTATAGTAGGAGCTGTAATAGGCTGCATTGTATCAGTATATTCCTTTCTTTCGCGTAGAATTCTAGTCACTGTGCTTTCAGAAACTCCAGCAGCCTGTGCGGTTCTCCATCGTGCATCAGTGAGTTTTTCTGCATATTTGTTACTTGCTTCTTTTTTCATAAAATCATAAACTTTAGAAATAATTTCTCTCGCCTAAAATTCAATAAAATATATATTTTTACTTATTTATAAAAAAATCCTTTATTTATTTCATGTGTTTTAATAACTATAAAATTATAAACAGTCATTTACATACCTGGCTTTTAAGTACAATACGCTGAGATTTTTTCGACATTTCAAAAAAAATTAAGTGGAGCAATTTTCTTAATGAGTCTGGAATTTCGCAACATAGATTTTACTACCCGTCTGCATCGAACCGCTGACGGTTCGCGACTGAGGCCGGAGCAAACTCCCCGCACCCCGCAATCCCCTCAACCGAAAAGAAGTGGGGCGCGTCTTCGTGGATTGAAATATCTGTAGGTGTGTTCGAATCCAACGTAACCACTCCCGCTGGCCGGTGAAAGGGTATCCATGGGGAATCCCTTCCAAAAAAAAGATACGTTCTTCGTGATTCTCGCGATCATCATATACATAAAATACGAAATGTATTTATAGCTATGGTTGTTAATATACTTTGAAATTATTCCAACCGATGTTTTTTAAGTACCCATAGACCCAATATATATCCTGTAGGACACGGCGGTATTTCCGCCCAATTGAGCAGTCCGACTGGGGAAGTACCTCCGCCCTAGAGAATACCGCGGTTATAATAACTTCGTGCTTACAGGGTCGGCAGCACGAGTGTGGCTTCTCTGGTGTTACACACGTCCATAGGCCACGGTAACCACTTTCCATCAGGTGGGCCGTGCGCTTGTCTGCCACCTAAGGGGTATAAAAAAAAAAGTGACCACCTAGAAAAGTGGCATTTCGTAGACCACCTAGACAAGTGGCATTTGGTATTGTAGAATAGAACGATGAATTTATGGGATTGACACGCATTGTGCCGTTTATTACAGCCTTTACAACCTTACAGCCAGTTATTACGTACGTGAATCCCAAAAATTGATCAATCTATTATATTCTATACTATTCTTCATGTATTGCCATTTATCTAGAGGGATAGAGAAGAAACCATCTCGTGGGTCCACCAGTGGGTCATAGTGGTGGGACCACGGAGGATTGTTCTTCCCTATAATAGGTATGGTAATAGGTATGGAGGTAATATATAGTCGTGAAGGAGGAGGCTGGTGAGAGCATATATATAGGAGAATCGCAGTCCGCGAACTGAGTCAGCTCGGGCATTGAAGTCGCAAAATGACTGGGGATGACGGGTGAAGTCGCCTGTCACCCTAGCATAACCTTCCCCACCGTCTCCGACGGGGGAGAGGGGAATATACGTGGATATAGTGTAGCACAAAAAAAAAGTGGCAATATCTGTAGTTTTATGAATAATTATGCATTCATACATACCTTTGAGCCACAGTAAGGTGAAATGAATCGGTCAATATCTTGCACCCAAGTGCTCCACTTATTACTTTTTTGTGTTAGGGCGCGGAAGACGTCGAAAATTGTGCAATCAGACACCAGAATTAGGGCACATTCCCCGCCTTCGGTTAGTAGGTCGAATATATTTTTAAAACATTGCCTGAAAGAGCAGATCAAAATATCAATTAATACACATGATATTTTAGCAGTTATGGAGTCGGCCTCGACTGCAGGAGACGTCCCTGGATCGAAACTTGACCATTATCGGGTAGTAGTCGGGTTTTAGCTTAAAACTTTTGTTTTTAGTTATGTTTATTTTAGTGACATGTGTGCGGGATAAACGCAGCCCCGCACGGTTGCGCTTATTACGTTTGTAGGCTCCACCCATTCGCTCTAAGGCATCGTCGCTTAAGTACAGTAATACTAGTCATTGCGGTTGGAATTTTTATAAAGCATACGTAATGACGGCATAATACCTACTTAAATAAAAGAAACTAATAGAGCCAACCCCGACTCTGGTTGGAACGGTACCTACCTAATTGTTATAAACGCATAAAAGTAATCAATTCAGAATGTTTATAAGTCAAACCGATCCATGATAACATTATAAAATGTTAATATGTTCTAAGAATAGGAAAAACCAAAAGAGAATAAACGATAATAAACTTAATTTTTCTTTATCGAGGTTAGGTTCCATTTTATTATTAATTTTCCTTAGTATTATGATGATGGTTCTATAAGATGAAGAGCATAAACGAATACGTAGAAAATTAACTCGGACGATGTCGCAGGCAGCTAGGTCATATTGATAGGCTTAGAAGAGACATTACACGATAATATTTATAAATTACGGTCACGCGGCACGTTATATTTTATATTATTTCTGATTACGTCAATCATGTTTATAGCAGGCTTAATTTATTTATGAGTAATAAAGTCAACAACTTATTCTGGCCTCAAACATTTTACATAACCCATAAAATAAACATGCCCGCGGTTTTGCTCGCATGAAATTCTGTTTCCGTTCCCGTGATTCATGGAAACTTTTTTTATAAAAACCTTATGAACAAACGAAAGGAACATATCAAAAGATTAAATATTAACGGCTCGTCTTATGCGAAAGAAAAAGAAGAAGATAAAAATAAAATACTAACGTCTGGTTTCTGACCCAGTTTATGGCGTAGAAAGAGAACACGTGGTCGAAATTTCCCTTCATCTTTTCTGGCAAGTCATCTACGATGTCCAGCACGGTGAAAGAAGTGCGTTCGTGGGTATACCGGCCAGCCGCGTAATCGATCATTTTCTTACTTATGTCACAGCCCAGCAACTTGAAGTCCTTGGGAAGAAATTTTTCTAATAAGCGTGTCACACTGCCATCGCCGCATCCTATATCTATGACCCTATTGGTATTTTTCCAATTCATTTTCGGTGTGATTTTTTCCAAATACGCGGGCGCATCTCTTCTGTGTAGAAAATTAGCTTCTGCATAAATTTCCGGCTTATGCATATTAGTTTGCTAGTCTGTTAGGTATCTTGTTAGTAATTAATGTTGCGCGTGCGCTTGAGTGGCGTATGAGGCTTAGACTAGTCTTGATTCGAAACTGTGCGGAGTGCGCAATTTATAGTTCTAAGAGCTTCAGAAACTCTTGACACCGTTTTATTGTTTACGAGCGAATCCACGCAGATGTTGCTTTCTTTTTAGGGTTCCGCACCCAAAGGGCTACTAACCGTATGTGTGTCTGTCACCAGTACCTCTAGCACGTACAGCTATCGTAATCGTATCGGAAATGTGCCAGCTTTTGGTCTGCCTCCTAGGCTGTGCAACTGGGCAGCTCTGCAAGGGCACCGTATTCGCGTCCTTTGTGATGGTTAAGCTTCGGAGTTTCTGCAGGTAAATGCTGGTGTACCGCAGAGGTTCGTCTTATCACCCACTCTCTTCATAGCAAAAATATCTTCTTTCCTTTCCCTTTCCACTTTTCAGAGCACGCCATTATCAAAGTCAAAGTCAAAAATCATTAATTCCGCATAGAACATTAAATTGCTCGTAGATCTGGGATGGCTCAGCAAAGTACTTACTAGATGCTCTCGACAGGTTGCAGTGACGTGCGGTCACACATCTTAAAACCATAGATGACCTGTGGCAGCCGGGAGTGCAGGATATGCTTTAGGCCATTTTATAACCCGGCATCTGAAGACTTGAGACAGCGTGCGGTTTTAATGGGTCCGAGTGAGTAACAACCACTCCCTTGAGCCGTCGGGGTTTTTTCGCACGACAAAAACGTTTACAAGATCAAAAATTGAAAAATTTTTTTATGACAAAATGTAATGACAAATTTAAATATGAACATTCCCTGTTGGGCATAAAATTGTAGAAATTGTAAGATTTTTGGTATGCTGACATAATTTAATTACTACAATACTTAATTATTATATATATGTTGCGGCCTCATCTGAAAACCAGCGCTGTGCATACCCAACGAAGGGTGTGCGCAGCATTCAATGCTGAGATGGGGCCCTATTTGGGCTCGCATAGTGTTGCACCCGTAGTTTAATTTTAATGTACTGTTTTTTTTGTTTTTTTTTAATTTTTGTTTTTTTTGATTTGATGTACCTACCTGTTAACTGTAGTAATGCCTACCTGTTTGTATTTGGTGGGGTGCCCGCTGTGTGGGGGCCTGAATAAAATATTTTTCTTTCTTTCTTTCTTTCAATATTAGTAAATTTTATTGTATGCCTTGAGGCGGAGAATGGAGAAACCATATTATATTATTGCACCTACTGTATCACTATTGTACCTACCCATTTTCACAATAAACTGATTTGATTTGAAAAATTTCACACGGGCGGAGCCGTGGGCAACAGCTATTACTAAATAAAATTAAAATATATAAAATCGTTATTCGAACTTTGAAAATCAAGGAATACTGTATAATTATTTATCAATAAATTATTTCCTAAGATTGTTCTTAATAATTTTAAGTTTACGAATTCAACGGTTTAGATTCGGAGTTCAAAAATCATTCACTCAGGCAGTCAAGAAGGGCAAGTCATTAAAGGTGGATCTACAGCTCATATTTTTCTCAACATTTTCACTAAAAATATGCAACATAACATTTTAGAGATTTATATGTCTACGGGCTTGCAATTTTTTTTTATTTTATTTGGACTTATACAGATAAAGTTTAAAAGTGGCACCAGTGAATGAAAAACTGAGAAGCGAGCGCGAGATTTGGATATATTATGAAAAAAGATGAAAGTTATGTTGTAAAAAAGGCAAACATGGATGGATTGCATGAAAGAGGACTTGGCAAAGACGGGAGTGATTGAGGAAATTACATCTGAAAGGAAGGTATGGAGGTATGTTGCGCCGACCGAAATAATTGAGACAAGGGTAGGTAGATGACAAAGATGATTTAATTACATGTTATGTTCTGACTGACTGATCTGTTATTGAAAGTCACAACAATTCAATGATATGATTGCTTAGGTTAATTAAACGTTTCAATAAGTACGTTGTCAAAGGACTCATAATTCGTATTTACACAGCTGTACTTGTTTTCTTTCATTGATATTGTAAAGTAATCAATACTTCAGCATTAATTAGCATCTAATAAGCATGTACTAACAAATACCACTTGCAAATACTATATTGTAGTGTATGAATATAAATACCGATGTTTATCCAATAAATGATTAGTACTTATTCAGCAGTCAGAGCGTTTCATTCCGTCTTAATCCCAAACGTTTCATATAGCGCTATCTATATTCAAAGTAAGCATTATAACGGATATGCATAATTACATAGATAGGAACCTAAATTTTTTCACACATGGAACATTTTTTCACCAATGGAAATATACATATTCATGCTTACAAATATAGGCACTGAGTGGGCATTGAACCCGATACCTCTGACAAGATATACTAGTTGAACACGTCTACCATTGCGCCAAAGTGGTTGACAAAAAATTACACATTATTAACATTAAAATTATTGAGCATATTGAGCCTCCCAACATTGGGAGAGGCATATGTCCAGCAGTGGACTCTTTTCGTCTAATAGAAGAATATTATATCGAAAATTTCTGTAGGTAACATAAAATTCCTAAAAACTATGTCTAAGTAAGGTAACTCGAGCGTGAGAGATGGTCCTAGGACGGCTGGGTGCTAGGGATATGCCTGTCATGTCAACCTCACCTTCGGCAACCAACAACTATCCACAGGTGTCGTGCGTTTGAGTCGGTTCGAGGCAGGAGGGGTATCCGTTTTCACAGGTAAAAAAAATGTATACCTAACCTACCTCTGTAATGTAGATATGTATTGTGATATACTAACGTTACAATTATGCAAACGAATGAATATCAGAGTTAAGTAGTCAAAATGCCAATTACTTTGCAAATCGAATCGACGATAATTAAATCGTAACTGAATATTGATAGTCTCCGTTTAAACAGTCTTTTAAAGCAATAATCGTATTTCGAGATAACCATAACTAACACATCTTATTTTTATCTTTTTTGGAGTCATGTTTTGTGTCCGGGGTTTGTGAATAATTTTTATATTTAAGCTGACAATATGCCCGCATACCTGGTGTGACCAGTCTGATTGTAAGATGAGGTGTATCTGCGATTATAGACATAGTTAACACAGTTTGTGATTGAGCATGTTACAGTGAGCTTAAACAAATTTGTGTCTAGTTTTAGCATCTGCTGCCGAACCAGACTTTTGACATCTCAGCTAACAGCGCCTACACCCCACTTTGGATACACATAATAAACAATACAATTACAACTGCATTAGGAAAAACTACATGATTATCAAATAGACCTATAGACAAATATTTGTGTGTATGTGTGTGTGTGTGAATGTGTCCGTGAAGCTTGTTTGCTTGATCAAGTACATATAAAGTGTTAACAATAGTTTAACTATTACGAACGATGTCGAGCAGTGCGAGGTAGAGACGGCTCTTAAGCAGCTACTGTTACACCAGGCTACTTTACAAACAAAGTAAAACTTTTTTATGGGTCTTGACGCCTTCGTGGCGTGACAGTAAAACGTTCGACTGCTACACAGGAGGCGCGGTTTCGATTCCCGCTCAGTGCAAATATTTGTATTAATATATATATATAAATATAATATGTGTATTGCATTGGTCTGGGTGTTTCTATGTATAATATGTATGCATTTACAAAAAAAAGTATCTAAGTATTCTAGATTCCATAACACAAGCTAGTTAAGCTATGCTTACCATGGGTCTAGATAGCGTTATGTAGAATTTTGTAGAATATTTATTTATCGGAATTTGAAAGACTAAGTTCCCCAATGCAGCTTTGCAATTTACGTGTTGCGCATACGTTGCTACGTGTCACGTGATACAGCCTGGTGACAGACACGTAATCACGTTTGTTGTATGGGAGCGCCCTTAGTTATTTATTTTATTCTGTTTTTAGTATTTGTTGTTATAGCGACAACGTAAATACATCATCTGTGAAAATGTCAGCTGTCTAGCTATCAAAGTTTATAAAATACAGCCTGGTGATAGACAGACGGACAGAGAAGCCTCAGTCATAGTGTTCCATTTTTAAAATAGAACAACAGAGAGACCCTAAAAATATACTTAAAAGCAATTCTAAACGTGTTCTTGTTATAACTTTTTAATCAACTTTGTAGGTTTGTATTATGTAACCATTTTAGGTAATTTCTAAAAATCTATTGAACTGACTGAATTTTGGCATACACGTTTATTTTGGATGACAATGGATTAATATGGTACCACCGAGCTGGTCTGATGGTGGAGTAGGAAGGCAGACATAAGGATTCCTAAACTAAACAAGATCTAAGTATTAAGTTACTTGATGTACTTCAGTACGGCAACTGTTCAAGTCTCGTAAGAGGATTGATTGATAAATGTTATTTGAATAGGCACAGGAAGTACGGAAATTGGGTCAATTAAATATAGATCAGTTGGTTTCTACGCTCGAAAGTACTGGTAAGCTAACAATTATATTGTTATTAACAATGTAACAAACATCACATTTTGAATCCTCATATTTAGTTATAAACATGTATTTAACATTTCTTTTGTTACTAGTGTTTGTGAAGAAGGCAAATTTTGAACAAGGATCATCCAATGATATTAATAATTACGTACGTATGTTTTGCTATGATAAAAATATTTCAATCAATCAATTAATCAAATCAAATCAAATTTATTTTATAATCGTTGTACAGTATTTTACATGGTTCTTAATCTATCGTGCGCTATTACATTGTGCATGGGTAGGTTTATTAGGTATGTATAATATATATTTGTGCAGTTAATTGTCTTTACTTAGAGATATTTATCTAAGCTGTGCCTGAACTAGGTAGTCCTGTGCTTCAGGCGTCAAGTGCAGATTAAAAATATTTCATAAATACTATTACAGATACTACCAATTTACTCAGAATATTGCAATGCTAGAGAGATTTACTACAACTAACTAAAGTTGTGTCTTAATTATGCAACTTAACAGTAATTATTTATTTTAAAACAGACAATGACTCCTCTGTGTCATCGTAGGACAATCTTTGGAGGACATTCTTTACGACTCGTTTACAACACATAATTTAAAGAACAAATGCTTGTTATAGCGCGTATCCTTTTGTACATAAGTGGTCCTAAAAACATGTAAAATTTGCCAGTGTACTCGTGTTTTATCACAATTCTTTCAGTGCAAACAATATCTTTCCGCCTTTTGTTAGTAATTTCGTTGCTATAGGGAAGTGCTACGTGCTGTTTTAGTACTGTGCTCAGTATAAATAGCTGACGGACTGTTAGTACGTCGCAGGAGTTCGGTGGGCGATAAGAAAGAGCGGAACGTTGTTACCTTGAGGATAGCTCTCTGAGCTCGCTAGACCGGCAGTAGCAATGTCTAGCCTATCGCAGTCTTCTGCTGGACAAAAGCCTCTCCCAATGCCAGGAGGCTTTGGCCTACTGTATCCACACTGGCCAGACCGCAGTGATATCGTCTGCGCATTTTTCCATTTGTCGTCTCTTACGAAACCCTTCGAGATGGTGGTGATACTTGTATCTTTCTCCGTCACAACACGGATTAAAATATTTCACAGAGATTTATTTATTAAAAAATACTAAGTAGTTTAGATTTTTTAGGAGTTCAGATGACACCTAAAAATCATCTGGTTCTTTAGAATCCTCAGTGCGTTTTTCCTATGTTTTTTTTTCTGCTGTCGTATATCGTCCGTCACTTTTACGGGAGCGACTGTCGTCTGACCTCTCACCCTAGTGAGGGAAGCCTGCGTTAGTCCCTGCCTGGTTCACGGGTGAGGTTAGCTAGAGTCCTGAAGATCTTGGTGGAGCCTTTTACGTTACGCCCAGGAACTTATAAAAATATTGTTTTGATTTACAGGGATCGTACGAAATAAATTTGACCTTTTACGGCTTGTGCCCAGGTGTTCAATTACGGCGGGCTACTGTGACGGCTTATCATGAAAACAATGACGTCATTACGAACTTAACACTTCAACATAGCTTACAAGTGGAATCTGTAAGTAAAAAAAAAAAATATCACCATCATTATCATGATAGCATTTGTTCGGTTGCATCTAAAGTGTGTAGTTTGGATCCTGAGATCGGCTCTCCCACTATTTATCTCACCGTAAAAGTCAAGCGTGGAATGGAGGTAGGTCACGAAGGTATTTTTGTCCATTTGAGGAGTACCTCCGCTCTACAGAATACCGCGGTCATATTTTATGATTATTATGAATATTACGAGGTTATCCTCGTGTTGAGTTCTCGGCGGTGAGTAGGATAGCCAGAGCTCACTGGGAAGTTTTTGTCCTGCTTTGTCTTTTACACTGACATCACAGAAACTCTCTGTGCTTACAGGGTCGGTAGAGCCAGTGTGTTGCACTCTTTTGTTGCCCACGTCCATAGGTCACGGTAACCACTTTCCATCAGGTGGGTTGTGTGTTTGTTTGCCACCTAAGTGGTATAATAAAAACGAAGTTCTGTACCCGTGCCTTGTCGGTTAATCAGCAGATCAATCAGTAGATGCAGGTTAGAACCAACGCAGATGCGACTGCACAGCCAGTGATAGTCTGTAGTCAGTTTCAGGAATAGTACCGCTGGTTAGGAAGGACGTGAACAATGTAAACATATAACCACTCACAAAAAGAGGGATCCTTGTCTCCAGCAACTATCGACATTGGTCGATTGGTCGAAACTCCTTACGGAGAACTGAGGTGAAGTATTGAACTGTCAGCTCAGTCCTTTGTAAGGTGTTTGAGCATATCATATATTTAATGCATAATTTATAAGATTGAGCATATCATGAGTAACATATCACTTCATGATCTACCCAGAAGACTGCTTGGTAGATGGCTACAGCAAGAAATCATCAGCGGTTGATCTTCACAAGGTGTTAGTAGAAACAATATGAATGGTTAATTCAGTTTATATTAAACCAGACCCTTAACAAAACTCTGAAGAACTTGTTTTGTTTAGGTTTTCTTCCAAAACTGACTTCTTAACATTAGTAGCCTTATCTACAATAAAAAATTGTTTGTTTGTTATTTTGTAATGATTCAAACTGATAATAATAATCAACCTCTTATTTCAGATTAAATTTTTAGTATACAAAGATAGTGGAAAACCGAATCTCTTATATAAATACATATTGAAGAAACCGTGTTAGCATCCCATCATTATGCCAGCTTTAAGCTTAGACTATGGTTTAGATCGTCGTTGTATAATCAAGGAGGTTTGTATATTATACCTATTTACACTATCCCAAGGCTTATAAAAAATCCACCGTCTACAATACGAGAATGTAACACTGTGTCAAGCGTAAAATCTAAACAAAAAATATATTTTTTAGACTCATTGTAGGTGTAAGGAGATTTATATTAATATTTCTTATTAATTTTGGATATATATCCCTATAAAGTAACGTAACTTTAAAAGTATAATTGTCACTATTAGCGAATGGTAAGTAGGTATTATGATCTTATTATGTATATGTATAAAAAACCTATGTTAAATAATGATAACTGTCAAAAGCACAGGTATAAACATTAGTGGTTTTTTGTGCTATTACTATACGATCTAGTATTGTTTTTGTCGGTAAGATCCATCATGGGGGAGTGGCTAGAGAGGCCACACGGCAGCCTCTCGTACCGTCTGACGCAGATGATCACCGAGCACGGATGCTTCGGAAAGTATCTGCGTCGGATGCAGAAAGAGCCAACGTCCGAGTGCCATCACTGCGACGCGAGCGAGGACTCAGGTCCGCACACGCTCACCGAGTGTCCGGCGTGGGAGACGCCGAGGCGGGAGCTTGTGGCGGCCCTGGGAGTGAGGGTTCTCACGCTCTCCACCTTGCTCGCGGCGATGGTTCGCTGCGCGGATGCGTGGGCGGCCGGCGCCTCCTTCTGCGAGCAAGTAATGCTCGTGAAGGAGGAGGCGGGGCGGGAGCGGCAGCGGGAGCGACGAAGGATCGCAAGACAAGCTGCCCGCGTACGAAGGCAACTCGGGCGTCGGTGGTCGGTGAACGACCTCCGCCCCCCATGAGCGCCGGCCTGGAGGTGACAGGTGGAGCCGCCTGTCACCCTGGCAGAAGCAGGCCGCGGCGGTGGCGCGCGTGGCGCGCCTCCCCGTTTCCGGGGACGAGTTGGGGACTCTGTAGTCCCCACACCCGAGAAGAGGGCCAGATCGTGAGAGATGGCCCTGGGTCGGCCGGGGTGCGAAGGATATGCCTGTCAACCTCACCTTCGGCAACCAAAGCGACCCACAGGCGGCGTGCGTTTTAGTCGGTTCGAGTCCGACATAACCTCCTCCACCGGCTCCGTATACGTGGAGATTTTGCGCACGTAAAAAAAAAAAAAGTATTGTTTTTGTATTAACTTCTAGAAATAACTTCTGTAATCTTATGTATTATGACATATTTTACAGGATTACTAGGAGATAGTTAAAATAGTATACATTTTACTTGGCTGTAAACTGTAAACTAATGTCGTTAAAATATAGTAATAAAATAAAATATAGTAAAAAAAGCATCACTAATCATATTAGTAAATATACAAAGTTACATGGGTTATGTTCCATCCATCACAGTAACATTATACATGTAATCTAGTATTTTATTTTCAGGGGGAGTACTACTCAAGGCGTAATTTCATCAATATAGCAAAAAGTTTTATGGGAAGCAAGTTTTTTTATGGCGAGTACACGTCTAAAACAATATTATTTACAAAGAGTGATATGATTTTATGTATTTCTGCAACGTGTAAATTTACAAAAAAATTACAAACATAAAATGTTATATATGCAAGATCAATGAATACATGAAGTTTTTTTTATATGCTATTTCTCATATATAACACAACTAGCTGTTGACAGTGACTCCGTCTGCGTGTAATTCGGATTCCGTTCCAACTGTTTTTCGGGCGGAAATTCCCTCGGATACCATCTCTGTCAATCATCTGACGTTCTAGGGAAATTCTAAGAGTGTTATATCGGACTCGAACCGACTAAACACGCCTGCCGTCTCTTGTATAAAGATGCCAGGGTGTAAGATTACTTAGAGCATTCCGCGCACTCCGGCTGACCCTAGGCCATTTACGGTGGGAATCACGGTGTCTGGGGTTCGCTATCGAACCCCGGAAAGGAGGGAGGCGGATGTGAAAGAGACGTGGATAGTTTGGTAGTATTTTATGAATAGAAAACCCGATTTCAATCAACAAGTATTGAAACAATCTTGAATACGAAGTAATTTATTGAGACAACAGTTAATATAATTTTATAAGATACAGTTTGAATGGCAGTTTTGATCTACATCAAATGCACAATAGATATACGTCCTTCACGACGGACGTTCTTCGGAAACTCACCCCACGTAAACTCGAAGTGCTGAACAGAGTGAGACGCTTTTTCACGCCGGATCCGATTCTGTACAAGATACAAATTCGTTCCTGCCTGGAATACTGCTCGGATCTCTGTGATGGCTAAGCAATGGACTAACCAGATGCTCTAGACGGGTACACCTCATATAGTAGAACTTTTTAAGTAATAATTTTATATTGCATAACAACTAATAGCATAAACCTCTTTTCGCAGAATATCGTTTGGCATAAACTCATTTTGCATACATTGAAACCCATAATTTTGTAAGTCAGAATCATCTGTACGCATAATTTTTGTATCCATAATAATCACAATGTATAACCATCACATCGCAGAAAGTTCAAAACCAGATTCATCTTTTGGTATATAAACACCTCAACAAAGTCTAGGGAACAAGATGACCCCAATTATTTTTTTTCGTGTAAATCTTGTTTTGCAAATAACTGGCAGCAAATAAATAAAAATAGAATAAAGTAGATTACAGAGTTGTTCGAAATTTAAAAATAAATTTAAATAAGTAATGATTTTCGAATATGGAGGGAAAACTTTTAAAAGTGTTTGACTGTGCAGTTTCTCTGAGGCAAAATAAAAATTATTTTTTTTTATTGTAAATAACGTTTATTATCAATAATACGTCTTTTACGTATGGTTTGTGCATTTTTGTGACTGTAGTCATCATGTCACGTCGTCATTTAAATCGCGAAGAGATGTTAAGGGCTGTTGGTATGTTGCAAGCTGGACGAACTCAACGCGACGTAGCGGATGCTGTCAACACCCAACCAAGCGTAATTTGCAGATTATGAGCACGCTACAGGTCTACAGGGGATATTGCCGAACGTCACAGGAGACGAAATAGGGTTACTACCCCGCGACAAGATCGTTTCTTGCAAAATTCCGCAAGGCGGCAACCCACGATTACTGCTCGTCGGTTAGTCGCAGGCCTCCAGTCTCAGCATCAAGTGGTTATTAGCGATCAAACTGTCAAAACAAGACTACACGAAGCCAATCTTTATGCTCGCAGACCGCTTAGGGTTCCAGCTCTTCGACGTGGAAATCGAGGTCGTCGCTTATTGTGGGCTAACGCACATTTACAGTGGACCGACCGTCAATGGGCACGGGTTCTGTTTTCCGACGAATCTTGCTTCGGTTTTCATCCTGATTCGAGAAGAGTGCGTATATGGCGAGTTCCTGGACGTCGGAGTCGTCTCCAGAATCCGCAAGAAGTTCATCCTTACCAAGGTGGAACAATCATGGTATGGGCTGGAATTCGCCTTGGTGGAAGGACCGACCTCGTTTGGATACGGGGCAATTTGAATGCAAACCAATACATTCAGGAGGTTATACACCCCATGGTAGTCCCTCATCGACAGCAGTTCGGTCAAGATTTTATGTTCATGCAAGATAATGCACGGTCACACACCGCGAGGGTAGTGGTCAATGCGTTAAGCGAGCACAATATGACGACGTTGGAATGGCCTGCTCAGTCTGACGACCTCAATCCCATAGAGCATGCCTGGGATTTGCATGGGAGAAGAGCTTTCAGTGATTCTTTGGAAAATCTGAACACTGAAGAACAACTTTTTTTACACCTTCGCAGTGTATGGAGCCATATTCCACAGACGATGATTGACAATGTCATACTAAGTATGCCACGCCGTTGTCGAGCTGTTGCTAATGCTTTAGGAGGTCCTACAGATTATTAAAAACGTTTAAAGTACGGTTAATTACTGTATTTCTTACTACCTCGTTACTTTTGTGCCTAATCATAGAAGGTTGTAATACTCAATATTGGCACTATTCAATTCTTTCTTAAAAAAAAAAAATTGGTATGAAAATGTTTTTATTAAAATTAAAATTAAAAACGGTATAAAAATACCCTTCTATTGATATAAAACACTCACTATTACAAGAAAGGGTTTTTAAATAAAAACTAGAAATGTCCTTGTTCCCTAGACTTTGTTGATGTGTGTATTTCTTATCCATAACTATTTAAAAGTAGAACCATCATTTCGCATAATGTTTACAGCAAGAATCATCTTTTATGATTATTGCAACACTTTTCTAATTTATATCCTTGCCTATGAGAGCATGCTCGTTTCTGCCACTCGCCGGTCGCTGCCGCGGCACGCTCGCTTCGCTCGCTCGGCTCGTGCATAAGAAGGTCACAGTTCTAACCTAACCTAACCTACCCATTTTTAAAGAAGAAAGTAACCCAATCTATATTATTCTAATTGAAATTCTATGCTCTTTATAGTATGCCTAGTCAAATTATGCCAAATAATCTGTACTCTAAATGAACGTTATGCTAAATTAAGTTATACAAAATTTTAACTATGCCAAAGGTAATTATGCCAAATAAAATTCTACTATCTTAAATGTATGCCATTCTAAATTCGGTCATAAGCACATTATGCCTAAAAATATTTATGTCAAATATTTTTAATGCCTAATAAATGATCGATTAAAGAAGTTTCTGCGAAGTGAGTTATCCCAAATAGGTTTCGGAGTATCAAGTTTCTACCAAATAGACGGCACCCGCTCTAGACAGGTTGCAGCGACGTGCGGTCCGCATCATTGGGAATCCCCAGGTCACGAACACCCTAGAGCCTTTGCAGATGCGTAGAGATGTTGCGTCCTTGGCAGTATTTTACCGTCTGTACCATGGTGAATGTTCTGATGAGCTCTTTCAATTAGTCTCACCCTCCCCTTTCTACACAGGACGACACATGTAGGGCTTAGATGTCACTCGCACACAGTGCAGAGTATACGATCAAGAACCAAGCGGTTCGCTGGCTCTTTCCTTTGTCGCACCATTAAGTCCTGGAATTCGTTACCAGTTCACGTGTTTCCTTATTTCTACAGTCCCGGGTCTTTTAAGCGGGGCGTGAAAAAGCATATGATGAGGCCGTCAAGCTGAATGTCACCATTGTCACATAGTATATGTAAGTACAGATACAGAAACAGAAGTGTACGAGCGTGCGCAGCGAGGATTTAACGTAGTAAACAAATGGCTTCAGCATAACCTACTAACACTAAATGCAGATAAATCCAAATACGTTGCTTTTACGATGCGCAAAAGACCGTCTGCAATACAACCCAACCACTTACTGTACGCGCACTACTGTAGAGAAGCTAACAATAAGAGTAACAAGTGTACTTGCCCGGTTATAACTATAGCAGAAAAGATAAAATATCTAGGTATTATAATAGATGAAACACTTTCGTTTAAAGATCATAGGCGAACACTAATTAATCGACTACGGAAATTGATATTTGTGTTTAAAAAATAAGACATATCAATGAACCAAAATTGATTAAACAAGTTTACTATGCCCTTTGCCAGTCAATATTAACATATTGCATAACATCTTGGGGGGGAGTGGGCAAGACATTGCTACTGCCGGTCGAGCGAGCTCAGAGAGCGATCCTCAAGGTAGCAACGTTCCGCTCTTTCTTATCGCCCACCGACCTCCTATACAAATCCTGCGAGGTACTAACAGTCCGTCAGCTATTTATACTAAGCACAGTACTAAAACAGCACGTAGCACTTCCCTATAGCACCGAAATTACTAACAAAAGGCGGAAAGATATTGTTTGCACTGAAAGAATTGCGATAAAACACGAGTACACTGGCAAATTTTACTTGTTTTTAGGACCACTTCTGTACAAAAGGATAAACGCTATAACAAGCATTTATTCTTTAAATTATGCGTGTTGTAAACGAGTTGTAAAGAATGTCCTCCAAAGATTGTCCTACGATGACACTGAGGAGTTATTGTCTGTTTTAAAATAGATAATTACTGTTAAGTTGCATAATTAAGACATAACTTTAGTTAGAAGTAGTGAATCACTCTAGCATTGTAATATTCTTGGTAAATTGATTGTATCTGTAATAGTATTTATGAAATATTATTAATCTGCACTTGACGCCTGAAGCACAGGACTACCTAGTTCAGGCACAGCTTAGATAAATATCTCTAAGTAAAGACAATTAACTGCACAAATATATACTATATATGTATACCTAATACACCTACCCATGCACAATGTAATAACGCACGATAGATTAAGAACCATGTAAAATACTGTACAACGATTATAAAATAAATTTTAATTTTGATTTTTTTTTAATGGTGACCGTCTTTTCTGCGACTTTGCCTTCAGCTTACCATAAGACAAAGCGAAGTCTAATAGACGTGTCCTACATTATATATAAACGTATTTAATCATAAGGAATAGTACTGTATTGTTAAAAATAGCTTCAAAAATGTCACATTATTTTTTTGTAATTTGTAATAAAAATTGTTTTTGTGGGTTTTCATGAAGGTGGATTTAGACCAAACGAGCGAATGCTCATTTTATTCCCTCTACGTCAAATTCTTTCACGTTCACCGACGTCCGACGCCCGAGTTGCCTGCGTACGTGGGCAGCTTGGCTCGCGATTCTTCTTCGCTCACGCTGCATGCCGCTCTCGCCCCGCCTCCTCCTTCACAAGCATTACTTGCTCGCAACCGCCCACGCATCCGCGCAGCGAACCATTGCCGCGAGCACGGTGAAGAGCGTGAGAACTCTCACTACCAGGCCCGCCACCAGCTCCCGTCTCGGCGTCTCCCACGCTGGACACTCTCTTTCTCCATCCGACGCAGATATTTCCCGAAGCATCCGTGCTCGGTGATCATCTGTGTCAGATGGTACGAGAGGCTGCCGTGTGGCCTCTCTAGCCTAGTGGCGGCCGTAGTAGCGGCGGTAAGACCCATCATGGGGTAGTCCCCGTGATGGGTCTTACCGCCGCTACTACGGCGCGCCGTGCCAACTATGTTAGTCCTTCAGATATAATTAGCGGTAAAACATTATCATTGTTTTATTCATGTTTACCAACGATATATTATATGTCCGCACTTTAAAATGGCAAAAATGATGACGTTCATTATCATTTTGTGCACCAATCAGAGACGCGACAGAGCGAAAAAAATGTCTTTAAGAAAAAAGTAATTAATACCTAATAATAAGATTGTTATTGATATAATAATAATATAATTCATATGAATTAAAAATATTGACGTATAATTAGTAAGTAACAATATTTTTGCTGTACCGGAACTTTAATATATACATAAATGCTATACTTAGTTTATAAGATCATAAGTCATTCATGTTTATAATGAAATCTTTAGGGTAAAAAAAGAAAAGTACGTATTTTATATTTTTTTTGTGAATTTAGTTGTCGATAAAAGACATAAAATGTCATCTTTTTTGGTAGATAAAATGGACTTAGATGTGAATTCTCCATAAAAAATATTATTTCCAAGAAAACTTTTTGTCAAGATGCTGTAGTTGATTCGCGTGCTGTACTGTCCCTGAAAAATATTTTTTTTTTTTTTTACATCTCCAATGAACATGAACAGATATGATTACTTCACTTTTATATACTAAGTAAGTAGGTAGTAGGTATATATAGATAGATAACGTATGAATATTAATGATCCACAAGCCTGCGATAGGTTTGCATGACTCCCAGGTGATATATTGTACAATGGTTAAGGATTATTACGAATTTTCGTGGTCGTCAGCAGCTGCCACTTTGTTGGTGGGTTAAGCAGCGGTGACTACTCAAATACGTAAAAAATCACTCACTTCCTGCCAGCTGAAAATTTATTCAATTATATAACATAACATAACATAAACTCACGCCTATATCCCCGAAGGGGTAGGCAGAGGTGCTAGCACCCACATTTCGCCAGTTTATGTTTAGGTCCTAATGTAATAGGTGGCGAGCCTATTGCCATTAACTGGGCACTTATAAACCTACGATAAATACACACATAACTTCGAAAAGCATCGATAAGTCATTGGCGTGTGCCATGGTAAAACTTGGGATTGAACCCGAGGCCTCGTCTCAGCAGTTCATTACCCATACCACTAGGCTACCGCGGTACTTTACAAATTCATTGCGCTCAATTACTAATTCATAATAAACCTTGGTGGTGATTCTTCGTACAATGGCTAACCATTGTACGAAGAATCACCACCCGGGAGGAAGTCATGGACCAAATTTAAGGGACCGGACGGGTACTCGTTGAAAGGGTTTTTGAAGAGGTTTTTTTAAGCGCTTAATCAAGAAACCCTATGAAATGGGTTACCCTTTCGAACGGGTGTCAAAAACCCATTCCGAAAGGGTTACCCTTTTAAAACAGTAACACTGTAACTTGGGTAAGCCGTTCCAACCTGAGACATTGAAATATAGATTTTATTGTAATAGAGTTAAATTTGGAAATTGCATAACTACGATTGCACAAGACGCTCGGCCGGCTCGGCGCAACATTGTAGCATCTACTCGCTACAGTCACATGAGTAGAAAACCGTACAGAGACAAAGCTTCTTAAGAACGTGCAAAATTGATACCTATTTTGGTAGGGTTGTCACAATAGGTTAAGGTAAAAAAAAACAAAACATTTGTTAAATAGTTTTATTATTCAGTATGATAGGCTATGAATACTCGGCCTTACTAATAACGCTGCGCACCATCATTGCACCAGAGCATTGCGCTGAGCGAGAGGACTCCCTCCCCCACAGTCACCACGAAGACCCGCCTCGGCTATTTTCACACCGGGCACTCGATCAGCGAGTGCAGTCCTGAGTCCTCGTTTGCATCACAATGATGGCACTCAGGCGTTGGCTCCTTCTACAGATCGGCGGAAGTAGAAGGAGCAGGTAATTCCCGAAACACTCTATTCCATTCCAGATTACCTGAGTGTGAGAGGGCCCCGTGTGGTCTAATTAACCGGTTCTCTATGATGGGTCTCATTGCCGCTGGGCGGTACCCCCTGAAGACCCTGTTAGTCATCATCGGCTACGGTTGTTGCAACAGTTGCGCAATACTGGCCTTCAGGGTCTCCGCTCATCCAGAAAGAACATAGCCTCGGTTTTTTGCATCATCGTTCGTATCCAATGTTCAACAGAAGCGACCTGAGGACCGATCACTGCAGAACACTGAACGATATCTCTCGCCGACGGTTGTCAGTCACGGTTGGGTAAATAACTCTCTCCATCAGGTACGCCCTGACTATGAGGTGAAGGTAGAGAGTACTTCGTGATACACGATGGCCTCCCTAAATCAACTCCAGGGCAAGGTGTTGAACGCGTTGACGATGTCCCAAGGAAGGCCGCCAACATCAGCACGCTCCGGGCGACCGCAGTCCTCATGCGCACTTTGGCATTGACTGTGGAGTGACCCCTAGAGAAGCACTCGACGAGGGACTAAGCAATATTTCTGTCAAAGAGCTTGCACACCTCGTCGAGCTACATTACACACCAGTAGGCAGACGGCGATTGGCCGGGCGCCTCCTGGTGTGTAATGTAGCCTTTCAGATGAGGACTCGCTTTTCCCATCTTCCATAATTTCTGAAACTATCCCCTTTCCAGACATTCGCTGAGAAACCCTTCTAGTCGGGGCTCGAGAGCGTTTTCGTTGCCTAAAGCTAGGACCCACGCTTGGACTGGAATGATGTCGGGTCCCAGGGCGGTTTTCTTGGCATTTAGTCTACTAACCGACCTCTCTAGTTTCACTCCAATTTCCTCGGGCACGTTGGTTTCATTTACGCTGGGCGCTATAAGGCCTCGAATGTGCCTCGACAAGTTAATTCTCGTTTTTGTAGCAAAATGTCACTCGTGTCGTATCTTTAAGAGTATCTAAAGCTACGATAGAAGACGCGACTAGGTGCAACGGTACGTGGCAAGGCAGTCGTGCTTCATCTTCTTCACTAGCGCTACTTTCTAAATGAAGATTAAATGTATTTTGTTAAAATGTATTTTGAAGCCTCATTGAAATCCTTGTATTTGAAATATTAATAACAAAATGCCTCGACCTCAAGTATTTAAAATACTTGCCGCGGCGGTGGCGCGCCTGGCCCGCCTCCCCGTTTCCGGGGACGAGTTGGGGACCCTGTAGTCCCCACACCCGAGAAGAGGGCCAGATCGTGAGAGATGACCCTGGGTCGGCCGGGGTGAGAGGGATATGCCTGTCAACCTCACCTTCAGCCATGATCTTAATTTCGTTTCCCCCCTTTCTGTTGACTGGCTGTTCTGATATTTGACACACACCTTTAGTTCGCACAATAATGCCCCGCTTGGGTACAAGTATGAATGTCCCCACCCTCATGCAATTATTGGGTAAGCATAGGTTACCCAAAAAAACCCTTTCAAAGGCTTAACTCAATTGAAGGGGTTACCCCTTCGCGTAGATACCGTAATAAACGGGTTAGCCATTTCGCTGGGTTTAGAAGGAATACTCGATGAAGAGGTAACACTGCGATATGAGTTCCCCTATCGTTCGGATTACCCTTTGAAAGTTAAGTTTTATTTTTATAGTTATTTCGCTATTGCCTTTACCTACAGTTTTATGTACAAAATGTGATTATATTATAGATAGCTGTTGCCCACGATTCGGCTCACGTGCTTTTCAAATTCCATTCCAACTTTTCTTCGTGCAGAATTCCCCTCGTATACCCGCGGCAGACTTGATAAAACATGATAACAGCAGACTTGATAAAAAAGAACATGTTCTCATGGTCTTTATAGATTACAGCAAAGCATTCGACACGTTGAGGCGTGACATACTAATAGCAAAACTGGAATGCAGTGGCATACGTGGCCCTCTTCTAGCTTGGTGTGTAGACTACTTAAAAAATCGATCCTATCACGTAAAGATAGATGGTGAATTGAGTGACCAGGTTAAGGCGTTGCAGGGAACAGCGCAGGGATCCGTACTAGGCCCTCTGCACTACCTTGCCTGTGTAAATGATATGAACAATATCATAAAAAATTGTGTCGTATATCAGTATGCTGATGACACATGTCTCATCTCAGCCGATCGTGATATGGTGTTGCAATGAATAGACTGCAAACGGACTTCACGCTACTAACAAAGTGGTCTCACGATGTAGGACTAGTCTTGAATGCGCAGAAAACTAAAATGCTGCATGTATCGTCAGTCTATAATAAAAAGAACAGTGATGTTGATATCCAATTGACTGCTCATGATCACGACTGTTTGCATGGTAGAAAAATTCAATGTAACTGCGAATATATTGGCAAAGTATCTCAAGTCACATACCTAGGAGTAACAATAGACGATAGATTTAATGCGTCTGCTCATATTGACACAGTGTGTGACAAGCTCCATACTTAAGTATAAAATACGATTCCCTACTTTGCTTGATATGTATACAGCCCTAGCAGAGAGTATTATACGGGCTCAGTAGTTACGGCCGCACATTTCCGTCATATTTACATAAAATATACTCCCTACAACTTCGTCTGTTAAAATCTATTGTGCCTAAAAATGTTCGATATGTTTACATATGATGATGAAAAACTATTTGAATATTGTAAAATAATACCTGTTAATGCAAAGGTAAAAATGACGCTTACGATAGAAAACTATTTTAAATACCATTATAATATAATGTAATAGAACACCCCATCATGACAAGTCAAATTGTAAAAAAAGGTTAATTACCAAAACAGCCAACAATTACTACGGCACGCGAACTACGGACTACCTACTACCTAGACTAATAAACGAGATACCATTAGAAACCAGGAGTAAAATAGATTCACTCAACATAAAACGACTAGTTAAAAACATATAACCTACCTTCCCTTCAAAAGTAAATAATATCATAATCATAATCATCATTTATTTGTGGAACATAGGTTAGTTACAGATCTTATAATAATGTTAGAATGTCATCTATATTCTACCACATTGTGTGATGTACAAATATTTTCGTCATTTAGAACTAAGTATGTCAATTCATGCAATGTCAACGAAATAATAGTCTCAAAAAATGTCAAACAATTAAATAAGTCAATGACAGCAGTAAAATAATAAAATAAGAAGAAAATTAAGTCAGAAATTAAAACATAATAAAAAATTAAATTAAATTAAATGTCTTTGTCACTGAGATAATCATTAATTGAATAGTATGCTTTATCGAGCAAGAATGATTGCACTTCTTTTTTAAACATTACCAAGTTTTCGCTAGATTTTACATCTTTAGGTAGTTTGTTGTAGATCTTAGGTGCCATTACAAATATACTTTTATGTAGTAGGGCTGTTTTGGCTGGCACGAGGCATAACTTGTCGGATCTACGACTGCTGGTTATAACTGAGAATTTCTCCCAGTTCAGCTTGACAAACATAACTGTTTCAAGGATATACAAACATGGCATCGTCAGTATACTCAGACTAATGAAGTATGGTTTACACCATATGGTTTTTTCACCATTTCAATCTGTGCTTTCCATTTCAGAGTGCTTTCAATTTGTAGGCCCAAAAATCTTGTCACTTTAATGTCATTTATTTTTACATCGTTATATTTTATATCTAAATTTGTCCTGTGAACATGAACCAAGACAAAATATTTAATCTATAAATAAAATATAAAATGGTTCATACCTATAAAATAACCAAAATGAAAAAATAAATAAAAACTATACTATATGTAAATTGTTGCAAACCAATCATCCTGTATCCAGAGTGCGTCTATTAGCGAACGCGTGCAAGTAGGTGCAAATAGCAGCGTTGCATCTACCGTAAACAACTGCCGGTTTACACTCAAAAGACTACACCTACCTACTCTGCACTTACTATTCCTTGTCACTGGCGAAACTTATTTATATTTTTGTTTGATATGTATTTATAATTATAATTTTTGTTGATTATATAAATTAAATTTAATGTACACTCACACCCAAGATAAACCTATGCGGGTTTTATGGGTGCTTCTATGAGATTAACTAATGTAATAATATGTTAATAAAAAAATAAAAAAAAGATGGCTGTGACACACAATTAACTTCATCCTTAGTAGAAAAAGAAACGCTCTTCGATCTCCTAGGTTGATGTCCTTTGTCGGCTCTATCATCATTGGTGTCATATTCAACTCTACGACAATCCCTAGGTGATGTAGGGACCTCATGCTGCGGTGAGGTTCGTGGTGTGTGTGATACTCGGCGTTGAGACGATAGGTTGCGTGCTTGTCTCACCTCACTTACCATAATCCGGAGACACTCACGTTCCCGGTTCAGCTCCATTTCCTGTTCACGTATACTCGAAGCACGGGGCTCTCGAGACGGCTTACCCCCTCGATGACAACTGCGGTTACGATGGCGGCTGCGCTGGCGGCTACGGCTGTGGTGGCGGGTCTGCCTCGATCTGCTACTTTTCATACCTTCCACGTGGTGAACGGGGCTGCGATGGCGGCTGCGGTGAACAGGCGTCTCTAATCACCGGAGTTTGCTCTGTTTGTCACACGGCATGATCTGTAAACTCGATATATAAAAAAATGCATATTAATAAACTATTGCATGAAATTGCTTAACAAACTAAAGAGGCACCTGTGTAATAATAGCACTCCATAAAACTGACACTATATAATACTTAGCTAGATTTCATTATTGTTAGATGAATGTATGCAATAATAATAGCATTCCATAAAATATTTTTTTGCAATTTTTAACAATGGAAGTTACAATTATTTAAACTGAGTAGGTAGGGGAGACCTAGGAGAGTTGTGGCAATTTTTAGTTTTAGGGGAATATCTCGCTCCAGAAATATACCACAGTTACGACCTATGTGAATTAATGTAGCAACATTCCTTCCCTTTCTAAAACAATTATCAAAATTAAGGATAGTATTACAGTTTTCGAGATATTCAACAAAAAGAACGATTACTCCCTTTGTCACAACTCCCCTATCACCGAGGTAAGATGTGACAGGTACCGAGGAAAGTTGTGACAGCTATTTATTTATACTGTTTAATTATTAAAAAATACCATTACACATATGTATTATAAATAAATTAAACATGATTTTTTTAACATAAGTAGTTTAATCATCTTTTAGCACATCAAGTATCAACAAATACAATGTATTCATAACAAGTAATCATAATATCTTATACTGATAGGCAATTATGGCAAACGTATTTCAGCTCTCCTCCAGTACAATCTGCGTGAGACCAAGCTTTACATTCTAGGCATTGCACCCACTCCTTATTTGATCTGCTGTTTGAAAAGGTTTCAAGGCAAACCATGCAAAAACAATTATTTTCTGCCTCTTCTTCGTCATCACCTGTTCTCTTCTACTTATTAGTCTTCTTGGCTGTTTTAGGTTTCTTCTTATCTTCGCTTAAGACACGCTTTTTCACATTCTTCGCCTTTCTATTGGATTCTATAGCAGCTATTTCGTCCTTAGTAGGTGTTTCAGTAAGCATAGAAGATTTGATTTTGCGTTTGTTCGGTTGACTGTTTTTTCTTGGCGGAGCTTTTGGCAACGGCCTAATTGATTCTGGCGAGAACACATTAGAAACAGTGGCAAGAAGAGTATGGACTGTAGACATGGAGGCAACAGGTTCATTGGAATTATGGTTCACAGCGAATGAATTTCTAAATGGCATGGCATGTTCTATAGATGAGCTTGGAGTAATGGCTTTTGCTTCAACGTTATCAACTGTGCCGGTGTTGATATTTGGAGTTCGTCTTTGCATGAATAGCTTGAGCCACACTTCCCCTGTCTGTTCATTCTCCTCCCATGACTTTGGAATTTTTTTATTATATTTTTTGGCTAACTTATATGCAATGACCCTCATTTCTTTTTTTGTTAGATGATGCACATGTTAGCAAATAATAAATTAATATTTTCTCTTCCTCTTCTGTAAATGTCTGTGGACGTGCAAAACCCATAGATGGAGCCTCACCTATTGGGTTTGCTTGATAAGCCACTTTCTTCGTAATATATCTCGACAAAGACATATAGTTAAGATTGTAATACGACGCGGCATCTCTTAAACTTTTGCCTCTCAATCTTACCTCTTCAAAGGTCAGTTTATATATTTCAACACTAGCAGTGCCTTTATCGGGTTTTCGTTTGTTGTTATTAGGCATTCTGAAACAAAAAAGTAGTCATCCAGCATGCAAAATTTGTACCACCAAACCACAACCAACGCATTATTTCTTATCGTAAATGACTTTTTTGACACATGCTTTTATTGTGGATTGTACTTGCAATATTTTGCCTTAATATTTACAAACACACAGACATTGCAAATGAATAAAAAAGTGTCGAAATAACCCAGCAGAAAAATGAAGTCAAATAGGAGAGTTGTGACAGGCTGTCACAATTCTCCTAGGTGCTCAAAATTACGCCTTGCACCGAATAATAATTTAAATTTTCTAAACAAGATGCAAACAAAAAAAAATGATGATACCTTTTGAGACTTAAATAACTACACAACTTAAGAAAAAATAACACAACAACGCACATGTAATATTGTTTGGTATAAATTCAATCAAAATTTTGACGAATAACTTACTTTTCGACTTTTTTTGCACGCCGATGTTATAACTACGAAACCTCTTCGCGTCCGCCGTCTGCGGGTACTAAGTCAACTAGTATGTCGTTAAAACGTCAATCGACAGTTATTGCCAGCTCGCTCACCTTCGTAGGTAAGGAGAAATAGCGTCTGTCACAACTCACCTCTGTCACTAATCTCCTAGGTCTCCCCTACCTATGCAATAATAGAACCCCATAAAACGAACACTTATATTCCTCGTACTAAGCTAATTCTCATTAGTGTTAACTGAATGCTTTGCCAATTGCGTACATTATGCAATACCTACTTGGTTACATGTTACATCTTACTTAAATGTATCGGAATCATAAGCATGATGGAATTTAAAAGGCGTGTACTTTTTTTTTTTTTACGTGCGCAAAATCCCCACGGATACCTCCTCACCGGAGCCGGTGGAGGAGGTTATGTCGAACTCGAACCGAGTAAAACGCACGCCACCTGTGAGTCGCTTTGGTTGCCGAAGGTGAGGTTGACAGGCATATCCCTCGCACCCCGGCCGACCCAGGGCCATCTCTCACGATCTGGCCCTCTTCTCGGGTGTGGGGACTACAGAGTCCCCAACTCGCCACCGCCGCGGCCTGCTTCTGCCAGGGTGACAGGCGGCTCCACCTGTCACCCCCGGCCGGCGCTCATGGGGGGCGGAGGTCGCATGGGGGGCGGAGGTCGAAAAGGCGTGTACTTACCACTTCTGATCTGTAATAAAACACAGCAGGGTATCTACTTAACTCGTATATGAATAAAACAGATACAATTACATGCAGCTATTCTTGTTGCAATCTCAAAACCTCAAAAATGCTCAAAAATGCTCTTCCCACGAGCACCCACAATCCACTCCCAAAAAAAACCACTCTCTCCACAGAGCATATCTCCCCCAGCCGCGCGCCACAGACGACCCTTTTCCCGCCCTTTCACCAGTTGTCAGTGTTGCCGGCATCATAAATACATTCAGAATTCATCGCTTATACAAAATGTAACATATTGCATTATAGTCGTTATTATAATTATTGTATGTTTAATTTTTTTTCTGAATTATTAACTAAACCTCACAAGTTATATTTAATAAGACAATTTTGGCGACTTTACTGTAAGTAGATACAATTAGTTTTTGATTAATTTATCCAATGCAACAGTGGAAACCGAGAATACAAACGGATGGTGGGATTCCTTCCAACTATATATTCTGACGACCTGAAGAAGGCAGCTGAAATGGGCTGGATGTGGAAGGTGGAGGATCGGGAGCAATGATGCACCTTAGGAGAGGATTATGTCCAATAGTGAACTGCTACAGGCTAATTGATGGTATGGGTGCCTATTGACCGATGCGGTTACAAAGTGTCGTTGGGTTACTTTGGCCATTGCGTTGTTGCGGCAGAGTGGTTCAGCTTCATATATAACAAAGTAGTCTGCTACGCAGGGGGCGCGGGTTCGATTCCCGTTCAGTGCAAATATATGTTTATGTAAATTTATATTAGTCTGGGTTCTATTATTATTATCGCATAATCTAATCTAATCTAATAAATGTGTTCGCTAAAAATTTATCTAATGTATAATGTAATGTATAATGTAATTTAATATGTATACAACGCATTCTTGATTCATTCAGATTCCATAACATAAGTTAATTAAACTATGCTACTTTGGGTATAGATGGTTATATTTATTTATTTCCAGTACACGTAAAAGTAAAAAAAAAAACTGTGTTAATTATTTTGTTGCACATTTATTCATATTCCCATAAAACCGTTACATATAAAGAAAATATAATATTACTTTTTGTGCTCATTTACAACACTTAAGTCAAAATACTTTAATAAGGCCAAAATTATATCTTTATAGATATTGTGCCTAACATTTTATTATAGGAACCTAATAAATAGATTAGACACCCACCCAATCTAAACCGCGTTTGTTACGCGGTTTAGATTGGGTGGGTGTCTAATTTATCTGTAAGTACGGTTAATTTTTATTATTTTGATTTCACCAGGCTTCTGATTTGACACGTCGGAAAGAAAAGGGAGAGCCCAGCATTGAAAACTTTTTAGAGTTTTTAGAGTACCGAGTGGCAGACAAGTACACGACCCTTCTGATGAAAAGTGGCTACATATGGACGTGTGCAACACCAGAGGTTAAAGTATTAAGTTTTTATAAACTATAACTTAAATTTTACCTAGTTACTTTAAAAACAAATGAAGCTATATATGTGCTGTGCAAAAGAGAGAGCGCTTTACTTCCGAAGAGTGTCTAGCTAGATTATTACTTTACTTTGCGACATGCCAAATCAAAAGTTGGGTATAGTTATCGGCAAAAATCATGATCCACCGTCAAAAAGTTTGCGCCTGTCGGGTCAACCAATAAGCAATAAAACGACTGATCAAACATTGATGGGTGCTCATGCGCCTGTGATTACTTTAATCTATGATTGGATGATAGGAGCGCCTTCGAAACCACACCAAAGAGACCGAATAACGTGCTTTGAGCAGGGTCCAATAAGTTTGCCGATCACTATACTGTACATTACAGTATCTTCATTGATAAGGTCTACTAATTGTTAGACAGTGGTTTGCGACCATATATTGTAACTGATGTATAATAAAGCAAAGTGTTCTTCGGGGCCTCGTTGTTGGTTCTATGACTCTGAACCTCATTCAGCACTTTAACACAATCCTCCAAGTAGTCATCGTTCTTGTCGTCCGGAATCTCGAATGGGTTGATTGCCATCAAGAGTTCTGTAAGATTTAATTAACGTGAGAATAGGATTCAATATTGAAAAAATTAAAAAAAGAAATATTATACTACTACAGCCAATCCAATCCATATAATGTTCGTTCACAATATTTTTTAATGTAGCTGTCAGGTCAGTGTCGGTAGGTATGTTTTGTTAAGATTCAGAGATAATTTTTTTTGTTTAGGCAGGAAAAAATGTACCTTCTGCATTCTGAGGGCTCGGGAAAGTGCGGCCCGCGCGGTATATTGGACTCTCACCACACTAAAACAACCTGCCGTATGCCATACGCCAATCATATCCAAAATTCCATAGGAGCGGTCCTAGAACCGACCCCTGAGGAACACTGCACGACATGGGTCGTTGCAACACGCGTACGTCGCAGTCCTCGTAAAGGACTCGTCTCTCCTCCAGATAATCTGCCACCAGTCGCCTCAAGTAGACGGGCACTCTGTGGTAGCGGAGCGCCTCACTGATGCAGCTGAACGGCAGACTATTAAATGCGTTGGCTATGTTCAACGATACCGCCAACATCACTCCCCCGCGGCTCACAACCTCCTCGGCAGTAGCCCTGAGATGCAAAATTGCATCGACTGTCGAACGCCCTGTTCGGAAACCATATTAGCAGTTCGACATATCCGAGAGATGAACACTCTATCCTATCCTGCTTGCTATTAATGACATACATAAAATATCTTAGATACAAGCATTCGGTAAGAATCTGTGATTTTAAAATTATTAATAGACAATTCCATGTTATTTAATTCCTTTACGTATTATTATATAACCGACGTATATGTAACCGACGTAGCCCAGCGGAGTACCTCGTTGAAGTGGCAGTAGGCGGGACATATAGCGCGCAGAACAGATGGCCGATGGAACAAAAAAGTTCTGGAATGGAGACCGCGTATGGGCAAACGTAGCGTAGGACGCCCAATAGCCAGATGGATGGACGACCTCATCAAGGTCACCAGGAAGCGCTGGATGCCGGCTGCTTTAGACCGGTCATTCTAGAAGTCTATGGGAGAGGCCTATGTTCAGCAGTGGACAGCGTGTGGTTTATATGATGATGATGATGATGACGTATAATTTTATATTATATTCTTATTTGTATTAATATACTTAGAGGTACCTAATAGATTATGTAGTATGTACTTTTATCTTTCTTACTTTCTTGTACTTTCTTCTACGTTGATAAAAAATTAATATACTTACTTTTCAACGTATTTTTATTCTCGAAATGGTAGCACATGTCCTTATACCCCACCTCAATATCGACGAATCCAACATCTTTCATAATTTTCATAACGTCCTTAGTGGTCCCCCCTTCCAAAAAAAGATACGTGCTTCGTGATTCTCGCGATCATCATATACATTTTTTTTTTTTTTTTCACTACAATCTGTCTCCTCCGTGGGACATTCAGAAGTATGTTGGTTGGTGCTATCGCTGGCTTACTCAGTATGTGACCTGTGTCACATCCTCATTGTTTACACAATAGTTGTATTTACTGTGATTGGATTAGGTCTTGAGGTATTTTGCGCTTTAATCATCGCGCTTTGTTGTGATTCTCCATTAGTGACCGAGCCAGAGTGTTTGGGTGTTGTTGGATTCGGTCTTTATAGGACTTGGTATGGCGTACGATTTCCTGCGTCACAGTGGGCATTCGTAGGTCACGGTGTAGTAGTTCGTTGGGTACGAACCAGGACGCGTTGGTTATCATACGTAGAGCTTTATTTTGGAACCTCTGTATGATTTCTATGTTTGAGTGAGATGCGGTACCCCATAATTGGATCCCGTACGTCCAGATTGGCTTCAATATTGCCTTGTACAAGAGTATTTTGTTTTCTAGGGATAGCTGAGACTTTCGCCCTATGAGCCAATAAAGTTTTCGTGTTTTGATACCAAGTTGCTTCCTCTTGGTGAAAATATGTTTTTGCCAGGTAAGTCTTTTATCTAAATGCAATCCAAGATATCTCACATGATCTGCTTGTGGGACTTCAATGTTGTTTAGTGTGACTGGAGGACAGGATCCTCTTCTTAAAGTAAACGTAACATTGACTGATTTGGTTTCGTTTACTTTTATCCGACACTTTTTAAGCCAGTCTGATACGTCATTTAGTCCTTCTTGGAGTATTTGTGAGGCAATTTTTGGGTCACTATGTGTAGCTAGTATGGCAGTATCGTCAGCAAAGGTACCAGTAGTTAGTGATTCGGATATCGGCAAGTCCGCAGTGAACAGCAAGTAGAGTATGGGACCCAGTACACTACCCTGTGGCACTCCTGCCTGTATCTGACGAAGATCAGACAGTGCTTCCCCACTTTGTACTATGAATTGGCGCTGTCGTAGAAATGATTTTAGTATTCCGTACAAGTGATCTGGTAGGGCGTATTTTAATTTGAAAAGCAGACCTGCATACCAAACGCGGTCGAACGCCTGCGATATGTCCAGAAATACACCAGTACAGTAAGACTTTGCCTCCAGTGATTCCATGATCTTATTTGCTAGTCTATGCACCTGGTCGACAGTGGCATGTTTATTGCGGAACCCAAACTGATGGTCAGGAATTAGTCCTTTTTCTTTGAGTATAGGTAACATTCGTTGCAGCAGTAGAGATTCAAATATTTTGGATGGGATGGGTAGAAGGCTTATGGGTCTATATGATTTTGCTTCTTCTGGTTGTTTGTCTGGTTTTAGTAGCATTATAATTTGCGCAACCTTCCACTCCATGGGAAAGAACTGCAGTCTTGACATGGCGTTAAATAATGACGTCAGAAAAGTTATGCCAGATTCTGGTAGTTCCTGTAATATGCGGTTTGTAATAAGGTCGTATCCTGGTGACCTTTTAGGGTCCGATTTTTTTATGATTCGAGCAACTGCTGTCCTTGTAAATTTTAATGGCATTTCCTCCTTATCTTTAGTAGTATTCAAGTAGTCAGTAATTTCTGCGGCATCCACTGGAGAGCCTTCATATGAATGAGGGATAAATACTTTTGAGAGACGTTCTGAGAAGGTATCGGCTTTCTCTTGGTCCGTCCGTGCCCAGGAACCATCAGACTTCCTTATAGGAGAAGAAACATCAACAGGCCGCTTCAGTCTTCTGGTGGCTTTCCACAATGAGTAATCTGAGGAAGCAGTAGCATCCAGGCCAGTGAGATAATTTTGAAATCCATCATTACGGTCTTTGTCTAAAATGTGTTTCAGTTGTCTGTTGATGTGATTGAGTTGTTTTTTCACAACGGGGTCTCTGCTTTGCAGCCAATGCTTCCTCACTCTCCTTTTTTGGATTATTTTATCTAATATATGTTTCGCTATATAGTTGTCTGTGCCTCTATGTGGTAGTGGTGGGGTTGACGACCAGGCTGCATCCTGCACACTGTTGTTGAAGTACAGAACAGCTTCTGTTATCTCGTCTTCAGTTTTTAGACTAACTGGTTCCTGGAATGCTTTGTCGATGAGCTCTCGAAATAGGGGCCAGTTAGTTTTTTTGTTATGCAAAACGCATTTTTTGGCGCATTCTTGAGCGGTGGTGTGTAGTTCAACTATGATTGGAGAGTGGTCTGAGGATAGGTCCCAGCAACTCTGACACGATATATTGTTGTTTACGATTCCTTTGCTAACACAAAAATCTATAACATCCGGGATTTTACTTTTGTCTGTTGGCCAGTAAGTGGGTTGACCAGACGATATCACGTTCATATTTCTTGTTTGGACGCATTTAAAGAGTTCGCGCCCTCTGGGTAGAACAAGCCTAGAGCCCCAAAATGTGTGTTTGGCATTATAGTCATCTCCCGCAATAAATCTGTCTCCAAGGGATTGAAAAAAGTCATTAAACTCTGATTCCTTGATAGTGAATCTCAGCGGACAGTAGAGGGCCGATACTGTAATGTCACTGATCCAGTCCGTTATTACGACGTTGGTTGCTTGGATGTAATTTTTACAGTAGCCTTGTAGTACGTAATGCCTGATGTTAGACCTGATGAGTACAGCAGATCCTCCATGTGCTTTGTTGTCAGGGCGGTTGGTGTGGTACATATTGTATCCAGGTATCCTGAAGTTGGGTGTGAAGTGCGTTTCTGATATTAGTAAAACATCTATGTGGTGAATTTTGAGGAATTTTTTTAACTTTTCCGAGTGTTTTGACAAGCCATTGGCATTCCATACACCTAATTTTAATGTTGTGAATGTAATGGCATTTTTGTGATAAGATCGGTTAACGTTTGGGCCATAATTAACATTTGGTTCATCAGGGCAACAAGTGTCTCTGTAATGGCTTTGAGTTCACTGGTTTTTTTGTTGTCATCTTCGACATTAACGGTTTGCGACGTAGGTTGTTTGGGGAGTTCTTTTGTGGCTGATGCATACGATTTACCGTTATTCGTTGTTTTATTTGTAGGTGCATGTTCAACACTCCTAGGGCTTCTTTTATGTTGAGTGATTGGGGGCGGATATCGGACTTTCAACAGCTCCTTGTAGACTGTACAGCCTTTATAGTTAGCTGGGTGGTTTCCCTCGTAGAGGACGCATTTAACCTGGTTTGATTTTGCTTTCCATAGACAAAGTGAAGTGTGATGCGAACCTGCACTTTTGACACATCTGGGCTTTCTATTGCAGAACTTTTGTGTGTGATTATAATCTTGGCAATTGGTGCATTGAGGGATTACACGCTTAGGTCTGGGTGCTTCAAACAATATGCGACAGTGTAATAGAGATTTTACGCTATATATGTCTTTATTATTTTCACGGGATTCTAGTTCTATGTTCCACATTGGTAACGCCTGTTTTGTTCTTGAGTTTTGGATGTTCCAGACATTAGTTACTTTATGGCCAAGTTCCTCAATAGCTATTTTAATTTCTTCTTTATCTGTCGATGCGTGTAAGTTTTTGAGCACCACTTTAAAGCTGCGATCTTGTTTAGGCTGGTAACTGAAGAATTCTGTGCCTTTTGCTTTCAGTTCTTTGTAAATAGTGGAGTATGATTCTGCTGTTTTCGATTGTATTTTAACACTGTCGCTTCTTAATACTTTAATTTCATACTCTCCTTTTGCGACTTCTTCTAATAATTTTTGTAAAGGTTGGATATTTTTGACGCCATCAATAAACAGTGGTGGGGGTCTTTTAGATTTTGGTGCTTGTGTTTCAGGTTTATCTGTTCGTTCTACATCGTCAAGCCCTGTGAAGCTGTTGGATGTTGGTACTGCTGGTGCTGCTAGCCAGTAACTCAATTTTGTTTGTTTTTGGCTACGCATTATTGCGTCTGGACTGGATCTTTGCCTTTTGCCATAGTGCACTTCTATGTACTGTTGTTCTTCAGGTTCACTAATTGTTTCATCTGGTTGAGCAACAGTCGCTTTGTCTTGATTAGTTGTGCCGCTAAAAGAACTTGATCTTGGCCGATTGATGAACATTTCTTTGTGGAGGAGTTGTTGAGTCAGCACTTTTGAGTTCTTATTATCTAATTTAGGTATATTTTCAGAGGTATTTGAATTTTTCATATTGTTCCCACGAGAGAGGACGATTTAAAAGTCACTACCTGGGGTGACGCCTATTCCCAGGAGAAGGCAAATACAACAGTGGTTGCCCGTCCCACTGAGGTTGGCGCTAGAGACTGATTTCCCATCAGTCAAACATCCTCTCGGCACGTTGCTCACCTTAGGATTGGGGTTATTTTTTATTATTTTTTGTGGAGGTTTTCTTCCTCGGAGGCCAGACAATCAAGCCAAGCCTTGTAGGTGTTCCAAAATTCCTAGGCCATTTCCTGTCTTTGGTTGGTCGAGTAATCGAGTTAGTTGACCGCCGCTCGATACTCGGCGTTGTTGCTCGTTTTGCACCACCCAGGGGACACGTGTAGGGTGTGACAGGAAAGGTGGTAAATCCTACGGACGCGAGCAACTCCATCCCCCATCCCTCCATCATATACATAAAATACGAAATGTATTTTTAGCTATGGTCGTTAATATACTTTGAAATTATTCCAACCGATGTTTTTTAAGTACCCATAGACCCAATATATATCCTGTAGGACACGGCGGTATTTCCGCCCAATTGAGCAGTCCGACTGGGGAAGTACCTCCGCACTAGAGAATACCGCGGTTATAATAACTTCGTGTTGTGTTCCCGGCGGTGAGTAGCCAGAGCTCACTGGAGAATTTGTGCTGTCAGTGGGATGACTAAAGGTTTGTCCTGCTTTGTCTTCTATACTGACAGCACAGAAACTCTGTGCTTACAGGGTCGGCAGCACGAGTGTGACTTCTCTGGTGTTACACACGTCCATAGGCCACGGTAACCACTTTCCATCAGGTGGGTCGTGCGCTTGTCTGCCACCTAAGTGGTATAAAAAAAATTGTGTGTGAGACCACCTAGAAAAGTGGCATTTCGTAGACCACCTAGACAAGTGGCATTTGGTATTGTAGAATAGAACGATGAATGTATGAGATTGACACACATTGTGCCGTTTATTACAGCCGTAAACGTATGTGAATCCCAAAAATTGATCAATGTATTATATTCTATACTATTCTTCATGTATTGCCATTTATCTAGAGGGAAGAGAAGAAACCATCTCCATGGGCCCACCAGTGGGTCGTAGTGGTGGGACCACGGAGGATTGTTCTTCCCTGCTCCTCTAGACAAGGTAATATATACTCGTGAAGGAGGAGGCTGGTGAGAGCATATATATAGGAGAATCGCAGTCCGCGAACTAAGTCAGCTCGGGCATTGAAGTCGAAAAATGACTGGGGATGACGGGTGAAGTCGCCTGTCACCCTAGCATAACCTTCCCCACCGTCTCCAACGGCTCCCCCGTTGGTCAATACATATACAAAAAGAATGGTGGCGCGATTCTCATGCCACCTGAGCTAGTGGACTGTATTTTGCGGGGGGTGAAGTTAACATGTTTCATATGACACTTTACACAACAAACAAGATAGGTGATCGGGTTGCCGCGGAGGTGGTTTAGGCATTGAATGCAACCCGAGAAATTAGGAGAGGATGCACTAACCTTTACTACGCCACGTGCTGGCTGGGCCGGTGCACCGGTCTTCTCTTCCTGGCTCAGGAGCTGCTGCCCACATCACTAAATCACTTGAGGGACACACGAGAGGCACAATCCGATCGGTAAAGGTCTATGAAGGCGGTTAAAATCCAACAAACATTATTAATTTCTGAGAGTCGCGCGCGCCGCCGGCCATTGTTTATTAGTTCAAAAGCGGAAGTGAATATGCGTCTATTTTGACAACTGAGCGGTGCGAAAACTATTGCTATCTCACTTTAAAGGTAGTGCGGGAGGGAGATGGGTATAGGGAGCGTGTGTTCAGTGTCATCAATTTGAATTACTACTATTGAGCGAAAAAAATACAAATTCTACTATCGGCGCAACCATTCCCCCCGGCTTGAAGGGTTACCTTCAAAACGAAAAATGCGGAACAAATCTAAAGTCTAATCTAAATCTAGGTTTGGGAAATAACAACTAAAATATAAACCTAGATTTGAACTCGTGCCTACTGCTGGCTAGGCAGAGGGCAGAGGCGAACAACCGGGCGCAGATACGATCCGGTTGCGGTTTTAACCCGTACAACACGAGTTATCCCGCGGGAATCGGGAAAACTTCCTCTACTACTCCTAGAGGCCAATGCAAAGGAGGCGCATTCCCAGTCATAAGGACTACCACCGTACCTACAGTAATTGGGTTAGATGGAGTATTCCATTTTTGACGCGACTGCAGCGTGTGCAAACAATCGGTTCTCCAACGATTCCAAAACGATTGGACTAATCTATCCAAAAGAGCGTGACGAGTTAGAAGGTGCATTCTATCGTCATCAACATCTATTGCGGGCAAATATTTTTGCGTACTTAAATCACCGGTCAACTCTATATGACCGCGCGTAGATAAAATTCTCAAAAATCGGCCTACATAAACAACACAACGCAACAGTCTCGACCAAGACGAGACGCGATTAGCCAACAACAAAATAAGGGACTCTTCACGCGGGACCGATACAACAAGCGAGTGCTTCTTCTCCTCGGGTGGTTCGGAAACCGTAGTGGGATTGTATTGACTAACTGGCCACTTATCTAACGCGGCGTGAATCCAGGACGGTCCACTAAACCATAACGGGTGATCTAAAATTTGCGAAGGAAGCAATCCACGAGAGAGACAATCGGCTGGGTAGTCGGTGCCAGCAACGTGAAAGAGATTTTGTGGCGCTAATTCAGATTGAATTTTTGCCACTCTATTAGCGACGAATGTGTCCCAACGATGGGGCGAAGAGTGGGCCCAACACAAAGCGACTGTTGAGTCCGAAAAAGCTAAAATTCTACTAATATTAATACGAAAATTTACAATTATGTCAAATAAATTACCTTAAAGATTTTGACCACAATACAAATGTCATTAAGCGACACGGAGGTGCTAGTCTTAGCACTGCCATCCAAAACTACGCGGAGTTTAGTAGTAAGCTTATCTTCTCTAATAACTCCGTGGTGCGGGATAATGTACGAAGGCTGGGTCCCGCCAGTGTCCGCAGGCGCAGGTGAGATGCAACCTTTATCTAAATATTCGTTAACAACCTCATCACAGGCCCGCTTCAACTTTGGAGACGCCTGCATCTTTCGTTCTAAACAAAGAAAGCGTTTTTCAGCGGATACACGGGAGTCACCGAGCGAAAAAATATCTCCCTTGAAAGGGAGCGCGACAACACAACGACCCTGCTCATCACGAGTAGTCGTGCGACAATAAATCTCCTCAGCCATCTTGTCATCAGGGCTTAGGATAGGTGGGACATTGACCTCTTCAATTTCCCAAAACTTGCGGATGGTAGACTCCAGTGGCGGCTCGACGGTGCAACAGAACGAAGCAGTCGAGCGACTAAAACTATCTATAGAAGCGGGTGCGGAACCAATTATAACAAAACCAAGAACTGTTTCCAGTGCGTGCGGAGCGGGGTACGTCGGTCCCCCTTGAACCTTACGTGATAACTGGAGGTGCGGGAGAATCGAAGCGCCGATCAATATATCGACGACTCCAGGAACAGCGTAAGTCTCATCTGCTAAAGGCAAGTCTTTAAATTTCGTTAATAAAGACGTGTCAACCGGGACGGTAGGCAACTGTTCAGTTATTTTATCTATAACGAGCGAATCCATGTCAAACCAAATATTATTATTAAAACGAGATCCAAACCTTGTTTTAACGGTGCCATGAACAGCTGACTGTAAACCTCCAAAACCCTTCACCACTGAGCGGGTTGAACGCTTATTAACATTGAAACCAAGACGTTGACAACAATCTTGAGTAATAAAATTACTTTGCGAAGCGCCATCTAATAGCGCTCGAACAATGTGCGGTTTACCCAATGCATCGACAATAATAACGCGAGCAGTCGCGAGTAGCTGTAGTGAGCGCATCACTAGCGGACAACGAACACAAGGTGACGTCATTCGCAGCGGTCCCCGGGCGGGCCGGAGCGCGCGCGAGCGCGGGCTGCGGCTGTGGCGCAGGCCGCCGTGTGTCGCCGCTCGACGAACCAACTGTGCTCACATTGGAAGCGGCGTTACTATTTTCAAAATGGAGCAAAGTGTGGTGTCTCGCTGAACATTTGCGACAACTATTTCTACTATTACATAAAACAACGCGGTGTTTAGTACCGAGACAATTAAAACAAAAATTATTAGCGCGAACAAATTTATAACGATCATTAGGCGATAATTTTAGGAAACCCGGACACTTGTACAATTGCGAATGATGAGTATTACACAAAGAGCAAACAGGTGATTGTACACGTGCCGGTGCGGTATTAACATAAGTATGAGTTGACTTCAGTGACTTCGATGACGCATCTATTTTACGCTAACATCTAACAACTACGAACTAATAAATAAGCTACGAACTAACAACTTTCTTCGCGCCTTCATGTTTCGATGAAGAGCGTTGCAATATTTTTATATGCTCGCGAACAAAACTTTCTAAGTCTTCGAACTTAGGAATTTTATTGCCGCGGTGATCCGACTCAAATAAACGAAGGGTTTCGGAATCTAATTTCTTTAAACCCATATACAAAAATAAGAAGTCGCAGAGGTCATCGATCTTTAGGTTCTTTACGGCGCGAACAGATGATGCGAAAGTATCTAGAAACTTCTCTAAGTTTTGATCGTTACATGCCGTAATGGGTTTCAAGTCAAACATCTGATCCAAATATGCGTTAGCTACCGATCTTTTATCCTCATACTTAGCTTTCAAAGTATTTAAAATTAAATTATAATTTTCGGCACTAAACGTAATTAACGTAACGAGATAATGCAATTTTTCGTGATCTGTCAACGAATCGTTCTTATCTATTGTATTCTCAAAACTATCTATAAATAAACACCAATTGCGAATGTTACCATCAAATTCGGGTATTTGAATTGGTGGCAACTTAGGTCGGTCGCGAGTGGGATTGGGTCGGTCAGACGGTTTCTCCAAACTCCTAGCGACGCGTTTGATACGACAATACAAATCGTCAAACGACGACAAGGCCTGATAACTCACTGAGTAATCGGGATTTAAATTTAACTCTAAAACGTTGATGTCATGTACTAAAGATTCGAAATCCGCGCGTAAACTATCCAAGTTTTCTATAGAACACAAGAACGAATCTCTAATAGCCAAATCAGAGGTTTTAAGTGCATTATCACAAATCGATTGTACACGAGAGTAAGTCATTTCTCTTTTAGCGTATAAAAGTTTCAATTGAACTTTACTATCGGTGCTACCAACCTTTGGGGGCATTTTTACAACTAATATCAAACTAAAGTGCGGTAAACAACAAATGAAATGACTTAATCTTAGCGGTACCTACAGTACAGCGACGCGGCGCGAACGATATCCGTAGGCAGGTAGGTACTTATAACTGCGAGTGCAAGCTTTCAAACGCGCATAGCAACAAGATCGTACCTACGCGAGCTAGATCGCTGTCTAGGTTCAACTATTATTTCAGGGATTAAGTATTGCGTAATATCTATTCAAATTAAAATACTTTCGTATGAATTTGAATGAAATGCGAGCGAGGTATAACCACGTATCTACCCACGTAGGTATTAGGTAAATACGATGCGAGCTAGCGGCGAACGGACAACGTAATTGAAACAAATAAAAACAAAGCCAAATGCGTTAGGTATTACACTGTGCCTATGCACTAGGGTGTCAGGATACCTAAGATCTAAACCTAAATGCCTAGATGCGTGGTTTTCTACTAAAATAACTAGGTATTTAGGTGCGGTGCGTTTATTCCCAATAGAATAATAACAAAATGCGAGCTACGACTAAGGATCCGGCTCGACCAGGACCAAAAAGAATGGTCGAAGTCAGTCGAATATATTTTTAAAACATTGCCTGAAAGAGCAGATCAAAATATCAATTAATACACATGATATTTTAGCAGTTATGGAGTCGGCCTCGACTGCAGGAGACGTCCCTGGATCGAAACTTGACCATTATCGGGTAGTAGTCGGGTATTAGCTTAAAACTTTTTTTTTAGTTATGTTTATTTTAGTGACATGTGTGCGGGATAAGCGCAGCCCCGCACGGTTGCGCTTATTACGTTTGTAGGCTCCACCCATTCGCTCTAAGGCATCGTCGCTTAAGTACAGTAATACTAGTCATTGCGGTTGCAATTTTGACGTGACAACGTCTTATAAATTGGTTTGCCGGGTGACACTTCAAGAAACTGCGTTACGCTCCGCTCACGTTATGCGCTCACAATGAGAGCGAGTGAGAGGCACGCGTCCCTTCCACTCGGGCATGGTTAGCCCGCCTAAGAGCGAGAGAGACAGACATAAAAAGTGAAAGGCACGCGTCCCTTCCACTCGAGCACAGTTAGCCCGCCTAAGAGCGAGAGAGACAGAGCGAGAGAGAGAGAGTGAGAGAGATAGGCATACACACCGGTTCATGTCTTGCGCTTCTATTTCGCTTAGGCGCCTGCATACAAGTTTACACGTTGCCAGTTAATTGTAAAACGATTGTGTAGTGATAATGTGAAGGTAGTTTCGTCCATCGCAACAATTCAAACAGCAAAGGTAAATAATTTCAGACTGATAATATAACATGATGAACATTAAAATTATTTTACCACTCAAAGTCGTTGTCACGTAAAACTTTCGCCCGTATACCGACTTTACAGGCAACCAATTTTTTATAAAGCATACGTAATGACGGCATAATACCTACTTAAATAAAAGAAACTAATAGACCCAACCCCGACTCGGGATGGAACGGTACCTACCTAATTGTTATAAACGCATAAAAGTAATCAATTCAGAATGTTTATAAGTCAAACCGATCCATGATAACATTATAAAAAGTTGATATGTTCTAAGAATAGGAAAAACCAAAAGAGAAACGATAATAAACTTAATTTTTCTTTTCTGAGGTTAGGTTCCATTTTATTATTAATTTTCCTAAGTATTATGATGATGGTTCTATAAGATGAAGAGCATAAAGAATACGTAGAAAATTAACTCGAACGATGTCGCAGACAGCTAGGTCATGTTGATAGGCTTAGAAGAGACATTAGACGATAATATTTATAAATTACGGTCACGCGGCACGTTATATTTTATATTATTTCTGATTACGTAATACGTAATAATAAAGTCAATAACTTTTTCTGGCCTAAAAACATTTTACATAACCCATAAAATAAACATGCCCGCGGTTTTGCTCGCATGAAATTCTGTTCCCGTTCCCGTGATTCATGGGAACTTTTTTTATAAAAACCTTATGAACAAACGAAAGGAACATATCAGAAGATTAAATATTAACGGCTCGCCTTATGCGAAGGAAAAAGAAGAAGATAAAAATAAAATACTAACGTTTGGTTTTTGACCTAATTTATGGCGTAGAAAGAAAACACATGGTCGAAATTTCCCTTCATGTTTTCTGGCAAGTCATCTACGATGTCCAGCACGGCGAAAGAAGTGCCGCGTAATCGATCATTTTCTTATTTATGTCACAGCCCAGCAACTTGAAGTCCTTGGGAAGAAATTTTTCTAATAAGCGTGTCACACTGCCATCGCCGCATCCTATATCTATGACCCTATTGGTATTCTTCCAATTCATTTTCGGTGTGATTTTCTCCAAATACGCGGGCACATCTCTTCTGTGTAGAAAATTAGCATCTGCATAAATTTCCGGCTTATGCATATTGGTTTGCTAGTCTGTTAGGTATATTGTTAGTAATTAATGTTGAGCCTGCGCTTGAGTGGCGTATATGCATATTAAGAAACTGGGTATCGAGGTATTTCGTGGGTAGTTGACACGAATAGTATACTTTTAAAGTGCTCTGACATAAAATTACTAGCTAGTGCATTGTTTATTGAATTTTTTTACTGAATTATTAACTAAACCGTACAAGTTATATTTAATAAGACAATTTTGGGGACTTTACTGTAAGTAGATACAATTAGTTTTTGATTAATTTATCCAATGCAACAGTGGAAACTGCGAGAATACAAACGGATGGTGGGACTCCTTCCAACTATATATTCTGACGACCTGAAAAAGGCAGCTGAAATGGGCTGGATGTGGAAGGTGGAGGATCGGGAGCAATGATGCGCTTTAGGAGAGGATTATGTCCAATAGTGAACTGCTACAGGCTAATTGATGGTATGGGTGCCTATTGGCCGATGCGGTTACAAAGTGTCGTTGGGTTACTTTGGCCTTTGCGTTGTTGCGGCAGAGTGGTTCAGCTTCATATATAACAAAGTAGTCTGCTACGCAGGGGGCGCGAGTTCGATTCCCGTTCAGTGCAAATATATGTTTATGTATATTTATATTAGTCTGGGTTCTATTATTATTATCGCATAATCTAAACTAATCTAATAAATGTGTTCGCTAAAAATTTATCTAAGTATGTGTATGTATGCAACGCATTCTTGATTCATTCAGATTCCATAACACAAGTTAATTAAACTATGCTACTTTGGGTATAGATGGTTATATTTATTTATTTCCAGTACACGTAAAAGTAAAAAAAAAAAACAGTGTTAATTATTTTTATTGCACATTTATTCATATTCCCATAAAACCGTTACATATAAAGAAAATATAATATTACTTTTTGTGCTCATTTACAACACTTAAGTCAAAATACTTTAATAAGGCCATTATTATATCTTTATAGATATTGTGCCTAACATTTTATTATAGGAACGTAATAAACAGATTAGACACCCACCCAATCTAAATCTAAATGTAAGTATGGTTAATTTTTATTATTTTGATTTCACCAGGCTTCTGATTTGACACGTCGGAAAGAAAGTGAGAGCCCAGCATTGAAAACTTTTTAGAGTATTTTTTAAACTACCGAGTGGCAGACAAGTACACGACCCTTCTGATGGAAAGTGGCTACGTATGGACGTGTTTTTATCAACTATAACTTAAATTTTACCTACAGTCCGTCAAATCTAAGAAGTACCGTTTGACAGTTCTGACAATTGAATGATAGGGATGGGATGAAAAAATCGATTACTATAATATCCGAACTTTAAGAGATCGATTACTATAATATCCGAATTTTAAGAAATCAATTGTTATAATTAAATAAAAGAAATGTTTAGGATATTTTTTTATTCACTACTAGTACTAGTATCGTCGTCTTCGTCATCATCGTCATTTAAATTAATGACCAGTTGATTGTCCATTACATTATCAAAGTGTACGTCTCTTTCGAAGTCGTCCATTATTATTTTCTTTGTTTTTTGTACTACTTTACTCCAATCTTCCTGTGTAACTTGGGCACATGCTTCCTTTAATAAACCTTCCATTTTCTTGACACTGAAGGGTGGTTTTGTGTTGTGTCTTGCTGCATAACCTGTAAAACAATAATGTAACTATTTGATAGCAGACGAAAACCATTGTTTAAATTATAAATGTTAGAAGTACTCGTGTTATTATTATAATATTATAAAATATTACCTTTAACTTGGGCCCAAATCAGTTCAATGGCATTATATTGGCAATGGTACGGAGGAAGTCGTATGACTTTGTGCCCGTGCTCTTCGGCCAATTGGTCAATTACATATGTCGGTTTTGGTGGTTTATGCAATTTCACTAACTGTAATAATTCAGCTTTTAATAGTGACATGTCGGCATCCACTCCTTTTCTTTGCAGCCATGCCACCAAATCTGCTTTCTTATTGGCTGACGTAGGTGCTTTATCAATTTGCACAGAGTGGTATGGGGCATTATCCATTATAATTGTGCTGTTAGGAGGGATATTCTGTAATAAATTTAAGAACCACTCTCGGAACCTTACTGCGTCCATTTCTTCATGATACTCTTTAGTGCTTTTGGATTGGAAAGCTAATAAAGAGTTTTCCACGAAGCCTGTAGACGCTGACCCAGCATGGCATATTATGAGGCGTCCACCTTTTCCTATCGGCACCTTCGAGCACGAAGCTTCAGAATCATCAGTCCATGTTTTCGGCACAGAATGGTTGGAATTTAGCCAAGTTTCGTCCAAAAATATTACATTATCCCAGTTTATAATTTGTTTAACTTCGCGCAGGAATGTTAGTCGCTGCATAATTATGTCATGTCGCTCCATAACAATTTTTCGTTTGTCAACTTTTTTGTATCTGAAGCCAATTCCTGTTATTACCGTTCTCAACGACTCTATGCTTCCCTTATACAGCCCGGCATCTTTTAAAGTTGCACATAACTTTGCCAATGTTGGAAATTCGCCTCTTGTAAAATACCCGTATATATGGTTTCTAATAGCATGACTATCGAATTCATCGATGCCTGTCACAGGTTTATTTCTTTTTCGTTTTTTCGGTGTGTGCAGTACGTTACTGTCACTCCCCGAAGGCCCATATTTTTCACTTAATATTTTGCCAACGGTGCGGCTACCAATACCGAGAGCTTCACCGACGCGATCCCGAACTTGTGTAACTGGCAGTAGAAGTCCACCATTTTGAGATTCACGCTCAAAATACTCGTGTAATTTCACCACCAATTCACGAGCCTGGCTGTTCAAAGTACGTCCTCTTTTCGACATTATTAATAAACACTTGCTTAGTTCGGAGTCCAGTATAAATATTGCCAAGGTAAACGGATAAAGAATGATCAGTCCAGAAAAGTAATAGCCAAGTCACAAATTGTAAAACACAAACGAGAAAGCAAGTACGCGCACAGTCAGCTTCCAAGATGGCGAGAGACTGCTGACGCCGAACCGACCGAGCGGACCGCGTGCGCTTGTAGTTGGCAGTGTTGCCAGAAAAAAAAAATTGTAGAGACTTGGACACCTGCGATTTTGCCTATTGACCTAAAAATAATTAAATTAATTTATTTTAGGGTATCTGTGTATTCAGTGCATTATGCGGCCGCGCAGTAACGTCGTTAATTTATAACATCAGGCAACAACATTTTTGTGAATGGGTTCTACATACCTTATTTTTATTAGTTTTAGACGTAGAAATAAGACTTAGAAGAAAAAATTGTAATTGTAAAATCAATGGATGTGCTTGTTAAAAATTTGTTTATTTCTCTGTAATATGCAAACCCATACTATCATACACAAAAATAAATGTAAAAAACACTATCCCTGACTCCATTTACTATTTCGACAGCGTTAGCGCGAGAAACCCCGACTTATTTGGGCGCGAAAATCAAAAATCGACAAATCGCTTTCGACAACTTTTTAAAGAAGCAAATATATTTGATTTATAAATACGTATTTTTGGTGAATGGGTTTTATCTCATATTTTACGATTACATAACTATTTAGTTATGTAATCGTAATATGTGAGATAAATCCCATTCACATGAAAAAATATTTGTTTGGTTGTCAAGTGTAATTTGTAAATAATACATTCGATTTTTCGTATATGTAAACGATTTTTTTGCATACAAGTGTATCCGAAGAGTCGCAACACTACGTGCAGTGACCTAACTACGTAACTTTGTAATGCGGTCAAGAATATAACTATTAGAAATTATTTACTGTGTAAATATGTGTTATTTTGCTTTGTTTGAAAGTTTTCAATTACATTTAGATATTAAGAATTGTACATTTTTAGATACAATAATGAAATCTTTCTAAATTCATGGTTTTATGAAAAAGGTTATCGAAACTGAATAATGTACGTATGAACAAAGTTGTTTCGGTTTGAAAAATATGAAACGTCAAACGGTACCTCTTAGATTTGATGGACTGTAGGTACTTCAAAAACAAATGAAGCTATATATGCGCTGTGCAAAAGAGAGAGCGCTTTACTTCCGAAGAGTGTCTAGCTAGATTATTACTTTACTTTGCGACATGACAAATCAAAAGTTGGGTATAGTTATCGGCAAAAATCATGATCCAGCGTCAAAAAGTTTGCGCCTGTCGGGTCAACCAATAAGCAATAAAACGACTGATCAAACATTGATGGGTGCTCATGCGCCTGTGATTACTTTAATCTATGATTGGATGATAGGAGCGCCTTCGAAACCACACCAAAGAGACCGAATAACGTGCTTTGAGCAGGGTCCAATAAGTTAGCCGATCACTATACTGTACATTACAGTATCTTCATTGATAAGGTCTACTAATTGTTAGACAGTGGTTTGCGACCATATATTGTAACTGATGTATAATAAAGCGAAGTGTCCTTCGGGGCCTCGTTGTTGCTTCTATGACTCTGAACCTCATTCAGCACTTTAACCCAATCCTCCAAGTAGTCATCGTTCTTGTCGTCCGGAATCTCGAATGGGTTGACTGCCATCAAGAGTTCTGTAAGATTTAATTAACGTGAGAATAGGATTCAATATTGAAAAGAAATCGTCTTGAAAGAAATATTATACTACTACAGCCAATCCAATCCATATAATGTTCGTTCACAATATTTTTTAATGTAGCTGTAGGTCAGTGTCGGTAGGTATGTTTTGTTAAGATTCAGAGATGAATATTTTTTTTGTTTAAGCAGGAAAAAATGTATCTTCTGCATTCTGCGGGCTCGGGAAAGCGCGGCCCGCGCGGTATGTTGGAATCTCACCACACTAAAACAACCTGCCGTATGCCATACGCCAATCATATCCAAAATTCCATAGGAGCGGTCGCCTCAAGTAGACGGGCACTCTGTGGTAGCGGAGCGCCTCACTGATGCAGCTGAACGGCAGACTATTAAATGCGTTGGCTATGTTCAACGATACCGCCAACATCACTCCCCCGCGGCTCACAACCTCCTCGGCAGTAGCCCTGAGATGCAAAATTGCATCGACTGTCGAACGCCCTGTTCGGAAACCATATTGGCAGTTCGACATATCCGAGAGATGAATATTCTATCTTATCCTGCTTGCTATTAATGACATACATAAAATATCTTAGATACAAGCATTCGGTAAGAATCCGTTATTTTAAAATTATTAATAGACAATTCCATGTTATTTAATTCCATTACGTATTATTATATAACCGGCGTATATGTAACCGACGTAGCCCAGCGGAGTACCTCGTTGAAGTGGCAGTAGGCGGGACACATAGCGCGCAGAATAGATGGCCGATGGAGCAAAAAAGTTCTGGAATGGAGACCGCGTACTGGCAAACGTAGCGTAGGACGCCCAATAGCCAGATGGATGGACGACCTCATCAAGGTCACCAGGAAGCGCTGGATGCGGGCTGCTTTAGATCGGTCATTCTAGAAGTCTATGGGAGAGGCCGAGGCTCAACAGTGGACAGCGTGTGGTTTATGTGATGATGATGATGATGACTTATAATTATATATTATATTCTTATTTGTATTCATATACTTAGAGGTACCTAATAGATTATGTAGTATGTACTTTTATCTTTCTTACTTTCTTGTACTTTCTTCTACGTTGATAAAAAAATTAATATACTTACTTTTCAACGTATTTTTATTCTCGAAATGGTAGCACGTGTCCTTATACCCCACCTCAATATCGACGAATCCAACATCTTTCATAATTTTCATAACGTCCTTATCTGGTTGCTAAAAACATATAACACAAGTAATGATCATATTCGAAAGTGGTGCGATGTTCATCAATACATCCAATGGAGTTGATCTGAACCTCAGACCTCAGACAGACAGTGTGCGGTTTACAGATATTTCAATCCACGAAGACGCGCCCCTCCATTTCTCCGATCAGTTTACAGTACATGTGTGCACGCTTAAGTCAATGTCTGAGTGTTATCCGTACACACTAATAATCTATGTGTGCACGCACACACTATAATTAATAGACTAATCAAGAGAGAGCGTCATAGTCAAAAAGAAAGATGCTCTACTTCAATTTTAAATTTTATACCCGACTGCGAGAAAAGGGTTGTTTTATTTTTAGGTGTAGATATTTTATGTGATTCTTTAATATAATGATAATATTACCATTTTTATTATAGGGGTAATTATAGACATACGTGAAATTTTTTATAGAACTTTATTAAGAAATAAAATAGGTAGTCAATCACTCGTTTCAGAATTATCTAATTCAGAGTCTGATGTATCGCCGACATTTATAATAAAACTAAAATCAAGATCACAGTGTCTCAGGTATTCGTCTTCTATTTTTTCCACGTGCTTACAAGTATTGAACCAGACATCTTTATTTACGCGATCAAATGCTTCATTTAAAATGGGCATAATCGAAGTGTAATTTTGACTGATATTGCGACTAGCAACGTCGTTTTTTATAATACCCCAAATATTTTCGATTGGGTTCAATTCTGGATGATAAGGAGGCAGCCGAAGCACTGTGAATCCATGCTCTTTCAATAAATCGTCCACTTTGTACTTGCGAAAGTTTTCTTTGTTTTTTAATATAAGATTATAAAGTTCAGGTTTTTTGTAGCTTGGTTCAAAATGGATATTTTTTGCATTCAGCCAAGTCTGCATGTCTGATTTGTTGGAGTTGGATGTTGGAATTTTTTCCGAACTCGTATTGTGATAAGCTGCATTATCCAAGATTACCACGGCATTAATTGGGAGATTTGGTATTAGTTTCTCCTTACGCCACTTTAAGTAATTTTCTGTGTTCATGTTATCGTGGTAGTCTCCAGATTTGATCTCTGCTCTATATGTCAACAATGCATTTGGAACGAAACCCTCTGCACTTCCACCATGTACTATAATTATGCGCACTCCTTTTGATAAATTTTGTTTTATTGCTGTATTAGAATCTTTTTCGGCCCAAGATTTTTTTTGCACGTGATTGGTATGAATATATGATTCGTCTGTGTAGACTATAGGTCTACCTGCATTACGAAAAGACTACTTGTTTTAAATATTTCAATCTTAACATCTGCATATCATGTTTTTCGGTTAGCACCTTCCTGTTATTCTCAGTTTTTCTCCATTTATAACCAAGTTTAAGTAACAATGTCCTTAGGGTTGTTAAACATCCATCAAATTGTATGCGGTCTTTTAAAACAATATTAAGTCGTGATAATGTTGGAAATTGACGATGTTCTATATGATAATTGTGAATGGTTCTTCGGATTACACCTATATCAAATTCGTCAAAATTTATTTTTCGTGGTCTTACCCTTCTCTTCTTCATAGGTGATGTAAAAATAGTAGCACTTCTGCCCACTAAATTAGAATGCGACGTGCTCGTTTCATTTTCACACTCAGTATCCACTTCCGTAGTCAGCTCTGTTGTACGCTCCACACTTGGAACTATGGGAAC